>JAXDDX010000068.1:362500-1562500 GCA_034670405.1 Hoplostethus atlanticus
AAGTAGAAAGTTCAGCCAATATTATTGATGTGAGTCTGGCAGAGTTGTGCATGGGTGGCTAGACTGCTTAACTCAGCAGGTGGCCACGGCCACACACACACACACACACACGCACGCGCACACACACACACACACATACACACATACACATTTGTGCAGACATACATGGTCACGAACCCAGAACTACACGAATACTGTGCGCACTATTCCTGTTGCATTGATCTACACCCACACACACACACACACACACAGACATACACTTACACACACATACACGTACTTACATACATACACACACACACACACACAGCAAGTGCATCAGGCTGGTCGTGGGATCAAAGAGGTCCAGTCCTCTGATTAGCTGGCTGACGATGAGAGAGAAGGGCAGGAGGAGGCTCAGCCTGCCATATACCTTATCAGACATCTGAACATATGGATGAAAAGTGCCCTTTTCTCCTTCTCTCTCTCTCTCTCTCTCTCTCTCTCTCTCTCTCTCACACACACAATCAGTTTTTCTCTCACTCTTTAGCTCTTACTCTCTCTCTAATACACAAACAGAAACCCACATCTCACTTCATGCACAAGATCCTCCAATTTCATTCAATTTCAGAGTTTCACTGCTGCCTCATCGGTCTCATAACGTCAAGGAGGGGTAAAACTAGTTCCTGACCCTTGCACTGAAATCTGAACACTATGGACCATGTTTCTGTGCTGCTAACTCAAATCAAAAGATGAATATGAGGTAAAACAAGACGTTGGCCTTCGTGTTGACCAATGCAAAGCTCTGACACCCTTTGCCAAAAAATAAATAAATAAAAGGCCCACTGAATATACTCGTGTCTTCATCAGCCCGACTCTAAAGACAAAGATGCCTGGAGACGCTTTGTTTACCGACCTCATACGACCACACACAACGAAGCGCGCCCATGCTTGACACCAGCCGTCTGAAGTCCCCGCCCCCCTGCCCAAGCTGCACAAGCCTCCTTTTTTTTGCTTTTGTTGCCTCTAATGATCTCATCAATTGTTTTTCACCCTCTCGCTTATGTTCTTTTGGTTTGCTGCAAGAGAGGCGAGTTAAATGAGGGAGAAAACGCGTGCATGTATATCATTGTTTCCCGGGTCAGGACGTGGACGGGCCTCCTCTCCGCGACCCCTCATTTACATGAAACAGGAGGAATATCTGTGTTTGTACGTCACCCCGTTAAGGCCTTTCAAAGAATTGTTTTTATATTTCTGTCTAGCTGTGTTTGAGACTGTGAAGTGTTGAGCGAACGCTAAATATGGTGGTTGAGGGACACTATAGATCGGATTAAACTGCCGACACGCATTCCACTGCGGACAGCAAAACAATACAGTCCAGTCTGCTGTTACGGATGTTCCCCATTAGCAAGCATCACCGCAGGTTAGTGGCTGTCAGGTTGAATCAAAAAGGAAACAATGCAACTACTTCAGTCTCAATGCGGCTATAATGTGGCCTTTAGGTTTTCACACTGGATTGGAAATGTATCAAAGACAAACTACACTGCACAGATGAGAGAAAGCCATTGTCATATAGGTCTGAAGCATATTTCCAATATGAAACATGCATCTGCTCACTGACACTGTTATTACATGATTCAGTCCAACAGCATCTCAGAGCATTGTGATTTCAGAGCATTGTGACATCATCACTCAGCTGTTATTAGTTCTACCCCATTTAGTTTTGTTACATTGTGGACAGTTACTGACTCACACGCTGACACACTCTGAAGGCATTAACAAGGAAACTGACAAATGTGCACAAAATCCACGCAATGTATTTTCATGCTGTCATATCTGATCTGAGATCTGCTCTGTCTGATAATTTAGCTTAATGATCTTTGCCTCCCAGTAATTGCTGATGTGAAGGCGCATAAGTGTGTGTGTGTGTGTGTGTGTGTGTGCGAGTGTGTGTGTGTGTTTTTGTTTGAGTAAAGGAAAGCCCAGAGGAGGGCACTACTGTACCAGACAAAGTAGCCAACATGAGACATTGCTGACCCCTGGTTACTGCTTACTTAGTTACTGTAAGACTGTGGATAGAAGCAGGGTGGTGGGGAAAAGGGAACGTATTTTTAGGGAACTCCAAACTGGAAGGGCCCTTCATACAAGGTGATACTGTACTGTATGTGGAAGTACACCAAGAGTAATTGGATGTTCTCGTTACCTTGATTTGTTGCACTTTGTTATTTTTCTATCTTTTCCAAATCCAGGAAGGCTTTTACTCACATATTACACAAGGCCAAGTTACATCAGACACTTTTGTACGCAATGATCATTTTTGACAGCAAGCCAATAACGGTCCCAGAGAGGGCAAAGAGTGACAACAATTGTCAGAGTAACAATATCCAGCAGAGGCAATCGCCCCAGATAACATGACCTTCAGGGGGCTGGTGTCAGCTGTGGGTTTATAGCGACAAATCCTGGTGGTTTGTTTTTAGGATACAAGACAGGAAAAACATTTCCAACCAAAGAAGAAATAGAGGTAACAACGAGATGCAGATTTTGGGGGGCAGCAGTACAAACGTTTCCCTCCTGCTTTGGGTTACAACTATTTACAAATGGAGAGACAGTTAATCCTGAGTCATCACTTAGGGAAAGCCCCAAAGACGGAACAGGGTTTAGTCCTGACCTGCGGCAGTCTCTGGATCCGAGGCTCCTCTGGTTGATTTGTCTTCATCTTGGTTTTGCGCTCGTTCTGCTGTTGCTTCTTGGCAGACACTTTGGGCCAGAGCCGGGGATCTTTGGTAGGTCTCTTCATGGGTGGACCCTCAGTTCCATGCACCTCTATGGAGTCACACACACACAGACATAAGCAAGCAAACAAATAAACAAACCGGCTTGTAAATACACGTCTCGCCATCAGATTAAACTGTGGCGTCTGTACATAACATCCACTAAAAAGCTCTTGTCGCAGTTCAAGTGAGCATCGTTTCTACTGTCAGTATGCTGCGGTGGATGTGCAGCTCATGTTCTGAACTTCAGTAATGGGTTTCATTTTGGGGGGTGTAAATGTTTGGGTTCAAAGAATGCTCTGATAATGTTGATCCCTGTCATGCCAGGGAATGGCTCCCATTCAACTTTTTGACAAACAATCTGATTCAACTATTAGAGTTCAGGTCCAAACTGCAGCAAACATTGTCCAGCTCTGCTCTTCTGCTGTCAGTTCTTGGCAAAAACGATGTCTGTGGATGGGTTGTTTAAGCAAACTGTGACCTGCCGGCTAATGGTGTTACTTACACACACACACACACACACACACACACAGTCTCACTCTCTCCACTGCTCTCTGACGCACACACATTTATCTATTCTTTAATCGCAAGCTACCATTAAAAGCAAGCCCTCCTCTAATAACAGGTTCTTTTACAGGTCGTCTTATTCCTGGATTTAGAAGACAAACCTTAATGCCCTGCCTCGGGGCGTCCCGTGTCCCTCGTACCCCGTCACTAATTCTACGCTGTACGGTCAGCTGTAATCACAGCGGCGACAGCGTGAACACATGCTCTGAGAGCTCTAATGATCTAAAGTAGCGACGCCTCGAGGTACAACGTCCACTAGATCCTTTTGATGGGTGAAAACACTTCACCATTATTCTGTCAAAAAACGACTAATCTGAAAGTTGTTTTGCTTGTTTATATTTGTCATTGTGGTGGGGGCACAAGTCATTCTGTCTTCTATAGTTTATCTACTGTCTTGTAATAGTTATCTTTGCAGCTTAACTGTCTCAGCTCTTAGTCTGACACGTTTCCTGAGGAAAACTGAGACAAAAGTGATGACTGGATTAAAGAGCTGAACTTGACTGCCAGTCATCGGAGGGCAGACAGACTAGTGAGGAAGCACATCTGAGGACTGCTTTTCATGCTGAGTAAGGATTTTTTTTACCTCAACTACTTGCCAGAGGCTGTATGAGTGTGTGTGTTATGTGTGTGTGTGTGTGTGTGTTGCTCTTATCTGTAATTAGGGCAGTACAAACAGGGGCAGATCTCTGAGGCTGTAAATCACTCCTGGGAGGAAAATACCCCCCAGTGACTCGCCATAGCTATTTTCACACACACACCTCTTTCTGTACGTGTCATGTGTGTCTGTGTGTGTGTGTGTGTGTGTGTGTGTGTGTGTGTGTGTGTGTGTGTGTGTGTGTGTGCACGCGCGCCCATGCGAGGACACTGAGCCAGTTGGAAAAATTGTGTAAATGTATTTTGAACAGTTTTTTGGTCATGGCTTCCAGAAAACACGAAGAAATTTGCTTTGAAAGCTCGTTTTTAATATCAAAGTGTTCCATTGTGTGCTCTCATGTGATACTCGGTGGATCGGATTCCTGGCGTGAAATTTCACGGGGGTGAAAGCTTTTCCAATCGGATAAACAAAGTGGAAAATCTGGGGGAGTTTTTTACTAATTGAGTTACTGAACTGTAACACATCCCGCTGGCAGTTGAAACTACGTGGCCACAAACAAGAACATAAGTGGCAAGAAATCACATAATATTTACTACGACGTGTAATTGGTTACCCAAAGTCATAAATTCCAACCTCCAACTGAGCACAGAAGCTCCAAAGTTTGATCCAAGTTGTGTTGAGAAGTTCACAAACTGTGGAATACATGTGCAAGCCTCTGGGAGCGTATTAAAGGGAGCCTGTGACATTCGGACTCTATTACTTCACAATATAGGAAAACATTTGTAACACCATGGGGGAAAAGAAATGTACATTTTTCCTTTCCCCTAAAACAGCTTGGTCATTTTGCTACTATTATTGACAATAATGGGTATCAATAGCCAGTATTGGATTTAATAAGACAGGCTAACAATGCTGATTTGGTGTTTTCCAGTTATCTAAGGTTATCCGACTTGTTACGGGTGAAAAAAAATATAACATTAAAATTAAGATCTCAAGGTATTTCTTTAACACGGTGTGATCAAGTTGTGCTCATGACCTAATTTGCTATAGACGCTATAGGAACACATGAGAGGCCGTTTTCCAGGGAAAAAAAACACGTCTGCAGCCAACGGCTGTCATCTAAATGCAGTGTTGTTGATTCTGTCTTCAGCGCCATAGAAACTACCTGTCTCGAGCTGTTGGGAGTGTTGGCATCGGGTATTGCCATTGAGCAATGCTTTCACAGCACTCTCATGACACTGAATGAGTAATGTCTTTCCAGAGTTGCTTAGCATTAATGTATTTGCGCTGTTATCGTTTACAGTAGAAACTGTGTCCCAATAACTTACATGTGCGTCCTCAGCCAAGAGAGTGGCCCTACTTCAAACCATTGTTAGCGTAAATGGTTCCTCTCGAGGCTAAACCACTTCAAACGCTTCAGGGCTGGCAGATGGACAAAAGCAATTGAATAATGAGGAAGGTTTTGTCTAGCCAGAGATCCCCCCGAAACCTTTTACGGTTAGCTAGCTCTTTCAACTCTTGAACTTGCTACGCTTCCATGTGGCCCTGTGCGTCTTCCTCGCCAAATGAAGTTGCTTTGTAGTCTGAAGGGGAAACTGTTGCCAATTGGCGGTCCTACTGATTTGTCAGACTTAGCTATAAGTTAAACCTAAGGACAAGGTGCCGTTGTCTTACAAAATGTACGCTTTTCACCATCAGACCAACCGCTCATCTATTTGTATTGTAGATGGGAGACAAGTTTGAAACCCTGTTTGAACTGTTGAAACCCTGAAACCCTGCTCTATGGTTCTGGGTTACTGATGTTTTCTGTTTTGTCTTTGTCACAACCTTTTCTCTTCCAAATGTCAAATGTACATTTCACCTCTGTGTCTGCTGTCCTGCCATCTGCAGTAATCATGTGAGATCATATTATGCAACAAGTGGCCTTGTTGAAATGCATTGCTGATAGAGAAGCGTGAAGCAGGGAGGGCTCCCTACTTACACCTCAGGGGAGCTTTTTTTTTTTAAGACTGCAGGTATTAACATGCAGTTCCCACCCAAAGTGATCTACTCGTTGACTGTTTCTTATGCACAAGCATCTCCACAGAGTGATTAAAGACCTGAGGAGGTTGGAGAGGGAGGGGGCAAGTCTGAGCAGAGGATCACCTGCAGGGCAGCAAGGGCATTCCCAGACCACAGACAATGCAGGGAAAGAGAAAAGCAGAGATAAACAGAGAGAGACAAAAATAGAAAATAGGATCATGAAGGACAGCAGTTTCCTAATGGCTAGAGAAATAAGTTGTGACTGGAGGATCGCTGTCCGAATCCCTATGCAAGCCGGGAAAAGCAAGGTGAGAGTAGCAAAAAGGACACGCTGAGTAACACTGAGGTGCCATTGAGTAAAGACCACAGTATACTTGATGCGGAAACATTTTCGTCAGGCTTGTAAATTCCTATCTGCACCTTTATGAGCGATCACACGGCCCCTAAATCCTCAGATTCCCTTAGCCACTGTTGTCACACTTTGGTTACGGTTATCTCTTTAATCATAATGCTGGTGTGGAGCGTAAATAAACTAAGAATATGAAGCATCAGTGAGAATGCACTGTGTGTTCTACTGTGTTTCTATTCCAAGCAAGTTCAACTTTGTTGTTAGTACTGCCATCTTAGGGCACTTATCCCCAACTGCTCCAGTGGCTAACAATACAGTACTGCAGCTCCCAGGCTAATGTGTGTAACCCTCCCACTGCAACTACTCCCAATGCATCTGTTCTTACTCAACGTGCTTTGGTTAAATAAGGGTTAAATATGTGTCAAAGTTCCAACTTGTGCAATGTGCACTCATGCAGTAGAGGGCATGGAGCTTTCGAAGAAGGAGAATAGCAAGGATTGTACAAGGCAAACAGGCAAGTACAACAGTAATGTGGAGAAAGGCATACTCATAGTTTCTTTTCACTGATGGGCAGTAGCAGAAGATGCCGACTTGATACCTTATGAATATGGCAGATAGGAGTTCATGCAGAGAACATCCAAAACTGAGGAGAGCATAACCAAACAAAGCACCAAAATAACCAAAGCCTTTGGAGCAAGAGGACAGATAAACTGAACATCTGCACAGTGCAAAAATGTTCCATCTTTCCATCCGTCATTTACTCTTGTATTGAATCATAAAATCTTATTTTTCTTAAAACAAGTGAAAAAATCTGCTAGTCGGGGTGAAGTAATTACATGTGTTGAGTAGTCTGCCTTATGTCGAGGTATTTTCACTTTTTTCAAGAAAATGCAAGGAAAAAAAATATTTTTAGTGGTGTATGAGAAGATTTACATCTCCATATGCCATTAAACTGCCACACATCTCTCACAATTTAAAGATGAAAACTTTCTACAGGGTCTGCACTGACCTTGAGTCTGTGTGGTGACCTGAAAATTTGTTATTGTTTTGGCATGCAGCTGCCAATGATATAGAGTGACCACTGGGCCAGAAAGCAATCAGAGTCCAATGTTCATCATTCAGATTGCTGCCAAAGTGCAATCCTTTTTTCCCCTTTCTAATTTGACGTATTGCTCACTGCTGAGCTACCCTCAGGTTCCTTGCAGGCCGACTGGAGTTATAGCTATAGGCTACAACAAATTCTGGGAGGCAGAAAAAAATTAGAGTTAAACCTGAATGGGTGGAGCAAGGCACCACAGTGTTTTGCAGCACAAGTTAGATAACTGACAAACTTGAACATGCATGAATGAATGAATTAAAGAATGAACATATCAAGAAAAAGCCAATGATTTCTCTTATGGCATTTATGATCTTGGAATGTCAGCAGTCTAACTAACTAGCTTACATAGATAGCTATGGGCTAATATGGCTAGTTTAAACTTGGAAGGTCAGCTAGGCTAACTAGCTAACCTAGATAACTTAATATGGTTATAGTTTTGGTTATTTGGCTCCACCCACTGAGTTTTAACTCAACCAGTGAGATTGTTTCTGCCTCCAGATCAGTTCTGCCTCTGAGAAAAAACTCCAGTAGTGGAGTCAAAATCTGCTGCATCTGGAGTGATGGGCCTCAACTGTTCAAGTATGAGTGAGTGTACCGGTATGAATCAGAAGCAGAGCAGTGCTGAACAAAGAGCATGCATCCTCATCAAGCCTTCTCTGGATACATAAAGGTTAAAAAATGAAAAGTTCAAAAGTTGATCATTCAATTTTGCTGCATGATGAAACATCCATGACCAGATGGTCCACACCTGCCATAGACTTGGGGATCTCATGAGAGACAGGGGATTAGCCTTCTTAGTCCACTGAACTACCAGGATTCACAGGAAGGGGAATGGTTTGATTCATTTGGAGACTTCTCATACAAACAATAATCACAATGCCGTACCCTTATTGGCAAGAAGTTCCACACTGTGAAGACTGTGAACTAGTGAAGACGTGTCATACAAGCCTTGCTAATTGGAAGGATTTAAACCGTGGATTACAACATCACTATTTGCTGTTTCTGTCCAGTTTGCAATGTGGGAAGATGGAAAAGTGCGGTTGCCACAAAGGGTGGAGAAGGAGGGGAACCAGAGCAGAGAGCAGAGGTGGTGAGTCCCACATTGATGACATCATCTGTACAAAAGTGCAAAATTACGTCAAAATCCTCAGAGATTATCAAAAAGTTTTGAAGTTACTGGCGCATGTAATGAAAATAGCAAAACATTCAGTTCATTGTGTTTAATGTTTTTATTAAAGAGCCTTCGTCACGTACCCCAAACAATACATGAAACTGAAATACTGACAAGAAAAGATTTGAGGATATGTGGGCTACAAACCATAGTTATGGGTTCACCGGAGGGGTAATGCTTGTCTGTACTCACAGATGTGGGCCTGCCACTGCCTGCCAAATATGTTGCATATGTCAACATTCATTTGCAGAAATCAATAGTGACCCTTTGTCCCTAGTAACTGTAATGTGGGAGAGCAACACTTGACATTTCATAGTCCCTGCAGGATTTGGGGTTGTTGTGACCAAAAATGTTTAGTCTGAGAAAAAATGTTTTACAAAATATGTGACAGTTGGCAAAAATGCCTTTCATTGTTTTGATTGATATCTGTATCAGTGTCCAGCTTCGACACGAGACTTCAAATGACAGATTTGAAGTCTCAGATTTTGAATGATTTTTAGAGGAAAAGCACAGGTAAGTGGGCAAAGTTGCAATCCTTGTAATATACAGTATGTATCTTATGTGAAAAGGTTCAAAAGCACAAAATATGATTTCATGATTTCACATATTGACTTTCGCTCCTCCAATATAAGAAAGTTTTGGCTACACTGTCATAGAGTTATACTATCTTGTGCCGTGAGCGGTCAATTGATGCTCCTTGAAAAGCAATGCTACAAAGTCATGCTTTCTGGGATGACATTTACCTGAAAACAAGGCTCAACTTCTGAGAATATGAAGTGAAACCAGGTATGAATTACTTCCACCACCAAATGTTGTATGAGTCGTACATTCACTGAGTCGTACATGTTTGTTTGCTGCGGTGTCCATGTAATGGTAGATTAGCATTACATTGTGCTAATAATAAGGTAATTGGGCCTTTTATAACACTGAATCTGTAACAGTCTGGAGATCATGTTTACGACCTCTGTGACTAAGCTAGAATATTGTATGTTTTTGTGCTTTATTTATTGCACTCATGTATAGTGTTGTATCCAACCTCCCCATTAAGAAAAGGGTTCTTATTTATGTCAAGGACCCCCTGAAAGATACACACTAAGACACAGAGCCCAACATTTGTGTTGTTAGATGATTTGGAAAACAACATAATACATAGTTTATAGTTGGTGTGATCACAGTGGAAAGAGTGGGAGCAATGAGCAAAGCAATCTTATGCAATCTCTCACTGTGCCAACTTCAAGTGAATAACACAACAGCAATAGTAAGATTAAAATGTTTTAAGACCCCCGAGGGCCCTTTTAAGGACCCCTAGGTGGCCCTGGACCCCATCTTTGGAAACCAGTACAACCACTGCAAGGACTTAACTTTCAATAATTGTCCGACTTTTCTCCAGAGAACTCACCATTTGTAGCTTGGTGGTCTTGAATGGCTTCCGGGTCAACTTTCTGTGCACACCGTCCTAAACCCTGAATGAGCTGTTGCAGGGGTAATTCAGCGTCGATGCTCGGGTAGCACCTCAGGCCGGTGGAGCACCTCGGTGTGTAGACCCCACAGAGCTCCCCCTCCAGCCTGGCACACACCGGACAGCAGCCGCAGCCTGGTTCCCTCACTATCTCTACACATGCTGTTGTGACTTTGGGACAAGCAGCCAAACGCTCCGAGGTGCAGCTTGAGCATCGGAAAACCAAATCCCCAAGTAAGATGCCAGGTAAGGCAATATACGCGAACAGCAGCCCGCAGATAAAGTATATGACCATTCTAATGTTGGCTTAGTTTATTAGTGACTAGTAGATATCGAAATGACCCCTGGAAGATAACAGCGTGAACCTCAGAGCCAATGACAGTCCACTGTGTGTGGGTAAACAGGTGAGAGTCCCGGACGCCATGGACAGGGTCCTATGTACTGTCAGGTTACTGGCTGACTGGATAACACAAAGAGCTGAGCCTATTGCGCTAACCATCAAAGGTTAGAAAATAACCTGGGGCGATTAATGGGAGAGAGAGAGAGAGAGAGAGAGAGAGAGAGAGAGAGAGAGAGAGAGAGGGGCTCGTAAGAGTTTATCATGTGTTTTGTCCTCACATTGTAACCCAAGAGTGTTTTTTTACTTAGCAGTAGCCGACGAAGCCGAAAGGTTACCCAAACATAAGTACAACTGACTCAGCTAGAACACATTGTACCGTGCCATTTCCTGGGGAATATTACGCTTAGTGCTGAGTGTCTGTGATATGGCCCCTTCATTTGGTGCCTGTCAGTTGGCACTCAGTTAAAGGCCTGAGGCCCGGCGCCAAAAACTGTTCCATCTTTATGCAGCCAATTATTAGCACAGCGGCTGCAGTCAAGGTATTGTGCTCTGAAACCAAATGATCCTGTAAACCCCAAGTGGTCACGGTGGCCCTCGGAGCCAGAGAAATAACTGCTGACTTGTTCCAGTACGGACATGGGACAGTTGTGATAAACCTAGGACCCCCTGAGCCCCCTGAGTTGTTTCTCATGTGTTTTGAATGAATTTTGGAGTGCTTTCGATTCACTTTTTCTCGCAAGGGTCTTTGAGAGTCGTCTAACTTTTGGGCTGGTGGGAATATATATGACAGGTGGGTTGTGAGTGGTATAGTATGTTGGGCACTGGATGTTGCTTTAGTCTGAAGAGGGCTTTGATATCTAAGCTGTATCTTTGATGAAAAAACACATGAATTCAGATCCAAATTTCAAACCAAAGAATAGAACAAATGAAGTGTCAGTACACTGAAAGCTGCTCCCAAAGTGAATTAGTTTATTAACACAAATACATATGTGACGTTTTGAGCACTCTTCAGTCTTAGTTGGATTTTTGTGCTTCATTGTTTATGACTCTAAAGTGAAAAAAAACCCCAGAAAAAGCAAATGCAGTGAGAATTTGCAAGGATTGCTTCAATATCCAGTATATAATTCCAAGTGAACATGTAACCTTTCCCCATCAACGGACACAGAAAAGCATCAGGATAATACAGTCATACCTCATGTGGAACACAAGGGCATGAATGGTTATGTAATGGTGTTGGATGTAACGACGGACCAACACACCGCAACTGAAATGATGAAGCACATGTGACAACTTTTCGGAGACTCTGCACCAAAAGGGAAAGTTTTGTCCTTTAAAACATGAAGCATATTTCCACTTTCGTTGACTGACCCCGGGGTGCATGCTGGGGTTTCCAGCCTTACAGTGTAGCCCCGCTGTGATGTCAGTATAGCTCAGTGTGTAACAGGCCCAGAGTGAGCTGGTCTGGGAGTGTGAGGTAATGTCTGTCAGGGCCATCTCTCCTCACTTTCCCTGATGCTGCCACTTGGATCAAGTTTCTGGGCTGTAGAGAAGGTTTTCTGGAAGAGCTAGACAATGAAAAGCTTCTACATACTTTTCTGCATTGTCATTTGAGAGACTGACCTGTAAAACGACTTGGAAAGTATCTGTTAAATGTCCAGGTTTTCCAGGATGTGTGCAAATCCTCTTCATGAGACAAATTCTGAGTGTTACAAAATGATTACTGACATAAAAGCAAAGCACTTTCTTTAAAGTCTTGAATCATCTTAAGACCTTTTCTTACTGGTTTTGAGGATAGAATCATCTATGAAGTATTCATAGTCATATGATTCATTTCAACAAAACTAAATTACAAAACCATTTTCCCAAATTGAAAAATACTGTTTTGGAATGAAACCCTTACATTTGTTTTACCTCCATTTCACCCAGAACAGGTTGACTGAGTGACATTGCTTTTCTTAAAGACACCCTACTACACATTCACACAATTACACACTTTCACACCCGCATGCTGGAACCACAGTCGCATATGCAGTTTCAGTTTAGCAGTTGGGGGTTAAAGGGGCAATAAGTAAGATTCTTACTGCCCCATAGCCGAAAATGATCCTATGATATATCTGTGGGGGTTGATAGGGTTGTTGGTTAATACTAATGGCTCAACTGTAACAGGCAAGTGAAGATGCAGACACAAGGAGGCAGATGGTGTGTGAGTCCAATACTTTACTGGGGTGTAAAGCAAGCAATACAGGCAACTAAACTAGACAAGGGTCAGGCAAGGCAGGGGTCAGGGTAACCAGGATCAGAGGTAGACAAATCAGACAGGGATCAGGCGAAGCAGAGTCAGGGCAGAACAGAGATCAGGTAACCGGTAGACCAAGACATGGACCACGGGAAAGCTAAGTAGGACATTAGACAATCTGGCAAACAAGAGTGGGGGACAGGCTGGCATACTGCTAGGGACTGATGGGAAATGGAGCGCAGCGGATGATCGGAGGAGCCAGGATCGCATGGATGTGGAACAGGTGAGTAAGTGGCAGGACACACTGGGAACCCTGGTGGACATGACAGGGAAGACAGGACCTGAAACAAAACACAACACAGAACTGAGAGGAGACTAGGGGGGGGCTGGGAAGGGGATGGAGAGACAGAAAGGGGGAGAGAGGAAGAGGAACTAGAGGCTGCAGGTGGGTCAGGAGGGATGGCAGGAGAGATGACAGCCTTCCTCATGACATCAACGATTACTTCACCAGGTGCTGAGAGTTCTGCTTTTCAAAACTCATTTTCCAGGTCGTACTTTGTTTTGTAAGAAAAACTCCCCGCCCATTGGAAGTGAAAGCATTTCTCAAGACTTCATGATCAGCATTAATAGGGGACAGTGACGATGTCCAGGATGTCCAGGATGTCTTCGCTCCAGGATTCCAGCAACGTTTCGATGACAAACTTGCATCTCCAACCTCACGGCTTCAACTACACAAATGCTAACCGCACAAGTACAGCCTACGTCGTCACACAGATATATACGGCACGCGTCTGCACAAGCTTGTGGGTTTGCACACACATATACACAGACATGTTGGACAATGCCAATTTGTGGAGTGGATGCATCCACGTGGACCAATTAGTTCAAAAGATGCAATTAACTTTTCCCCCAAAACACAGCCAATTGGTTGGACATCACTAAATTGTGGTCATTAAGGAGCCCGTTGAACTGCAGTGATCTGGATCGACCTGGATCCAATGCCAAGACACAGAGACAATTTATTGTGCCCAGACAGTCTATATTCCTTCGCCAGGATACGTGCAGCTGCAGAACGCCAATAAATGGATCATGAGTTGTTCTAATTATGAGTAAAGAGAGAGCGTCAGCAAGTCATTATCCATATACTCCTGGATAAACTCAGTACCTCAAACTTGCTTTCATCTTTTGGAAAGCTTATTCATCATTCATATTCATCCCTGTCTTTGCCAGTAGACCGTGAGCATGAGCAAATACAAGTGATATTGAAAGTATATTAAAAGTCTTAGACAGCGATTAAAGGGTTGCTTCCAATTTCAAAGGCGCATATGACACATGACTGTGAAGTCAGTTTAAGATATTATTGACGATCTCCTTGATCGGGGGAGGGGAGGGGCATGTGTCTGCCACAAGGAGGAGCTCTGCAGGCCGATATCTGCTGTACTGGTGGGGTGTCCATGTCTGTAGCACCGTGCTTTATGATCATGAAACCATGTTAGAAAAGTTAAAAAAAAGTTAAAAAGTGGATCATTAGCCTTCATTCAACATTATCTTCTTGAAAACACTCTGTATACTATAAATTTGTATCAAAGATGTATATCAGCTTTAATAGGTTGTACAGTTTAGTTGGTTTACATGGATATAAAATGTCCACTTTGAATGACATTGTAAATATGAGCAAAGAATGAAGGTTTTTTTTTAAGGCTTTTTAAGGCAAGTGTTGAGGTTGTACACGGCCTCCTCGTTCTACTCCTGCGCCTACTTGAGAGAATATTTTCCATTACTACAAGTGAGTGAAACTGTCCAAACAGCACATGCACTGCCTTTCACAAGCACAGCCCTTACCAAACCTGTGTCTATCTACTGTATACTCTGTTTGCTCTGTTGCTTACAGTATTATGCCTACAATTAAGTGAAATGGAAATGTTTTCTTATGACCACTCCTGAACATTTCTCCGCTCACAAATGCATTATGATTATATTATGTGTACGTGTTGCCTAGCAACTCCAGATGAATGGGCAATAGCTGAACAATGTTGAAACGTTTAATTTTACACTTAAGGGGAAAGACCTGACAGTATAGTGCCGAAAGATATTTTAACTGGGCTCCTGAGAGATCCATCTTTCAAGGAGTCATTTAGTCAAGACAAATTGAATTCCACACAAAGGTGGTCACATTTTCCACTCTTCAGTCAAGGGTTTAATTCAAAGGAGAGGAATGAAAAGGAGGCCAATATTTGGGAGGATGCTGATACCTAACCGGTGCTGACACCAAACAGGAGTCTGGCGAGATTACAGGATTAAAAAAAAGGTCTTATATTCTTTCAATGAAATAATGAGATTTATACACACAGTTTCTCTCATGTTTTTACATCCTTCTTTCCCTATAAAGCCCATTGTGATGAACCTGTTTTGTTAAAGTGCTTTATAAATAATGTGAGTGGATGTTCTAGGATCAGTTTTGTAATTTCCTGATGAGTTCTTAAGGGGGTTGAGGTAAACATATGGAGGGCGAGGGGATCTTGGATCTTGCACTATATTTAGATCACATGAAGTCCAGTGTAAAGGACTAAAGTCTCAAGCATCAAGATCAGCATGGTATGTATGTTCAGAGTATTACATGTCAAAAGTTGTTTTCATTTATTTATTTTTTAATTGCCTTTTCCAGGAGGGCTTCACACTGGACTGCATTGTACACACAGTATTCTGTAAATATCGCCCTGTCATTTCCTAATCACTTGTACAAACAGCAGGCATAATTTGAAGCATGATCTGTGGCTATGCTTACACTGTAATGGAAAAGCTAAAAATATTAACCCTTTTGTCTCATGGCTTTCTAAACATGAGTACCTGTAGTGTGGAAACTAAACTGTAAAAATCCTCCTGTATGCAGAACCTCAACACAACCAGCCTTCATGAAACCTCCTCCACTCCACTGACCAGTCTAACTTTGTAACGGATGTGACTCCGGACACGTTATGAACATCACTCTGCGGTCTCCATTGGGCGCCTGGGGATGCAGTGGGGTCAGCAGCAGGACTGTGGTAGTAGGTCAAAGTGATGTAATTACTCCAGAGACAAAGAGTAGAGTGCATGGGAGAGAGAGAACATGGGACACAGCCATCTCCCCACCTTGTGAAACAGCACAGAGCACAGAGAAACCCGACTGTTGGCCTTAAGGGCTGATCTGGGTTAAGCTGTTGACATGGACCTTTGATAGTATCCCTGTTGCTTAAACCAATAAACAGAACAGTCTACCTGTGCCTCTGCCAGCTACACTCTTTGACTGGCCAGTAGATTGCTTCTAATGCAGCTGAAAGAAAGGATGATCCCAATAGTATTAGTAAGTACTGCCACCATGTTGTTTTGTTGATATCAAAATGTACCCATGATGCTGCTGTGTTAGTGCAGACGGCGGAGTTAACAGGTTTACATGCCACAGAAAACTGTTTAATATAAGCCAGGCATCTTAATCAGTTTTCTCATATGAGCTCCACCGGATTTATGACGATTTATGATCCATGACGTTTACATGCACCAACCCAAAACCAGGTTACGTAACCGAAATAAGAAGGGGATTCTCCACGCAATGCTGTCATCACTGTTTGCACTCCCATCATCGACGAAAGCTATAAAGAGAGTGAGTGAGATCATCATGACTCAGTTGCATTTTGGTTTAAGGTGATTGTGAGCGTCCATCATTGTTACCCCTAGCAACCATCTGCACAGAAAACTAATATTTTTCTTCCTGTCTGCTCCTCATTCCCTTCTCTCTCTCCCAAACGCAAACATTGACTTTAAATACATTTGTGAGATACCATCATATAGACGTCGTGACTCAGAGGCCCCTCGGTACGTTTGTCTCTGGGGAGTTGTGTGGGGAAGAAGTTGTCGGGTAGCATGGGAAGCATGGGAAAGGCAAGGCTCGGCCTGGGAAAGGAAGCAGGCTGCCCGCTGTGTGCGTTGTGTAACTCAGTTAGCTCTGAGTTGCACTGATAAGATCCACTGGACCAGAGCGCCATAGGGGCTTCTCATGACAAGTTGACAAAACTCACGGTTTGAAGCATCTCTTCACCGCAGTGTGTTCTATTCAAGGATTTTACCAGGAATCTACAAGGCAAAGAAAAAACTAAAACAACGTAAAAGCTAAGGTATGTGCCCTGAGATTCTTTGGGGGCTTTTCTATGTGGGGTTGTTTATCCCTTTCCATGATTGGTATATCTGTTGAGTTCAATAACTGATGCTTCAATCAACCTTTTCACACTTACTCTACAGCATGAGATGAAATCAAACATTTTGCTCAGACGTTTTCCATCCAATTTTCCATGTGTACCTGTACGGTAACTAGCTTGCCAGAGGAGGATTCCATGTCATTTACAGAGTACTTATTTTGTACACGCAGAGAGAGATTGCACGTTTGTACTTCATAAGGGAAAACTCTGCTTCCTGTCACTGCATTCCCTGGTAACATCTGTTTTCAGTGCCTGCCTCCCACGAGATAAATTCATTAATTTGTGGGAATGTCCAGGAAGCAGATGGTCAAACAGGGCTTGTTGTTTCTTGAGCGCTGGTCAAAATGTCTGGATATGAGTTGCATTTCTTGATCTGACAAAGGCAAATACTGCTTGGTTCTTAATATAACTTGACTATTATTTTATTTTATTTTATTTTATTTTATTTTATTTTATTTTATTTTATCTTATTTTATTTTATCTTATTTTTATTTTATTTTATTTTTTTATTTTATTTTATTTTATTTTATTTTATTTTTTATTGAGATTATGATATTTTTCCAGAAAAAATATTTTTGACATGCAATTATCTTGTTATGAGTCTAACATGTCAAACCCTTACATAGAGTACAACCCCTAACCCCTTCACTTTAAGCATCATGCATTGACCAGTGCTTTTTTTTCCTAATAGATGGAGAAGCAAGTCGCCCTGGCTACATACTTGCTGGCACTCATCTTGATCTGCTGGACAGGTAAGCAAGAAACTGGACTTGGCCAGGTACTCACTGGTATGAGTACTGTACATAGGGCAACATATTGAATGTAATGTACTGGGTTCAAAATGTTTAAAAGGCAACAAAATATCAACAACAAAATGTAGTTTGTGTGGATTTAGGAAGTTAATGGTGGCAGTTAATGGTAAAATGTCGTCGTCTCTTAAGCTACTGGATCAAATAGTGATGTGAGTGGGTTAAAATTCACTAGTGGCACAAGTTGACGACAATTTGTGCTCCAATTTGTAGTCATTTCCAAGCTGTAGTATGAGAGTGAAAATCACCCAAAAAGCCTGGAACAGGACCGTAGCTGGAAAGTGGTGCTGAGGGCTCGGCCACGCTCTTCTAAATTACAGAGCTGTGCAGCACAACATCATGTCCTGTGATGTCATAACCACAAAAATGGGAAACACTCTTTACTAGTGTCTAATGGAAGAGACTTGTGAGACAGTCGCTCCGTGCGTTGTGATTTATACAAGGATCCATTTGCTTATGGGCAAAGCAGCCAACAGACATTAAGCCATCGTGCCCATGTTTATGATTTATAGCAATATCAGTTGCTGTTTTTTTTTAGCTTGGGTATATAATATATTGGATGAAGGAAGAAGAATTTGCTCGAGGTTGTTATTCTTTCTTACACATATTTCCTGTTTTCCCCGTGCAGGGCTGGGTGAGGGACTTGTTGTTCCATCATGTGACCAGCACATGTTTGATAGCAATGTTCACGGCCTCTGCCTGCCAGACTTCAACAGGAGCATGGAGACAAGTGGCTATCTGGACAGGTGCCCATGGCCCATCACAAAACGGTGAATCTTACTTACTTATTATTGAGGTATTTGTCATTAAACAAGCATATGATGAGTTTTGCTCCAAAATGAGACATCCACCGTCTGAGATATGTAACACTGGCACAGAGGAAAAAACAATTATTACATAATGTTACATGGTGGAAGATATTATTAGCTAACTTGAGGCTTTTATTTTGAAAATAAATGAATCGTCTGTGTTTTTGCAATGAACAGCAGAAGCAATATTTTTTTTTGTTTGCCCAAAATGGATTTGTAGCATTTTGGAATGAAGCCCTTCATATTATGACAATGTAAATCATAAAATACGGTGTGTGTGTGTGTGTGTGTGTGTGTGTGTGTGTGTGTGTGCGGGTAACAAGTCCTAAATCGAAGTCTGATTAATTGACCTGCCTGGTTAATAATAAAAAGCTTAAATAAAATAAACAAAATGCGAGGGTGTTGCCTGCCGACCTGTGTGTGCAGCGCTCCGTCCAGAAGTGCGTGTTAATTGTTGCTGTCTGAGCCTTGGCTCACGTCTGCGGCGGGCTGCCGTCCCTGAGCTCACCACGACATTGTAGAGACTGATGAGTGAGAACACAGGGGGAGGCTGAGCATAGTGGCACATTACACACTTTTTATTGCCTTTTCAGCAAAGATATACGACCTTTAGTCATGGGAAAGTCAGATGCTTTCCTGTCTCCTGGCTACATTTGGCGTTAGTCAAGCTTTCAGCTAATTAGTCATCTTTTAATGAAAAAGTGCTACGCTGTTGCTCTGGGGCTCATATTTCCAGACACCAGTTGTTTGTGCAGACGGCAGCCCTTGCTGTGCTACCTACAAAAGAGTGGCTGTAATAATCCATATATTACCGTTGACATGCTTTGGGGCTGAGATGCCGTAGAGCTCAAATGGTGTGTTAGGGTGGAGTGTCCATCATCACAGGGAGCAGAGGTTACACCCTGACATATGAGAGATTGCTTCACTTAACTCTAGTTCACTGCTGTGTTATGTGCACGACATTTATTAGGGTTTATGTGAAGGGGACTGGGCAGTCCATCATCCTTAGGTTTGAGAGGGAGATGGTAAAAGTGATTTTTTACTCTGGTAGAAGGTTGTCGAGGGCAGCAGCAGCCTCAAAAAGTGAGTGGCAGTAGCCTCGTGTTCAGGACATCACCGGTTTGAATCCCCAGACCAATTCAGACAATCTGGGTGAGGTGAATGAGACACTTTCTCAAGGTGCCCTTGAGCAAGGCGACCAACAGCTCCTGAATTCCTGTGAGCTCTGTCAAAGTGAAATCTCCACTTATTGAGACGCCGTAGAGTCGTGAATTCTGGCTTCGGGTGTGAACACTTCCCTGCGCACAGGAAGTGACGATTCAAGAGTTCAAGAGTGAAATACCAACAGCACCAAGCGAGCGCTCTTTTACCTCCTTTGTCCCTTTGGTATCCTCTAGAAGGAAGTGATCACAGACTGGCTGGGTTGCTGAACATGAGCATGCTGTGTGCAGTTTACTGACATCACATGATTTCTGGGTATTGGAAGTTCAAATGTTTCGAACAGTTACCTCTCGCATTCAATTGGCCAACGTGTAAAGTTGACAGCTGTAAGGGGAGAGACTGATGGTGATTGGTTGGTGATTGGTGAGATCTGATTCCCAACTCCCGGCGTTAGTGTGAGTGCCTCGCTTTACTCTCTACTCAAGACTTCTGGACCTATGGCCATCGGTCTTCCTCTCTCTTCCTCAGCATCTATAACACGTTGAAGTATTGCGTGGATCACTGGGCCAAGGTGTCGTGGTGTAAGGGTCGGGGGTTTCTGGTGGACGAGGTCTTCCTGGAGGTCCACAGGACGTACTTTTCCCTCTGCAGCAGCCAGCGCCAAGACCCCCCGCTCACCAAGCTCATCATACTCATAGTCCCCGGCGTCGTCTTCACGCTCTTCCTGCCCCTCCTGTGTGTCCACCTCACCACCTGGAACACAGAGATGCCCGGCACGTTGGGCCTCTGATGGACTCTGAAGAAACACACACACACACACACACACACTAGCCAATCATACACTCATATCGACACTACTATCGTATCCTATATTGACCACTCCACTATTCCAACCAGTTACAAGCTATAGTTAAAGATTTTAAATTAATACATTTGTTCTACGGTTCGATTGATATAGGTCTATCAATACTTTTGTACTGAAGCTACCAATAGCTGAAATTGTGTACCGATATTGAGTATCTTTTTCCATTTTCATGTCAAGAGATTCCAAGTATTCAGTGTTTCCCCTCACAACTTTATTATTCTTGGCAGGCTGGAAAATCCTCGGAAACAGCATTTACATCATCACGGGACACTAAACCTCTCCATTAAAAACCAGAGTAATGAAATTCTTTCAGGGTTAGCAGCTCTTTAAGGCAGGGTGGCACACCGCACCTCTTCACTGGAAGGAAGGGGAAACTCTGGGATATATGACTACCTTTTAAAAGAAGAAGTGATTTACAAAAGCATTGCTGAACAATTAAATGAATAAAAAGGAAAAAATTCATTGCATGTTTCAGAGATTGTTTTTATGTCGCTGTGGTCTGGGAAGACGCAGTGGATGATACTGACTGGCTTTATTTAAAGGCCAATATCGGCAAACCAATGTGTCGCTGTTACCCTGGTTTTCTCACGTCTAATATGATCTGTCTTCTCTGTCTTCTCTTTGAATGACCTTCTGTACATCAACACACATCAAATACATCATATAGTCCAACATGTGACCTTGGATGAAATGCAGAAATTGTTTTGGTATTTTATGTTCTGCGTGCTAGACACCCCTCCGCCATCGAGACGACCCAGACAGTGTCTCATAAGTAGTCAATCATAGGAAAGTGTACTTTAACTGTCTGTTAAATACTTTGCTGCCATTGTCTAAACTCTCTGGCACTCAGTATTTTGTCCTATATGGAAAATCTGGCACCTACAATACGCAGACTCAAACAAAACCATAAAAATGATGTACTGTACATATCTAACTTGTGGTGTTCAGTTTACATGAGACGACATTTGAACAACCTGTATTGTACTGTAATTGTCTGCGTTTTGAATGAAAAGATGACGACACTGTATGTATTTCAAACACATAATAAATATTTATTTCAGACAAAAAAATAACAATTTGTTTTACAGTTCTTTGAAAACCTCTTCACAGCCTAAAACCTATTCAAGTATCCACACAGCCGGAGTATCAGTCTGTATTGCTAATGCTAAATCAGCTCATCACTTATCATCAAATCAACGTACATAAAATAAGTTTTCAAACCTCATGAAGACCTCATGAAGACCTCATGTTGTGTATCATCAAAACAGCTTAATGCTGCTTTGAGATAAGGAACTCTTTAAGGAAGTTTTATGGAAGCCATTGGTTTTAAACTGAGATTCAATACTACATATGTGGAAATAGTAGATGATCCTGTGAAAAATCAAGGAAAAACCTGTTTTTGTTTAGAGAGATAGTGTCATTGAGTGAAAAGTTGACTGTACAGGTGGCATCACTAAAAATCCAACATCCCACTGGATAGTATTTCATTTGACCATGAAGAGCAACATGAAAGGAACTGATGCTTTGTTATGTAGTACGATTTAAAGAAATGATTGGCATTCCTATGGTGACCAAAGAGATACTATCCACTATGATTTTGTTGCTTTTGGATAAATAAACCTAGGACAGGGTTATAGGAAGTGATCTAGTTGCATACACATCTGATTTCCTTTTTTATAAGGGCTTCTACAATCAAACATAATACACTATTTAGTATCCTAGACAGCCGAGACTCCAGACGCCTTCACTCCAACCAATAATGTCAAGGTAAAAGAGGTTCAGAAATAACAGAGCCGAGTCCTAGATTTGGGTGGGTGGTCTGCCCCGCTAGCATGGTGGTATTAGGCGACGGAACGCAGTGAACCCAGACCGTTGACATGGCAGAGCTTTTCAAGGTTAAAAAAAAACTATTTTTCTTTTCATCTTGCGTGTTCCACCGTCTAGCGTCCAGACAGGACCGAGTGGCTGCTCTATAGCTTTTATTATCTTAAATAATAACCGCACTTCCAGTTTTTTCTTTTAAATACTGAAAGGATATTTTGCTTAGCGTACGCCTGCCTGTTCTCCCTCCGCTACGGCTCCACACATACTCCCACACCAATTCTTGTCATAACAAGCGCACGTGGATCTGTTGGGCTTCAACACTCTCACACACACACTTGTATTCTCAGACAACAAAGACCTTTGACCCTTTGATTGTCTCTTTGCTTTTTTTCACCACTGTGGGTCAGCACAACCTGCCTGCAAAACTCTGTATTTCAGAGACCCCCTGCTCATAGATACAACTACTGTGGCCAGAAATGGAATTGACTCATGTCAGAAGTCATGTCAGATCTTCAGGGACCGAGTTACTATTAGCTTACGCTGGGTAGGAACCAGCACTGCTGCCTCTGAGACACAGCAGCTGCAGAGAGGACTCTGCAGCCAAAGACATAACAAGCAAAATGACATCCCTGATAACCATTTACATTCAGTAATGTCATAAACGCGGTGGGGCCAAGTAGGATGAGGAAGGCTTATCAATGTCTTTACCCACAGTTTGCCACTCCACTCCAACTGCAATCCCAGAAATATCACCACTAGGATTGATGTAGAGAACCAAAAACATTTTTTTTTCCATTAAGTAAACAAATCAAAATGTTTACTTAATGAATAATAAAAAAAAAAGAAATCTGGATCTAAATCTGGATTCTAGGCCACATATTTCTACACTGCTTTCTCTGAGAGCAAGTGTTGAATTCCCATGACCACTTTATGTACACAAAAGGGACGACAAACTAAAGGTTGGGGACCAATATTTACAGATCAAAGGTCAGTTTCCCCTGAGAGAATTCTTACACATCTTATAGGTAGGACATGGGTATCTGACATTAGGTATACTGTGATTCCTGGGTCATACATCCAAACATCATAGTACAGGCCTAGTGTACTTTCATAACATCACACCCTGTGCTTCACTTTATAGCACTGACTTGTTTTTTGTGTACATCAACTGATTGTTTGACCGCCGTAATAGTCATCTGGTGAATACTATTCAAGAAGACATGATGGATTTATGTCCCATGAGCAGCGTTTTCTATGTACAGAAACCTCTCCAGCTGACACACAGCGTCTCCTCACTGGTTCCAACATGGCTTCCCTCAAATCTCGTCGGGTCGTTACAGCAGACACAGTGTTTCTGGCATGGAAGTAGATTAAATGTTGACAATGCTTTTCATCAGCTCGTGGTGTGTGTTCCAACAACCACACACACTCACAAACACACCTTGCGTTTTTTTCTGTCTGAATCTACAACAATCTTAGAAACATCCAGAAAGTCAAAACAGGGAGAAAAATCATTTGCAGCATTGTTATGTTTAAAATGTTAGTTTCCTTTGACATGTGGTCAGCGAGAGCTCATATCCCAGTTGCTTCACCTCAAGCTCCTCTAATGTTTTTCTCCACTTCACTTAAATCAGACATCCAGACGATACTCATGGAATAATCCTTTCAAAAACGAAGCAGGCCAATCACGAAGTGTTGGGTATGTTGGAGCGCGGCCCAACATACTGGCCCATGATTAAATGTCATTGGCTTGTTCTGCATCTAACCACCTAACTAAGAGCATCCCGGGAGCATTCGCAGAAATCTGGAAATAACTTGCCTTTGGAATAATAAGGTTCCATTTGAGAATTTTTGGGCATTATGAGTCATAATGCAGCTCTAACAACAGGTCTTTCCATGTGGCTCAAGTTAGGCTTCTGAAAGTGTTTAAGTGTGTAAAAAAAAATCCTAATTACAATCGCTATACTGGGTTTTGCAACATGGGAGGTGAAAAACTAAAAGCGCTCAATATCTCAAAACGACTCCGAACACAGATGGTACATTATAGTTCCAAGCTCACAGACTTACTGTACAATGCATCATTCATAAATCTCGCCATCACTCAACCGTTCCCCCATGGTTCTATGGGAACGTTTTCAGTTCTTGTGTGTGTGTTTGCTTAGTTTCTATGTTTTTCCAGTGAAGCGTGTTAAAAACATAATTCATGACCTCTGTGAAAAATGCACAACACTGCGGAAAGCTTGCAGAGAAGATGAAAGAGTGTATGAAAAGTGACAGATTTCTATTTAAACCTACACAATGATCTTTTTTTTTTATTTCATACTAAGCTATTTGGATGCACTTTCTTTCACAAAAGCCATTTGGTGTCTACAAATCACTGAGAATTTGGCATGGTAACAATTCAGTCCTAGGGTCACAAAATAAATAGATAAAACAAAGTAGAAAAATAAGGTCGAGACCATTTTAGCTAATTTACTTACTTACTTACTTACATCCACAGTCACAAGAATGGGGTCAGTGGACTAGTATGTTGGGCATAAAACACCTAACAAAGTACAGTAGCACCCCGTGAAGAAGCTCGCGCAGACTCCATTGAATTTCGGCTTCAAGGGGAGACTACATTTAGAGTGGAGGCTTTTTGCCAGGGAACTAGGTTGGCAGCGACAAAAGTGAACTTCTGCCCAGTGAAAGTGCTCATTACTAAGAGTCTGTACAGAAAGGAAGAGGGCTACTTAACTCCTTGCTTGCACATCATTGCAACATGTAGGCAATGGCAGTAGTACGAAGGAACAAGGCAGCTAAACTTCATCGGCAGTGGACTTCATTACCCTGCACCGTTAGATTCCCCACCAGGTTTGGGTCAATTCACTTCATTACACATTTCAATTAACTTTCCATCTTTTCTCTATAGGTTGGTGGAGGACTTTTTAATGACCGAATATTTCATTTTGCATCTGAATTGAAAGTGAACTGACCCCAACCCTAGTTCCCACGGACAAAAACCCAACACACCCAACCGACCCGACCACTGCAGTACGAGAGGTCACCATCATCATTGCACTTATACCCGGAACCTGCAGAAAGTTTAAAGGGAAAGAGGACAAAACGGTGAATAAAGTGTTCATGTGATCGCAGGGGTTTTTGCTAGACGTGCACCGTCCATGCCACACACTTCAAGTAGGGTGCTCAGGCTGAACGCAGAGCTACTCGCTGGCCTCTGAGAGAACAATATCTTCAGGGGAGGTTAAAACAACAACACCACCACTAAGATATAACAACATTAGGTTTGCTCCTTTACGGATTTGGAGAGACAAAGGTAAGAACTTTATCTAGGTGTAAAGAGTTTCTATATTTGACAAAGACCCATTCTGTTAGCTCCTCCTCTCACGTTTTCACCGCTACCCAGAGACACTGAGGTTTCCAAAGAAGCACCCTCTGATTGGTTAGTGCTGGAGGATGGAGAAAGTCTTATCGGCTCTGTCCAACTTTTACACAAGCATGTGAATCTCGTTGTACTCATCTCGACCATCTTCGTCGAAGTTGGGAGAATCTTCATCGCAATCCAGCTGTGAATAGAGAAATCATCTTAAATCATCTACATTATAGAGTTTTTTTCAATTCAAGTTGTTTGTATGTTTTCAAGGTGTTTCAAGGGTCAAAGTCACACTACCCAGGAAATAGAGGCAACAGATATCCCTTTGTCATGTATCATGTTTGAAGGAGAAATGCTAGGAAGAGAAATAAAAGCGAGGGAGCGAAGGTAGAAAAAGAGTCGAGAATGAAGATCGGAGGGAGAGGAATGTGACATATGGTTGAACATAAGGTGGGGTGTCTCAGCGAGAAAATACAAGAAGGTTAGGAAGAAGGTTAGGCCACACAGTAACAAAATATTTGGATGAGAAAGAATTCCATGATCATAGAGGAGGAAATCGTCTCTTTTACAGATGTTAGTATTGTACAGGGGGGAAAAAAAACAAAACATGCCAATATCCATCCAATGTTTAATTTGCTATAAAATACGTATCCTGAGGCTGTGCAGGATCAGATGATTGTGGTAGTTTTTTCAAGAATTTCTGGAATGTCCCTACAAACCGAAACCTTACCGCCAGGAGCTCGCGTTCCTCGAAAATCCTGGAGAGGACGAGGCGGCGCAGCGGCACGGTCATGATGAGGATGAAGGGGAACGCCAGGGAGGCCACGGTCGACTTCACTATCCACAGAGCCACGATGCACACCAGCTGGATGATGGTGAACATGTTCATGCGCCATGTCTTCACCTTAAGCAGGACAAACGTGTGGAAAAACAGAGCATACACTCAGTACAAATGCACACACACACACATTTGTACACACAAAGCATGTAAAATACATTAGACACACACAATGCAAAGTTGTTCCACTGCCTAAAGAAACTTTTGCATGTTTTGGGCTCCATCTAGTGGAAGAAGCCTTCATCCAAACATTTTCTTTGATCAATTCTCCTAATCATTTGGTGACAGTGTGCAAGTAAGATTGACGTTTCTATAAACTTCATTCTATGTGAGAACTTTAATATCTTACATCAAAATGTGCAAAATTCTTTTGAGTCTTTTGAGAAATCACTTGAATCATGACATAAAACCAATGTCAATGACCTGTAAGACATGCAGTAGTTATGTTCCCAGTCAAAAAACAACCCACGGTGTAAACGACTCCAACTACAGTAGAAATAACATGGCATCACTGCTTGACATGTGTTACCTTGGTGACGTAGACGTGGTCGGGGTGGTGCTTGGCGGGCGTGACCATGAGGGTGATGCGCTCATACAGCTGGATGCCTGTCAGAGAGGTGATGCCCATGTAGAGGAAGATGCCAAAGAGCACGGCCAGTGGGATGAGGCGGAGCACATCTGTCATCACGATGGACATGCCTGAGGGGGGGGCAGTGAGTTACATAGGGGGTCTCAAATTTACTACTGTTTCTGACACATCACACATGTGCACAAGGATTTGCCACTGTGGAAATCATTATTCTTTCGACAACAAAAACACCCCATGGCTCCTATATTTTACAAAATGTGTGGCTCGTCTTTGGTTGAAATGCTAGGGGCTTGTGATGCTACGATGCTAGCCCATCCCTTCTTTTACTACTGTTGCAAAATTCTCTGCAGTATTTGGCAATGTGCTGTTTCATCCTGGCATCCGTCAGATTAACTCATATTATTTAGCCAAAATTATAACCCAGCCATGTAATATTAGTGAGCCAAAACTGTGGGCAAACCAAATGATACTTATACTAAAATGAGACTACTTTGCTGGCACTCGCTTAATATAAACAGGATACTTTTCAAGCAAAATAGTATCACTGGCCAGCTGATCAGAACAATGTTTTGATGCCAGAGGTTGTATTTCATCAGAGCTGAACAATTGTGTTTTTGAGAGCTACTATTATTGGTCATTTTGACTAAAATTTGATAAGCCAGATAATAAATCATCTTACACTGAAACAGAATGCTTCAACTTTGCTATTGTTGCAAGAAGTAAAATGTAGTAAAAGCATCAAAATGGATTAACAATTTTCATGTTGGATCTACCTTAAAGCCATGTGTTCATTCAAATGTAATCCATACCCCTTCAGCATTCAGCTCAGCCATGATACAAAGACTCATTTTCCACATTTGACTCCACAGTCAAGCTCACAGGATAAAACACAAACTGGTTCAGTTCAGTACAATTCCCCTTTAAGTGAGTGGAAACACACTTCCACTCTCACCCGGGCCTTTCCCTTTCTCCTTACCAACAAGCACAGCCACGACAAGCCCGGTCACCCTCTGCTCCTTCACCTCCTGGATCATAGGCTTTTCACCGGGCGCTGTGGCCTTGCTCATCACCGTCAGGGCGTTGACGTGAGTGACCGACCGCACCGTGGCGGCGGTGAGCCACGGCAGGCCAAAGAGGGGACAGATGGCGCCCAGGATGACGATGAGCAGTAGGTCCAGGTGGAAGCCAGAGCCTTTGGCCAAACGACGCTCCTTCTTACTGACGATCAGCCTGGAAGGTTGGAGCAACGGGGGGGAAATGTCGGAAAGGTCCAGTGAAGCGCATTTCAATTTGTCTTATTCTGAGAATAAATATAAGATGCAATCTACAACCACAGTGGGGCAGTTTTCCAAATGACCCCAGAAAGAGGCCTGACATGGTACTATATACTTTCATAACACATTCACTTATACTTGTATATCACATCCATTATAACTGTATGCCTTAAGTGTTTGTTTTGTTCAGTGATAGATACATTTTTCAAAGTCATAAAACATAAAGTACTGCTGCTACTACTTTTACCACTACATGCGCACTTGCATGCTATGCCAAGAGCATTACAACTGATAATCATACGTACGAGGTGATCTGGGTTTCCATGAAGATGAGGATGAAGACGAGGAGGGCGGGCACAATAGACGCCCCCATCATCCAGGTGGGAAAGGGATGCTTGTCACCGAAGGGACTGATAAACCAACCTCTCTTGTCAGGGGACGTGACCGAAAAGCCCGACGGGACGTTGAGTTTCTAAACGTCAATAAGACAGGGCTTGAACAAAAACAATCATGGTACCCTGCATATTTCCTGGCAAAAAAGTACTGCTTCTACTGTTACTTCAAAGATAGTAGTCAGTGTTACATTCATTTTCTACTGTATTTGTGCGTGTGCAATAGTATGAATGGATTGTTGCTGTGACTCAAAGTGATGAGCATTACAGTTACCTGTGTATAAGTGTCAGGAATGGAGTAATCCACCAATACTGAGAATAAGATTGAGATGGGAATGCCAAAGTCGCCAATGATTCTTCTGGCCTGGAGGAGATTGAGAGACAAAACACTCCTCAGATCAAAGTACAACACAAACCACAAACCTGCAATTCTTTGGTGGTAGTAGTCAGAATTTGGTGCAATCGTCACCTTGGCACAGGTTTGATGGCAGGTCAGGCAAATGATTTCATTGAAAAAAACTAAACATTTCTCAACAAGATCTCATGTCACCACCAGAGATGAACCAGAGATAATTTTTGCTATCGAAACCTACAGTCTTCCTCTCGACCAGCAGAACTTTCAAAAGTTAAGAAGCATTACATCATTATCAACTCAATTTGATTGATCCCCAGTGACATCCACTGGGAGCTAAAGTGTGTTGGGAAACGCAGTGCAGCAGGGTACCTTCCCGCCTAGGAACCGGCTGTTTCGGAACTTCCTGAGGAAGAAGGCCACAAAGAAAGTGCCTAACATGAGGACCAGAGACAGCAAAGCAGTGTTGGGCTGGTGGAGGACAGGAGCGTCCTCAGCTGGGTGCCCACCAGCGTCCACAACGATGCCAAAGTGTGGGATAGCTGGGTGGGAGGTGGCAGAGGGGTAGCTTGCCATCAGTGGATGCTCTTCAAAGACCTGGAAACAAAAAGAGACTTGGTTTATCTTCAAATACTTGGTCATTTTAGCTTGATGCAGATAAGTGTAAGGAGGATTAAATCCAACAGTTGCACATGGACTTCAGCAACATACTAATATTACTACTACTAATAATAATTGCTTATGGTCTGCCATTTCACGGTGCCAAAAAGTATTCATTGAACAACTTCATCTGTCTAAATACTTCCAGGTATCCTGAAACGGAGGGCCATAAACAAAGACAGCTGGAGCGTTTCACTATCCAAACAATCACAGAGCTCATTGTACAGTATGCCATCTGGTGCCGCTACCTTGATGAGCTTAGAGAAAGTCTCGTAGATGAAGATGAGGGAGATGAGGAAGGCAAAGATCTCCTGGGTGAAGGGCGAGATGTAGCGAACTAGGAAGCTGCCCTCTGCCGCCACGATCACCAGGACGATGAAGATGAGCCAGAAACCAATCCACACCCGACCAGTAAGGTACTCAAAACCATGGGCTTGACAGAACTGAGTAAGAAGGCACAGAGGCAAATGAATAACATGTGTTTAGGGAGGAACACATGAGAGCCACGTAACTCTTTCACAATATAGTCAACTGAAATAGTAACTCAATTCCAGCAGTTCTTGTTGTGGAGCTATTTGCTGTTGCTGTCGATAAAATAATAAAGTCTGCACATTTCAGAAATTAAATAAAGCCTTAACTTCAGATTGATGCCCATGAATAGTTACAAAATAAAGTGAATAGGTTACATGACTTATTGAGTTTGGAAACCTGTTCAGATCAAAGGATTATGTTAAGCCTATGTTAAGTATACATTCATGATTTCTCTGTCTTCTGTTCAGTCACCTTGTAGAAGGCTTCTTCAAACACCAGTAAGGGTCCTGAGAAGCCTATAATCAGAAGGGGCTGACCACCTAGCAGCGAAAATATAACTCCAAGAGTTGCCGTGGAAACGATAAGCTCAGACACTCCCATCATGCCTTCTGTTTTCTCTCCTGTACATGAAAACAGACAAAAAAAAACATACAGTAGTATTTTTAAAACACAAAATTACATCAAATCCCAAATTATTTTTGCTGTTTAGAAATCTTCATTTGCTTCAAAAAAATCATCACACACAGAAGCCACGAAAGCACTTTGGAATGAATCACCAGCCTGGTACAAAAGGCTGCACCTACCTAGCAGGCCTCCAAAGGTTATAGTGGGCGACAGTGCCGCAAAATAGATGAAGATGACGGCAGCGATGCACTGAATATCCAGGGCGTCCTTGATGTCGCTGACATAGCGTGGGTAGCGGCGGCGGATGTCATGGATCAGGCCTCCGAAGGGGATCCCTGAACGCTTCAGGGGGTCCACCTCCTGGTCTCCCTCCTCCTGCTCCTCTGGACTCACCTCTAGGGGATTGTTACAGAGTTGATTGTTAAATAATAATAATAATAATAATAATACTGATACGACACCGCAAATACTATTTCCTTAAATAGGAAGATTTCACTTTTAAAACAATTCTCATATGTTTAATACACCGTTAGTAAGCTTTTATTGGCATGTACAAAGGTATTGTCCTTTCTGTTATGGAGGGGATTTCAAACCTACTTTTAGATGGGAAAGACTGACCATTAAAGTGAGAGGCTGAACTTGTAGTACTTTCAGTCTAACCAAAAACCCTTTGCTGCACCACACTTTCATTTACTGAGGGAAACAAAATATCTTGACATGCATTGTCAACTTAAGAAGTACAAGTAGACAGATTATAAGTGGACGTAAAACTACTTATTACTATGTTGTCAAAAGGAAACTGTTTGGAATGGGTTGCAGATGATTTTCCAGAAAAAAACTGTTCTTGGCGTTGAACTTTGGCTGCCACAATCAAATAGGTTTCTTACAAACCTTAACTATTAGTTGAGGCTCTGGCCTTGAAAAGAGGCTTTTAAAGACTTCATGGAGTACCTTTGTTGTCCTGCTCCATTCCAGGAGAGAAGGAGTGGTGCCTCTTGAGTTCTCTCTCCTTCCTCTTGAGCAGCATCTGCTTCTGGAAGTCGGCCACTGTCTTTAGGAGGTCTTTGCCCGCCACATCAGAGGGTGGAATGACGATGCTGCAGTCCAGAAACTCATTGATACCATTCAGGAGGTCTTGTCTGTCGTCAGCAAAATAGGCCACCTCGTGGAAGTTCTGGGGCAAAAAGTAACTAGACGTCAGCATTGGAACGCTCATAGAAGGTTATATAAGCCAAAGGGATATTTCCTAAACAACTTCACAGTATATGATACTGGTGAGAGATAATGTGAAGTCTTGTCAGCGTTTAAAAAAAAGTGAATTCTTGAATTGGAAAGCTTTTACTTCTCAGGTTTAATTATTCTGAAGAACACATATAGCAAACAGGGTTCACTTGTTCATCTAAAACTCCAATATTGGAAAGTAATAACTTTGCGAATGACATATCCAAAGAGCGATTGAAAAATGACACCTACAAATAGATGGCTGACATGAACATAAAACTTACTACATCATCTTAGGATCTTTGTCTACAAAATGGTATTATTTCTTATGAGATAATAATATTTTTGGTTTGTTTTGAAGCAATGAAAAACAGATATATCTGCCATATTGTGTTTTAAAATGAAAGCCTTCAATAATATCATTTAAACGTGCAACACTTCATCCAAGCCAGCTCTACAAGACCTTGTCAGACATAAGAGTGGAGAAGGAGCGTCCAATCTCATGATAGTCCACGTTGGACTGACTGGGACCCAGCAGGACGAAGATGAAGCGCACTGGGACAGGGACCTCCAGCACTGACTCCAACAGCACCGCCTCATTCAGCCTGACGAAGGCCATGGCGGGCTGCTCCAGAAACTCAACACAGCCTTTAATGGAGAAGAACAGTCCACAGATTTAGTAACTTACGCTGGGGGATGGTTTTGCACCATGTTCACAGTGGCATTTGTCGTAAGAGAATCTGTTAGATGGTCTTTTCGCTAGCCATCAAGAGCTGTATGGTCATTTAAAATCAGGTTGTGATGGCAATTGGTGTGGAAGTGGAAATGACTCGGTGATTAAACTGCCTTATCACCATCATCCATCAGAGAATCCAAATTACTGGTCCCTTAGCTATGTGAAAGTTCTTGGAAAACATTTCCGTCATTAGGATCATTAGTTCACAATAACAGAGGGAAAGAGAAATAATGAATTCCTGACACCACTCTCTGCTCACTAGTGCTTACCAACTAACACAATGACGGCTTCAGCATCTTTGGGTATCTTGGCCAAGAGCTTCATGGATCTGGCTGCAGCTGGATGGCTGTCAGGAGGCAGGGGGTGGAGAGATTTCTTGGCAGAGGAACAACACAAAGATTAGCAACAGCTCTGATAGATATAATAGCAAAATTGCAATCTGAATGAATTCTACAATCTTATTCTCATTCATTCTAAAATTGTGACGATGGGCGACTTTTTCCTTAAGTTGCAATCGGATTTTTGAATGGGCTGTTTTAAATTTGCCAACATTTCAAGCCATGGGGAACATTAACTTTTCACAGTTAATGCATCAAGAAGTTTTAACTAGGAGCACCTGTAAGCTGACTAAGAACATAATGTGACACATGTGGCAGAGGGAGACTTGCTTTCTCTGACTTCAAGCACTACCTACACAACTTCTGACCTCATGGAGGAGTGTCTCAAAGAACAATGCAAGAGCCACAGGCCTCGAATCAGGAATTTACTCCAATCATGCTTAAATCTATGCTTACTGGCGAACTCAGAACAGAACTTAATGCAAACCACAAACTACACAGAGACAGCTGAACATTGCTTTTATCTCCATCCACTGAGATAGCTGAGTTTAATTATCCTAGTGGATTCTTGTCAAAAGCATTTAATCAGTTACTTTGGCCTTGTTAAATCATATGAACTGCACTGCATTGTTGAAGCTACATCATCAGGCTATCACTGGATGGATCTCATATATTGGATCAGTATCACCAGCCTTCAAATTGAGTCAAAGAGTAAAGAAAATGCATAGAATAAAGGGAGCTAGACAACTAGAGTCAGAAAGTCTCTACTTGTACAAAAGTACAAAGAAGTACAAAAGAAAAATGGAAAAGAAAACTCACAAACAAGCTCACAAACACATCTTGTTTGGGGTCGTATACCGGCCCTTTGTTATCGTGGTGCTCCTCTTGCTCTTCAGCCACCAGCGGCAGACTGGTGTCCTGGGCGTGGTTGTGGTTGAAGCTGCCATGAAGACTGCTGGACGAGTGGTGGCGATGGAAGCGGTGTTTCAGGTCACTCGGGTGACTGTAAGAAATGGTTAACATTGTAAAGAAAGGAATTAGACTGAAATCAAAGCAAAAAAAAATAAGTCAGCCTTGCAGACTTCAGCTTGAACCAATCAAGCTCTCTTACTGGCATCACACTTCTCGGCTCACATTCAACAATATGAAAACACAAACCACCCAAAAGTCACGGTGGGAACACTAAAAGGTGGTTTCCAGACAAGTAAAACACAAGCTGCAAGCAGCGTAAGAGCATTGTAATTCTGTTTCCTACATAGATATATCAATACATGCTCACAATGTTTTTCAATGTTTTTTAAGCTCAATAAGCTTGTGTTATTGGACTTTAATATCCCACAGGAGACAATCCACTAATATGTACCACGATCCACAAATATATCTCAGCATCCACAAACAATCAATCACTTGTGTTTTGTAAAATGATATCCAAATATATTTGAATGAGTAATGCAGAACAAATTTGAAATACACAAGGATTTTACAAATTGTATCGAAATGTACAAATTAACGTATTTATATTTGTAGTTCCAGAACATTTTCAGATCTAAATTTTGCATGTGAACATGTGTTTTCACATTTGTGGATCACAAAACATTTATTTGTGGATTTTTGTCCAATTTGTCCCGCGGCAGATCTGTAGATCTGTAAAAACGAGATCCACAACTTGTACACCAAATGGGCATGTACCACAGCCAGTAGGTGGCGATGTGAGTTACGGACATTAAAGTCCAATAAAACTTCCATATATCTCTGCAGCCTTATGTTTTTCACATATGTATATCACCCTTTCCAGCCTCTTGAGAATGTCATGTTGGCCTGTGATTGCCACAAACAATACAGTCACATGTTCACAATAGAGACGAGTGTGTTAGCTAGTAAGAACAGAGATCCAACAGAAATGTCTAGTAGGTAACACATGTCAACGAAATGTCTTGTGACGCCGGTCGCTCATAGCACCATCCTCCATCGTTGAGCATCGTTGGCGAGGGGGGGGGCTCTTCCAAAACAGAGATTACAGAACAGAAAGTGAGTTTTGAAAAGCCAGAAATCTGCTAATATAATAATTTTGTCACTGGTATTGATCAACAACCCTACAACCCATCTACATTGAAATAAGAGTAATGATAACACTTGAAGAGAAGAGTATGACCTCATTCATGCATGTGAGTGTATGGACAAGTGCATGTTTTTTACTTTTGCTTTTTTACTTAGATGGAAGCAGCAGTATTATGTGCGACAGCAACCAAGCCCCTCAACACCGTTTCATCATACCACCGCTCAGTCCAAGGGTGACATCACCTCACTCATTAGGTCCACATGGCCCAATAAGACGGCGCCCAAGTTGGACATGACAGCACCCCAAAACAAAGGGAGAAGGTGTGACACCGAAGTGAATTGTGCTCGAGACGTGTCCAGGGGGATCTTTAAAGTGGACTGAGTAAGCGATGAGCTAAATTCTAACAGCACCTCGATGTATTTCCTTCCACATCGTAAATCTCGTATCTCGGAGCAGCAATGGCTCTAATGGCAGGGAATGTTTTCCCATACAAGCAGCCAGTGACATGCTGGGAAATGATGCGGAAAGGCTGTGAAAGATGGGATGAACGCATGACGTCCTGGTGCTGAGAGTGTTGGCTGGCTGTCTTATTTGCGATGTGTGTGTGTGTGTATGTATGTGTGAGAAAGAGAGAGAGAGAGAGAGAGAGAGAGAGAGAGAGAGAGTGTATTTGGCGTGTGCGATTTTGAAGACTTGCTGTATCATTCAGTGCATCATCACTACATTCAAAGCCAAACATTTTGCAAACACAACAAACTTGAGAAGACAAATCAATGTTAGTTATGCCCCGTTATGAGATATGATGTATCGGTTCAATCCAAACCCGCGAAGTGCCACCACACAACAGCAGTGTCCATGCAACATTACTGTTAGTGGTCAAACCCAGGCAGTACCATTTTGGCTTTACAGAGGGGGGGCCAGAGAGAGAAGGCTGGACTACTGGTTTAGGAGATCTGTGTACAAAGACAGGGGGACACATTGATTACGAAATAAAAAAATGTGTGTTCATGTGTGTGTGCATGTACACCTACTTGCATACGCACACCTGTCAATCCAAAGAAGAAATCAAAAATGCTAAACGTGCAAACCATATAATCCCAACGGCCTGAACAGGGGAAGTCCAGTACATCAAAAAAGACATTCATTGTTTCTATGGACAGGCATGACTTAGCCCTCATCCTGTCATTCGGTTTGACAGCTGACATTAGGTTAACTCGCTTTTTCATTACGTAACTGAAAAATCCATCATGTACCTCGGGTAGCACACTACGCCTTTGGCCAGATGTGTTTAGCTGGCATGCCAATGCTAATCAATAAGTGGTGCTGATTTGAGAGCTGCAGGGAATGAGGTGAGACCATGTCACATAATTACATCCACGTGTTTGTATTTATTTGATTACAATATTTACCAATACACAGGATCTGATAGAATTATCCCTTCAGCTATTTATTGTGCAATTCCTATCGCATGTGTTTCTTTGAATTAGGACTATCACACCTCCATAGGGCTCTAAAGTTAGTTATTGTGTCCCATACCATACCATAACCATCCCCCTCCACATTCACGTTCACACATTTAGACTCACACTGATTCGACAACATCACACCCAATCATTTCCAACCGCACCAGTGACCTCAACAATGGGCTAATGGGACGGCTGGCTGTGGTGGCTTGAAACGACCTACTCAGCGGAACAGAAACCAAAAAATCCTAGGCTAAAGGGACGAATGGCCCTGTTGAAACAACCCCGCAGTTCTTAAAAGTAAAAGTTTTGGCATGAAGACGCCCAAATAGTTTGATGCTCAAGAAGTCCATCTCCTTTTGACTCAACTCTTGATTCAGAACTTTTATCAATAGCATGTTAGCCTGTCTTTTCTCATATCAAAGTGTTTTATACATTTTTGAAAAGAATGAAAGAAGATTCATGTAAAGTAAATGGGTAACCTCTTTCAAATGCTGAATGTGAGTTTGCATGCAGACCAGATGACGGTTGAAAAGCTTTGAGAAATGCTTTTACAAAGTCATAACACAGCATATGAGGCTCTTAGAAAGCCTTCTGGTGCAATGATCAACATCTGGAAGCATCCAGTCACAGCGCAGGCCACGTTTACCCCCCTGTGATTTCTCTACTCTCTCCTCCTGTCAACACAGTGCCGACTGACTGTCTCGATAAAATTGCAAAAAGGTGAGGGCATGTGTATATTTCATTCTCCTATTTAACGGAGTGGACAAAAGGAGGTCTGACACAGAGAGAAAGAGAAGGATCTGTCAGGATTCAAGATGCTGAGGTTTTAACCACACCATCAGCATGGACAGCTCAGACAGCAGAGAATCAAACTTTTAATCTGAAGATCCAGGCTTCAAGTCCCTGTTGATGTGCAATCTTGACATTTGCAATTTAATCTACCATGGGGGAGTACACCAAACAATGAGCCGAGTATTGTTGAATGTCACATCTTGGACATTGCCTGTTCAGTTTCTAACAATTAAACCTTTCAATGAACACAACAGGATGGCCTGGTGGTTAATGAGGTTTTACTCCAACAGGAGGGCCTGGGTTTGATTCCTTGTGTGGTCATACCTGCAGAAGTATCCTTGAGCAAGATACTTAACTCCTACCTGCTGCAGGGATGCCACGCTAGCTGCCCACTAACAAAGTGCATGGAAAGGTTGCTAATTCCATTGTCTCTTATTCTATTGGTTGATTTTAGTGTGTTTTTATGTATTTATATATGGATGATTCTACAGAAACGGTTCAAATTGGGGGGTGTAAAAATCTTCAAATTTGTATTCTATTTTCCCCAGTTCTAAAGCATATATGTTAGTCCAAGTCTAAGATACTCAAATCTACTAAAAGTAAAGTCACAAAATATGACATATTTTCAGAATTTTCCAGAATCCCTTTTTCCAAACAATGTGTCACTACCATAACAGAAAGAAAAACTGAGATTAAATGAGTACAAATCCTCTTGATTATTACAATTTTCATTGTGAAATACACAAAATTGATCATATTGATTTCATATTACTTAACTGATTGAAGCACATGTATACCTACTTAAACATAATAATAAGATTTGTAATTGACTACATAGCTGATTCAATTAAAAAAATCTGAAAACTTTTGTTTCCGTAGAATCCATATACATATTGTGAAACCCAACGAAGGCCACATGTTGTATCAGTTTTACTAAAAAATCTTAGTCCTCAGCATTGTGCACCAAACAGTGAGTGAAAGAAGCATTTGAATAAAGTACATCAAATTCAATGTCTTTTCATTAGTAAAGTGTTAGCCTGGTCACTGACCTATGTTTGAGCAGCAGAGCCCGGAGAACACTGGGTCGGTCCTCAGCTCTGATCTGGTCAGAGATGATCATGGTCTCCACCACTAGATGGGCAATGCCAGGCAGCGAGTTCTGCTCCAGGTCCAGCAGGATGGCCCCTATGGCAGAGGAGAGGCCAAACAAGTGGGTGGGACTGGATTTTCCAAAGAGCAGAGATACACATGCACATCCAGTCTAGATACTTGGTCCAATGTCAATGTTGGATTTTCCCTCCAAAAAAGATGAAAAGTATTAAGTTTGATTTTTCTTTCTTTCTTTTGAAGTGAGATGTGTTAAAGCCCCTTGTGTATTTCATTTCATTGAACAATCAACAATATTTTCTCTTCCTTTTTGTTTCATAATTTTTATGTGCAAATAACTAAACTATGGAGCATGGAGCACGGCAGATGCCCAATGCTTGCCGGGGCCTTTTACCGTGCGTGATGGTGCGGCGAAGCTCCAGCAAGCTGCGGAAGGAGAGTGAAGCCACGTGAGGTTTGCCCCAGCGGTCCGTCTCCTCCTCCACATCCTCCTCGAACTTGATCCAGCGAGCCCGTTCTTTCCAACGCATTTCTTGGTCCTTCTCCACAATCAGCTCGTTCAGCTCCACAAACACCTGAAGATGAAGATTTATATGTGAATGTGAAGCTAAAGTAAAGATGAATATTTCTGGAGTATGTGGGAAAAAAGCATCCACCAAGGTGCAATTGTTGTTTTGTTTGATCAGGTTTCTGGGAAGAGATACATATAAAAAAAACTGTCAACTTTCTCCCTTTCACCCTTCCCTTTCACCCTTCACCTCACTAGTGTACCGATGAGGCAAGGCAACTTTCTGGAAAACCATAAGAATCTACCCAGAGACTATGGTTTTGCTTCAGAAAACACTACGACCATAAAAGTTTTGCAGGGCATATCTTGGACGGGCGGAAGAGTTTGTTTCACCAAAATCATGACATTATACTGACAGAAGAAAAATACACCAATGACGAATATAGCTAATTCAATGACACAGTCTACATGGATGTTTATGGGAGCCAACTAATAGGATAACTCAGTGGTTTGGATCCAGATAAGAGGATAACTGAGTGGTTTGGAGAGAAATTTCGTCACATTTCAACAGACAATTTTGGTTAAACTCATTTTCCATGAAACTGTCTCAGAGCTATAAACTGAGCCTGGTACTTTTTGGGGTTTTAGTGACAGTATTGCTTTTTAAAACGGGGCAAAACTTCCGACACAATCCCGCAGTTTAGTCTCTTTTGGTCACTCACCTTCAAATCAATCAAGAGGAACATGCTTGAGCTAAGACACCACTCCAAAAACTTTAGGACTTTCAGAAAGACTCTCTCCCAATATTGAGTACTACTAAGAGTGGCTTGACGAATAAATGTTGCTTGCCTAACTAAAGGCAAGATGAAGATGAAGATGATAGATCAGAGAAATGTAACCAGAAACACAAAAAGTAGGAAAAAAAGCCAGAAATCTGCAATGAATGGAGATGTTTGTGTACCAAAAAGAACAATTCAACAAAAACAAAACAACTCTGATAAGTTGTGGTGAAGTGATTTAATATTATTGTGCGAAAATGTTGCTTGTGTAGTGAAGTATTGACACTTTCAATCAGTCAATGCGAATCTTTTTTGAGACATGCATTCACAGCACCTGTAACAGGTTGCTTTCATTCAATTCAAATAAATGGTATTGATGCAAATGCATTAAAAAGGTCATGTTGCCTATTTTGAGAAAGTTACTTTTGGATATCATTTGAACCATCTTGGGCTTTTTGGGGCTTGTGTGTTGCTCACCTCATGAGTTTTCTTATCTGACACTCTCTTCTTCTTCTTCATGCTGGATAGCGTTGTGGAACTGTTGCTAGCCCTGGACAGCTGGCATCGGGACGACTTCTTCACCAGGTGGCGCCTCACACCAGGGTTGTCCTCGAATCTGTGACCTGAACCAAGCAGCCACGAGTATTAGAAAGTCCAAAAGCAAAAAGGTCAACATTGATCAGCCTTGATTTCTAGATTTTACAGAGCAAACCGTGATAATTCTGGTACCAATACACAGAAGCAACAGTCTCTCTGTATTTTGATTCACAAATACAAAGCTTCCTTATCCACAAAGACGCACAACACTTTGCTAATGGTAACTAGACACATATTGCAAATAGTATCCTGGATTGTGAAGTGAACAATTAAACATCATTTCTGAGACAGGAGATGTGCTCCACAATGGGAAATCATTAATCAGATTTAAATGTCTGTTTAAGTTTCCAGCTGACAGAAAAAGTACATCCAATAATAGCAGGCAAAAAGCTCCATGGGTGAGGGAGAATCTGTGTCCGCCATGGGAAACAGACAAGGGTCATTATTTAAGGGAGGTGGTTTTGCCCCCAGACGTTTGTAAGTTCAAAAGGAGTAATTTAATTTGCAAGCTCCTAAGCCCACAAACCATATTTTATTTAATTTAGCACAATGAAGAGGTCTTGCCATTATAGGGAGGACCTGGCTATGATTTGCTGTATGAAACAGAGTGGGGTGCATGAGTTTTGGCTTTATAAGGACAAGCGGATTGGGAAACCCGGGGTAAAAGGCTAACCACCCGGACGGAACATTTTTTTTTTGAATGCCAGAGGGTTTCTTATAATACATTATTTAGAAGTAATGATTATAATTTGGTAAATTGCAAGTCATGCATTGCTGGTTTTGCAGGGTAAATTCTCCATGGTGCGTTATTATATGATAGGCATACATGAATTGGATATCATTAGAAACAGCAAACATTTTTACATGGGCAGACCATGGGCACCAAGGTGGTAATAGAGAGAGAGAGAGAGAGAGAGAGAATACATCTGTACATGTCCATGAATGTGTTTGTGTGTTTGCATGTATGGCTATGTGGGGGCCTGTCATTGTAACATTGTGGGTGTCTTCGTTTGGGGCTAGGTAGTTTAACCAAAACCAGCATAAACAGCAGTACATGTTCTGCCATTCTGCTGTGTCACGCCATGATCAGGGGAACAGAGAGAAAGAGAGAAGTTGAAAGCAGGAAGAGTTAGGAGGCTCTACTTGAGTTTAGAGAATCTCCCAGGGGAAAAGCTCTAAAGGACATCCTTGTATGCACTGCTCCAACTGATCTGGATGAGCTGGTCTTTCTTGACTGGGAAAAATGGGACTTCTATTCTTGTATCTGACCTTCAATATTTATGTTTTTCGGTGGTTCTTAGGGGGCATAATTGTCAGCATTCCACGCTTGCAATACACAAATCCTTTACTTAAAAGTCAAAAGCAAGCCTAACCAGAATTCACACACACCTTTTCTATTATATTAAACATTTCAGTCTACATAGCCTCTCTTGAAGCTGTAAACAACAGAGCCAAGACTCTCTTGACGATGTCATCAGGAGACAAATGCTGGATCTACTCATTGATAGTGAATTGGAGATCAATTGTGCAGACAGAGCGACAGCACAGAGAGTAAAGCATTAAGTATAGTACTTGAATAAAAGCAGTAACCTTTCACTGCTGTACATGCACAGCTCTCTCAGTTCTCCCAGGGATACTCATGTAGTGAGTTGGAAGAGAATGCCTTTGGCTGTACTCTGGGATGGGACTTTGCAATGGCAACATAAGCTGCCTCTTGATTGTTCTCTTGGGTCAGTGATAAGACACACATGTTTTAGATTATATCTATTCTAAGAAGAACAAATTAGCTTGGCTGTTCCAACTAACATCTCATTTTGATAATGCTGATCCATGTGCATTGCAGAAATTAAATAAATGCCAAGAATGGTCCAAAATAATCCCTTCCATATCAACTGTCATTTGGCAATCGACTTGCATGCCACGTCGAATGCTGTCCACGTATCTGAGTTTCTATTGCTCTGTGCATGTTAGTTGGACCTGGGTCAGACGCGAGGCCCGTGCAAGTCTGATTTACAACACATTTGTAACACAATAATCTAAAATCCATATCGTCCACAACAAGGAAGTTATGCCTAACCTTTTTGCACCTATTGTGACATGACATCTCTTCTGCCATATTGTGCTCTAGCAAGTTCAAAAGGAGTAATTTAATTTGCAAGACCCTAAGCCCACAAACCGTAATTTAATGTGATTTGTTGCAATGGATAGGTCTTGCTATTAGGAAGGACCTGGCTGGGATTTCTTGTGTAAAACAGACAATGGAATGCATGGGATCTGGATTTATAAGGAAAAATAAATTGTGAAATCCTGGGGAAAAGGTTAACCACATTATTTGGAAATGATATATCCTGCACTATTGATTTTAAAGGGTACTTAAGATGTGTTATTATGTCATATGTTTTAGAGCCCGACCGATATATCGGTTTGGCCGATATATCGGCAATTCTTTGACATCGGGATCGGTAGTTATACAACCGATGTGTCCCGAAGTATAATAAACAAAAAAACATTGATTATTTATTCTGTACTTGTCTGTTTGAACGGTGTAATTGCTATTTACTAGAATTATCCAGTAGAGGGAGCTCTAATACAAGTGTGAGCAGCTGACGCGCTACTTCTGTAATACGATCTTTTAAATTTTTTATCTATCAAAAAGTTCTTTCTGTGTTTATTTTTATTTATTTGTTTGCTTATAAGTTCAGTGTTCTCAAATATAGAAAATTTAATAAAATATAAGTTTTTCAAATTGAAATTTTGCACTTTTTGACAAAATAACGGTCAAAACATTGGTAATCGGTGGGCTAGGACTCTCCTAAATCGGGATCGGCATCGGACCCAAAAATCTGGCATCAGTCGGGCTCTAATATGTTTAGATTAAATGTATATGATAAGAGATAGAAAATATATACAGTAGATCATATTCATGTAATCTACAGTATAGGAAAGTGGTCACATTCGAGAATTGCTAAACCTTTACATGAGCTGACTGATGTAGATGTCACCAAGGTGGTCATAAAGTACAGTATAGCATAATTTGCTTAGCCTCATGTGAATCTGCCTCTATACTGCTTGTCCCTGTGTGAGAAAACATCAACACTATTGCCACTACTTTTGAACTCCCTCTGATTATTTTCAGACTCTCTGTATGTCACATATTCTGGCATGATACAATTCTAACATAGAAATAACATTCCTGTGAACTCTGTCGTTTACCTTGATACTCCCTAAATTACTTTTTTCAGGACCTGCAGGCACCCTGACACCACATCTACCGACACTTGGAGACGTAATCCAAGTGTCCATCTATTCCTGTTTCTTATTGAGGTAGAGGCCATTCTGCCTCATTCCCTCTCCCCATTCATATAACTGATTGCTGGTGGTGCTTCCCAGGGCTGCCATCTTTATCACAGACCCTATTGTGCAGTGTTTCCAAAGCCAAATAGAGATATAAATAGTAAAAACAGCCACGGTTTGTCAGTGAGATGTCTTTCTGCTCTAGTTGTGGCTGGGCCCAAAGCCAAAGGGGGGCCACCGAATCAATAGAAAAGCAGGCAGCAGCAGCAGCAGCAGTAGTGCTATGTCAATTCAATCAATATCGTGCACAACTTTGTTCTGTATGTGGCCATGGATGAGCCTTAGAGTGCCATTAATTAAATAAGCTGTGAGCCACACAATCAATGGAAACAAGTGAACTCCCAGTGATTGATCATCACCGTTAGACCCATCAAAAAGTACTCTTCCACATTACGCTACATCAGTGGAAAAAGCTTTCAATGAGTGCATCATGACATGGGAAGCTTGATGTCAAGGCTTTAATGTAAGCAAATCAACTACTGTGAAATGTTGTACATCATTTAAAACTCCATGATGAAGGGTGAGAAATAAAATGAATTAACCAGCAATATTATTGGAGATACTGGATCTTAAAGCATCTTCATCATCCAACAGAAAAATACAGGTTTGTCATGAGGCCTCAAATTCAGGCTCAAGGTAAAGAACTCCTTCATAACCAGTGACAATGGTTCATTTAAACTGTGACATGGGCTTGTTGCATCAACTCAGTCTGCTCTTCCGGTTCCATGCCAGAGCTCTCCAGTTCGCTAGCATTCAAATATCACTCCTCGCCCACTCCTCGAGCACACGGCTACTTACGGATAGGCTCTAGCGGTGACCCCAGTTGAGTGTGGATTGACTCGAGCAAGTCGTAGTCATCGAAATCCAAAACAAACTCTTCAAAGTCATCGAACCCGTCCATGCTGAACAGCGAGCCGCGGTGCACAAGTTCAGCATGGTGCTGCTTCGGCGTGCCCGAACCTCTTTGTGCACTGGGCTGACGTTCTGGTCCATGGTGGTCAGCGCAATGGTCCCTATCAGAAGTCCCATGCCCCTGGTTCTCCTGTCCCCCTGCGTCTGTCATCTCCTGTCCCCCTGCGTCTGTCATCTCCTCGGTCGGTACCTCCTTCTCCCCGCCCCTCTCCAAGTGGACACACTGCTCATCCAGGGCTCCCAACTCTTGAACGCCGTTGCTCACCCTGGGTCACTGTTCGGCAGAGCCCCGAGTCTTCACAGTGACCTCTGGCCTATACCCCTCAGTTGTATTGCTCTCGTTGTGCCACAGAAGCTATGGGCAACCTGAAAGGGTGTTGTCGCTGGAAAACCAAAGCTCCTAACTGAAGCCCAATATTGGATGTCTTTGATGGCCTTTAAGTGTTCAGACAAACAAAGATGCTCCACTCAGTCAATCAAGGAAACGGATGAGGCAAAGATCATGGTCGGTAGTATGAAGTATGAAACAAAATCCTCAAGCACACAAAGACAGATTTTGTCCCTAAAATCCAAACAAAACGCAAAGTTGTAGCTACACCCTAAGAAGCCCTCGTTCTGGACCCACAAACAGTCGCTTTAACTGCCTCCAAAAGGAAATACTGATATGGGATAGACTTGTTTGAGACCCGCTGTCCGATGAATGGTGGCTCCGCCCTTTTCCATGATGTCCACAACCCATTGATCTTGTGGCTGCAGGAAAAGAAAGTTAGGGTGGCTCAATGCACGAGACTTGGTGCCTTTGGTTTCCATGGCGCCACCATCACTTCCCAACCTGGTGATGTGCAGAAGCTGAAGTCTGCACATCACTGAAGTCTCAAGAGAAGATTTCAAGGGATTTCTTCTGCAAAATGCACACATACACAGGCACACATGCACACACACACACACACGCACACACACACACACACACACACACACACACACACACACACAGACACTATGAGGGACATAGGGACACACATAATACTACCGATGTCAAAACTGAACTCATGAAAGTAATTAAGTAGCACTCAAGCATCAATGCTCTGCTCAGTCACATGTGATGGTGCTGAATTTCAGAGGGAGCTCTGCTGCTCCCATCCCTAGGTCACCATGGAAACCATATTTCCCCTGTGGCTATGGTCTGACCTAGGTGCACTAATTTGAGCTAAACAGGACCCTCCCTGAAACATGCCTGAATATTTACTGCGTGTGTGTGCGTGTGTGTGTGTGTGTGTGTGCTGGCAACATATTGACTCTGATTAACTAGCAAGTCTAATCTCTAATTGGGTGAAAATGAAACAATATGTTTTAACCAAATCGACAATTATCCTGTAAAAATGCTTCAAGACAGCATATGAAACATGCTACCGACTACATGAGATCATCATGTATCTGTTAGGGGCAGTACCTATACACAAGTTACCAACTGTGTGGCAAAAAAAATGATCATGATCAAGGTCTACGATCAAAACAAAGTGATAAAAATCAGTGCAGGCATTTTCTGAAATGGTTACCTGAGTAAAACCAACGGCAAAAACATGTTGCCTTGCTGCAAGTGACTGGATGAAGCACACCAAAGCTGAAAACAGACAGAGCATGTGGTATATGTGGCCCGCCAGAGTCGAGCATCAGTCCCAACAAATCCAATAGATTGTTGTGAACGAGTGAGGGTGCCCTGTTTCTGTTTCCAGATGGTTCCTGAGCGGTCAATGATTGCTCTGCCCTGTAAAAGCAGGAAAGGCCAGCGGCAGGGTCGCTGATGGAGGAGAATCGACTGCAGTTTCTGTGTTAATTAATGCCCCCGGATGCCGGGGTGAACAGTTTCCCTTTGCCAAACGTGACCCTTTTCCTTTCTCTCTCTCTCTCCTACTATCTCACTCTATGTCCCTCTCTCTCTTGCTCTCTCCTTTAATTCAAAACATTTCACTCTTCACTCTTCATATATATATATATATATTACACTATTAGGAAATTACTTCTACTAATTGAGTACTTAAAATGAAGTACTTAATTACTAAGGATAAGCATTGTTTGCCACTAGTTACAGTCATGTCCAGCAAGTGAACAGTTGTTCCTATAATAATAAGAAGAAGAAGAAGAAAGAGTTGTCTTTCACAGTTATACAGCAAAATACAAAATACATGCCAAGTTTCCTAGTACTACAACCACTCAGCATAGTGGAGAGCAGTAACAGTATGTTTTAAGACTAGAAAGGCCAGTGGATTTTGAGGGTCTAAGAGAAGGCCAACAAGCTATCAAGTGAAGGGGGTTTGAATTTTGAAAATCTAATAACAATAAGTTTGTACAGAAAGGGAGTCTCGGAAAAGTCATAGAGGGACACTCAAAAAGCTGAGATTTCAATTCTAAAATTCAAAACATCTGACAGCTGCTTGGCCTTTCTTGTGTTCAGTAGGGATATGGAGAAACACATTGTACTGGGATCTAATCTGTGTAGTACTTCTCATCACCAACAGAGGGTACTGAACCCCTTTTTATATCCCCATGGCAGAAAATAGATCAATTTTTGAACATATTATCAAAGAGACCAGGTAGGTACCATGATACTTGAGAAGGTACCATGGTAGTACTAGGGTAGGTACCAAGGTACCTGATTAGGTACCAAGGTAGGTGCTAGGATACATTGAAAGGTACCTGCAATGATGTTTGATTCATTAAGATATAAACTGTTCATCCATGTGCCAAGTTTCATAATGTACCATGGTACAAAGTTTCATCACAAAAACACTGTAGCAATTTAGCAAACTGTGTCTGTTAGGAAGGAAGGGTGCTGACAATGCCTTTCCTTTACTGTCTTTAAGAAATGAGCTGCACACAGCCGAGGGTTTGGAGTCATTTTCATTACGTTTCCCCTCAGAGTGCTGATGCAGTTGAAGGCCTGATAGATGATTCTCAGGTCTCACTGAATTTCTTTGGCAGTACGTTCTGTAATACCCACAGTAATCGTTCTCCTACCTTGTCCTCTCTCTTGCTTGTTCTCTCTCACTCTGTCTTTCAAGCTCTGTCTCTCTCAACCACTTACTCATGTACACACTCAAACACTAACTCCATGCTCCAATATTGATGACTGCCTCTCTCAATGCTGCCATGATGTAAAGAGGACTCGAAAATATGGAAGTGATGGCAGGCATCCGCACAAGGGAGCTTTAAACTGCTTTACTCTTATCTTTTGGAGAGTTTCTATTGTCATCTAAATTGTGAAAGATTACAGTAAGCCTAATCCCTTCTGCTTTGCAGCGAACAACCTCTGATCTCAAGTCTCAAAATAGCTCGTCCTGGTAAAGAAACCTGGAGGAGTCATAGTTGGTCAGTGGCATTTTTCTGGACATTTTTGAAATTATTGATAGTTAATGTACAGATTCTCGTCTTAAACCGTGGAACCATCGCAAACACTGTTGATCCCTCCAATCGTAACCACACATGCAATTACCAGATGAGAGCCTTGTGAAATTTCACCAGTCTAAATGTGCAGGGTGAATGTTACTGCGGCAATCAAGTGGACCTTCTCTTCTGCCTGCATTACAATTGAGGCTTTGCAGTTGCATCACAAATCTCCTAGCAACCTCATCTGATGGCATCATGGATGTCCAGTGGGGAATTGGCTGATGATGTCTAAATATATACCAGCTGGGCTAGCAGACGAGAGGGGGTTTAGGTCAATTTAGTGAAATATAAGTGAATAGAAGAGGTAGATTTGTTTCCAAATCCAAAAATCTTGTCTTTAGCCCCGGTCCCTACACCAAAGCACTACAAGTTGTAGCTTGTCAAAGCAAAGCAAAGAGTCAAAGCAAAGCAACCAATGATAATGTTAAGTTGTGACTACTATCCACTACTAACACTAGCTTCTACTAGACACGTTAGCTAGTGCACAAATCAGATGTGTTTACAACAGGACAGTGATGGTTAGCTAACCAGATGCTATGCTTAGCTAGTTAAAAACCTGATTATCTGAACACAAGATCAAGCAAATGTATTAGTGGCTGTGGCAGACTGGGGGAGGGTGGGGGTGAGGCTTAGGCTCCAGGGAGAGTCAGTCCACTGACTCAACTCTCTCCTGGATCCAGCACCGGCTGCTGCCAATTAAGGCTGATTGCAGCCGGGTCCCTTTTAACCTGTGTGTGCATATGTGAGAGAGTGATTGAGTGTTTGAGTCTGACAGGAGACTGAGGAGTCAAGTCGGACTATGGAGCGGAGAGCCAGCCAAGGTCCGCGGAGGATGCAGCCGGGAGCAGCCTTGCAAGAGCTGACCAGTTTGTATGTGGGACCTCTACTATACATAGGGTGTGTTGCGTCACCTGAAAGCCCTCTGTTACATCTCCCTTACTTTTCATGTCATCCAGGTCAGCGCTGGCCAGCATCTGGGCCTCGGCCTCATCGGTGGGCACCTGCTGGTAGACGGCGGTCTCCAGGGCCGTCATGCTGCCGATGCAGATCCGCTCACGCAGGTCGTAGCTGCTCCGCTGAGCCCCCGCCAGCCGATGGTGGACGGGCTTTCTCCGGAACCAGCCGCGGGTCGTGGTCACACCAGAGGGATTGGACCCCTGGAGACCACTGACCAGGGGGAACGATAGATCATATTCAGTATTGACAGATTTTGAAATGGTAGAATAAAGTTCAGCCTCAGCATTATTTATATATGACATTATGAAACATTCACTTTTCATTTTCAATTTTTATTGTTTTATGCTGTGAAACAATATTTCATGGCATAGAGTAATGAATATGGGTTCAAATACCTTTTAAAATATGATACTGTACACTGTGTTTTTATAGTTGAAAAACTATTCAATAATAATGGTGTAACAGATTCCACCAGTGTTAAATCTGTCCTACTAAACAGAGAGCAGCACTATTGCTGCTATGACTCAACATGCTCTGAATTGTGCCTCCTGGTTGCATTGCTGTCTCTTCACCAACAGAGGGCGCTACAACACAGCAACAGGCTTGGATCTCCTCACTGAACCTCTGAGTCATCCTCTGGCTGTGTTCACTCAAACACAGCGACATAACATTACATGACACGGGCGTGATGGTGTCTCGACCCCCGCAACCGGTATCAAATCTCTAAGATTAAATCACAGTGAACCTTTTCCCAACCAGGCATTGGGAGAGAAGAATACCTGGGCCACCATGTGGTCCCTGACCTCCCAGCAGCAAGAGCCATACATTATTCAAAGCATTACCAAATAATTCATATTATGATGGTTGTGTGTGTTTTGCAAGCCAGATGGGTCACATAATATCTAGGATTCAGAAGCCCTTTGTGGACCACAATAGCCTGAAGAACTATATGTATACATTTGGGATATCTATAGAAGTGTCAGTGGTGTTGAAATTAAATGGGCTGTGGCTATATTAAGATCACATCTGTATTTCAGAAGGACTTGTTTTAAAATTGTATTTGTTGTGTCCTTTGTTGCTCCGAAAAGCTCTGAACTTAAGATAGATTTATCTTGACTTGATTTATCTTGACTTGCAGAAACAAGTCTCAAGAGCTGATTGTGTTATCTGTATCCATTGTACAGCTCATCCGTGAGAGGCAGTGGGTTAATTCCACATTTAGAAACGAAAACAAGTCTGTGAATAGTAATCCAGACATTCAGCTGTTAATCTTTCCAATGAAGATGAATTAGGAATAGGACACCATAAGGTATCGTTTTCTCCCATTACCTTTTGACTATTAGGAGTTTCTTTGTTGAAAAGAAATAAATGTGAACTGGAATGTTGAAAATATTGCAATGAAACAATAAAAAAAACAGGATCAATGCACAAACGCTGTAGCTTATGCAGACAGCTGTACTGTATCGTCCTCATTCAGCGAAGGGGTTGACCCAATATGGAATCATAGGATGTGCCCCATTTCCTTCCTCCTCGTTCTGAAGATAACGGATTCAAAATCAGAACTGATGTAAAAGTACTTTCGTACTTACATGCACCAATCCTAGGATTTTAAATCCATGTAGGCGAGAACAGACAAAAAAAACTAAGGTGAAAACCTACCTGTTGAATGCATCTTCCTCTACTTCCTCCTCCTGGTTGTGTCCAAGGACAGCATCTCCCCCATCATGCACCTCCCCCTTTGTCACAATGGGCGTGGCTTTCTCAGACACTGGATGTTCTTCATTTTCCATGTGGAAGGTGGTGAGAGGAAGGCCTTCCCCCAAGTCCTCTTGGCTCCCCAAACTAAACTGAGAGGAAGAGGAAGATCAGGGAGAGGAGAGGAAGTTGGTAACATTGGTTACATCTATGTTGTCAAAGCTAGGGACAAAGCTAGCTCAATGCTCTTTTTCAGCAACATCCTACATCACAATCATACAGGTACACACATCCAAGAGCTGCCAAGAATAACCAAGGTCCTCCACTGTAAGCCACTGACCAGCTCCACAGGAGTTGTGCCTTGCTCAAGGGCACCTTGATAGCAGCTGGTATGGCATGGAAGAGCATTACTTGTTCACTTTTCCTGCCCAGATTTTCCCAGGGATTTGAACCAGTGAGCCTGCAGTCACTAGCCTGTTTCTCTAACCTTTGGGTTAGAGCCCCTAGCCTGGTTACCTAAACAGATCCTCGCTGCTGTGGGAAAATCCTGGCCACAGTTTCCAAAAGAACTTTATCTTTCAAGGTTGTTCCTGAGACATTAGACAACCTCATCAGAGCATGCTAACTAGTAGGCTACTGAAAGCTTAGCAAGAAATAACACATTTGTTTCATGTTTCACTGATGAGCTGATGAATGAAATCCATGAAAATATTTTTTTTAAAGATGCTGTCTGAATATTTAGATTCTTTCTTCATTAGAAAATGCTACTTACAAGAAAGTGAACAAAATAGGAGTCCTGCCTCAGTTATTCCATATTCCAATATTGTTGTTCCATGTATCTCAAGTTGGTAATGATGTATGATGAGTCATCTATAGTCTGTTTCCAGATCCCATTTCTGTGAAACTGGTTAAATGTCAGTGTACACACTGTGTAGCTTGGTTTGCTTTCCATTTACTTTTCTGACTGTCTCTCTTGTTACATGAGTACACACACACACACACACACACACACACACCTATGTACACACCCACACACATACAAAAACACACCCATTAAACTAGTACTTAGCAGATCTTCATCTCTCTCATGTCAGCTTTTTTCCCTTTTTATCAGAAGTGTCACCTTACAGCCAAGGTAATAGCCCAGACTGCAAACAGGGATTCTGTTCCTGTAGTGTTGTGGGACCAAATAATGTCCCATGTAGTTTATGCTATGCACTAAAGTTATCATGTTGGAAATTCCATGTTGAAAAAACCCCAAAACATTTTCTTCATTCATCCACAGAATTCAATAGACAAGGTTCATTTCTATGCTGTTTTGAATTGATTATTTGGCCACTAATACATCTGATTGACTTTGTGTTAAGATAAGGTGACCAGATTTCTGAAATGAAAACCGGGGACATTTCCAGTTCGGCGGTCAATATATCATTAAAATATGCAATGTTATTATCTATGATGTATTTTGACCACTGTTGTACTGTCAGACATCCCAAGTTGACAGAACTGATTTCAGGGAGATTTGGGCAAGGTTTCAGGGAGACGCGCCGGACTCGCGCTGCAATCACAATTACGAGAGAACTACTCCAATATTCTTATCATTACCTCAATTACTCCTGATTAGGGGATCATAAGACTCAAATCACTTACTCATTCTCTGTGTGACTGATGAAATCTCTCTGTTCCTGATGTTTGATCCTGATGACACTACAAAAATAAGAATTACTTATAACTAATATATTATATGCCTACCATCCATGTTAGCAACCATTTTGTTGTCAGTGCACTTTAATTTTATAATCCATAACGGCTATTGTTTCCCCTTTATGCCTATTAACTTAAAAGAACCTTGACTGAACTTTAAACCAGCCAGGCCTAATACTCACATTTTCTTCTTCTGGTTACCCTGGCTTTCTGGTCTCTCACTAGCCTTAGTGTCTTTAGTGCATCACCCTCTTCTTTTCACCATCTTCCACCGTCAATACTGCAATCACAAGAAAACTACACCACTATTCTAATCGTTCATTTTATAACGAGTAGATTATTATTTCCCCTAATGTCTATTAACTTAACTGAAGCTTGACTGAACTCTAAACCAACCTGCCTTAGTAATGCGGTCCCGCGTACTATCCCGTCCAGTATCAAAGAATTGACCGATGTCCTAAGTGCTCTCCTACATTTAGCCTCCCTAACGTGCTGTTGTCCCTGCATAAAGAACAACACAGCAGCCTATAGTCTGGTAATCTAATCATATCACACATACCCAGGGGTTAAAGTGAGATTTGGCAGGTGAGGGAACCCTAAGATCCGGTGTAGCGGGGAAAAATGACTCACCTCATAATAATTATAGTTTATTTATTATTTATTTAAGACATTTGATGAATCAGATAACTTCAACAACACATAGTGTACACAGTGTTTCCCACAGAATTAGATTATATTTGTGGTGGTAGCTGACCGGTTGGGGGGGCACCCACACACTTTCTTAAATGAATTATTAAATAATACTAGAAGGTGCTCCACTGTAAATATTTAATTGCCAAGTACTTTGTGACAAATAACAATATTTACCGCCTTATACTCGTTTGTTACTTTCAGTAACAGCTCCACCTCGTCGTCCGTCCAAACAAAGACATCTCTGCTCTTACTTTTCGCCATTGCTGTTCTTCATAACGATTTTTTTCTGCAACTAAGCAGAGCAGACAATCTGCTTCCTGTTTACACCGGCACGCACATGCCCAGTGTAGGTGAATGGTAACGTGATATGCGTTTTTATGGACGGAGATCATTTCTGAAACGCTTGCTTGGACCGAGATCGTTTTAGTTTAAAAAAAAACAAACGAAAACGTATTATTGTGGATGTAGCCTCAGAGAGGAGGCTACACGGAGAGGAGGGGCAGCTGGAGGAATGCCAGGCTGCAGCACATGAAAATTAACTCGCTTGACATTATTATACGAAACTGCCAATCAGATTTATCTACTTATTAATCGAAGGTGCCGGAACACCGTTCCGGATCGTTCCGGCCCACTTTAACCCCTGCACATACCCACTGACCCACTGTAGATTTACAGACAAAAACGTTTTAGATAAATTAAATTGACATTGGCTAATTTGAGCCTCCCTCTGTACTAATGGGCTGCTTGCTATCTAGGCTAGCTTAAACTGAGCTTACCTCAACATATCTTTTGCAGTCATTTAAACCTCCGCCCGCGACTGAAAAGCTAGAATTGCACACAGTGCAGTGTGCCATAGTTGGCTTATTTTTTACTGGTTTAAGACATAGATATGTTCGTGAGTGGTCTGATTATAACTGTGTAGAGCATTTTCTTTTTTTGGCCCGTGTTCCATTTGGCTAGCTAAATCCCGAAATCACATCACCGAACATCACATTCCGCGCGCTGTTGTTGTGCCGAAGTGCGTAACTCGTGCGTTGTTTTTTTGGTTTTTTTTGGTCGGGAGATTTAACTCCTTTCCGGGAGTCAGGGAGATTGGGCTCATTTCCGGGAGACTCTGGAGTAGGGACGTTCCGGGAGACTATGGTGCAGGCTCTGCTGTCCCGTCTTTCTTGCCATGTAAAATATTATTTCACTTTGCGGTCTGTTTTTAAACACACAGTTAAAAACGGGGACATTTCCGGGGACAGCTCCAGCCGGGGACAGGCCACCAAAAACGGGGACTGTCCCCGGAAAACGGGGACGTCTGGTCACCCTATGTTAAGATGATGTCAGCTTTTTAGCTAGCTAACTATAATATCTGGTCAGCTATCAGTGTCTTACACATCTGATTTGCACGCTAGCTAACAAATCTAGTCGAAGCTAGCGTTAGTAGTGGCTGGTAGTTGCAATTTAATGTAATGTTTAATCAGCTTTGCTAAATTAGCCAATAAACAATAATAAATAAACTTGACTTGACTTAGCCTGCTGGCTAGATAGCAAGCTATCAAAATCAGAAACCAGCTGTTGAACTGAGTGAGAACCTGTTAACTGAGCTGACTCTTCTCAAGCTAACTCGTAGGGACTGGGGCTAAGGAAAAATTTGGAAACAATTCTATCTCATCACAAAGTTCTCCATAGAGTGGTGCAAGAAGGAGTCCTAAACCCCGGAAATGAGTTAGCACTTCAGAAATCATAAAAGTGGTGTTCATTTGTGAAGATTATCTTGCTGAACAAAACGTGTTAGTACCATAAACTTTTGTTTGCCACAGAGTTTATTTTCTGCAATAATCCAAAATCCAATGGAAGAATCCCATTGGCTTTTTGTCGAGGGAACCAGGACGATGCTAACTTCTGGGTTGGCCTACAAAAATACGTCATCCCTGCACCGCTCTATTGGACCTCTATGATGGTGGTAGCTCTGGTGGCTAGGAGATGACACAATGAGGGAGCTAAAGTATGATGTCACTTCTGCCTGCCATTGGTTCACTTCTGCCTATTATTATACATCACAGAATACTTGAACTAAGGAAACCACTAAACTCTGAAATATGTTGTAGAATGAGGCAATATTTCTTCATTGACTCATTTATGACACATTTTTTATCTTATGATTGCTTATGGAGAGTGCTGCCAGGTGATTTCCAACTCAATATATTGCTTCGCCTCCCCATGCACAGCCCCTACAGACCGTGGCTCATCAGTCTTATGTTACCTGTGCCTGGTTATCAGGTAGCTCTGTGAGCGCGGCGTCCACACCCTGCCCTTCTGTCTCGGACTCCGCCTCTTCCTCGTCTACCTCGTGGATGGTGGGCGTGACCTCGGAGGGGGGCACGGAGGTCTTTTTTTTCTTCCGTTTCTTCTTGCGCCGACGGTCCATGCTGTGCACCCTCTTGCGTAGGCGCTGGGGCGGGGGCAGGTGGGTGGACAAGGGGTGGTGCGTGTGATGAAATGTATGTCTGTGATCTGTGGGGAAAAAATGAGGAAGAAGGTCAAAGATGTTGAATGCATATATGTACTGTAATATGTCTACAGACTGGATTGAATCTACTACCTGTCATATATCTCACTCTGTCCCTTTGCACTATATTTGTCTTTGTAGCATGTATCAGTGCGTACTGTGATACTGTGCAAGTGGTGCCATATTGTACTTGGTGAATAAAGTGTTTCTGATATGAAACAACATTGAGGTTGTAATTGGTGTAGGTCATAAGCTCCTCTCAGGACAACATCTGTATCATCAGGGGAGGTGATAGTAATTATTGCCTGAGCTCCTTCATGAGTTTTCCCCCCCGTCTGGGAAATTTGTGGCCATATTACTGATTCTCCCCTGACATCATGTAGAAATTTCAGTCCCAATTACCTAAATTACCACTTCATTAAGACTTTATGTTAGCTAGCCATGATTTCATTCCATCAGTAATTTAATCAAACCAAAAGATACAGTAAAAGTAAAAGTTGTCAAAGAAATCTGGTCATCTGTGTAAATCTATAAATCCATTCTTGTTTGAGTTTAACAGAGGAACAACACATATCCTCTCAACCGCAGGATTTTGATTGCTATTCACAGAGGTGCTGCTCTTCACGGGGTAGTGTGCTAATCTCCTATTAACCACTTGAAGAGGCAAAATAAACAAAAGCTTTAGATTTCAATTAACTTGCTACAATAGAGAAATGCACTGTTTAATGGACATCAAAAGAAACCAGCTCTAATCTCAGCTGCCCTTCCCTCCCGCCAGTGCATGCGGTGCCCCTCTGCTGATCCCTCTAATACTAATCCACCAGTACAGTCTACATATACTATAGTACATACTGTACTATAGTGCTAAGTCAACATTAAAGCAAATGAGAAAAGAGCCCATGTAATGAGAGAAATGAACACAAACACAGATTAGTATCGATTTACAGACAAGCTTGGACAGTAATAGGTTACATGTAATGGGATTACTTTGAGATAAAATAAAGGTAACTAATGTTTGATACAGGTAGTTCAGCAAACACCGTAATCAGCATAGTAATCAATACAATATGGATAGCTAATATGGAAGCGATTAGCCTACTCAATTACAATTACATCTCAAACTAATTGGTGCTAATGGTAACAATCTAGTATTTGATTGCTTGGCTTACACTCAAAGTCCTTCTCGCTGTACTGTCGGCCCATTCTCTCTCCGCTGGTGGAAGCTGAGTCGCTGACGATGTCTCCAAAGCGCTCCACAGACAGTGCCTTGTCCCAACTCTCCTCCTCCTCCTCCTCTTCCTCCTGCTCCTCCACTGATCCTTCCTCATCTTCCTCCTCCACCTTCACCTGGAGAAAGATGGAAGGATGACCACTGGCAGCGTGATAACTCAAACAAAGCTCACCAGAATCCTCTCATCTGGTGTCTCCTATTCTGTCTCCCACTCCATATCTCAAAAAAGAAAAAACTTGTAAGGTGGGGTAGCCTAGTTTTCTGAAAGAGATCAGGGAGAGACAATCGAAGAAGAAGACGATGATACAAAATGTTAGTCTCTTCACCTCCGGGCGATGATGTCTCAGTTAAGACTAGCAGTCAAAAGTAGCAGTAGTTCAAGTTGTTAAGACATCTATGAGGTACCGTGTGTTACATAGAGTACAAACAAGGTGAATCTCACAGCCAGCGAACCATGAGTAAGGGAATCTGAGTATCGAAAGCAATCAGTGTTTCCATGAAACTGGCAGGTTCATGGCAATCTAGGTTGAGGATGGATTCCATTGACCCATGGGGCAATCCATCCATCCATCCATCCATCCATCCATCCATTCTTTACCCACTTATTCCTTTTCAGGATCATGGGGGGCTGGAGCCTATCCCAGCATACACTGGGCGGAAGGCAGGAGGCCTAAACAAGTTGCCAGTCCATCACAGGGCTAACGCCAATCAACAGACCATCACTCGTACCTTGTGGGCAATTCATAATCCAGGTGATTGATGTCTCGGATGAAACCCACGTGAACACGGAAAACACATGCAAACATCTCTACTATAGTCAAAGACATTCATCCTGTACAAATCCTAATATTGCTTTTCATAAAATATATGGAAATACAGGAAATTAAGTATATTCCTTCAAATATTTATCAAATATACTGACTAATACGCACATATATGTCAGAGATATATGTCAGTATGCAACATTTCTGTATGGCTACAATAAGCAGTGTCAATATTGTGCACTTTACCGAAGGGGGGGGCAGTCATTAAGAAGCATGCACCAGTGCATCAAGCAGCATAAACCAGTGCATCAAATCAATACAACAAAGTGCTAAGCAGCAAAGTACTAATGCACTAGACCGTCCCAGGATACGACTCAAGGTGAAAGGAGTGACCTGCCAGAGGTATTCGGTGCATCTGATAGGTCAGAGCTCCCCTTCCTCTGCCTCGGATTGGTGCTGGCATGGTGAGCACCCCGGCTACTACTGTGTGGTCTCCAATTTCCCTTTTGCAGGGCTCCATTACTTCATAATTACCAGAGGGATGAAGGGACAGGATGCATTTAATGATCTGAGCTACCCATCTACACAAGGCCTAGGCACACATACCCAGGCAGAATATAAAAGGGAGAGTTTCCAATTAATTGGGGAGTAAAAGCCTTGTTTCCATTGGAAAGCCAACTAAGTCCTGTTCATTATTTATATGGTTGCTCTAAAAAAACAAACCAATTCTCATTTCACCTCCCCCTCTGCCCGACCTTCCTTCCCAACTTGCATCATGTGATCTTTGAAAGGAAATTATTACTCCTATCAGGATTGGGTCCTTTCCCTGGTCAGCACTGCTGTGGAAACAAAGTCACTGAAATGTATCTCACTGATATACAGTATATTGATCTACTATTGCAACAACAAGGAGTAATGTTGCCAGCTTTGGCCTATAGGCCCTTTGGTGCCTATTCCAAAAGACTTTCATGTCAGCTTTGAAGTCAGGTGGGGTGGGTGGGTGGACCCCAACGCAGGTGGAGACACAACGTGACAATCAATAGAAAGAGATTTCACATTTCAAATCTTTCCCAGATGAACACTTCATTATATGAACTTCAATGTTTTGAATTAAATAACAAGCAGACATGCTTTTATGTACTTGTCACAGTTGATCCATATCTTGTACATTACAGCAATCATAGCAGTTCAGCCTTAACCTTGGTTCCACCCTCCTTTCCCATTGGTCAAGATGTCTGTCTGTCCTACAAACTGCATAAATATTTCATATTCAGTGAAATGCTGAGCCAGAGAGATGATTAAATATTTATCAGCTGCTAACAAATATGGAGGAGTGTGTGTGTGTGTGTGTGTGTGTGTGTGTGTGTGTGTGTATTAGCATGCATGCTTGTAGCCCCAACTCGGTACTCTGCTAGAGGTTTTAGATCTTTTTGACAGCAGAGTCCCGCCCAGCCCAAACACGTTAATTCACAATCAGCAATTTAAAAAAATTCTACTTTGACTTTTGTAACTTCAACTTTAACTTTTATACTCACAGACCTTTTACTTTTGTGCAGAAAACTACAGCTGGATGTTCCCCCTATTAGTAATCATCAAACAGTCTCCCTGCATTTCACCCATACAATCACTCGTGCTGCATTAGGTGTCTGTGAGTACAAAAGACGCAGTCAGAAATGGGACATTTCTTGAACACATGTACAGTATGTGTGGGTTAGCATCAGGTTGATGTTGGGACAGCTGAATGCGGCGCTGCCAAGATGAATGGCAGAGAATGTAAGATGTATACTGTCTCCTCTATTGTAACAGACTTGTCACTGTCTTGTGTACTGCTGATCCCTTCAGGCTGCAGCATGTTTGTCCTCCAGGCAGCTACTGCACATTTTATGATCCAGTGTCAGGGAAAAGGGGATCTGCCAGTTGTTGCCGACGGCCCAGAGGCGTAGATTCATCACTTTTTGTTTCCTGTCACTGATCCTCACACTCCCATTAAAATGCAGATTTGTGGGAACATGCAGTCAGTTTGTTTTCCCCCACAGAGTACCTGACTTCCTCCGACGTCCTGTTTTTTCATCAGTGTTTGAAACAGTATCCCCCCTCCTCCCTCCTCCCTCCTCCCTCTCTCCATCCCCACCCTCTTTGATTTGCGGCACTGGCACACTTCCCAGACAAACAGATCACAACAAACACAAATATCAGCATCATCGGTGTCCTTTCCTTTTCAATGTACAACTGATGCTTGTGAGCAATTATTTAGTAATGTGTGCCTGATGAATGAATGTCAACTTGTTTGACCCCAAGTTGAACTATAATTAACAGTTGGTAGATTTTCATTAAATAAGTGTCAATCATCGAATATATTCAGATATCTCACTAACACACACATTTATTTCTACTCCGACCTTTTCACTTATATGTGGAGGACAGAATCGGCCATAATTATAAATTAATTAATAAATTAATATATCTATTAATAAATACAAGATAAATAAATGTAAAGAATGCACATAAATCTGGAAGAAAGCTTGGAAGAAAACTGCCGAAGAAAATTTTGAGGCGTCTGTCAGCCATTCTTGATTTCATTACAATGGAGATGTTTAACAAAGTGTAAAACTTAGAGATGTAGCGCATGCCACCGACAAGTGAAGGATTACGGACATCTGTTTGGGTGAAAGTGAAATTAAGTGAAATTGTTTTTTCGTTCTAGGAATCGCCCCCTAACCCTTTCGTAGGGGAAAAAGGTCAATGGAGCAGGACAAGACCCTTTGGTCCTGAAGTAAAAGACCCATATGATGAAAGACTCCCATCCCATCCTGGATCAGGGCTAGCAGCAGCCCTGCCAGGGAGCTCACCGCTGTTACCGATGCCTGAAGCTACAGCCTTTTAGTATAACAATTAAATCATTAAACTAAAGGCTGTGAGACTAAACCCTTTCTAGTTGGTCCATTTCATCAGGCCATTGAACAAATGATAATTGCCTCATTTTCCATTTGGCATAAACACATGCAGTACACGCTTGTAAACAACAATGGATTTTAAAACATGCGATCCGTCCAGGGCTGTATATTTTTCGTCTCTCTGTTTGAAGCGGCCGACTGCACAATGACGGTGGCCAAAATAGAGGTGACAACTGTGAGTGAGACAACAAGGTCAAGACTTTGTTTACTTCTTCCTCAAGCTCTTCCAATGTTTTTACAACTTTCTGGCTTTACTTGCTACAGCTACTACTGTTAGTCACTGTTGGTCCGATAACCACCTGCAATCCCCTGGCTACTTAGCAAACACACCTTTCACCTTTTACATCTCACACACCCTTTGCACCGCTTAGCTAAACCACACAGTTTACTAGTACTTGTCATGGCAGCCTTGACTTTGTGACCCGGAGGTCAGCAGTTCAAATCCCAGGAGTTGGGAAAATCTGGAAATCAAATGACTAACATTCTCCCCTCCCTCAACAACAACCACAAAACAACTGCTTCAGAGGCCAACGGTATGTGTACTGTGTAGTTCCCATGTGTGAATGTGTGCAACTGACTGAATGTCAAATCAAACAGGCACAGACAATCTTCCTGGAGGAATAAAGGTTAACAAAAAAATACATTATTGGCTAGACTCTAGTTCTGGATTTGATTTAACAAGTAGTTCTACTAAATTAGGTGTTTGAAACAACAAATAAGAAATATCCAAGTCAGAAGCATTCAGTGAAGCCTTGTACTCTCACATAATCTGGGATCCATTGTTAGAAAATAATTTTCAATAGAAAAAACAAAAAAACAATCTCAGTCTTTTAACAAAGGTCAAATATGTACCAGTATAATGATAAGACCCCCCACAGCCCCCCCATAATGGGATCTCCTCGACTTACCAGCCAGCTGCAACCTTACGCTGACGTAAGGTTGCAGCTGGCTGGTGATGTTGCTGTGGCAACCCAGTCTCAGCTGGGTCCTTGTGTATTGGGTTGTGTATGTTCGCACCGCCCTCCATGCACACACACACACACACACACCAAACTGGTCAAATCTGTCCTGTGAGTTCAGAGGCACCATGATGAACTGGAGTAGATAAGGGGGCAGTCTTGATTGAAGGTAGGAGTTGGTAGCTCCACTGATCCCAGCCCAGTAAATGTCACCACCGTGTACAATGACACATCACCTATTTAATTGGGGGAGCTCATTTTCCCTGACAACCCTCAAACACCTGAATGCACACAGGCTAATCCATTTCACGGGAGTAGTAGCAACAATGCTTTCTGCCATGCAGGATATGAGTATTTTCCACAGACCCTGTGCGTGACTCATCCCAGTGCTAAGCTGTTGGAAGGAACACTTCTGCAGTCATGAAGGCTTTTCAACGCTCCTTTCACTCCAGACAATCATCTCGCTGCGGTGAAAAAGGATTATCTTTGGAGCAATGAAAGAGCTAATAGTGAAATTCCACATAAATCTCATTTCAACTGCCCAGATTTCCCAGTTCAGTTTGTAAAATGTGTTACAATGAAGCTGGAGCATTTTTTTCTTTGTCAGTAAATGTCAAGCCGATGGTATAACTGTAGGCAGAGTAGGCTTGCTGTACATCCTGTCCTTTTTCAGCAGTGCAACAATCTTGAAACAATAACCCACTGCCGTTGCAGCGAGCTGTTTTAAAGGGCAGCAGCAGCCTGAGGGTTAAAGAAAAAAGCTTTTGACCAGAATGTTCTCTTTTTGAATACCAGATGTAGCTCAGAAAATCGAAGGTTAGGAATAGAAGACCCCACACGCAATAAATATGATGGGTTTCAGCACAGCAGCCCCTAACTATTCCAGCAGCATTACTCACTGGTCAGCAGTAAAACAGCCGCCGGGCAGCTCATGGGTGTGAAAATGTGAAACTAAGTGAGTGTTAAGCAGGATGTTGCTGAAAAAGAGAGTGAGTTCTGTTAGCCTACTCTGGAAAAATGCAGTTATATCCAATATAAACAAGTGAAAATGCTCTCTGCAGTAAAGATCCACTGCATTTCTGGTACTGGTGAAACCTGTTGGTAGGATAATCTGCCAGCTGTTAACACTAGATTAAGGGTTAGAGGGCCTCTAGCTGAGCTACTAATGCTAAAAGCTAATGGCGTGCATCTCCAGAAGGTCCTATTTTCACAGTAACAGTCTCATTTCACAGCTGTCTAAGTTCTCTCTCAAATCATATCGTGTCATATCACTGGGTACGTATACTCAGTGATATGGCACGATATGATATGTAGCTACCTGGCAAAGCTCGTCATGCTCTGCTCTTAGCTTTCAGCCACACTGCCAGCATTTTATCTCACTTGTAACGATGCCACATATCTGCAACGGGCCCTTTGATTGTCTCTCTGAGCATGACTTCAATGTACCAGCTGTCATAGTAACACACACCCTTCCTCCATCACGTCTCAGAGTAGCTTTGCTATTCAGCTCATCTGACTTAACACTTTTAAGTCTCTGTTTGAGTCCGCTGGCCTTTCTCTAGTTCTCTCTGGGCAGACATGCCTGTCCTTCTCTATTGCTCTACTGATGCTTTCCAAAGTAAACTCTCACAAAGACATTTACCCTTCACCCCCCTTACTTTGAAATCCCACACACAACAGGACTGCCAGTTGAAGAGAGCAAGTCATGTTGTTTTTCTTGCAATGAATGACATTACAGTCTGGTATTAATCCAGTCTTGGCTTGTTCTGTTTGGAATTACAACAACAAGAGAGCTTAACAATATTATATTTTTACAACCTTTTTCCTGGAATATGTGCATGTCCACTGCCCTAATGGATGTAGGAAACTGAACAGAGACACTCCTACTGCTTAGCCCTCCTTTATCTTTGAGGTCAATTTGACCACATTCATGATTAACGTCTCTAAGATTGACATCATTGTTTTGGCTTCATATTGAATGACTTTTCCTAATTTAATGGGTAAACTGGGTAAACATATTAACATGATAATATGTTTTCAATGTCCTGTGCACATTTGGTAGGCATCTGTGTTCTTTGGGGTCAATTTGCTGTATAAAACATTTTAAAAAATTAACATTTTACACACATTTCTTTTGGCTGATACTGAGGTCACTATCACATGCAATTTTTTAATCTTCAAAAAACGTCCCTATGCTTTAGGGCCCTAACCTGACATAACCACGTGGTCTCCTATTGCCCCAACAAAGCGAAAAATGTCTTGCTGATGAGCACCAAGCACAAAGATGCTGTCCTGAGCACCAGAGGAGACAGAAAACCACAAATGGTCTTGGACTACAACGAGACAAAGGGAGGGGTTGACAACCTGGACAAGGTCACAGCCAACATACAGTTGCCGACGCATGACCCATTGGCCCCTAGTCATTTTCTTCAACATCATTGATGTGAGCGCCTACAATATCGAGAGAAGACGGAGCCTTCCAAGAGCATCAACAGCTGCTGCAGCTGTTGTGAAGGACATCCAAACGGAGACACACACCTCAACTCCAGTGGTTCGTACAGCATGCAGGAAGCGTGGCAGGTGCCAGGTCTGTCCCAAGACCAGCAACACGTGTGTGAAATGCAAGAAATATGTCTGCAAGGAGCACACACACACTCTCTGCACATCATGTGCACAGTAGTGTAGACAAAGGCTGGACTTGTGGTGGCCTGTAGGAAAAAGAATATGCTGTTCATATTCTGTCAGACTCATTTTGGTATCTATTCTGTTTTATTTAAAGTGATATTTAGATAGTCAACAAAGAGACATAAAGTACCTGACAACAATTTCAATTACAATCATTTTCTGGAGGTTTAAATTGCTGGAGTCAAATTGACCCCAAGGATAAAAGATGTTAGTAAATTTGAGGATATAGCGACTATAGCTCGGGAGACGCTGACCAGGTCTAACTGGGGCTATTCGAGTCAAACTGAGGGCTTTTGCCTCATTCACAGGGTCACGCCGTTCAAAGCACTGAGCTGGATAGAGAGCCTCCTGAGAGGGCTAGGGGGAAGGAGCTTGTGTGTGTGTGTGTGTGTGTGTGTGTGTGTGTGTGTGTGTGTGTGTGTGTATGATCACTCACAATGTGTTGATGTAATTTGTGCGGTCAACAACACAATTCTTTATTAACCAAGGTTTGCTGACCTGGCATGTTAAAGCTAAAGCTGCACTAGGCTATTTTGCACGTCGGTGGATCCAAATGGCGGCAAGAGGTAACTGGTAACTGTGAACTTCAATACCCAGAAATCCTGTAGTGTGACATGAGCGAACTCAGCACACTCATGTTTACCAACTGTGATCGCTTTATACCAAAGAGCAAAAGGTTGAGAGAGGCAAAAGATCTAGCATACGTGAGTCCAGCTTTCTCTCAACGAAGCACTCGCTCACGGATGTTTCGGAAACAGTTTGTACATTTTAATTCGTCACTTCCTGTGGGCGGAGACGTGTCCTGACACTAGAGTTTCATCTGGGCAAATAAGGCGAACCCGGGATAGGACGCTCTTCCCTGTAGCAGCCCCATTCTGTGATTCAGGCTGATGGAGACGGGTCTATTTTAACATACAGTGGCGGGTTAGTTTGACAACTCCAAAATAGCTCAAAGGAATTCTTACCTGATGCAGATTAATCAACACATCAACATCTATCTCAGGGGCATGGCCTCCTGTAGCCATGGGGCCTGGGGTGCAGCCAGGGGGGCGGGGACTAGATCTGGGACAGGAGGAGGGGCCAGGGGGGGAAAGGGGCTGAAGCCAGAAGTGTCTGGAAGAGGGGGAATAAAACTATAGGCGTGGTTGAGAGAGTCGGAGTTGATGTGGAGAGGGTCTGTGGTAGGGGGTTATGGATGGATGTGACTGGGGAGGGGGGTATGGATGGGTGGAAGAATGTTCTAGTGGGGGAGGATAGGGCTAGGTGTGGCAGGGGGATGAGGTATCAGGTAAGGTGTGGCTGAGGGAGGGAAATAAGGGAAAGAGATGGGGCTAATGCGGCTTGGAGAGGGGGATAAGTGGGGGAAAGAAAGGAGGCAAGGTGGGGCGAAAAGCAGCTGGAACTCAGGGGGAGGAAGGGATCAGCCCTTCTCTTTCACCGCTGGGGATCCAGGAAGCCTTCGGGGTGGCATAACCTGCAGGAAGGATGACAGGAGAGACTCAGGGTCATAGATAGAAAGGATGCATGGGAAACTGCACATACACAGTTCCATCCCTTACACACAAACAGTTTCAAATCCATTTTAAGTGTCATATACAAGCGAGACAATGTGAGTGGAGGCATTAATAAAGTCAACATCTGTTCTGCTCAAAGGAAACAGACTCTACTGGGCTGGGCCAGCAGCGGTGAGTCGTCTAAATGTCATGTACACACGGATCTGAATTCAACCCACGACCTTTGGCACACTTACATCTGCTGCTGGGAATTCTTGGCCCCTGGACAAGATGTGACACGAGGCCCCATATACCCTAATGCATCTAATTTAGTACAGTAACACCTCGCCTCTCTGGAGGGGCCCCTCTATGTAGGGGCTCACCGGACTCCTGAAGGTACCCTCCCCCTTTTCCTCCTCATTGGCTGCTTCCTTGGCCCATCTCCCCCGCCAATCTCCCTTCTACGCCACATAATAGTGTAGAAATGCAATTAAAACAAGTCTAAACAGTTGTTGGAGTCACTCAACTGTGAATTTATGTCAATTGATATTGAAATAATAACATGTGTTAAGTTGTTGTTTTACCAGATATGAAATTAAAGCATCCACTTAAATTCAACTCTAGTTTGATGTATTAATTTGATGGGCTTTGCTTTTAATAGATTTTCTTAACCCTCACTAATCAGCCCAAATGGAAAATCACTAACGTGCACATCGGCAAACAACAGAAGGCACCTTGGGACCACTTAATTATTCTGACGTTGCCAAAATAGACGCAGCTGATGATGTGAACGTGGAGGGCAACAGGTGCCTCTCATCCATGTAAACATGCCAGGGATTGTTGGTCTGTAATTACTCTGGGCAGTTGGGACAGAGGGCAAGGCGGCAAAAAAACAATTTCCATTCAGCCCAGCAAAGTCACTGTCACTGTGAAGAATTGCACTCCTGCAGCATGTCCAAACCCCATCCATCATCCACTTGCCTGCTCCCTCACCATTTTTAACAGTAACACAAGGGAACTCTGACTGTAACACTCCTCTGCAGTCTCCAAATCATGCACATAACACACCTTGCTTCAGTAAAAATGAAAGCACTGTTGGTTTATTGAGGTTTTGCATGCAATACGTCAAGACTTGGATCAGCTCTACATAATAACAATTGGCACACTCAATTTCTGTTCACATGCACTTTCCCATTCACTTCATTCCAAGTGCCAAGCTCCCCTCTCCAGGTCAGAGTGAACGGGAAATATCAGAGTATGTCTGCACATACTCATACTCTCTTTTGAGACGTCTACAGCTGGATGGTAGCTCACTTTATGCACAAGGTCCTGCACACATTACACTGTGTTATTGAGGTGAGCATGAAGAACAGTTAGGGGGTTATCTCTGCAGCACTTATGCCGTTGTCCTGTGAAAAAAAAGGCATTTCCAGGAACACCCTAGGTTGTCCTAACGCCTTCATACCACTGAGAACATCTTGAAATCTCTTTTCAAAGTATTTTCAAACCATACGGATGGTCTGTGCGTTGACAGCTAAAACGAAGCAAACAGCATTCACAGCTAGCTCTACTTGGCCATAAGCCAACACATATAGAACGCCTCCTCCCTCTCCCATGCTTTTCTCCAGAAGTAGCACATAGCTAGCAGGCTATTTGAATGGAGTGAGGGATTCAATGTTTTTGCCCATTTACAGCACCCTGATGCAACCCCCATACACATGCTCCTTCCTACCTTCCTTTGTCTCTGATGGGCCAGGCTGTCTTCCTGATTGGCCACCAGCGGAGTGTGTAGTCACCTTTACCGAAGCTGACCTCTGGAAGGACAGCAGCTCCCGTCCAGCCCACCACTAACCCACTGCTAATATCAAATGTCCCACCCACCTCCTATCAGCTGGGTAAGAGAGCTCTTTGAATGTGTGAAGGGTGACTGCTGACATCTATAAGAGAGTGACAGACATCGGTAGTGTGTGAGGGGGATATGGGGTGTTTGGCTGTGAGTGCGTGAGTGAGGAGTGACCCACAATGAGAGTAAACTGGCAGCTGAAGAATGCCAACATGGAAAAAAACAAAACAAAACCGCTGATGACAGACAAGTCCACAATACAAACGAGTAGGACGGCTCAAGAAACGCCTTCTAAAAATATAAACTGTCTTAGGACTACGTCTATCATGAGACGGTATTAGAAAACAATGTTTCTTTTAAAGGAAAATACAATATATGGATGTCTTTGGAGTTATGCACTTGTTAACTGTGATCCACTGTGTGACAATGGCATGACCTTCCTCCTGTCCTACTCAACTCAGGGAAATGCAATCGGCAACAGACAATTAATCCACTGGAGCCGCATTACGGGTTCTTCATCTTTGTTAACAGTAAATCATATTATCAGGGAATTATCATTACACTTAACGGAGGTATCAGAATCAGATTAACCTTGATCAGATAATAAATGAACAGGGATTTGTCTTGGCGTTGGTGCGGAGTCATCTTGCCGAGCTTCACGGTATACTGATAAACACGGTACAGTGCAGAGGGAGAGTGCAAAATATCCAATCAAAAGTTAGTAAAAACTACAGTATAACTACTAATCCACATATATATTTAATATGTAATACTCTAAAGCAACAGTAATACAAGATTTCAGTTTTGAAATGTTATCCCTATGCCTTAGGGAGGCTTGGTGTGCCACTGAGCTAGAGGAGAGCTCGCCCCGCCCCCTGATCTTCGCTTCTGTTTGTGTGTGAAAAGGATAAATAACTCCTAATGTAGCCCAAACACATTTGTCTTGTGAAAGCCACAGTACATCACACTCCTGCCCTCCTGGCAGCCAGACAGTCTGAGGTGAGGAGGAGAGAGTCCACCAGCAGAGATGTCATTCACATCCACTTGCCTGGTAAAGACCACTCCCCTCACTTCAAGCCAGATCCAGCCACTCCAGGCAGATGATGTATAGATCTATATTTAGACAGACAAGTGAGCAGCAAACTCACAGAAATGATCGCTCAGACTTCTACAAGGGCCTCATACTACAACAGTGTGTGCATTATATATTATGTTTCAGCTGACACTCTTATGAAAGCCAAAGCGCCCAGACAATAGATTTGACAATAGATCTTTGGTGCGTATGATGATCAATGACAGGAGGTGATAGTTTACCCACATTTAATTTACCGCTGCATAGCTGCATCTAGGCCTATTCAGTCATCTGTAGTGCAATAACGATCAATACCAACTGAGTTACTCTGCTCTGATGTTGTGTAGTTAGAAAACACTGAAGCTCAGAGGTGTCAGATTACCACTACCATCTGGTATCCAATAGAAGGAAACAGCCAACTGCCTAGACACCAGTTTTCCTCTTGGCCTGGTGTGGATCAGTTTTTGAACTCAGTAAATCAGCATCGGCCTGCTCTGCAGACTGTGTGATTGTTGCTGTGTCATCGCGGTATGTGGACCCCCCTCCTCCTCATCCTCCTCCTCCAGCTTTCCATCAACTTGCACGCCCGACTGTTTCCACGCCATCCCATCTGATGCATTGTGTGAGCACGAGCTTGTTTGTTGTGAGCGCTAAGGCGGCATGCTCTCTGTTGCTGTTGCAGCACATGAACACGACTACCAGTCTCTTTTACAGTCCCAGTCCAGTATGGTGAGGCAGCCCGGAGAGCCGCTCCTCTACCTGCACACAATGACCACATGTCTGCTGCACAGCGCGACCCTGCGCCCGAAGGCATGAACATACCTGGTAAGGAAGGACGAGCCCCTTGACATGCAATTTGCCAGGTTGCATCTGAGTCAGCGACCTGAGCAACAACCATCATTTAACAGACTCACTGACTTTACTCTGGCGCATTTCTTTGTTGCATGATAAATACGCTTCCACACACAGCGACTCCTTACAACATCATGTTAATACCAGTGCGTATTTGCCTGCCCAAACGATCCTCTAGGTTGCAGCAGTTTCTATTTATGTTTCATCCTATGTATTCGCCGACTTACCTGTGATTTCGGAGAGCAGTCAAGCGGCAGGAGGGGGAAAAAAATGGAAACAAGAGATGTTGCGACTAAATAAAGCAGTAGCTGCGATGGTCCAGGTCCAAATCCCAGTGAAGACACGCCACAAAAGGCAGCTTGCTTGATCTGCAAAGGATGCTTATGAAAACCACGTGACTCTGGAGGACAACCTGCCTATCTGGAGCCACTAATGGACAATATTAATAACACAATATGCCCTAATTGTTCGGAGTTTGCGTTTATTCTCTGATAAAAGCTCCTTGCCTTGGAGCAAACAGGCGATTCTGAAAATGTGTACGGTAAGATGGTTCACTACACACTATTTAGCACACTTTTTAGCATACACACTCCAAAGTAAGTATATATATTTCTTTATTATTGTTATTATTATTATTATTATTATTCCCAGAAATTTCGACTATTAGCCATAACAAGAGTTGCAAAAAACAACAAGATATTCATGATTTCATATGGAAGTGTATGTATGTTGTTTGTTTATTTATTTTCTTACTAATATTATTATTTCCAACAGTGAAATAGTTTTAAACTACCCTACTACTAAAAGTTAAATAAACTGAAATCTAAAACACTGTAACTGATCTGAACTGTTTGGTGGTGTGTTTTTCTTATTCCTGTGGATAACTGGCCAAATGTAGACAACGTGACATCACATCAAGATATTTCCAGCGCAGCTACAATGAGGTTTAATAGCATAACATGTTTTAACAATCTAAAAAAATAAATGGTAAACGTCAGGTTTTGGTGTCAGCAACGACGTTCAACAATTAAACAGGGAGAAATCCATTGCAGCAGAGGCACCAATTTCTCCATGACAGCAGTCTCAATAGACCAGAATGCAATGCAGCCACAAGACATGATGTGTTTTGAGTAAGGGACGTGACGGTTGCTTTTTCTTGCCCGAAACCCCCCCCCCCCCACCCCCCCGCTCTCTTACTCTGCTAAGGTTACTGCTATCGCTATTGTTCTCTCCACCTACATGTAAAACCCACACCTGAATGTTCACACCCACTCTCTGGGGGTTGTCAAAAGGCATTCTGGGAAATGTAGGAAATCACCAAGTGACGCTGAAGTAGCAAGGCAGGTTGAGGGAAAGTGGGTACACCAAAAATAATAATAAGTCCTTGAACACACTGATCATCACAGATTGATAATATCAACACATGTATGCTCCTAATACACAGTGTGAATTGTGTTTGTCTTTTAACAACTAATACCAGATATTGACTAAATTAATGTGGTCCTCTATGCGTTATAACTAACAAACGTGGGAATTTCAAATAGCCACCAAATACAAACCAGAACCAAAGTAAAACAGAAAATCAACTTTCTTTAAAGACATGATAGGGTGGTTAAAGTTTTGTGATTTTTTTTTTATACCTGGAGAGGATATTTTACTAACCAGTGGAATATAGCTTTGTTAAATATAGCCATAAAATCCTTAACACCCGCTAACATGTAATAGATAACTTTTAGTTTATTCAACCCACGTTGCATTCCTCTCCTTCACCGTTTTTACACATTTGCCTCTTCCTGAATTGCAATCTCCCTAATACTGTCTCAGCATAAGATGTTAAACCATATAGCTCCACTAACAAGTCAAGTCTGATGCTAGCTAGCTAGCAAGCTACCTTCATCCAGGATGAGCTATATGTATCCAGGATGAACATACAACAAGTTTATCCAGGACCATCATCTTGAAGTTGGTTCAGGACCATTATATTAAAGTTTGTCCAGGACATGTATTGTAATTTCCCCTATTGCAACCTGGAGTAGCATAAAGGCTAACAAGTTTATCTAGGGCTGATATACTCAATGTTTTTTAAGACTAAAATAGAAAAGTATGTGTAGGAACATGTAGGTAACACATGACTTCAGACGCCATTTAAAAGTGCATCCAGGAGCATCATGTTGTGCGTTTCTTAAAGCTGCACTGTAATATTGAGAGGAAAAAGTACTCAGTCATTTGAAATTTCTTAGATTTCTTCTACCTTGTGTCAACATAAATCCAACAAAACCTTTTCAGGCATTATGAACCGACTGTAAACCTAGAAGATGCTTTTTGTATTGTTAACGTATCGTATTTGTAAACGTGTATTATAAACTAAATCGCCGGCCCTGCACACGCAAACACAGTTCTGTTGAAATGGCCTTCATTTTCTGCAGCTTTTGAACAGCAGAGGGAACAGCTGAATGGGTCCTTGTCACAACAATGTCTAGCTGTGTTTTCTTCCTTTCTTCTTTCAAAGCTGTTCTTTTAATGATGTCCTCCATCTCTGAAAAGAAGGACTTTTTCAGAGATTCATCAATGCACTATGTATCAAAGCATTAATACCTTAATACAACATGGAATGAATTTACAAATTAAAATAAAATCTAAGTAATACATTTAATCAATGCATTCATATACATTTAGAGTTTCAGTTGATGGTCCTGGAAAGTGATGGGCGGTAACACGTTACTCAGTAATGCTCAGTAACGAATTACAGTAATATAATTTCTCCTCAGTAACAAGTAGTGTAACAAATTACTATTTTAATTTCATACTGGATGGCAGGGTGACTGAAGTGTAAAAATGTGAAAAACTGAAACGTGCCCATCCACTTTTTCAGTGAACCTGCGAGTGATGTCATTGATTCCCTTTCCCTCATTTTCAACAGTGATACTAAATAATATAATAGAACAATATAATAGTGATTACTGTGTTGTAATTACAGTCTTTTCCTCATCCTTAAAAAAAGATAGCTACTGCAATTTGGAGCATGAGGCGTAACAGCAACCTCTCTGATTGGTGGGAACCTGCTAGAGTGTGTGGGTAGTGTAGTATTTCACAAGGCATTCAGGAATAAAACTGGTCATTTCACAATCTGTTAACTCATGGTAAATCTACTTTAAATTGTTAGAACATTATGGCTAATAATCAAATTCCCCAAAAAAAAGACAATTAGCTTGATACCCATCTCCCCTCTGCAGTGTGTCCACCTTGTCAGCTACCAATGCACTACTGGCTACACACAGCAGATTTAATCAGTATTATAGACTGCTGACAGTCAGCTCTGCTCATCTGGCTAGTCCAAATGCTCATCAATACGCTAGAAACACTTAGCTGGGACTAAATGTAAGTGTTGTCGCAGATAGTTTGTCTAATTGAAGTGGAGGCAACATTGTTTAGAATGACTGAATCTTGAAGTTGATATATTTTGATATATATATTGATATTGATATATGTTGATATATATTGCTAGTGAAGTTTATGCAAACCAGCAGTTACATTCAGTTGTACAGCTGCATGTAAAGGTTGTGTATGTCCAAGTTATTGTACAGCAGGCAGCTAAGAGACATTAGATACTGTGGAACATCTGTTGCTGAACAGTTGACACCTCACTAATGAGGATCTACTGACATGTTTGGAGCAGATTATCAACTGTGTGTCAGCAGACTGGCAATTAACATGAAGTGATAATCACATTTCACTTCAGTTGTAGTATGTCTCATAGTAAACTGTAACTGAAGTGTTACAGAAAAAATAAGGATGGTGGATCCTCTCCTTTCTGTACTCAGTATCTTTCACGTACTTCCTTTCTGAAGCGAATTGAGAGGCATGTACCATATCCATGAAATCCAAGTGAACACACTCAAACAGAGAGGAGGATAATCTGCACACTCATCTTGCAGCGACACAGAGGTGCTAGTGGGCTTTCACGCCACTAGAGGGTGGTCTAATGTCAAATATAAAAACAATTCAGCTAGTTGAGTAGAGAGTTGCACGCAGATGTGCTGTGAGGCATCTCAGCTGTCTGAAAATCTGATTAAAGCTTATGATGACATCACAGAAATAGTGGCGAGTTAGAGTAAAGAGAGTAAAAGAGTAAAAGACCCCAGATGATGAAGAACAAGTGTTACACAATGTATTTAGTCATTCTATCATAAAAGCGCCTAGAATATTTCAGCAGCTGATTGCAGGTTGTGACCGAGCACAATAAAATGTCTGGATTAGGATGACAGACTATTTATAATGGAGGTGGAAAGGCACATCGACGTGGAAAGTGGAAATCTGCGTGACAGATTGTCCGAGGCCGTTGAGGTGTTTGTCAGAGCTGCAAACATTTCACAGATGGAGGACCGGGCAGGGTAATCGGCCTCCTCTGTCACTGCGTGTTAACGAAACATGGTGTAAGTTCATGACTCTCTGCGTAAACAAATGTATGTCCAGAAAGAACCGATGGGAATAGAAGTGTTCTTGCTTTCCCTTGTTCCCTTGATATTTGAGGGATGTTACAGAGATGTTACCTACTCTGCTCCGTTTTACTGTTACTTCTGAATTAATTCCATATGCCTGTGGAGGTTATTTTATCTCCCCTTCTTGCCACGACACCATCTTAACACGATAAATGACATCTGAATAGTGTTATAGCATCAAACTAGAAAGGGGAGGGGTTCATCACCAAAGCAGAGGAGATTCCTATTGGTATTTATCATACGTCATTTGCTACTTAGTCCTATAAGTACTAAGTAAGTCGGTAAGGTCCAAAGTGGAGATCAAGTGTTACAAGAGTTCTGGAAATTAATCTTTGGGAGAAAATGCTGAATGCACTAGTAATTCCCTTAAAAAAAGCTGCAACCACTTAGACTTTTTTTTTTTTTTTCCTGAACGTGAACTCAAGCAGACTTCCTCAGGTGTCTGTACAGGATGTATCATTTGGCTCTCGCTGTACCTTAGGCTTGGATCTTGTGGCCCGGGGGCAAAGTTGTTTGTCAAGTGATTAGAGGTCCTCCCGCAGGGAAGCAACACTTCCAGACCACCAGGAAAAAGAGTATTCTCCTGATCGTCCTAAAGTTTTAGTGGACTTCTAAAGTGTGCCAATGCAAACCCATGGTCTAAAATCACAGATCTCATGGGTCCAATCTTCCTTTGGGTTTTGATGTGGGTTAATAATATATTTTATTATATTTTCTGAGCATGATGTCTGATAACAAGTCACAGCTCCCTCCGCTCCTTCCTTCTGTCCCAACTGCCCAACTTGTTGTTACTGCATCACTCGGTGACAGAAACGGGGACAGAAACCAGCAAAGTTGAAGGCCAGAATTACTCACTGCATGTTAACATTTTGAATTTTGTTATTTTTCCTCAGTAGGCAGAGGTGTCCACATGTGTTCTCCTAACTGACTATTATTTATTATATTTACTAAAATGTCTGGTCTGGTTTCTCTGCAAAGAATGAGTTGCGACATGACACTCATTATACTCACTATTGATTGCCAGGAATTTGAGGCCAGTTCAGTTCATCAGATTGAGGTCATTAGTGTTATCTCTACCCTGGGATAGAAAAATCACTTTCCTTGTGTCAGTTAGGATGCAGGCGTTCTGCCATTTGCAATCCTTAAACGAGTCTACAGGAGCTAATCACTTAAAGTGAAATGCATCAAATCTAGAAGCAGCAAAGCAAAAAGTAAAAAGTATTAAATATTTTCTTTGAGAATGCAACCCTCTAGTATTTTATGCAGATATTATACTAATAAACACAGTCTAGAGTTGTAAACGATGTTTTGCAGAGAAAAATGCAAGTATATGCCTGTGCTGGAAAATGGCGTACAATGAAGCCAAAGCAGACATTTTGAAGGGAAGTTGGCAGCAGACGGACTGCAAATGTGCAGATGATGAAAAACATGCCCCTAGGGAGCCCGGTTCAACTGAACTAAGTATCGAAAAGGAACAGTTAAACAGCAAAAAATGAATTGTGCTCCACGAGAGTCCAAAGCACCATGTTATCTACAGTCTATTATGCTTTGATTTTAAGTGAGAAGTTCTTAAAGATGATGAACTTGGTTGAAAGACAGCCAAGGGCTTTGTGGGGAAAAAACATATTGTTAAATATCAAACCCAATGAAAGAAAACGAACTAAAGTAGAGACACCGGTGCAGTAAGGACCCTCAACAGCCAGAGCTCCCTCTGAGAAGTAAAAGACAATGCAGGGAGTACAACAGTAGAAGAACCACAACACGACATATGACTTAGCAAACAACATCTGTGTTGCCTCAACTCCCACAAAGACCCGCAGGGTTTGATACGTCTAGCTGCAGAACATCTGAGTGCTCTGTCTGTTGAATCCTACCTCAGCCATGACCAGCAAACCAGTCAAAGAAACATGTTGAAAACCATGTTTCCCTCCGGAACGCAACCGACTTCTTCATTCTGATTCTTTAAGCGATGCAGAGGAGATTCCTGTAACTCTTAACCTATTTTTGATTACGTTTTTTTCTTTTCTTTTGCATTGCAAGGATGAAATTCACCCAGGCTAAACTGAAAGAGTGAAAGAACGCCCCGTTCTGCCAAAAAATGACCCACATCTCCAAAACAAGTTAAATTGTTAAAGTGTTCATTGTATCTTTAAAGTATGTTCTACGTCAGGCCAAACTCCACCTCTGAAAGGTTCAGTAAAAACGTTTGTTGACCTATTTTACGAGATTGTAGGGGACAATGATGACAAAACCCTGAATGCTACTTTAAAGTGTCACCTTTTCCCACATGTGAGCCGTAGATCAAGGTGACTCGCTCCATCTTTGGCAGTTTTTATTGGGATGGCAGTATAAGGCCCTGACTCCTGCGTAAACACAAACCCAGACATGTCTAGAGGGAAAACATGGCCCGCTGCCAGAGAGGACCTGTGTAAACACCAACTACCCCCATCCCAGCTATCTTGTCTGCGGTGTGGCACAGCCTCGTATCAGCTCTGTCAAAACAAAGCCAAACAAGGCTTTTTTAATTACTAGTCTTTCTGCCGTTCTCAGGACTTTAGAAATGTTGTCATCATGACTTAGATTGTAATGTCATCATATGAAGAGTTGGTGCTTAAAAATAGAACTGCAACCCCATACACACACACACACACACACACCGTGGACCATGGCCATCACTACAGATGTATATAGTTTTTAGAATGGCTTTTATAGCAGGTCCCACACACGCAACACACACTATGAGTGTTTACTCTGAGTCAGCAGTCCAACAGCACATGTTGAAGTGGCACTGCTACGTCTTTACCCCCGAGTCTTTCCCACCGAGACCCACTCCAAGGAATGTGACTCAGCAGTTCAGTGCCACCCCACGTGGGGGTGAATAAGCTGGTTCAGCCTTCACCACAGAGTCCAGCCCGGGTCCAGGAAACAAGGGTAATTAGGCTCAGCCTTTCCAGCCTGATGTGGTGTAAAGATCTTTGTGCTGAGGTCATCGTCGAGCATTCATCTTGGCTAGGGTAATGTCCTTCTTCACTCTGCCTAAATCTGCCCCTGCCTGCACAGTACTGCACTCAGTACTTTTCAGTATGTTTCACTATGCATGCCCCAAATACATTTAAAAAAAAACAATGAGGGTGGGGGGTGAGTGATAGAAAGATGTCTCATACTGTCTTACTTGCCAAATATCCAGATTTTCCCTGTAGACTCCTGATTTTCTCCCTTGGTGTCATTTCTCGCGATTTTCTGTCCATTAACTACATTTGTTAAAAATAGTTACACAAATATACCTATACTATTACTGCTGTTTCTCAATGGTCAAGAAAATGTGTTACACCACAATGTGTTACTACAATGGTTACGTTATTTGTTCAGTGGTGGGTGGAGTCAAATGTGCATGTACCTCGAAAAAATAAATGAATGCGTGTTTGTAGAAAAAGAAACATGCCTGCAAGGTTCAGTAACTTTTTACAAGAAAATAAAAGATGCAGATGCATATTTCTGGACTCTCAAGGTTGAAGATCTAAGAGCGTTCAATACTTTTTACACGTATACAAGCAGGTATCTAAGTTATGGTTCAGGTCTGCGTTATCTCCTTTCTGTCAATCATTGAAGTACTGTATTCCTTTCCCAACTCAAAATGTGAAGCAGAACCTACACAGTATAAAACGGTTTCTGACGAAAGAACAAAAAAGCCCAAAAGTGCCAAGCATAACAAGTAAAGGGAAAAAAAGAAACGCATGGACCTTGTCAACTTAGAGATATTATTACTGGCAGCGTACAGAGTCTGGACTTTGATAACACTACCATGTTCCTGACTTTTGGAAGGGAGAGAGATTGAATTGTATGTATAGGTGTTTTGGATTGTAATGGATGTGAAGAGACGTCTCGCCGTGCCTATCTCCTCAAGGTGCACTGTCTCATTTACAAGGTGCGTAACACTGAAATTTGACAAATCTTGAAAAATGCCACACATGCATCTTGTAGGACTAGATCTGATCTTAACTAAAAACTGAGATTGTGCAGTAGAGTTTCATTTAGCATCCAAGCGGCAAGACGGCGATGAGACATGTTGAGGTACGCTGATTTCCGAGAGGTTCCAGGAGTATGATTCTTCCATGAGCTGTCTGGCATGGTGGCCAAGTGGCAAGCTGTTGGTCTTGTAAATCAAAGATTATGTGTTCAATCCCCGGTCTTTAAAATGTCAGTTAGAGTGCAATAGTGTCCATCTTCAGAATGTATGAACTGTCAAGCTGACTTTTCATGTAAAAATACAGCTGTCTTATAAACCTAAATCATGAAGTGGGATGCCGTAGATTCACCCTATTAGCCCAATGAAATTCTGTTTTATGGTCTGGTATGGTATGGTATGGTATGGTATGGTACGGTATGGTCCCTGGCGGGAAAGCAATCTCAGACTTCCTTCCTCTTAGCACTTGCTTATTTGTGTCACTTACTTGTCTTAGCACTTGCTTACATGCTTATTTGTCTTCACTTATTTGTCTTAGCTCTTAGTTTATTTGCTTCACTTACTTGTCTCATTTGTTTAAATAGAAAGTAGGTAGCTTTTACCTTATTCATTAATAGCACTGGTTCTGCTCTTAGATGCTTGTTTAGGAAGGAAATGCACTTATGATTTCTGGTGACTAGTAGTTCTCTACCTACCTACGTTGAATGCACTTATTGTAAGTCGCTTTGGATAAAAGTGTCTGCTAAATGCCTGTAATGTAATGTAATGTAATGTTATGTCTGGTAAACTCCAACAGTCGGTGTGCAGTTTACTGACATCATGTTAAATGATTGATGAAAAGTACTCATGAAAAGTGTCTCATGCCTCTACAAGTTACTGGGCTAGCTATTAGCCTAGTTTTTCCAATCTCAACAATCAGAGGGGAAATTCCGATTGGAGGCTTAGTCGGGACCGATGGTAGACAAAGATTATGTGGTGCTGTGAGGGGTTTACTGATTCAATCTTAACCACCCTGATCGTCTTGCAGACTGATCTGAGCCGCCCCAATAATAACACACAGGTCCTGAACAAGTCTTGTAGTGTGTAGGAAGAGAGGTGTTATATAAAGGATAATAATTCATACCTATTGTATTTAAATTCCTTGGAATTAAAAACTTCGGGAACTCCTGTCCTTACTAACTTACTGGCTTTTTCTTTCTCTTTCATGAGTGCATATGTACGCTTCATCAATGAATGCTTATTTATATACTGTATGTCAGCAGGATAATCTCAGTTATATTGTTATGTGTCTGATGCCCCACCCTTGTCTAAATCTAGTTGGCATGTTGTTTTGTCTGAGTACTCTGCACACCCCTGGGTCCTACGAACGAGTTTTGACTGGGGTGAGTAGATAATGACTGAATTTTCATAGAGTGAACTGCCCCTTTAAGGTGGCCATAGCAGGCATGGTTGCCAAGTCACAAGTTGTCAGGCTCGAAAACAAAGATCATGGGTTCACGGCATTAGAACTTATGCCAGTGATATCCACATAGAAGACCAAATGACAAGTAACACACACAGATTAGCGCCGGCAGGGTAGAGCAGCATAGCAAACACTCCTTACCTGTATCAACCACTACCCTGCATGGTTGGGTAAACAACTTTTTAAAGAGCTGTCATTACTCACCTATCAGCTATTCATAACATTACCCGCCTAGGGTTAGCTTTCCCTCTCCATCAGTCAGCTCTGTAGCAAAGGCAATCATATTCTGCTTTAAGGCTTCTGCATAGGTTAACAAGGCGTTGTACAGGCATGTAGCAGGCATGTTGCAAAGAATATTGCAAGTGAAACAGAGATAGACTACACTGTTACTTAGGAGTCAAGGGAGGTTGAGGTGATAGAGCCACTGAAGCTGGTCTAAATAGCTTGCTATCTATTGTAACCCCATGACTTAGAAGGCCTACACTACATCAGTTTCCAAGTTCTTATATCTCATTATCTCTCACTGCTTTTTGTTGCATATAATAGTCCCCTTGTAGCTTTTCACAGTGGAACGCTCCACACAGATTTACCATAACTAGGCTCTTGTTCCAAAGGAAATAATAGATCTTTTTTCCTCTTGACTCATAGACCTCAGAGTGATAAATCATAGTGGTACATTCCAAAATGGTATTGTAGGAGACCCCCATCAGTAAGTATACAGGGGTGGCTAACCCATCTGTGGAAGCAACTGGAATAAAAGAGGGCTATGAGGATTTTTTTTTTCCCCCTTCGGCTGTGGAAAAAAAGAGCTCACACACGGCCCCAATAAAAGTATGACATCATCAGCATACATGCATTTGTTTTATACCTAGTGATTATCCTGGTGTTGTGGAGTGTAACGTTCTCGGAAGAAAATGGTCTCCAGTTTCCCCGCTTACCCCTTACCTTAAGTGAAAATTTCATAAATCAGAATGATACAAAAATTATAGCTGGTTTAAATAGTTTGTAAACATTACAGTTTACTGCAAAATATTGTGCGGGATCAAATTTCATGGTCTCATACAAACAAGAGAATTGATGAAGGTGAAATCTATCAGTGTAGTCGGATGCAGTATTGTAGCCTGAGGTATTATTACACCACTATTATTACACTATCAGAGAAGTTGCCCATTCATCTTCCCAGGGACTAGGGAGTTCATTTGACCTCATCCTCAGTACACTGTAAGGAGAGATGGCTTCATTACCCAAGTTCCATGAAGCCTGGACTTTTCTGCCTCCGTGTGCAGAATTGTTCCCTAGCTTGTGGTCACAGGGGCTTGGATGAATACTATTTTTGCTATTACACCAAAGACCCCTAATTGTAGCAATGTTCTGTGCACACTATGGTTAGGGATGGAAGTGCACAGGCCAAATAGCTTATATTGCTGAGATGAAAATGGAATGTGTTTGTTGTGTAAAAGCAGCGATGTGTTGGCAGATGGGTGGGTAAACTGTGATCCCACCATCCCAACATCAGTGATATTTAGGTTAATAGGTGGGTATTCTTGCATTATGCCCTGAGATAGAGACGGTTATTCTTTGTATACTACATTACTGTGTCAAAAGACATCATGAAACACTTTTTACACTTTTTATACTCCTACATAGAACCTCCTTGAAGTCCATAACTGGAAATCAAACCACTTTACTGTGGGTGATTATCTATGGATGTACAAAACATGCTTCTTTACTGGCTTGAGGACACATTAAATAGCTTGATGAGCACTACTGAAATGACTTACTTCAACCTCTCAAGCTGAAAACAGTCATGTTAAGAAGTGCTTTGTTGTAATATGACGCCAGGCTTCTCCTGATCTTTAGGTACCATCATGGCCATCTATCAATGTCGAAATTCTTTGTGCGTGGCTAGTGCCTTGAGTCCTCCGGGGCGTACAGTGTCAGATTAAGTTGAAGAGTGTGAGCTCAAGTATTTCGAAATGTCTTCAAGTCCGAGCCCCCTCATCAAACATCAGCAGACTTACAGCCAACAACCAAGATGCCTGCTAGTTTCCAAACAGTTTGGCATCCGTGTTGCAAGCCCCGAGGATATTCAAAGTGCTTTAAGCCTATATCAAACCTCTCCAGCACTCACAATGCACAAGTTCAATCTTGTTCCTTGTGAAAGCCTTTTAGTAGGATATTTTGGCTCAGACAACAGCGAAGGCTTTGCTGAATCAAACTGTTCCTGATCGTGTGCATATGGGATACTATCTAAACTTTTAACTATGTTTGTACAGACTTTGATGTACTTTTAATTTATTGCTGAAATTTTAAAACCCCCTTAAAACCCCCATAATCCAACACCCTACTAACAAATGTGAACATTCACAACAGTTGTTGTAGCGGGATATGTCAACAAATGCTGTAATGTTTAACATGAAAACTATTCATTAAATTGATAGATAAATCAATGCATTGACATAGTGCACAGATTAAGTACATTGCAATGGCCCACAAATCATTACAGACGTTACTTTTATTACTGTATGTGTTTCTCACAAGTGTTAGAAGTTGTGTTAGGTGAGATGAAAAAAAGAATATATGACGATTTTAGATTCAAGCCTTTACCAAAAATATCTGTAAAAGCTTATAATGTGATAGTTAAGTGTTTATCAGACCTCATGTGTGCATGTCAACAGAGTTTAGTGCTGCTTGTGCATAACCATGATGAATGTCTAAGAAACAGACTGCAGACTATCAGGAACATTTTATTTCACAGACTGTCACTATATATATACACACATTTATATATATATAAAGTTAGGGTCATACTTAATTACTACTCTGATTTAATTAGATTAAATATAAAAGGGTGCATGTTTATGATTTGTTAGAAGCATGTAAAGTTAATCCTTGCTAATAATAAAAGCTCCCTTGTGGCCGTTCACAGTGAACACTCCACACATCTCACCGAAGATTTGGATGCTTTCCTGAAACCAGAGAGAGGTATAGTCATAATTTCCCAGTCTGCTGCTCTTCAAATATGAGCCATACATCTTGTCTCTGTTTCAGACAACACTAGGATACTCTGACTAGCCATGCTCTCATAGGACCTTCACCCACAGAGGCAAACCACAGCAAAGTTCCCAGGCCTCATGAGAACTGTCCAGCATCATGATTTGGTCATAAATTAAAGGCGATGTAAGTTTAGGTATGTTTTTACAGTAATGAACATTTCTTTCCAATCTTCCCTCTTCAATTATCCTAGAAAGGACATCTTTTTTCTATGAGGAAAATGTGTTTTTATAAAATGTATTTTGGCTTTTATACACTGTACAAATTTAAAGACCCCACAATGTCCCAACAATGTCTGTAGAATCACTTCACTTCAATTTGAGGAATATTAGCGAGCATCAACCTCATTGGTTGTAATGCAGAACTGTGTAAAGTTATGTTTCTGCCCACCATTTTCCCCTTCTGGTGCCTCTCAACTCCTCTGTCTGGAAAGTAAACAAATGTCTGAGTCCGGCATTCAAAGGCAGGACTTCCATCCCCCTCCAAGATAGCTAGCCAATGAGTCATGCTCAGTGGTCTCAGCACTCCTCACATTTTCCACAAGGTGAAAATAATTTCCCTACAACCATGTAAAACCAATTGTACATGTGGTTAAACGCTAAGCGATGTAATTCTCAAAGCATTTAGACCACTTGTTTTTGGTGCTTTTCTATTAGAAAAAAGGACTTCAGCCGTCCCTGTTAATTAAAACAATTAAAAGAAACAAAGTGCAGGTGTATTTTTTTGTGCTGTGCTATTGGTTGCTCCTCAATCTCCTCTCGGTTTCGTGCCACATTGTAATTGTCATCGGTCAGAAAGTTGGAATTAGAGTCAATAAGTCGCTGAATTGACTGACTCATTGGATCGTAATCGGGGCCAACCATGAGCTACAGCTAAAATTGTGTTCATTTTTAAGTTCAATCAGGAAGACTACCTCCTCCATATTTTGTCAGCAGGTACAAGCACGCCCCCAGCATCATCCAATCACCCTAGACCACGTTCCTTTCTCCTCTCCCTTCCTCCCTCTCCAGAAACCAATCACTAACCATTTCCCTCTATTTGTTTCCCCTCAGCTGCTTCAGTGTTTCTGTCATTTCAGAATGTCTGACGCACCACCACCTCCCCCGCCACCACCAGCATCACGGCTCCATCAGATATCCAGAAGGGTCAGATCTTCAGCCCGGGGGGTTCTCCTGTCTCCTACCTGCCCCTGGGAGCTTCACCCTATCGCTGCATACCTCTTGGAGTCTACGCCAAACCTACGCTCACGCTCATTTCTCATGCTGTTAATAAATGTTTATAACTAGTAAACCTAGCCTCTCCTGATGGAACCTTTATTTAACCAGGTAAAACCCACTGAGATTTAAAATCTGTTTTTAATGGAGACCTGAAGATGGCAGCAGCAAAGAAAGTTACAGTCAGCAAAGCAAAGACACAATATAACAAATCTAATACAATATTTCAGTCTAGTTGGTGCTACCTGGTTGTTTTTCGTTGTTTCTGTGTTTCATATTGATTCAGTATATCCTGGTCCTGTTTGCAGTTAGGTTTCTTCATCATTGCTCAATATGACTTGATGTATACCCATATACTGACATGCGCCAGGCATTGCAGCTCCCAGTTTCCATCACGTTCTCCCTCTTGGATGGTGGAATTAATCTTTTACCGTAAATAAGATCTTTTCTGCTCACATTCCAAGGTAGTCCTCCCACATTAGCGCGGTATTCCTTTACCCAGATTGCCTGACACCCCCCCACTGGGTGAGCTTGTCTGAGGATGTAATAGATGACTGTTGTGTTTTGTCTTTGTTTCCTCATCAGGTCTAGTGGTCGCTCTGTTTGGGAGCTTTGCTGGGACTTGTTCTGACAACTCCTCAGCGATCTACTCAACACTATTCATCACCATAACAAAGAGCAGGGGATACAGGGCCGGGCTTGAGGTCAAACAGAGACAGTTCAGCACGTTCAGTGCTCAAAAAGAGAAAACCTTCCCTTGCATCCTAATGAATGTTAGCCTTGGGCCCTAGTAGGGAAACGACAGAGATTGACAGAGTAATAATGGTATATGAGAGCTACTCTTTTAATATGTTTTGAACCTGTTTAAAAGTGAAAAGCTTATTTTCATCACATTAAACATATATCATTTATTTCCTCAAAATGAGTTAAAAACATTAAAAACAACAGAGATCAAACTGTTATATTTCAGTTTGAGATTATTCTGATGATTCACTCACTACTAAGCATCCCCCTGTGCCCAAGCATCAAAGGTTCAGCAGGAAAGGCAGAGGAAGTAATTCATTTCTCTTTGGGGGATTGGAAGTCAACCCTGGGTTCACTGCAGCATAAGGTGTTCACATGTGGGCACCCAAGGTCCCTGGTGTAAGGTTACGGGGCTTCCTTCACTCATGCCTGAGGAAACATGCCTCATGCTAAAAACAACATGACCCTCTGCAGTCCAGATGGGTTTCGGATTATGTGATCAAAGATCATTAGGTGAGAAAACGTTTGAATCAGTTGCTATGGGAACCACACGTCAGAAATTTTGAGGTAAAAGATAAAAGTGCTGATTGTTTTGAAGTGAAGTGTGAAACACAGAAGACTAATATCAACAGCAGCGAAACCAAATAGAAATTATTTTATAAAAGAAGCAATGCAATGTTACTACGCCCTGGTGGCTCCTGAATTCAATTAACTCTGGCCTTGTGTAGTGTAATCTTTCTCTCCCTGCCCCTGTTTTTAACCCTCATGAGCCCATAGTTGAATAACAGGAGTGATCGGGAGGACAGATCTCAGTCTAATGGTGGTTGTTTCTAATGTGTACAAGAGCAGCACAGACTAGCTTCAACAGCACAGACTTGCAGCACCAACACCACGTCATCACTTGCAAGCAGCTTGTGATCTTCTGAAGTTTCTGTTTCACCGTCAACTAAATGGTTGTAACACTGCGGCTGTTGGGATTGATGGAAACAGCACTGTGGCTTGCTAGTGGAATTAAAGTACTATAATGTGTAGCTGAAACAGTTATAGTTCTTGCAGTGTGTTGTATGTTTTAAATGTGTGTGTGTGTGTGTGTATTTATGATTCTTAATATACTTTCACTTTCAAGTGTCTCCTCATAAAGGGACCAGATTGAAGACAAATGTTTCTTCCTGTTTTATCTCTGGTTTTGGTGTGTTGTGAAAGTTTGTTTATTAAAATCAAAACCAAACTAAATCATCACAAGTTCATCTCTATTTTTTAAACATTTTATATTTAATTCAGCAATAAATAAGGCAACATGTACACACATGGATAGTCGAGTAGAAATGTTGCTTTGTTCATCTGTAGTTTGTGGACTCCATCCCACAACATGCCAGTCACTCATTTGTCAAAAAACAACACTTTCTTGTTTGGGGGATATCTCCTGCTACTGCCTGTGTTTTATTAGCCTCAAATGTCTTCTAGGTGAAAGGGGGGTATTGATGACTTCAGCAGATGATCCAAGACCATGAAACTTGACGTTTGGGAAAGAGGGAAAAGTCATCATAGCCTTGGCAGTAACAGCTCCCATCATGTGTGGAAGTATTTCTTAAGGCAGAGGCTTAGTTCTGTGCTGTGGGAGGATTGTTACAGTACAAGTAGGAGATAGCACAGGGGAGGTTTTTCCTCTGTAGGAAGTCCGCTCACGGCTTACATTGCCGTGGAGAATTCAGAAGAGGCCCTCTGCCAATCCCATCAAGGCTTCCAGGAGTCTCTTTTTCCATCCAACAAAATGATGGTTTTGCACGATTGGTGCGAACATGGATTATGAAGACCGAGCCTCATAATCCAAAATACAAGATCAAAATACAAATAGATGATAAATCACTTCAAAATCACTTTGGGGAATTTCAGTTATGCAAGCTGTGTCAAATACTTACAGAAATGACTTTCCCCCGGGTGATGGTTTGACGGCATCATATATTCCAGCATACAACATGGACGTGCTGCATTTTACAACGCGCTACATGTGCATTCCATCTGCTCACACATTCTCCCTGTCCAACACAATAGCTCGGTTTACAGGGAAGCAACAGGCGTCAAAAGAATACTATCTTGTGGTTTAAAATGTGATCTTTGAAAATCCTGGTTGGAAACGACGCTCGTTCTAGACTGAGGCGTCGTGCACTTTCTGTTGGTGTGTGAGCTCTGACTACAGAAACTGTTTATTGCAATGTTTTGGCAGGCGTAGCCTTGGAGACTTTCGACACTGCTAATTATTTCCATTCTCTGTTCACGTCCTAAGCTAGGGGTTGTTTGGGCCCCTAGCACAGAAGCCCCCCATGCCCGTCCGTGACATTTGATCCATCTGAACACAGCATGTCTGGGAGAGTGAGTATAGGATGTATAGCTGTTACATGGAAGATAGAGTTAGAGTTTTCATCTATGTATGATGTTGTAGAACTAGGAGTAAATGAAATGGTTAACCCACTGTGTTAACCTACCCCACTGCTTTAAATGTCCAAAGAGACATTTGACATTCATCGCATTAGAGGAAAAGAGTGTGAGATGGGGCGTTTGCTATGCTGTTGAAATATAATGGAGTGGTTTGGATAGAGTCGTAGGGCGCCAGATGTTGGTTAATGCTGAGGTACTGGCAGTCATTGGATGCCATCTCACTGTGAAGGCAATACTCATACTATGGAAAATATGTGCTCATAGGAGAAGCCTTGAGAGGAGTGGGAGGAAGGGGCTCAAGGATGGATGCAAGTTGTATGTTAGCAGAGGTCTTGTAAACTATTTCTTTCTACAGTATGTAAACAAGTAAACACTGTGTCCTAAAACTCTGAACACCCTCAACCTCAATGTGGCAATCTCTGGTCTGGAAGGACACTGGAGTGTTGTGGTTCCTCGCCTGGGCATCTTTTATTTCAGCACCAGAGAATAATAGCACCGTAACCAACACAAAACATGCACCACCAGTGCTTCACTCAGTCTGTCAATGCTTTCCTTTTCGGGACTATATGCCACCGTTTCTATAGACAAAAGCCGGCTGTCAGTCTTGTGGTGCACTCAACTAGTTCAGTGCCAGGTTGTGCAATCCTGTTCAGCCGCTCAACCTTAGACCCCCGCAGAGGGCAAGGAAAAACTCCCACAAAAACTCCCACAAAAACTCCCACAAAACCCTTTCAGGAAAAAAAAGAAAAGTTTGAAACCTTGGGTGGGGCTACTCAGAGAGGGATCCCCCTACCAGGACAGTCTGCCAAACAAAGATTGAAATGGAACATAAACAAAGTACACAGAATAAACACAATAAGGACACTTGGGTGAAACATCTGGATCTGATGTGGGGCGTCAACAGCAGCTCTCTGGATCCTCCCTCAAGCTCTCATGGTCTTCGTCCTTTGTTTCTTAGCAGTAAAACCATGGAAGCATTGAGCAGAATTTGATTGATGACGTTCTACTCAATATACTTTTACCAAAAGCCATCAACTAAATACTTATTCAACAAACTACCAGACTAATTAAAGAGCAGGAAGTCATCTATGACCTTTATCGACCTCTATTGGTGACCAGCAGGAATTGCAACAACATTGATAGAACTTTTCTCCTCCTACACAAGTCTCTGATTGAGAGTACCAATGGGTGACAACAACACTGTCAACCCCCCTTTCTGTATTACCCCATAATACATAATGCAATCAACTAAATTCAACTAATCATGTCAAGTGGGTGAAATCAGCTGAACTGATGACCAAGCTGAAGCTGAGATACAACATATAGTTTTTTATATATTTTTGTGTCCTCCCTGTGACCCTGACGACGATAAGCAGGTAATGGCATGAATGACTGAATAAATGAATACATAGAGACTTCACCTGCCACACTGGCGTTCACAAACTTGCTTTGACCTGTTACCCTGCATCCCCGGAGTACCATTTAATTCAGTCTGAACCGTGATTTCAAGGAGGAGATGTTTTTTTTTAAGGCTCATTATAAAGGCAGGAAACAGTGGTGTGTAACTAGACTCCTGAGATCTGAATCTAAATAATGTTTCTATTTTTTTCCTATGTATTACTGTGAGTGATGACAGCATAATTTTAGTTTTTGACATTGGTTCATGACTCTGTGCCTTTATGTAAAATGAAACCGAGGGTTGTGGGTTGATCTGCTGCCTATCTGACAGAGTAAGGGATTATCCAAAAACTAGAAGTAGACATAGTATTAGTGCATGTGAAACCTTCAGATTAAGAACGATATTTGGTCAAATTTCATGTTTTTTTTCTTTAACCATGAATGTATACAATGCTGCAACTTATGTTCTTAACATAATGATATTTGGAAACATTGTTGTCTGAAGGATTCATGTGGTGGACTGGGACTGTTCGTTCACTGTACGACTGCATCAGTCCTTTCATTAGTCTTTGAACTTGTTTGTGTGCTCATACTACTAAAACATTGTTCAGTTTGTTAATACCACTTGCGGTACATCAAGAAAGATCTCACTCAACTCGACCATCCCAATGATGTTCCATGTGATGCTATGACCTTATAAACAAGGGAAGAGAGATGAGGACTAGTCAGTACTTTTGGAGCTGGCAACAGTCCAGGCAAAGGAAACCTTGGCATGAATCAGAGTTCACTTTTGTCATTTTTATTTCCAGATATTGATTTTTGCCCATTCTGTGGTTTCTTTCACAACAGTTTTCATCACATGTAAAGGACATGTTCTATGCAGAGGCTGTCAAAATACATAACTTGACTATCAGCAATGTAGTCCAGCAGTTTTAAATCTCCATTAAATCATTTTGTCTGTAGGCACAACTTTTAGAAAGTGTTAAATAAACTACTAAATTAAAAGGTGCAACGGTTTCCCAATGGAAATACAGCTGCACATAATCAGGCTCATTGAAATTGACTGCAGAGTAACATCATTTACTTTCCAACAAGGCAGTCGCAACCCGTGGCTGCACACCGACAGGCAGGGGACAAACCATGATTCAATCCAATCGATTCCCAGAGCACCTTCCCTCCCTTTGGCACCACTCTCTCTTAATGACCCCATCTCTGGCTCAACCTGGCTGCAGCTGGCAGTGTTACCCGTACCCTGATGTTCCCCCCTTCTTCCAGAGAAAAACACAACGGATGCTTCTTGGGAGTCTTGTAGCAAAGGGTTTCTGAATTGGCACTTGGGTTTTCTGGGCAGGGCTACAAGAAAACAGCTGTCTTTCTCATTTAGTCCTGCTGTACTCTCTCTACCCCCACCCCGTCCCTGTCTGATGGAAAGCAAATCATGTGATGCTTTTAGCACCTTGAGAACATGGCACCACATCTGTTTCCTGCCATGCCGTCCAGGGACTGAGGTGTGACAAAGAGACTGGGCAGCAAACTGGGTGTGACTTTAATTGGTTGAGTAGAGGTGAATGTGACTTTATTATTTCTTTTTTCAAACATGGATTGACTTTGCAAGTAGACTTCAAATGCATACTTGGAGGACAGATCAGTTCTTACGTTAACTTTAAACTGTGTGGAGGCGAGAATAAATCTTCGTCACACTTTAGTCTCTAGTCAGTTCATCTTTGATTTACAGCTGAGAAAAAAACTCGAGCAACCACACTTCAAACGTGCTGACCTTATGGTTAAACTATGGGTTTTTTGCCTAAAGTTGTGACCTAAAGTGAAAGCAAATGATGTTTATATGACATATTTCTTCATGTTATTGTGTTTAACAGAGGAGGAATATTGGACAATGCCGCACATCTCCGTGGTTTATTATCCACAGCCCATACAGCATTAGTGTCAGCTGCTGGTAATATCATACTGATTGTCTGCAGAGCCTATTGCTCCTAATCAAGACTCACCACAAGTGGATGGACCCTTGAAACATTGAAACGCTTCTGCTATTTTTCTCTCTTGCATCACTCATTTCCCACAGATGAATCAATGGCTTCTCGTGAGCTGTTCCATTGGCTTAGAGAACTGAACTAGAGATTCCTGCACGTCTTGTGGGAGAACAGAAATGTCTTATTTCCACGTGTTCTCCTCTGACAGAGACGGGATCAAATTAGGTGCTTAATCTTGCACCATAATGGATGGATATTGATGGATTCTGCATCAACAACGGCAGGGAAAATGTTTGTTGAAAATGTTATCTCCCATATGTTATGGTTTGGGCCTGGGTTAGGGACTTTAAAACCTTATTCATGATAAGTACTGACATCTAGCACAGAAACAGAACCCATTATGTTTCTATTGCTCTCGGTTAATCTAAAGTATTGCAATCTCACATGATGTTAAACTGGTATTCCATGTCTGTGCCGTAAAACAAGAGGTGTTGACCTCAGATTTCTCTCTAAATTTACACCCAAGATTCCTTCATGACCACCTACAGCCAGGACCACCCACGGTGACTGTCCCACAGTTTCAATTTGCACTTTTCTTTATTGATAATGCACTTATTTCTCAGGAGACTCCTATAGAAAGAAATGTCATTGATTACTGCAAAGATCAAGTCAACAGTCTTTCTTGATGAATTGGCATTATTTCAGGTGTTGTATGTCTCTGATTTCTCACCAAAAGACAATAAGTAATAAACTCTATTCTTACTTTTAATTGCCCAATAAAAAGGATCCTCAACTCCCTGCTATGTTTGGTGCCCTGGAGACTGCAATAAAACAGCACTTTTATGATCTTGCCAAGCAACCACCTTTAAGGAAAAGAAGAACCAGTGACAGTTTAAAACAAACAAAGTCGTGTTTCCTTATCTGTCGCTTGTCATCTTACGCTCCGAGTGAGATTTTACGGTTATTCGGTTTTGAGATGGCCAAGCAGTCAGAAGGAACCACTGGAAAGTATGAGAACTTGTGAACATGGGTGTAGTTCTCCCACAGCCACAAAAGCCTGTGAGAGGATGGTTATGGGAGAGGGCTGACAAAAGGGGGAGGAAAATTAGGCTGGCCAGCATTCTTCTCATTTAAAGCTGTAACTACACAAAAAAGCACTCACGCAGTCTGGGCTGGGTCTGCTTGCTGCTTACAAGGAGAGGCACTCTTGTATTCATGGTGGTGCAGTGATAACCTGAACATTTTTTTTTTCTTTTCATCCTTTTTTCCCCTCTGCTTTGCCTCCAAAGAAGGCTCATGTCTTTCTTGTAGACATGATGATCTCTGTGCATTTAAGGACTTTTCTATTCCTGGTGGTAGCTCAGGTTTTGGTTGTTAGATGCCAACAAGGGAACAATGGTAAGTAAAACCCCTCTGCTGTTTATTTTAACACCTCATTGCTGTTGGGTATCATGTGTTATAAGGTGGCTCACTGAGTGGACTGTGAACATTCACTTGCTGGACTTTTGCTTGTGTATTTGCTGCAAAAGTTTGGCATAATTGTAAATATCCTCTTTTGGCCAGTGGAGTTAAATCAATTAACTGTGGCAGAAGTCTCTTAAATGTTCTGTTGACTGAGGGAAAAGTTATTTTAGATGAACTACATCATCAAATATTGCTTATTTCCCTCATTTTCTTCTGTTGGATTTGTTGTGCCAAAGTGAATTCTCCCTGTACATGACAACTTTGATTTGTTCTACTACCTTGTTTCTTGATTTCCCCTGTTTTCTAATGGACAGCAGCTGTAACATGTACGATTTCTGCAGCAACCACTGAGACAAAACTTTATTTGGACTTTGAGGACTCTTCCCAGCTTTGGGAAGATTTAAAAGAGATGAGAGTATAGCTCCAGTGTGGCTTATCTCCAATTGGCAACGGAAACGGCACTGTGGACATCTGTCAGCGATTGCCAGTGATGTCACCCTCAGGCACCAAAAATGTGCAGAGGAGGGAAATTAGCACCTTAGCGGCTCCTATTACCTTTGCACCTTTTCCACCAAACTGTAACCTTCATTAAGTGCTACCACCGCCTAGGTTTTTTTTTTTTTTTTTTTTTTTTTCCCCTTGACTTGCATTGTACATCTGCAGAACGTATTTCAACACCAGGGCTCGCGCGCCTTGGAGGGAACGCAGCCTGCATGTTAACTCAGGGCAGATGTGAGGAGACACGAGAGGGAGAGATGCTGTTGGATTCATTGAGTCACTGAGACATGGTGTACTATGGGGCTGGCAACGCCTAGAGCTGGAACACCTGAGACTTCTTGTTTTAGTTGAGCTGTTTCCCCCCCACTTTTTTTTTTTACTACAGAGTTGGATCTCTTGTGATGTCATAGGGGCAGTGTTGTTTTCACGTATGATGTCATGAGTTATGAGCTAAGAGCAGGCCACGAGCACTGGAAAGTTAATTTTAGGGGCCCCCTGATGGAGTCTGGAGTCAAGCAATAGATCTCAGGCTGTGTTGTTTATTTCTTCAGGCTATGATTCCCTCAGGATAACCTTTGTTTTTCTTTCATTATATCATTAATTAATGTGAAGCAAGTTTTTTCTCTTTTAGTTCAGTTTCAGCTAGAACAGAGTGTGGGCATCAGAGAATGCGACACCCTGTGGTGAACGCAGAAAAGGGCCCAAAGCATGTGTCATGCATGTGCCCACGTCAACATTGATCGTTCTTAAGTTTTGATTGACACTTTTGAAGAAGAGGAAATTATAAAATAATAAAACATTAAACTTGATACTACTGTCTGACAAAGAAAGTAGTAGTACAATTCTTGATTCTTGAATTGATTAAGCTTGGTAAGAAATACTTTACCCCGTGAAACCTTGAAATGCAACTTCACCAAGTTCCATGGCATTCGGGTGTTATGACTTCAACAGGGAGGAAGGTTTTGAGTTAGTTTATGTTTTTGAGAGTAGGTTTGGCGCTCTAAGAGGCTCTGTGGTAATTAGCTTCTCCACCCTCGCTGGTGAACAGTCTCTGTCCATATTTGTTCATGTGAAACAGCACAGTGACCTTGCACTTAAATTTCTTTGGATGTGTGGTCGGAGAGGAGATTGCATTTCAGCCAGATAAAAACAGTGGAAACTTGATGGTGTTTTGGAGACTAAGGGAAAATATCATTCACCACTGCTTCCGAGACAATGCACTTTGTGTGTTTGAGTGGGCTATTATGTCTGTTACACACAGTGAGTGCATACTGTAGTATGGGTTGTTTTTTAACGTGCAGTCAAAATGTTAAAATTGCAGCTTTGCAAATATGATTATTAATCATAATAATATGATTGAAAAAACGCCCAGAGAAGATGCTAACCAACAATAAGAGTTAATAGAAGAACGCAGGACACACCCGACAATTCAATATGTTACTTTGCACATCCTAAACAAACTTATTCTCCAAAGATTTCAAGCAGAACTTAAGAATACTCGAACCCTGGACTAGCATAGGGGTATTGTATATGCCCGTGGCTACAATTACCAGTGTTACTCTATTTAATTGGGACTTTTATATGGAAAATTGTGACTTCACATCGAGTGTGGTTGAATGTTGATGGAACTGTATAATTGCAAGCAGACACACTGTCTCCGAAAACTTTCATCATAATGGTAATATTTATCTGCTCTGAAAAATAAAAAAGTCAGCATAAATCTGTGGTGAGCGCAGTGAGGTTACTGGCAACGTTTCTGAGGGGCCAGACTTTGGGGGAATTTACGGAGTCCAATATGGCGCTTTGATGACTGGAAACATATTTAGAGCAAATGTTGAAAATCCTGGTGATTAATGCAGTTATACAGTTTTGGATCGGTGTCATGCATATCCATGTGCAGAAGGGGTTCAAGTGGGGCAGATGTGATACAAGGGACTGGAGAATAGCTCGCCATTTGAACCTCTACAGCCAAACACAGCATCGATTTCCAGGGAAAGTGGAATGGCCCAAAAAGTACAACAATGTTTTGGAAGAATCTGTGTGCAAGTACGATTTGGAGTAAGGTTTAGGTTTCTGAACACGAAGAAAAAGACGGCCAAAAAATCACAGTCTCCAGTAACAAAAAACAGGAGTCTGCGCCCAGTGTTTCAGCCAGAGAGAGACAAATCATGCTCTCTCTCTCGTGTGTGTGTGTGTGTGTGTGTGTGTGTGTACGCTTGAACAAAACCCCTCCCAGGCGCTGACATAGCTGTAAAACATCTTCAAAGATGCCACTTAGCACCACACATCAAAGAGACTAAACACTCACAGTTAGGAGCATTTTAGTCTTTGTGAAAAACCTAGTGACTTACTTCAGTTTGTTAACGGAGTTACAGGGATTCTTTATATTCATCACGACCAAAAACCCAGTTAAAGTTGCGGCCCAGAAAACTTTTTAATTCAACTCATCAAACCTACATGAGGTCACTCTGACTCCCAAATTGGTTCCAGTTGTTGTTGCCACATCACTGACATCGCAACAAATGGGCTGTTTTCTACCAAAGCTGAAATGTCCAACCATGTGAATTCAACCAGGTCCACAGACGGCTCTGATTAGAAACACATGCTGCATTTTTGAGCTATGACTTGATTACACGCCTCTTTTCTTCTAAAGTTGGGGGAAAGAAACCTCTCCAGATTGTACATTGTCTTGGGTTACACCTTTGAGAGACTCCAACCAGAGAGCCAGAGTGTTGTGTGCTGACGTGATAGCCCATGGCAGTGAACCTGGGATGACTTGATGGCACAGACGATGGAGCTGATAGATTTTTTAATGCAGCTTGTGCCCGCGAGGACTGCTTCATGGGAACTACTTATAAACTAAATTATTGCAGTCAGCAAATGGAGGCTTGGGGTGGGGGATGACTTCCAGATGTTAAAATAGTCTCTTGGCAGTATTTGGAGAATATTAAAACAAGGCTTAGCCTTGGAGGTAGCGGGAAGGGGAAGAAGTTAAATGGCTGAGAGTGCGACTTGAGCATGGAAAGACATGGACCTTACTGGCTCATGGCTTGCCTACATGACTTGTGGGAATATTATATCTCCCATGTCCCCATTCTGCACATCTCTGTAGTTTCAGGTTAAAGCAACTGTGTGTTTGGAGACCATGCAATTAGGGCTCCTCCTGAGAGGCTTCCCGGTCCTTGATTGGCACTTACTTACAGATCTGCCCTGTGATCCACTCAACCCATCCACGTTGGGAGCCCTGGATGACAGGACAATGTTGGAAACAATATGCTTCAAGATCCTTTAAACACAGAATGAGCTGGATTTCCTAAGATCTTATTGCTATGATTATCTTTGTTTCATTGTAATTAGGGAAGTTTCCTCAGTACTATGGCCTGACACTCAATCCACTTGTCATCCACATATCAAATCAAAGTCATTTCACTTCACTTATGCCTTTCTTTTTTTTTTTTTTACACATAAAAGGATGTAGATCTCTCTAATGGAGAAAAAAGGTTAGATGTCAATGATGTTAGCCTGACCCAAAACTAATAAGTGTTAAAGGTCCCGTATTATAGGAATATGATCAAAGATGTTAAATTATCATCTATCACAACTGGACTTGGTCCTGTTTGGCTCCCCTCACTAAACAATTACTGAAATCCGTCCAATCAGGCCAGTTTGCAGCATTTGAACTGACACGCCCACTGGAGAGCCTCCACTCAGCAGGTTCACCTCATTTGAAATAGAAGAGCTGGCGTTGTCGGCCAATCAGGTTCCAGTATTGTGGCTCTTCTGTCTTCAAATTCATTCAGTTTAGCCAATTCATTTGAACTTTGAACTAAACTACATTTATTTGCAAAACATCTAGAAGAACGTTATTCTCATCCGGAGCGATAACATATTTGAAAATAAAATCATGAAATATAATATGGGACCATTAATTGTTCATTAAAAGTGATGGATGCTACTTGGCATTGGTCAACATGCTAAGTTAAGCACACAGCAATTAAAAAGTAATATTGTCCATCCTTGAATGTCATGGTAAGATGCTGATGCACAATGCAGTTGGCCTATACAGTGTTGCAGTGTTGATACAGCTGGTTGAGATCAGGAGGACTTTTGCCCTCTGGAGCTTATCCACTGTAGGTTGGCAGGTCTTAGTATATTGTAGCACTCCCTCTGAGCATGTTCTCTCTCCCTCCCCTGGTGACCATTTCAAAGGCTTGGCGTAATTGCTTTAAATCCTCCAATTTCATGAAATGTTATGTCCCATCTGGGGAGCTCTCTCTCTGGTGAAGTGCTTTAGGCCAGGTAATGATTCAGCAGAATTAGGCTAGAGTTGCTCTCAGGTGCATCGTATAATTAAGAAAATAAGAGTCTTATTCACAATGATTACAAGGAATGTATGAATCAGGGTTGAGGCTTAAAAAGCCATAAAGACATAAAGACATAAAGTACCTGGTTCAAAACGTGACAATATTCTCTGACAGATATATTCTTCAAACACGGGGTTTACTTGTTTAAATGCCGCAAAATGGTGACTGTCAGCCATAATTGCAGGTTGCGGTCCAACCTAAATTCTATGTTGTAGCCAGATTGTGTATATTATGGCTTCTGAGTGTGAAACGAGGGGAGCTGCCTGGGTGTTGGTGGGCAGCAAGTTATGTTTAGGCTCTTAACAACTTGTTGGACAGCTGATTGACTTAATGGTGAAATGTCCTCATATAAGCCCGCTGAAATGCCTCGGGGTAGTCTTGTATCCAGGTGGGCCTCCTCTAGCGGCGCTGCAGCAGCACAGAGCCAAGATGATTCAATTGTTCCAATTTAGTGCTGTGTGAAAAATAATAATTAAAATGTGCATTGGGGTACAAATCCATCTTTCTTTCTACTTTATTACATATACAATGAGGCAAATGTACAAATGATTGGTTTCTAGTGAGTATAGTGAATGTGATAAAACCAAAAGGAGTTGTATTAAAAACATGAGGCATGCTGTATCAGGGGTTTGTCAGTAACAGAGATGAAACAGTGGATTTCTTGAATGATGTTCTGTTCCCATATGCTGGTTGTACATGATGGATGCCTTGACTGAGTTGGACCACATGTTTTGAGATTCCTTGGTCAAACATCAAGACGTGGATCCCTGCTGTTCTGTGTTTGATGGTCGTACACTGAATCACTAATACGGGTTTTAAAACAAAGACTCTCCTGGGCGAAATGTATCGTTTTCATGAAGGTGCAATTATTTTCCATAGTACAACTGTGGACATTCTCCAAGAGGCTCGTGTTCAGAAGAAAAATGTTAGGTTTTCTCGAAGTAAGTTCCAACACACACACACACACACACACACACACACACACACACACACACACACACACACACACGAGTGCTGGAGTCCTCACCATGCAACAGTGCCAGATCTAGGGTATGACATTTCTTGAAATGTCTCTCACAATTAAGCTCATATCGTCAGCAGAGTGTATTAGCCTGGGAACGGCATCAAGTCCTGATCTCTGTGAAGAATAGTGTAAATCACCGAGGAATATTAGCTCAAACTTTGGCAAGCTCCAGAGAATAAGCTTCTCTGTGTGGGTAAACAAGTGATCGGATCTGAAACACACAAGAAACAAGTTAACCTTTTTGTTTTATCAAGAGTAACTTTAGTGAGGAAGTCAAATGCAAATCAATAAGAAAAAAAAAGAAGTAAAATCATGTCATAGGAAATTTCGGAAATTTTGAAGCTCCATTTTTATTGGTTCTTGCACAGAAATAGACATTGGCCAGTCAAGTTTCAATGTGTGTGATCCAGACATGTCCAGTACGGAAATAAGTCAGCCGAGAAGAGAGAGAGGTTCATTCTTTCGACACAATGTGTGTCTGTGCTGTCCTTAACCCGCAGACCGCAATGTCCAGTCAAGGTTCCCGAACAAACACTGCTCACAGTAAGCCAGACCATTGGGATGTGGAAATGTCTGCTGGTATTCAGTGACTCATGGCTACCATTTAACACACCAAATGGATAAATTGCTACTGGAGAGGAGGGGCTGAGAGAGATGGAGTTTGTTAAATTGAATTAAAACGGCAATGGTGACATTAAAGATCAGATCACTTTGCGTTTAACTGTCAAATAACAGTTTTCACACGCAGAATTCCCTTATTTTCCTACAAATTCTCATTCTCGTTGTTTACATTGTAAAGATTGTGCCGTTGCCAGCAGACAGAGACAGAGACAGGGCCGGCGCTCCCTATAGGCAAATGCCTAGGGACTCATATATCCTGCAAAGAAAAACAAAATGTGTTGACGTTCCTATTTGATACAAAAAAAGAAAAAGGGGGGGCCTCTGCAGAAAGTTGTTCCTAGGGCCTCCAGCAGTGTGGAGCCGGCCCTGGATAGAAACACTTCAACCTGAAGAATAACAGATCAAACTTTTGGCGAGGTTATTTAGAGTCCACTACCTTTTAAATAAAATTACATCCACATGAATGAAACAAAATAATAGTACTTTGGGTTTCTGTAAATATACTTGGGGATTAAAGGAAAGCCATATGGGCTTTCTTGAAGAAACAATAGCCTGCAGAATAAACCTCTAATTGCTGCAGTGCATAGACATTTTCAGCTCAGGCTTCACTTTATCGGTCAGATTCACCCCAACAAACATCTCAGGTTAACACAGTTTGTTTGCTGTGCAGCATCTCTCATTGTGTTTACACAAATTAGAGCACTGAGGACAAGTTTCATCTTAATCTCATACTCCCTCTAGTTTCTAAAACATCCGCCGTGGATTGGTAGTTTAGATGAAGGGAGGAGAAAAGAGGAGGAGAGTGCTTGGGGATGAGGAAAAGTTGACTTCATCATAATCTCATATTTCATTCAGTCTCTTAGTCATCCAGTCATGTGTGCTGCTAGTTTAGGAGAAGAGGATTGAAGGGGGCAGAAGAGCGAGGGGAGATAAGGAAAGTTGTGGGAGGGAAAGAGAGGAGGAGGAGAAAGAGGACAGGGAGGAGCCGGGGCAGGGAGGGAGGATAAGAGAGGGAATCTGCAATGAGAGATAGAGAGAAAAAAAACAACAGTGGGGAGGGAAGGATCTGGACGGGTCTGGAGTAGCCCACAACTCTGTTTGGCACATGTCATCAAGGGCAAGAGCTTCTCTCGACTTTCATTGCCCCTCCCCCCCCCCCCCCTCCTTGCACTGGTCTGTCTCCAGCGCAGGAAGTCCTGTCAAACAGGAATTTCCTCTGGGAGAGCTTGTGTTTGGGCTCTGGGTTGTGCCTTTTAATATCCACTCTGATTATTGAGTGAAACCTCAGACAGAACATTAGCTTTGTATTCCCTACGTGAAGGTGCACTCCGTAATGTCTGCCTCTTGAGGAACCAAGGAAACAAAGGCACATGGGCTAATCCTGACAGTCTCATAGGGTATTGGTCTGTTTGTTTAGTCTCTTTCCCCATTACAAACTGTTGTTTCCTACTACATACTAGCAATAGTGTGCAGGCAGCAATGCATAGGAGTCTACCAAGGACCTCACCTTGCACTGCTAAGTTTGATTCTCTCCATATTGTAAAGAACATGCTGACAACTGAGTGTGCTGACAACCTTAGCATAGGCCTGCACTTTTGTTAGCAACCCTAACCACTGCTAGAAAAGTTAAAAGACGTTGGGAAACACGTGCAGGCGTTCATCCTCTAATTAGGTCAGTTGTGATTTGAGTGGGCTATCTCTTTAAAACAGAACACAACGCTTTTGCTTCTAATTAAGGTTTCAGCCTCTCGTCTGGCCAGGAACTGTCTTTTGGGACGACATTTTTTGAGGCTCCCACAGCTGTTGATGACATGTTGAAAAAAGTATGCAACCATTGCTGATAGAAGGGAGGGGTTTCTGCAAAACACACCACAGCAAACCTGCCAAGAAATAATCCAACGCTTGGCGGTGAAGACAGAGCAAGAACACAATCAAGAAGCTGCTTGGTTGGTGATGTGGAAGGGCTATACACACATGTTGTATAGTGCACATCACTGTTCATTTATAAAATTACATTTATAAAATTTTATTTCTACAATTTAAAATATAGGCAGGATGTTCTGCTCCTCTTCTCTGAGGCAGTAGACATAGCTTTCCAGTGGTTAGCACCGTCACCTAAAGAAGAAGGTGTGGTCCTTTCTGTGTTTGTGTGGTTTCCTCCTTGTGCTCCGGTTTCCTCCCACAGTCCGAAGACATGCAGGTCAGGTGGGTTGGAGACGCTAAATTGCCCACTGGTGTGAAAGTGAGTGTGACTGTGTTTGCCCTGTGATGGACTGGTGACCTGTCCAGGGTGTTTCCCTGGCTTCTGCCAACGTATGCTGGGATAGGCTCCCGCCCCTCGTGACCCTGAATAGGAATAAGCCGGTAAAGAAAATGAATGAATGAATGCAGTGGTTGTTTCTTGGTGTTGGTCACCCTGATGAAGGCAAGCGTTGGTAAAACAGGAGGTAAAGAGTCTGCCACTTTATTTTCCTCTATTACCATCAAAACGTCATAAGGACATGTTCCACCCAGAGCTCTCTCATCACAGAACTAAAGGTCACTGTGTGTGTGTGAGCATGTGCAAATAATTTGAAGTCTGCAATTGAATTTCCTTCAAAATCGTGAAATTCTATTAAGTCATTTGGCATTTATGTATTTCATCAGATGATCCTTCTCCTCAACAGTCTGACAGTTGTCTCATGTGAAATCTAGACAGCCCTGTTTCATGTACAATATAATTCTTCTTTAATGTCGTTTTTAGAATAGGGACTAGTTTAAACAGAAACCTGCCAATGTGCAACACTGCCTCTTGCAGCTTTAATTGTAACCTTGAGAGTGAGAGCCATGTAATACTGGCAACTACTTTTCCAGACCACCATAACCTAGCCCACTAAAACTAAAGTGCATCATAACAGTGTCCTTTTGACCCTATCACGTCTCTTTGTCTGTGTCTGCCTTCAGTATTGGCAAAAATGTAGGGCGCAGTAAACTTCAAGGGCTCCTTTCAGCAATAAAAAGAAAGTGATAAATCCCGTCAGTTCCCCGGGGCCTCCGTCTCAGTCGCTGCAGGGAAGGGGCCCCAGAGTCAACCTCCCTCTCAGGCTCGTCTCTGCGCTCAATTATCTAGTCAGTATTATCCAGAGCTAGCTGAGGTATTACATTACATTACATTACAGTCATTTAGCAGACGCTTTTATCCAAAGCGACTTACAATAAGTGCATTCAACATAGATAGGCAAGAAAACTACTAGTCACCAGAAATCGTAAGTGCATTTCCTTCCTAAACAAGCAACTAAGAGCATAACTAGTGTTAAGGTAAGAGTGCAATAAGTTAGCAACCTACTTTATCTTAAACAAATGAGACAAATAAGAGAATCAAATAAACAAGAGCTAAGACAAATAAGTGTATCAAATAAACAAGAGCCAATGAACAAGAGCTCAGGCACATAATTGACGACAAATAGGCAAGGCTAAGAGGAAGGGTCAGGGTAGTGTTTCCTGAAGAGGTGGGTTTTCAGCCTGCGGCGAAAGATGGGCAGCGACTCTGCTGTCCTGACATCAGTGGGGAGTTCATTCCACCACTGCGGGGCCAGGACAGAGAAGAGCCGTGACCGTGTGTATAGCACGTAGCATAGCAAAGTTAGCAAAGCCCTTGCATTTACTGAAAAGAGGAGTCTTCTGTATATCAGGAGCATCCCTGATGGTTTATACCAGTAGATGGACAGTGAATCATCAACAACATCCTGAACTATTATCCATTTATTCAATTAGTTAAACTGAGCAGCTTGACTACCTGGGCTCTGTTCAAGTAAAGTAATGGTATATGTGTCAGAGAAGTGTCTGAATATTTGGGGTGCAGTTGATGCAAGTTGCTCACCTGGTATGATGTCATGGTTTCCATTTCTGATACGGTGTTATAATAGGAAGGATGCCAAATCAAGCACATCTCAGTTGTTTTGAAGTCTTTTTGGCTGCCCTAACATCGGCTCAGACAGTGATTTTTATTCTCCACAATCTTTCTTCCAAGCACCTCTAAAATATTGCATTGGCTTTGCGTCTGATATTTTTGGACTAGAACCCATTTGTACAACTGCAACACTCTAAATCCAATGGCAACAAGCATATTGGCTCATTGTTTTGGATAGATCATGATGCAACTTTCTGCATCAGAGAAGTACGGTCAGTGTTTTAACTACATAATCTAGGGTGGTGTGGATTGCAGTAACTAGACGTGGTTGCTTATAATGTTGGAATTCAGTCATTATAAGCCCCTTTGGATAAGAGCATCTCCAAAAAGACAATCTCCAAATGAAATGGAAGTGTGAGTGGTGTCAGGCTTGAGACCCCACAACATGCAGTCCAGTTGAAGATGTAAATATTTATGGGCACACATCCTTTGCTTTGCCTGAGCGGCTGCTCACATGATGCAATGTAAACTGGTGTGGTGGGCTAGCAGCTGCATCGGCTATCCAAGCTTTAAACAGAGCAAAAGGGCAGAGAGAGAGAGAGAGAGAGAGAGAGAGAGAGAGAGAGAGAGAGAGAGAGAGGAAGATTGAGACAGAGAGATGTGAGACATAGTTTTTATTTAATTGCAACAGAAACATGGAAAGAGAGAAGAGAGAAAAAGAAAATAAACGAATAAAGAAAGAATAGGGAGGGGTGGTTACTTTCTCCGGGATAAGGAGAGCGATGGAGAGATTGGAGAGATTGACAGGAATGTGAGGAAACAGGCTAATGCGAAAGAAAAGGGGGGGATTTTAAAAAAGCGCCTCCGCCTGAAGGATTGCTGCCGTTTGGTATGAGGGGAGGTTGTAGCCTCCTCTAGCTGCTGCAGCAGAGAGGTCAAACGAAATGTGGTGGCGATAAATCTCACCTGCCTTGGGGGTTTGCTCCTCACAACTAATATAGGATCCCTCATAAAACAACTCACAGTCCTTTCTGCCCTGAGGAATGATAATGGTTGAACATGTGTATTCCACCTTATGGCTTTTGTGAGTCAACATGTTGAGTGTTACAATTTTCTTTTTCTTAAATGGAAATTGCCCGTCAACCTCTATGATGTGAGCACATTGTCATACTGTAAGCACAGGCACCCAGATACCTTTGCATTCATTGCATTTCTTTGCTAAGTGTAGAACTGTGCAGGTTTCAGAACAGCATTTTAGTACTGTTGTCGTTGCTGTTATGGTTGAGAGACCCAGAATCCTTTTTTGGACTGAAACATGGACAGGCTAGACAATAGGATGTATTAGTTCAACCAATGTAACCATGGAAGATCTGTGATTGTGCTCCTGTACTCACACAATCAAAGAGAAAGGCAGAGAGAGAGAGAGAGAGAGAGAGAGAGAGAGAGAGAGATAGGCAGAACGCATGTCTCTGCCAACACCTCACTCTGCACTTAAAAGGGCATGCAGATGTGTTCAGCAGTTGGGAAGGTGAAGCCAATATGCTTGACAATGCACATGATAGATTTTTTTCTTGAACATTTTGCAGCGCTAACATCAAGCGTCAGGACTTGGCTTCGAGTGTGAGCTTTTTTGGCATCAACGTCACTTTTCAAAGTCACACAGCTCCTTCATTTTACTTTTCAAGTAAATCCTTTTCTAACATTCTGTGTTAAAACTTGTTATGATCACCATAAACCACTTTTACAGTACAGGAAGCTATTCTGGTTCATAGCAGGGTGCATAATATACCCATGTTTTAACAGAGCCGAAGAGCGGCTAACATACCATCTGCTTGAACAGTGGAGCTGTCATCGATCATGTTGGCAGGGCCGGTGCTAGACTTGTGTGTACAAGACCAAGAGAGGCTCACCCTTCAGTCTTTGTTGTTGAATAAAACCTTTTAAACAGACATATTTGTTATTAATTAGTAGAATGTAATAGTAATTCCTAATTTCAGCTGTAATTCATTTAGAATCAGAGAGAAGGTTAAAACCCTCAATTGCATTTTAAAAAAAAAGTTGCAAGCATCGTGCTGAACCTCCATTTGGAACAACGCCAAGAATGTGGAAGATGTGAAGTGAGAGGACAAGTACAAACACTCGTACCATCTCCGTCTAGTTATATCTCTCTGGCTTCAGGCTACCATGTTCTCTCTTGTCGCAATACAATAGTGTAATCTCAGCACACCAAATACTACAATTTACTGCTAACCCTACTCCTAAAAAGTACTCGTCTTCATTGTGTTTCATTATGTTCTGGACACAACGTTCCTATGTATGTAGTATCCACAGTTTATCCTTTCACATCTGGCTATGTGCTCAGTTGATGTAAAACACCGGGGCGCTGTGACCCCTTGTATATGTTAACGCTCTGCTCTGGTAAACTGGAATGTTTGACGTCACCCGTTTTCCTCTGCTTCATACCTGCTGTTTATACGGAGCGGTCCGTCATGCCTGCAAATGAGAAATGGTGCAATAAATTGATATTGATATCAACAGATTTTGAACATGTATTGTCCTTTTTAAAACTATGGAAATGCATCTTTGGCTGCCAGGAAATGGCACCGTCTGAGATACAGTATAGTTTAATTTCCCTCTTTAGATATTGACTATTGAGAGACCACATATCATATTATACAGGATGAAATCATATTGACCTAATCTGGTGCACTTTCTTGTGATTATGCACATACAGCCTGGAGTCTTTTCGGCTCGCAGTGGAAAATAATTTGCAGCATATCATGTTCATGGTGACTGTAAAACTAAGCTAACAGGAAATACCATCAATAATTTCCTGTGTGTGTGTGTGTGGACATAATCTTTGAATTAAACAAATTACAGTGGTTGAAAAATGACCCTTTACACTCACTAGTTGTACTTTTATTGCAGGTGTTCCTTGTAATTCTTTTGCCCGTGAGGTGAATATGCAGGGCTGCATTTCACACAGGAAAGGTTAGAGTGCAGGTGATGCTGCATATTGTTCACATTTGGTAAAGTGTGTCATCATGTTTTGCTGAGTTTGATCAGTGTGCGTAGTGGACCCAACCTGAGAGGATATGAAAACCACATGTTTGACAGTTGGCCAGGGCGTGTGTAAGATATAGTTTCAAATCAAACAGCTCCACCTGGGAAAGTGAAATGGTCATTTTCTCCTGCAGTTACTTTTCACACCCAGATGTAAGCACATAGTGTTGTGACAAATTTTAAAAAACGGTATTGGTGCCTGCCACTACAATCACTACAAGGTGGTGCTTATTCATTCTGTGGATGTATTCAGTGTTAAAAAAAACAACCATAATGTATGTAGTGAAATAGTGAGTTGGGGATTTGTGCAGAGTACAGTAGCTTTACCTTCATTGTGCCGGACTGGAAGACGTTTTATGTCAGTTTCGTTCATAGAGTTGCAACTGAACCATTTATACACAAAGCAAAGATATTAGTGAAGTAATTGATATTGGTTGATTGATCAATTCAATCTTCCTTGCTTGAAAGTATAAGCATGTTCAGAAGTCTTCAGACTGCAGATGCTGGTTGAGGTTGAGGACTGTAACATGAAGATGAATGACTCACTTTGATCACTCCTAGTGTTTATATGCCAAGTGAGTTATGAAGGCATAAATGATACGTTATGGTAAACACCACTGCCTTTTGTGGTCAGAAAAAAAACACAGCAAAGAAAAACTAACACATAACAACCCGTGTGGTTGCATCGTAAGTCAGACACAACTGAAACCACATCGCCAACAGCACCACAGAACCTGACAAAAACAATAATGTTCATGAAAATACCATTTTCTGTATTGTATTTGTACTTTGGTAGATGTTGTATCCTCCTCAATACAACAACAGAGTTCATTCTGAACATGCCATAACCAGCCAGGGAAAAAGATTGCCTTTGTTTTGAACTTTGACCTTGAACCTTGAACCCTGAACCCGGCGAGACCTCAATGTCAGCAAAGGGGAAGCCCAGGCTCTAATAGCACTGATGAAGAACATTCCCTGATCAGCTGTTTACAGCTTCATTACTACAGCTTGCATCCGCGCTTGAAGTGTTTTCTAAATACCTACTTACAGAAGAACCATTCATTTTAGAGGTCTTTTATTTTGTAATCCGATGCTGAGCAGTACCTTTTAAATATGACATAATGACACAAAAGCTTTTTGATTGGCACTACTATAAAGACTACGGCGCCTGTGAAGAGCTCCCTCAGCCAGTTATTGCAATCACAATATTTCCCATTAAGCAATTTTACAGTTTAAAAGACATCTAAATGGTTTACAGCATCTAGCCTAAAACGAGACTGCATAGGGTTTACAGGTGAACGACGTCTACGGACATTAAAGCTAGTGCTCAGTGGGTTCAAGGCTATGCCAGTGTAGGATGTTTCAGGATATAGTAAAAATGTTTATACTCTGTGCTTGCTTACTTTTCCCATGCTTCAACTATCATAGCTGGTTCAATTAAACTCAAAAAGGCTATTATGTTGATAGTTATGATGACATGCTGTTCATGCTGGTTTGTTATAATAACATATATAGAGGACAGTTGATCAGCTCTAGTCTTGGAGGAACTCGATGGAGATTAATCAGAGTCAAGGCAACAGAAAGTCTGCAGAATAGAGAATGGGTCAGGGGGATGTGCAATGCAGGATAACCACAACCGTCCCAAGGCTGAACATGGGACGGAAACCGTTCACGACTGCGGTTGTCTCTTTAGCAGAAGCCCCATCGGAGACGGGGAACTGGTGATGGAAAAGCCTAGACATGTAATCAGCAAGCTACTTATTCATTTCAACTTTTCCTGGCCTGAGCTTTTCCACCCCTCCCTGGAGATACAGAGCTTTGTTTGTGGAAGCCGAGGTGAAGAGCGTGTTCTAACTAGAGATCTCCCCCTGTCAGCACAGTACAGCTAATCCTTGATGCTTTGCTTCATGACTTCAGAATATTAAATAGACAGGACTTGATGAAATGTTTATAGACTTCTTCTCTTCCAAAGGGAGTTAACTCCTTGGGTCACTCATTAAAGCAAAGCAGACAGGGTGAGGGATAATCATAGGGCGTTGATTCACTTTGAAGCCCAACACTTCTGACAAGTAAGCCCGTAAGGGGGCGTCCTCGTTTTTGACCCCTTACAACTCAGGCGGAGGGGTTCAGATGGCAAAGGCCTTGACTCGTGTTTGTGGAACAACTGCTCTCATGAATGGTTTTATCAGTGGACCAATTACACGTTGGGTTAAAGGTCATTTACTGAGCGGAGATTTATGTCTGGCCGTGACGCCGAGGGTTTTAAAGCAGGAACGCACAGCTGCCGCAAAGCCACCGCTCAGCAGCTGTAAGTCATCTGCATCTGGCATAGAAATCAAACTGCACTCCTTATGGTTTTGTCCGTGTCCGTTGGGGAGAGCTAGTCTCGGTGGAATGAAGAATTCGTTCTGAGCAACGATGGAAACAAAATGGCATTAGATGTGGTACGATTTGATAAACAACTCATCCTGTGGGCACTATCTTTCTGTGGCCCTCGGTTTGGGGCTTTTCTTTGGCCATGGCCGTCCTTTTTTTTCACTTTAGGAAATGGAGAGATTCAGTTTTAAATGACTCATTGTTTCCATAAGGTCATTTTCTAACCCCTCGACTTCTGGCTGCCACAGCTACTCCCCAAACACAGTGTGTTACGAGTATTTCCATATTAGCCAGGGAAAATCCATAAACTATCCACTTTTTTTTTTGCTTCTTCACATCTGCCAGATGCATTACATTTGTGAGAATCCCATATTAGGTTTTAGCCCAGGTTTTTCCTCATTGTCGAGTTCTCATAGACATGTGCCATGACTTAAGAGAGGATGCTGCGGTTCATTGTTATCTTGCTGATGTCTGGTGAGTGGGACAAAATGAGAGCTACAAAACAGCCCCATGAGTCATGCTGAAGAGCTCCAGACTCCATGTTTTAAACCAGGAGAGGAAACCGTCTGCCCTCTTAGCTGACTAGTGGAAAATCCAGATCAAGCCATCACCATCAGAAGGGAGAATGCCTTTTCGTTAAACGGCGCTTTTACGGCGTCTGTGGAAAAGTATGGAACCTGCAATGAATTAGCTGAGAGGAGGGAAAAAGTGAACGTCCTTCTCCTCCTCCCCAAGCCTTGCGGTGGGGTTTTTAAGACCACTCTAAACCACACTTCTCTCTCAGTAAATTTCAAACTCTCCTGTTTTTTTAAATCTCTTTAACCCCAACAGGAAAAGTCACTTTCCAGCCCGACAGCCCAGTCAGACCTCACTGGTGTGGTGTTTTTAGGCCTCAGGATCGAGTAGGACTGCATTTACACACAGTTTAACTTGTGTAAAGATTATGTTGACTTTGCTAAAAGTGATAATCCAAAATGTTTGAGGCTACGGGAACAATGTAAGGACAGTCTGACAGCAACTGAAACACAAAAAAGAGTTTCTTACAGAAACAACTGAGCTTGCGCTTGTTAAGCAAAATGTCTAAAATGTATTTTTTTTTACTCTTCCCAAAAAAGTAAGAGTTGATTCTAAATGTCCTCATGAATGAAGAGAAATGCATTTTTGGCTTCCATAGAAAACGAACCAGATACTGGTTTTAATTTTGAAGCAGTCCAAGTTAGAACGGACTTTACTGTCCTTTAAGACAGGAAATTTCATTGCTGAACTATGTCTTGCTTCTACTGTCGTCAAATATTTTGAGGTTGGTGTATTCGTACTTGTGTGTGTGTGTGTGTGCGTGTATTTAAGAGGCATCACACACACACACACACCCGCAAGCTCTAGTCCACAGCCGACACAGCTGGTTGGGAGAAGTGTTGGGAGAAGTGATAAAGAAAGTCTGTGATAAAAGTCTGACGACTGTTGTATGTCAAAGGGTCATTTTCTGTTACAGCGCTTCCTTCAGTGACATGGCGCAGGACAGGGTAGTAGAAAGTTATAAAAGTCCATTTAGTGTCATTTAGGAGATGGATAACACTGGTGGAATTGTGTTGCATGAATAAAAAAAATAAAAAAAATAAAAAAATACATTTAATTTTAATTTTAATTACTAAGAAGTTTTTTTTCCCCCACTATTTGATTCTGGATAGTGTGTGTGCGTGTGTGTCTGCCATGTCTTAGTCTGGGGTCTTACCCAGACTGCAGCTACCCATACTTATGTGATTAGCTATTGCCGTCTGATTGCTTAGCCACATTTGTACAGCATCCAAGCCTCAAGTGTCCTTTAATTACACATATTCTAGAAGTCCTCATCCAGTCTTGTTAAGGCAAGTTTAAATGTGATTCATGGCATCACTAACAACCTCCGTCTATCTCTATTCAGCAGAGCATTACCTTTGGTTTGATCCTGCTCCAGCTCAGAGTCTTGCTGTGTCTTATCTGCTCTGGCTGATGGAACAAAGCAAGTCTCGCTCATGCACTTCATCATCGCCCATTGGATCTATGAATAGGATCTGAATTAGTCACCCAGATGGCCTTGGCTTAAGTGTTATTGCGCTTTATTGAAAGAATTCTGTACAATGTGTTTGGCACATGTGGTGTATTTTAAGCTGGCTTAATGAACAAATGGCTGCAGTAATTACTTAAAGCGAAGAGGAAGACCGATCTACCAGCAGACTTCTATGGTTTGTTTTAGTCTACATGTGTGCCAGTTGGGTGGGGTTTGTGACTGACAACTTAGCTGACAATAGCTGACACTATTGGAGTTGTCCCGATGCAGTCGGCTCCGTCCATCTGGTACTCCAATAAGATAAAACACTCCTGACCCAGGTCTGTCTAGCAGATGGCCCAACACAGTGCCCGGAGGATGACACACTGCATTTTGGATGCTTCCTTGAGACAAAACGTTCACACTTTGTTCTGTTTTACTGATTAACGTACACTGGAACATTGAGTGGTGTTGGCTCCATACCCGAGGGCCAGGGTTCAGAGATATAAATCGTAAGCATAGTCTCTCACCAGAGGATCCAGCCATGTTAAAACACACTGGTACTCCTGGCACATGAGGACCCATCAGAAATTGATTGGGATTTGTGACCTATTTTTACTGCTCTTGAGCTTATCCACAGATGTCAGATCATAGTCCCCCACCCTCGTCCTCCTGACTGCTTTTGGCCCAATGAAAGCTATCTGAGCGCCCCATCACTAGTTGAGGGCTGCTTTCTATCACTCCCTGCTTCCATCTGTAGCTGGCTAACCTGAATTACCTGCCGTCTGAAGCTCGGGGCTGCCACCTGCTGTTTACAATAGGAACAGGTAAAAGATCCAGCTCCTCGCCACAGTTCTGGCAGATTTGGGGTCAGATTACAGAACCCCAGTATGGAGGCTGGCCGTTAAAGGCAGGGAGAAAACTCCCACCCCAGAAGAGAGACCACTAGGCAGTCTCCATTTGCTTCTCCTATTTCATGACCATATTTGACTTGTTTCCTCACAGGAGTTGGAAGAGTTTTCTAAAAATGCTTCGAGTGCAGTCCACCGTCCTGTGTACCCTGCGCCACGCTACACTGTTTTCTTTACAATTCATTGTGAAGTAGACATTAACTATATGAACTCAATTCCAGACCAGGATGAATGTCTCCTGGGTGAAACGGTTGCCTCATACGTGGCTACAGGGTTTTCTCCTTTGAACATGAGTCGGGTTTTTGAGACGTTGCCTCTGGAGGAAATTAGCTCACGTCTAACAGCAGGAGAATTTATTACCACAAAGGGTCATCTTTTCCAGAGCTTGTTCTACCTGGGATTTTATGCAGGACATATGGTGAACCTGTGTTTCACACGAGACTGTAAAATGCATGGCACACCTGCATGTACAGTATATATTGATTTAGATAGATAGATAGATAGATAGATAGATAGATACTTTAAAATTCTGGGTATTATAGGGTATAATATTGGTGTTTCATTTGTGCAGAACAACTTTGGTTTTTGTGATTTTCTATCATTTTGTGTTCTGCATTTTTTTCAGAGCAGTTGTTTAAAACTCCACACAAACTCATAAGAATTGGTTAGATTTATTAGAATTTGAAAAATATATTACAATTGCTTTACATTTCTTAAATTCTGGCATTGTATTGGCTGTAGCAAACAAACAATACAATCCCAGTGACTACTCTCAGGCTGCTGCTATAAATAAGAAGCCATTATTCAATTTCAACCTGATGAGATCATGAGAACACGTCTTCTTGTGAGCTTGTAGTTTTTCCCCTTCACTTCTCATTTGGTAAAAAAAATGGGAATGAAATTCAGTGATACTTTCTGAGGAGCAAACTAGAACGTTCTCTTTAAATCTCTGGTCCTGGCTAGACAACTTTAATGGAAGCTAAACCTGTCTAGTCTCCAATCTCATCAAATAGATATCTGGGAAAAAACGAAAAAATGTTCACAGCAAACCTTCATGGATAAATAAAGGTTAACAAAAACAAACATGATCTACCACTTTTGAATCTAGTTGTCTTAAAGTGTCCTCCTGCCTCTCTGTGTGTGTTGCAGGAGATGACATGAGCTGCACGGTCGACGGCCAGATGTACACCAACAGGGACATCTGGAAGCCGGAGCCATGCCGGATCTGTGTGTGTGACAACGGCCAGGTCCTCTGCGATGAAGTCCAGTGTGATGAGCTGACCAACTGTGAGAAGATGACCATCCCCGAGGGCGAGTGCTGCCCTATCTGTCAGGCTGGTACATCTGGCAGCGGCGGGCATGACAGACACGGTGAGCAAACAAGCACTCTCCTTGGTCACTGGTGGTGGTTTTGGCAAGACACATAGTGGAAATGTGTGTGTGTGTGTGTGTGTGTAATTTACTGGTTTAGCATTTTGAGCGATCGTTTTGTGGTGGGTCTGAGGTATTGTGGTAGGAGGCCACGAATGAGCCTACAGATGGGGAATACTTTACTGGAATTAATCGTGATAATAATATGAAGCGCCCTCTCACGAGGTTTGACGAGTCTCCCTGTAGGCAGAATGAAAACGATCAACTGAATGAACAAATTACCGCCGGTACGTTGTCGGCCTGTTGCACATCAACAGGTTTGATGCTGATTCATGTTAAGTATGAGTGACATCAGTGAGATGTGATTTTATTTATTGGATAGTCCCATTGTTTACGTTAACTGACCTGAATAACGATACCAGTTTAATCTCCCCAGAATCCCTTGAGTGTGTTCTTGCTTTTCTAAGTCAGCTTCGTAGACTTTACTCAACAAATAAAGACATATGGTGACATTTAAGTGTTCATTCCCTGAGGACTGGGTGCTCATTTTACCTCTGCTGACTATTTGCTATGATATTTACAACTTTGGAGTCTGCCTATTGCTTACACATCCATAGTGCTGTTGTCAAATGAAGCCAAAATAATGTGATAATTCATGTGTTTTCCTCATTTTAGATGGCGGCAGAGTCTTCAGGGTACGTCTGAGTATCACTACTTTATCATGAATTGACTATTGCTGTCATTATGATAGATAGTATGAGTTTGAAAGGTCTTGTCATCAAAATCTATCATTTCTCTGTTTATTTAGGGTCAGAAGGGAGAGCCTGGAGATGTCCCCATTGTAAGTGTATGCTCATGCTGAATTAACAAAATGGACAAAAAACTTGGGTCCGTTCAAATGCTTGATCTAACTTGTGATGATTTCCTTCCAGGTGACCGGGATACGAGGCCGTCCTGGACCCATGGTGAGCTTTATTTGTTTTACATGTCGTTTCTCAGTTTTCCTGGATGCCTTTGCCCTCCATAGATGTGGTTGTAGGTGTATAATTCAAGACTTGTTTTAAAACACTTGTTTCCTCGTTTTGGTGTTAATGTTCAACTACATGAATTGACACTAGATGGCATAAGAGCACTGTCACCTCGTGCATAACTTCACCTAAAAAGGACTCCTGAGCGACTGGATAGTCCACTGAACATTTGATTCACCATGACAAAATACAGCGATAAAAGTGCAATATTATCACTCAACATCTGTCCTTTTATCTTTCTTCTTTTACAACAGGGTCCTCCCGGCTCACCAGGAGGAAGAGGAGATCGTGGACAAAAAGGAAGGCCTGTATGTCACACCGATAAATGTTCAGTGAACACTGAGATAGGACTAGACGAGGCATGAGAATGTGCAATTACTTCCACACATTGACCCAATAAAACAAAAACTGATTCTGGACACCATAACCCCTGTCATTGGCACAAAGTGTGAACAAAATGATCTCACCTCTTTCTCACTTCTTTCTGTTGAATTCTGTCAGACATGCCAAAGATTAAAACCCCCTTCCTGCTTGCCATAGCAGTATTTTATTGGGCTACAAAGTATTTTCATCACTGGCTAACAAGTTATAGACTTGTTTTATTAAGCCAACTACAGTGCAGTCGTGAGCTTAAGTATAGTCAAGAACATTTTATTTGTTTTCAACTACAGTAAATGGTAGGAAAGCAAAAAACACAAATGGCCACATTTTACTATGTGAGCACTTTGGTCCTCTGTTTGTTATTATTTACTCCTTAATAAATCAAAAAGTAGTCAAATAAAGTAGTCAATCAAATAAATGTGCTGCAATATAAATTATTTTTTTTCAATTCAAGGCCAAGAGACTTATACATCAGAATGTGACTTGCGCAGTTGATGTATAATGTGCTCAGCAAGCAGAAACTAAACAGGTTGATGAATGAATGTGGCCCTCTTGGTGGACGTCTAATCCAGAGGAAGGCTTTTTGAGGAAGTGGAACTAACTTTTATTGATTTGATTTATTTATACATTCAGATTGCCCTTTTTGTGGCTGGACCAAACACAGAGTGGGATAAATAATGTAGTACTTCCACTACTACTACTACTACTACTACTACTGCTACTATTACTGCTACGACTGCTGCTACTACTACTACTACTACTACTGCTACTATAACTACTTCCACTACTACTATAACTACTACTACTACTACTACTACTACTTCTACTTCTACTACTACTTCTACTACTACTACTACTACTACTACTACTACTACTGCTACTACTACTACTACTACATCCTATGCCTCTGCCAAAACAAAGCATCTGAGCGAGATCAAACTAACTGTAGCTTTAAACAATTTCCAATAGAGTAAATCAGAGTCTCTTTCTACTGTCTAGGGATTACGAGGCTCTGCAGGTTACGACGGAGAGCCCGGTGTACCAGGTCAGCCCGGTGAACCAGGACCTCCAGGACCTCCCTCGCACCCAGGAGTGAGTAGCACAGCGAGCCCCTCTCACATGCAGAATCAAAACACTCACGCATCCCACATGCATACAACGAACCTGATAGGATGATGGTATAGTCGCTCACACACCTTAGAAACGTAGTAGTAGTACACAACAGTACACAACAGTACACAACCTTCACGGTAAAACAAGTCTTACATATTAAAACAGTAAAACAATGCAAGTAGAATGCTAATAGTGAATAAAAATAAATAAAATAAGTAGTCTCACTCAGCACAACAGAAGTACTAATACCCTCTCACCTTGAAAAATACAGTCAGCTTCACATAATACTGTAGCAAGCAAACACTGTATGAGCTTTACACACTTTTCCTAGCAATTATTTTGCATCAGCGCAATTTTCATTTATTTCCCGTGCCTATCCTTTTGGGTTTGTTGTTATCTAGTTTCTGTTATCCAGTTCAACTGCCTTTGTTTGTCCTATTGACGTCTTCTTCCCTTGAGGTCCGATGTTTTATTACCTACACACCACCACACACATTTTTTCTTCTTTCTGTCTTAAATGAAGCCAGGCTAAACGTAATGCTCTCTGTTTGAACTGCAGGGTCTGGGAGCCCAGATGGCTGGGGGGTTCGATGCGAAATCAGCGGGCCAATCAGCCATGATACCTGGCTCAAGGGTAAGAGGAGAATGTCAGAGAGATATGAAGTATTTTGAACGGTCGGTGCTTCTCACACTGCTCAACCAAATCAGACTGAAAGCACTGGCACAGCTGTTTATCCGGAACACAAAGAAAGAAAGAAAGAAAGAACGAAGGAAAGAAAGTAGGGAAGGTGATAAGCTTTAATGATAAAATCGTCACATTTTGGATATCATAGCCTTTATCAGAGTCTATAGCTATTACTGACTTGTTCAATTTACTTTCTTTTTTTCTTTTCAATAATTCAAAACCTGTCACAAAAGATTGCTATGTGCATATAGTAATATAAATGAAAATGAATGTAGCTAAACCAAGAGTGGCTCCAATTTCCAGTTTAAGTGATTGACTAAAAGGACTACTGTATGTGAACAGGAACATTGATCAGTCATGTGTGGACATCAGTTAGCTACTAGGAATAAAAAAAAAAAAAGTGCTTTAATTGACATTTTCTCATAGGCTCATAAATGAATCCATTTTTTGCTGAATGTCTTAAAGAGTATGAATCTGTTCAGTGCCTCCCTGTATTTTATGGAGGTCATTGTCATATCTCATGTTGATTACAATGCTTATGTCTGGTTGTTTCTGTGGGTTAGATTAAATTCTGTTCATCACTTGATTCAACACCGTGTTTTCTTTAGGGAGAGGCTGGACAAAGAGGACCTCCGGGACCAAATGGTCAGGCTGTAAGTCAATACAAATCTTCCTGGAAGCCTATTAATAAAAATGATAATATTGGACACTAAATACTGGAATGGCACATGTTTTATTTGTCTTGTTCCCTATATAGTTTTTTATGTTGTCCCCCCTCACTCCCCACAGGGTCATTCTGGACCACAAGGACCTCCTGGAGAGCTCGGCGATCCGGGACACATGGTATGACACCATCCTTCTCTATATTTTGGATGTAAATATGGACTATAAGCTATAATGAATCAGCATAACTGCTTCTGTGTGTGTGTTTTTGTTCTGTATGTGGTCTGCTGCACCAATAGGATAAGCCTACATATCGTTTTCCTTTGCTGTGAGGATTTTATAATCAAATGGTCTGGCCGCCCTTTTTTTACACAATGACAGTAGCTTCTGAATTTGTGTGTATGCAGCCATCCTACGTTGTAAACTGACAATCTAACCCTGTGTTTCAGGGTCCATTTGGCCAAAGGGGACCTGAGGGCCCTCCAGGGAAACCAGGTGAAGATGTAAGTCAAGTCCAGCCTGCTAGTATCTGATGACTAAGGGCAAATCTAGAAAAGATCGCATTCTAGCTTACCTTACACAACCTGCCACAGTTTGTCAAAACAAAGGTCAAAGGTCAAGGCATTCACTCAACTGTTATTTCACACTCACATTTTATGCATTTAGCTGGCACTGTAATCCAGAGGAATGGCAAAAACAAGACTTCATTGAAGTTGAATCAGGAGTTAGTCTCTCCCATAGTAGTTAAGGGGAGATTTTGTTGACACCTATGAGAACATATTCTGGTACATAACTGTAACACCACAATAAAGGACGTACAAGCTTATACACACACTGTATCTTATTTTCATTTCATCACAGATTAGAGTCTTGGTTCTCCGGTTTCCAGCGTAGAAGATAGATGTTCATACTCACTAATCTTAATTCATAATGTTGTTATAATTATGGATCATCAGTCAACTTTGAAGGAAGTAAGGACAAATGGTTGACTTTCCCTTTGACCCAAATATATTTTGGACATTTTTTTAATCTGGATTGGTCCTCGATTCACCGCTCCCTGATTTTAATTTTCTTGCCAAGTCATGAAGTCAAAAATCGATATTTCTTAGAAAATGTGTATGCAGATCACTTGGCCAGAAAGTATCAACTACGATCAAGTGGAGACTTCCTTGTGTAACACAAGAAATGAGAAGGAAAATAACATGTGTGATTTGGTGGTGTTTACATAACTTTTCTATCTGATCTTTGCGGTCTGTGATGTATAAATGTCATGTCCTCACACAGGGAGAAGCAGGCAAATCAGGAAATTCTGGAGATATGGGATTCCCTGGCTCAGCAGTAAGCCTCTCCACCTCTCCACCTCTATCACTGGAATACCGTAACCACAAAGATATTATTAAATAGATGAAGTTGAATTGTAAAAAAAACCCACCAAATTGGTATCACTAACTACGCTGTCACATATTTCAGGGATCTAGAGGATTCCCAGGGACGCCCGGGCCTCCTGGATTGAAAGGTCATCGGGTGAGTATAGCCCCTCTGAAAGATTTATGGAAATGCCACTCGGTTACAAAGGAAAACCATTAATTAAGATTAAGATTAAGATTAAGATTCAATTTTTATTGTCATTGCACAGAGTACAAGTACTGAGACAATGAAATGCACTTTTCACACACCCCTGACTAGACACACACATATATCACCCCACACACATGCACATGCAGCTCAGGTCAGAGGACAGAGCGCAGGCGCAGCCAGAACGGCGCACCTGGAGCGATCAATAAATAAAAACATCGAATAAATCTCAAATGATAATGGAGTTTGGTCTATTTATGTTTGTTTTTGTTTTTTTATATCAGGGCCATGGCGGTCCACTTGGCCAAAAAGGTGAAACTGGAGCTGTTGGATCCAAGGTAAAAACAAAAGGAAAAAGAAACATGTCTATCTATTTGTCTGCCTGTTTGTCTGATTGGTTGATTGGCCGATTGTTGTTTTGTTTTATACCTGCCTATACTTTTATTTGTCTTGCAAAAGCATCTTTTATTACTGCTATCATAATGCAATCAAACAAATAAGGTTTTTGTGATTTTCTAGGGTGGTACAGGCCCCAGTGGTGCAATGGGAGGACCTGGACCCATGGTAAGACCTTTTCAATTCCCACTCTCAAAACAAACTTTTTTATATATTATATATATATATTATATAAATTCACCCCTGTCAACTTCATACTGTTGAAGTAATTATGACTTGTTGTGTGTTGTAGGGTCCTGCTGGGATGCAAGGGGAGAGGGGACGCTTTGGGCCTAGTGGTGTATCGGTAAGGATTAAATCACTGTAACACATTAAAGACAGTCGCTATCATGATAAAGCATTTCTCTTTGGTGTCATGGCACTGAAAATGATGGTTAAGTGGCTGCTATTGACAAATGTCTAACTATGTGAATTGTCAGTGAAGGTGAAGGTGTTTTTGTCTCTTAGGGTACGCGTGGTTCACCTGGTAACACCGGCAAACCAGGTCCAATGGTAAGTGAGGACATATTTGACCATACTTGACTTACATATCGGTGACCAACATGACAAGACTAGCAAGTTAGTCCATATGTATCTATACTCATATCATCACATTCATCATTGTTACTCATGAACTTTTATTGTCACTGCTGTTGGTTAACAGGGTCCCTTGGGTCTCAGTGGACCACCTGGCTATCCAGGAACCCCAGGAATGAAGGCAAGTACAGTAACACACCCCACAGATGGGTTCAATGATTTATCTAATGAATCATTTATTAATTCTTAATTGCTTAATTGATTATTATTTATGCATTATATGTTGCTAAAAGCCTATATTTCCTGCAAATTGTCAAAATGTCTCTGCACCAGTTTTGCACTACTCAGTATTGCACCACAACTGCTTCATAAACCTTTTCTTTATTCTCTGTGCATGTGTCACAGTGTCACCAAAGCATATTTCTGTGCATTAATTTTACTTGTTCATTGAAGTAATTCTGATATTCTGGTTATATATATAAGTTATATTATGTTATATTATTATATTTATTAGTTATATTATTAACTGGCAATCTGTGGATACCGTTTAGAGGTACTTTAACCTCTAAAGCAGAGGTTTAAAGATGGTCATTGTCTTCCACAGGGACAAGCTGGCCCCACTGGAGTCCGGGGTCCAGAGGGCCCACAGGGACAGAGAGGAGAGACAGGTCACTTGGGGAGATCAGGACCAGTTGGCCTCCAGGTTAGTTTCTTACTTTACCTGTGCTTACACATCAGATATAGCACATCTTCACAAAACAATAGACATATAACCTTTTTGACTGTGATGGGCAACAGTACAGTGAGTAATTGCCTCAGCCTTTTTCATTTTGGCCACATTTTTGGTGCTAAGCGATCAATGCTGTGATGTTGCGCTGCACTTCCAGAGATGAAGTGTCAATCGAAACAGTGTGGCCAGTACTGTGACATCTTTTCTATTGAGGAAGTTTGAGTTTCGTAGGTACCATTTTTTACTTTGTCTGTGCCACGGTGGCTATCGCTGATCATGCTAACTACCCGGTTCCAAACCCATTTCTTCCAAACAAACCGGAAACGCAAAATGCATCAGTTCCTGTGCGGCAGAGGATTTTTTTTCGCAGGAAAGACCTACCAGACACTGGGTGTTTAGAACAGCAAATGTAAAAGCATTCATGAACTGGCTAGAGGTTGAATCACTATCGTGGTATACTGTAGCTAGAGAGCAGAAAAACAGACTGAACTTTTATTTATATGAAAATGTCACAGATTATTACTTGACATGAACATTTTGTTGCCAGTGAACATTTGAATAGATTTTGTGTTTCATCTCATCTTTTTTTTTCTCTGTTTCTGTTTTTGTTGTTGTTAACGTTGCCCAGTTTAGTTTGCCTACTTTATCACCATACTGAACAGCTCAACATACTACACAATGCATTGCCTTATTGATCTAACTGGACACATTTTATGTTCAAAGGGACCCACGGGTACAGATGGTGGCCCAGGTTCTAAAGGCCCAGTGGTATGTAAACAATCATTGAATTAAAATGACATATTGACCTGGATACACTAAGGGCACATGTAATATAGCCACAAGTGGTTTGGAAGATGAAATGGTTCTCTGTTACAGGGTAATCTTGGTGCACAAGGGCAAGGCGGCCACCTTGGACCCGCTGGCCCACCCGGACCCCAGGGAAGCACTGGTCAGCCTGGTATCAAAGGACAACTGGTAAACTGGCTTTAAGTTCCAGTGCCATTTAATAATATATTCTTACTATCGGGAGTCTTGTTCAAGGCCTGTATAAAGTGTGAAAGGTGAATCAAGTGGTTTGCAGGAGACTCACATTCTTTCATGTTTGTGTTCTAGGGAGATGTCGGTGTACCAGGATTCAAAGGAGAATCTGGACCCAAAGGAGAATTTGTAGGCTCCAACGCTATTTGCAGAAATAACTAGGTTTTAATTCCACTGAATGAAATATACTTTTACATTTAAATATAACTTTACATATAATGTATGTTTTGTACATTAATGAAACAAACATACTCATTATATTTTTGTACAATCTTTGGACAATGACAAGTAATTGAACTGACTGAACAAAAGTGAGTTACTGTGAACTAATTGAACAGATATAACTTATTACTTTGACTATTGGCTTCACATCAACATATTGTTGATCATGTCCATGCTCTAGGGTCCCCACGGCTCCCAGGGAGTGATAGGACCTCAGGGCGAAGAAGGGAAGCGAGGACTACGTGGAGACCCTGGCTCTGTTGGCCCTCTTGGTCCAGTCGGCGAGAGAGTGAGTCAGCATTCTGCCTGTTTTTTTTTTAACTTTCATCACTCAGAGAACTGCACTTTGAGGACAGGGGGCATCTCAATAATGGCTTCAGTCTAGGAAATTAATCATTTTGAAAAGATTGGGGACACAATAAATCGCTTTCAGCAAATTCTCCAAATTAGTTTGTGAAACTGGAAATGAGCCCGTTTCTGCATAAAAAATACTGATTCGTGTATGGTGGCAAAGTGGTTTTACTTGTTATATTTGGTGGTGCTGATTTTCTGGACAGATCTAGGGGCAATCCGTTCTACTCGAGGGACTTTCCTTGGTTCACTTTCTTTAAAGCATTAATACAAGAATACGTTCTTGGTTCTGTATTGGTTTACTAAGATGGAGACCATAAAAGTGATATAGAATGTAACTAATGGATTTGTTTTTCAGGGAGCTCCTGGTAATAGAGGATTCCCTGGTGCTGATGGAATGGCAGGACCTAAGGTAGAGTATATTGTTTTTGACTGAATCATTACTATTACATGGTTTCTAGAAATGATGACGCAAGAGCAGAGCAAGATATGGCAAGACATTAACTTACTTTGCAATATTACTCTCAATATTTGTATTTGCATTAACACATTTCAGTTGGCAAAGAGAGAGTATAATCTTCTAATTCAGTAACATTTTTTTCTCTGAAGGGTGCTCAAGGAGATCGTGGAACATCTGGTCCACCTGGACCAAAAGCTTCTTCAGGAGATCCTGGCCGTACTGGAGAACCTGGTCTACCAGGTGCAAGGGTAACAATCAAGAGCCTTGCTTTCCACTCTTGAGCTATCTGTTAATTATTTCACTACATTTACTGTATACACTTCTTCCTCCTGCATCTCCAAGTTCTCCCTTGTTCCTTTGTTCAGCTTCTTGTTCTCTTCTCCAAAGGGTCTGACTGGTACTCCTGGAGTCCAAGGGGCAGAGGGCAAGCCAGGACCACTGGTAGGTTACACTGCTCCATCATAAATTCAAATGTGATTACACAATGTATTTTCAGTGCTGTAATTACAAATTCTCTATAAGGTTATGATAAAACAGAGGTGATGGCTGGATGAACGTATGGTTTGTTCCTCGTCTAGGGCGCCCCAGGTGAAGATGGCCGTCCAGGGCCTGCGGGGTCCATTGGAAACAGGGGGCCTGCAGGAATCATGGGAGTATCAGGTCCCAAGGGCTTCAATGTAAGGCTCTGGATTCACTCACTCACTCATTCAAGTCATCAGTAATAATGACAATTAGATCAGTTTGTTTCATATTCTGTTCAATCACTAATCAAAAACATGTTTCAAACTCAAAAGGGTGACCCAGGAAAGGCAGGTGAACAAGGATCCTCAGGAGTGCCAGGTCAAAGAGTGAGTATTTCTCATCAATGATAAATGCTTTGGTTTGCTGTTAAGAGGACATGTAAACTTATCCCAGACATGAATATGCTGTAAAATTGTAAACTGTATTTGCACGATGAAGACACTGTATCTTCACCAACAATGTCTTCTGTTTGTTGTAGTGGCTTCAATATGTTCTGTTTGTTGTATTCTTATGTCCTCTTCTTTGCTTCTGCAATGATCAAATTTCCCCAGGGACATCAATAAAGTTTCATCTTATCTCAATTTAACTTACCTGAAAACCTCATACATTCCCGGGAAATCAATCATGCCCGTTACTTCCAGATGTGGAGTGGGCAGGTTTGTTGATTATCACTTTTGTTTCTAGGGTGCTCCTGGGAAAGATGGAGAGGTCGGCCCTGCTGGCCCACCTGGTCCAAATGTAAGTCTGTGGTTTCTAATTACTTAAATTAATTGCAAAGTTTTTACTGATATCTGAAATGACACCTAAATATCTCCTCTGAAAGGGTGTTGCAGGAGACAGAGGGGAGCAGGGACCACCGGGTGTAAATGGATTCCAGGTATGTTATTGTTTTTATCTTGCTGTAAAATGTGAGAGAAAATGGCATAAAGGCTTGTGGACATAGACTTACTTAGATGTAAAAAGACTAGCAGGTATATAGGGAACGCTTTCTGTGCTTCAGAAGTGCTTAAATTTTAACAATGCTTTTGTGTTCTTAGGGTTTGCCTGGAAACCAAGGGCCCCCTGGAGAACCTGGAAAACCAGGTGACCAGGTGAGATTAAACCTAGAAATGCTGATTTATAGTGTCATATGTATATTATGTATATTTGTGCTTATAAATATAAATGGGTTTGTTTTTACAAGGACACAGTTTGTAAGTTTTCAAAACCCTCCTTGAAGCAGGGTGATACATATCCATATGGATAAGCTGCTCTGGCACAGGGGCACTTGAACCAGAAACTCTTCAGCTTTTCCTACCTTTAGTATCACTGTCCTAATATATTTTTTGGAACAAATCAGGTCACACGTCATACTAGCATCTTGATAAGGTTTAGGGTTTGTCTTTGATTTAACATGACATTGTTTGTTTCATTCAGGGCATTCATGGAGAGCTAGGCGCCGTGGGTCATATTGGACCGAGGGTATGTAAGCTCCCTCATGAAAAATGTTGGATTGAATGCTTTACGATTGAAAGTCTGCAACTGACAAACTCAAACCCAAATTGACTGGTCTCTACCCTAGGGAGAGCGTGGAATTCCCGGAGAGAGAGGAGAACTTGGTCCAGCTGGTCTGCAAGGACCCAAAGGAATCCCTGGTGCACCAGGTCCGGACGGGCCAAAGGTACAGTAATATCACCTATATATGAAATATTAAATAAGAGAATAAAGAGTCAAAGAGAATACCACTGAATTCATAAGTGTTCAAAATATTGTTGTCAGACAAAAATCACATATGTGCAAAAAGAAGAAAGAATGCTGATTTCATCATTGACACCCATGTATTTTAAACTACATAATGAGGTTTCAACGAGTGTCATGAAACTCATTGAATTCATAAATGACTATGTAAAATTTCAATTCCAACGCAGGAAAAATGTGAAGTAGATATCATCTATATTCAGAAGGTTATTTTGTAATGGTCACAGTTAAAGGGGATGCCTCGATTGCCTGGATTCATAAGCATTACAAGTTTATTCTTAGGGACACTTTTGTCTGTCTGTGGATATTCACCATTGCCTAAAGCCAGAGATGAGAGAAAATAGTTTTCTCCAATAAATAATCATACCAATGTCAAATGTCATAGCAACATAACCAACCTCCATAAAGAATGAAAAGGAAAAATGCAAAAGGTCACTGTGACAGTGCTCAGGTTGATAGGGTTACATGGGAATGAGTGAAAATACACAGGTTCATTGACAGCATTACAATAAGTATGCATGGATATAAAACATTGATACGTGTCAGCAATGAAAAGCATGTGAACCTTCTTGTTTGTCACCAAAGGGTAACCCTGGTCCCCCTGGTGCACTTGGTGATCTGGGTCCTCCAGGTCTTCAGGGAATGCCAGGAGAGAGGGGCATCTCTGGCCCACCTGGGCCAAAAGGTGACAGAGTAAGTTCCTCGTCAGCATCATCTGTCATCATGTCATTTTTATCCTCACTCTTGCAGTTGTTACATATAGCACAACAAAGAACTCATTTGAAATGATGTGCAATCAAATCCACCTTGACTCCACATGGGTTATTTCATGTATGAACAAGCTTTGGCCCCACGTCTTCTGAAAGAGACATTGTTGACATTGAGCTTAGAGAGTTCACCCCTGTTAACACTATTTTCTATCCTTGTAGGGAACAATTGGTGAGAAAGGCTCAGAGGGTACAGCTGGAAATGATGGCGCAAGGGTAAGCAGAATATCTCTCATTCATATCTGTTGGGAAAAGAAACTCAACTCAAACACTTAATGTTAGAAACTAGGAAATTACATTTACACTTCTAACACTGAGAAAAAGAGACATTTAATATGGATGTGGTATCCAGTGCAAGCTTGGAACTTGTCATGTCTTGTTCTGTCTGCTCAACTGATTGAACAAGTCTAGGTAACAATGATGAATGGATATCCCCGACAAGTTCTTCTTTGCTTTCAACAGGGTGCCCCAGGCCCTGTTGGCCCGCTTGGACCTGCTGGACCCAGTGGTGAGAAGGTAGAGACTTTTTATTGACATGATTTAAGAAGCTTGTATTTACATCAAAATTATTCAGTGTTATGATTGCAAGAAGTGAGTTATTTGTTGGGAAAGTATCATTTCCCAAGATGCTGCTAAATCCTGCTGCTTCACACTTTCTTGGCTGCACGCGATAGTATCTTCTAGCTTGTGAAGGCCTTATGAGAAAGCACAATCAAAGCACACAAAGAGTATTATTGTCCAGTAAACATGTGACATCTTTACAGGGAGAACCTGGACCCAAAGGACCACACGGACCTCCAGGATCCAGAGGAACGCCTGTGAGTAGACCTTTATAGACCTCTAAATAAAGTTTAGGTTCGGTTTTGTACAATGTACTATTGCGCTATGAAGTGTACTATTACCACAGGTTGTTTGGGCTTGATAAATATATCCTTTACTGCAGGGAGCTAGAGGTGACCCTGGCCCTATCGGTGCTGTTGGATTTGCTGGACCACCTGTAAGTATTCTTTCATTGTCTAGTTGTCATCTTCTGTGTAGTTGAATTCAATGATGACTGCCTTGTTGGGCATGTGAGTATGTATAATCTGTAATGATCCTTCAGGAGGTGATGTGAAACTACAGGCTCCCACATAAGATCTGTCCATTGATTTATTAGCTGTTGTGGTGGTGATAGAGATGGCTATTATACTAACAGTGCCTATCTATTTCAGGGTCCTGATGGCCAACCTGGAGTCAAAGGGGAGCCTGGAGAGCCAGGTCAGAAGGGAGATGCTGGGTCTCCAGGACCTCAGGGCTTGGCCGGTGCCCATGGACCTCCTGTGAGTTGCAAGCCTAAGGACACTACATGGAGGATTCTCTCATTAATAAATTGCTATGAAAGTTTTTTCAACAACAAAAAAACACAAGAAAATAAAAACCCAATCATAAATAATAGCAGCAGTAATCTTCCTTGTATTTTTACTTGGTCCAATTTGTAAGTTTTGTTGTATGAATTCCTACAAAACATTTGACAACATTTAAGGGGTTTAATTGACCTTTTTGCTAATATGCTACTGATGAACTCTGTTCTAATAAGCTATTGTGTTTGTAGGGGCCAACTGGTGTTGCTGGACTGAAAGGTGGAAGAGGAACACAGGGTGCACCAGTAAGACAATTTCATAGCCACACAGAATTGTTGTGTGACAAGATGAAACCAATTAATTCCATGAGCACAGGAAGGGTTTCACTTCCAATACCCATTAAAAGACTGTACTGGAATGTGTTAATACTTCAAAAACTATTTAATGAGCTTTTTTTCTTCTTCTTTTTCACATGGTGGATATCTCATTTTTTCTGTTCCCAGGGCCCTACTGGTTTCCCTGGATCAGCAGGAAGGGTCGGCCCACCAGGCTCAACTGTAAGTACTGTTTTGAGTGTGAATTAAAACCCTTTCACGGTAATATGAATAATTTTTCAGATGATAAATGGACTACAAATACACAATGCACACAATACAAAATACACACATTTTCACAAATATGTTTTCTTCAAAGCAGTATGCATACACAAGAATAAAAGGAGATGACAAGACTGGTCACTCACTGTCGTCTTAGGCTTTACAATAGGAGGCATAGACAGTAACAACCATTAAAGTGCAGTTAGCCAGACTAGCACAGTTGGCATGCACTTTGACCAATCATGAAACTACCCATTGTGTACATACACATTTACTATATACTACTCCATGTTACTATCATGACCAAAATCAACCATCTCTGCTAGGGTCCTGTTGGTGAACCTGGACCCCTGGGTCCACCTGGGAAAGAGGGTCCCCTTGGTCTCCGTGGAGACAACGGAGCCCCTGGAAGACAAGGAGAGAGAGGACCAGCGGGACCATCGGGAAGCTCAGGAGACAAAGGGGACTCCGGGGAGGATGGACCCACGGTAACCTGAGGCTTTAGCTACATTTTCAAAATGATTTTTCTTAAAATTTTCAGCAGATAGCTGAAACTATCCAGAGTGACTTACACTGAGCTCACAGTACAATGTGCATTCAGTTCCTAGATCACCCACATTACAAGCAACCAATGTCCTGTTGCAACTGATTTTCATTTACTAATAGACAGGATTTGATGTTGCAATCCTTTGTACCATAATCCAGGGTGAGTATTCATACAGAAGCTCAGTTCAGATGTCAGAAAGAATAATGTACTAATCAACAAATGACTTTGTATAGGCTTGTCAAAGTTGCAGAGTCTTGTGGTTGTTGAAATACATCATATCCACAAAATGTTCCATAAGGCCACAGTGCCCAGTGGTTTCAGTACTTTGGAAATACTTGACCCCTTCCTTATGGATTGATCCCGACCTATTGTTTTAATATGTGGTGTTTGGTTACATCATGAAGTAAAAATGCAAAGCAGATAACCTAACCAAATAAACACAGACTGCTTTAGAGTGGTGTAGGTGCTGACCGGCCATATTATCTCGAGATAGGACACAGCAATCTCACAACTTGAAACAGTGGATTTAAAGTGGTGTACTGAATCTAAATGGTCTATTTATCATAATCTCCTCTTCAGGGTCCTGATGGCCCTCCAGGTCCAGCTGGAACTACAGGACAGAGAGGCATTGTGGGTCTTCCTGGTCAGAGGGGAGAGCGTGGGATGCCTGGTCTTCCAGGGGTAGCGGTATGTATCATATTTTATTGTAATCCTGATTCTACTGGACGTTAGCTTCTTTCTTGATGTCATGAATGTGTGTGATTCGTGTGTGGAGTTACATGGTCATTCTAGGCTTCCATTTTTAGTTGTCTGTTTTCTTTTCAGGGTCCACCAGGAAAACAGGGAACTTCAGGATCACCCGGAGATAAAGGTCCCCCAGGCGCAGGTGGGGTTCCTGGTGCTAATGGGCCTCGTGGTGATGCTGGTCCCGATGTATGTATACATTTTAGAATTGATTATGGTTTCCAGTCAAGGGTTCCTTTATTACCTCTATTGAGAAACCTCTACACTTAATCTACTAATCAACATCTTTATTTTCCTCAGGGGCCTTCTGGATCTGATGGTCCACCGGGCAAGGATGGTGTTATCGGCCAACGGGTAAGAGAAGTAAACTCTAAGAGACACAGAGAATCCAAACTGACCAATATGTTTGATGCATGTAAAATACTGCAAGTGACAAATAAGTATTACTTTTCCAGGGAGATCGAGGAGATTCTGGTCCAGAAGGTCTGATTGGTTCTCAGGGACTTCCTGGCACCCCAGGTCCTGTTGGTGTATCAGGCGGTGCTGGAAGGAGAGGAGATGCTGTATGTGGAATGTTTTTTTATGTCTATTGTAATACATTGTCATCTGTCAAGACTTGAAAATCTATCCAGAGCTTCATGACTATATAGAGCCCCCTGATTTCTCTACAACTTATTCTACTTATTTGCAGGGCTCAAGAGGTCCTCTTGGTCCACCTGGCTCAGCTGGAAAGAGAGGATTAACGGTGAGTCCCGGATTGACTGTATTATTCACAGAACCTTTTGAGGTTATGGAGAATGGTATGTCAAAATGGCTGAAATGGATCCAGTTTGAAAGGGTTGATACTGGGGAGGACATTGAGGCTTATATCAGAGCACAAGTACAATAAACATGATCATCCTAATTTCATAACGTTTGAATGGGATGCATGTTATCTTTTTAATGAAGGGACCCCAAGGACCAAGAGGAGATAAGGGTGACCTGGGAGACCACGGAGCGAGGGGGCAGAAGGGACACCATGGCTTCACTGGTTTGCAGGGGCTTCCTGGACCTCCTGTAAGTGAAACTGAGGCTCCAAAATCCAATCTCTTTTTGAGAAAACTCAACAAGCTTCATCAGTCAATATATTCACACAGTTGAACAACTGAAAATAAACCAATGTCTATTGATTATTACAAAATGTAGTTTAACAAGTTTGTCAACTTGTCAAGGAGTAACAAAGACAATGCAGACCCAAAGCACTGGTTAAAAAGGAACTGCATTTGGTGCAACTGTTATGTACAAACGTGCACCTTCCTGGTAACATACAACAGGTAATGGTGATAAGGTGTAGTTGCATCATTGTATGCTGGGGAACACTTTAGAACTATTTATATGTGTGTAATGTGTATAATGTGAATTATAAATACCTATATTCTTACAATACATATCCAAATCTACCTCTGCTTTTAGGGTACAACAGGTGAGCAGGGAGCACCAGGAATCTTTGGACCAAGCGGCCAAAGGGTAAGAGTTACATTCTGCTGTTGTCATGTGAAAACATTGTAACTCCAATCTTGGTGATTCATGATGGGGATGTTTAAACTTCAGTTAAAGGATTCCATTCTCCTCTATTCTACCACGCTTGGTCTTATCAAACCCTTTCAAAACTGGCCAAGCCGAAAACAAGTTGTTTCTCTTGGTTCCTGAAAAGTTTACATTTTGGAGGTCTGAGATTTTCACCGGACAGCGAGGATTTGTTAGAAGGTTTTCTGGCCAAACTATATACACACTTTGGGGGAAAAAAGTGTCCTGAAATTCATTAATCAATATTTCAAAAGCAGAAATGAATCTATCTACAAAACACATTATCACTTTGTGAGCAAAGATCTTTTGATGACCCATAACTTCATTAGTAACCTTATATGTGCTTTACTTTAATGCCAGTAATCATTTTGGAATTAAACTCTTCATTTCAAGAAAGGCTAACAATTTTTCCTGCAATATCATATAGGGCCCCCCTGGACCAATTGGGCCTCCAGGAAAGGAAGGGTATACTGGACAACCAGGGCCAATGGGACCACCTGGATCTCGTGGACTCAGTGGTGATATTGGACCAGAGGTAATGCCTCTATACATTGTAGCAATGCTGCAGTATGTTGAACTGATACTGGATTTCAACTGATGTTCGGTTTGCGAAACATTAAGCATGCAAGAATTACTGTGGTTGGAAAATAGACCCATGCTTTTAATTTAGTCTGCCACTTACATTTCCTGTAAGGTAGATATATTATATGATGTTGACATAGCTGTTGCACAAGCCACAACTTTGTCATTGATAAATGTATTTGAAACAAAAATAACTTGGGTAAGCAGGAACAGTTGCTCAATATATTAGTACTGGTTGTACAGTATTTGTCCCTGTAAAAAAACAAACCGTTTCACTATCCTTCGATCTGTAGGGCCCACCAGGAGAGCCCGGACCCCCAGGTCCTCCTGGTTCCCCAGGACCCCCCACGGCGGCTATGGACCTGTTTGGTCCTCAGGATTATGACTTCGGCCCTCCACCTCCCCCTGAGTTCAGTGAGGATGAGGCTCTGCCCAATAGCAACTCATCAACCATACTGCCAGTGGACCCCGGGGTTCAGGCCACCCTGAAGGCCCTCAGCAGCCAGATCAACAGCATGAAGAGCCCAGATGGCAGCAGGAAACATCCTGCCAGGACCTGTGACGACCTGAAGCAGTGCTACCCCTCGAAGAAGAGTGGTGAGTTGCAATCTCTGTGAATATCACCAACTAAAAGTGTTCGGGAAGATTTTACACTGTGCTGTTGTCAAAACATAACCGCATTTCAATCAGGAGAGGCTAGGATTACGAATTCAGAAAGGATGTATAATAACACAACATTTGGTGTAGACTCCAAGAGATATCGATATTGAGATATTGATAGAGCAAAATATGGAAGAAAAACATACATACTTTCTAGACTGTGTAAATTAAATTTAAATTTTTTGAACAGAATGTACAGCAGGAGAGACGAGCCTTTGGTGTGTAATATTAATCTCAATCGTGTCCTAGCACTTCTCTCTTACATGATCATTGTAGGGTCACAGGAGTATTGTCAGGGGACCCTGAACTGTGAACTCCTTAAAATTGGTTGCATATATATTGATTGCATGACACTCTGAATACTAAAAGTTCTTGATCATTTCATTACCTAGGTGAATATTGGGTGGATCCAAACCAAGGCAGTGCAGAGGATGCGATCAAAGTGCACTGTAACATGGAGACCGGAGAGACCTGCATCTCTGCCAACCCATCCAGCATACCTCGTAAAGTGTGGTGGAGCACTGCCAGGAACAAACCTGTGTGGTTTGGAGCTGACATCAACAGTGGAACACATGTGAGATTATTGCACTTTGATGACGTTGTAATGTTAAAAAGACCATGGGAGAGAAAGGCAGGGCTCTGTAAAGCACAGCCATGTTTGAAGTTGTTAATTACAAGAGCCTGACTGTATTTTACATACATTCTTTATGTGATATGATTGTCACATTTAGATATTATTACAGTATGTCATTGAAACAGTGCTTTGTGGGCCGTCATATCTGTTAACTTGAACAAGTAGTTGGCAATATAAATACCAATATAGCATATAGTTCTGAGCCAAAAATCATCAAATCCAATATGACTACTCAAAAAAGGTGGCACATCCACACGTCTCGTCAAGAAAAGCCTTGATGCTCTGATGAAGGCTTTTCTTGTCCAAATGCATTGGTGTTTCATAGTGTGTGTGCCCCAATAAATAAGTGATATGTGAAAAGTTAAATTATACCCGGTCACGCCCCCCCCTCCGCCCCCCCCCCCCCCCCCCCCCCCCACAATTTCGAAGGCACTACCTCACTCTTTTGTCAGTAAACCTATTATCATTGGTAAAAATTGTTGGTTACAAAACTTTTCTTTGCTTTCTTTGTGGTTCTAGTTCACTTACGGCAACAAAGATCAGTCGCCAAACTCCGTCATCGTCCAGATGACATTCATCCGCCTCCTCTCCAAAGAGGCGTCCCAAACCATCAGCTACCACTGCAAGAACTCTGTGGGCTATAAGGACGGAAAGACTGGCAACTTAAAGAAGGCTGTACTCCTCAAGGGCTCCAATGATTTGGAGCTTAAAGCAGAGGGCAACAACCGCTTCAGATATACGGTGGTGGAGGACACTTGCACAGTGAGTTTCAGTTTACTTCAGCAGTGGCCTGGCCTGGTCACTCATCACTCATTTAGCATGGTATTAATAGATAAACCTATACTGTTGTTCACAAGCCAATCCCCCTCTTAAGACATCGGGTAAGGTTTCCCAAAAGTATTGCGGGTACTGGTTAAAGAAAGTTTCTCATGGGGATATGCAACAAAAACTGATTCATAAGGTCACAGTTTTGACACCAGCAGCACCCAGTGTCCATCCCGGCTCATGTGTTTTTGAACAAGATGAAATGAACCCATACATGCTCTAGGAAGGCTGAAACTAACTGCCTCCTCCTATGCAAAGAAACAATCCATGATTATATTGTTTGTTAATCCTAGCACTGTTTCTCTCTCTTTTACAGCAAGCTAATGGCAACTGGGGCAAGACAGTGTTTGAGTACAGGACACAGAAAACAGCAAGACTTCCCATTGTGGATATTGCCCCTGTGGACATTGGTGGCCCAGACCAAGAGTTCGGTATCGATATCGGGCCTGTGTGCTTCTTGTAAATCCAGCAGCAGGGATGCATTGAAGAGAATGCTGAGACTATTGAACTGACAGCTGACACGATCAGCCACGTTGTACATACAAGTACTGAGGACTATTCTGGCCCTGTGGCAAGATATTTATTGTGCCTTTCAAACAATTTCAAGTCATCGAAGATTTGTTTGTAAGTTAGATGAATGTTTGAGGGAAACTGACATAAAAAATTGGTAAAATTCAGAATCATTCCTTTGCCTTCTTTTATGTTTGACTCTTAAGCTTCATGCATTTTGAAGCCAATTATGCTATACTTTGGTCCAAAGATCTTACCATTGATGGCACATTTTTTTATTTCAATAAACAAAAGGTAAAAAGAAGCTACCAAAGATTTATGGATATGAATGCTTTACAGTGTTTATTATAACTACTGTTTCTAGGCCCGGGAAAATCCAAGTCCACAAAATCCAAGTCAAATGATTTATCCCACCACTATGATCTCTTACTCCTTTTCATAGATTTGTCTATTTTCTTTTTATAACAAGTGTTTGAATATAAAGTGAAAATTGTGGTGCTATTGAGGAAATGAATAGAGCCGATGATGCACTTGTTGGCACAGGTATTTTCTCTTTTTCTCAAGACAGTTTTGATAAAACTCCATTTCTGTATCCAATTATTTTAACTCTGTATTGACCACATAGAACATTAAAGATACGTTAAGACTGTCACTTCCTCAGTGTTAGCTACCTCGTCTCCGAAACTGAGATCCGGGGACATTACATGTAAATCTTTTTCACAGGTGCTGTTTTGTAAGTAGTGTGATCTGCGTGCACAGTCCCAGCTACGTGGTACAGGGCAGGGTTTGGGGATGCCAATAAAGATCTTTCTGTCAATGATGGAGAGGTGAAATTGGTGTCGTGTGACTGATGTGTGGTGATTTGTATAATATCTTTTTCTGTTTAACAATGTCAATAACTTACAGTAACCTTAGCACAGCATATTATAGTCTTATGCATGTCAGTTCCCCCTTTCCAGTATCTTGGACTTATATGCTCTTGAAATCCTATTATAACAACTTTTTGAGAATAAGGTGGCTTTGAGTGCCTGTTTGCTTTATGTATTTTTTGCTATGCAACAAATTAAACAAAATGCTTGTTTATCCCCCAAGCTCTTGTCATATTAATTCAGGTTTTGTTAGGTCCTTAACTGCTAGTTTTTTTTTGCACATTGACTCAATATTTTCCATAGCCATATTTCGTGGATTGAAAAATATGTTTCTGTTCTTAAAATAGCTTTGGAACTGTGTTTAATGTGAGCTGTCTGTATTAGTCTCAAGCTTCCCTGAATATGCTTTACTTAAATAGTTCTATTGTTGCCATTTGATTCAGATTACTTTTGATTGAATGAGTATATTTATTATAGATTTTAAACGTGTAAATATTCTCTTTTACAAGGCTTAGCTGCCTGTAAACTCCCCAGAGGCAGAGAGGAGGGGACTTTCCATACTGAAAGCAAATGAGTTTCATCCTTTGAAATAAATATTGAAAATACTTCTCTCTACCTGTTCTTATTTGAGAAGAGTTTATTTGGTGTTAAGCTTCTGGCTTAGATGTACCAGAACAGAATATTTTCAGCCTTGTGAAGGTATGAAACGTTGAGAAGATGGGGAACACAGAGAATCAGCGATGAAGCCGATCAAAGGTGATGTGAGACACAAAACTAACATAAATGTTGCGGTGTAGTTCGAGAAGTGTGAAGACAGCGGTGGAGCGGACTCATCCTGACATCGCGTCTAGAGCTACAGCCACCTGGGATCAACGCCACGTAAATCACATGTCACTACGAAACACTGAGAAACATTTTTAAATTGAAGACAAATCCATTTCATAAAGGACAATCGTGTATAACAGCTCAAGTAAGTTGCTAACAATTAAACACATTATAGAATGAATGAATGAGTGATCATTTCTGCAGTAACATTTTCTTTAATAACTGTAACAGCAAAGTCATAATGCATACAAAGCAAAATAATGGGAATAGTACTGTATATGGACAGAGGCTTTCAAAAAAGTGCTTTCTGGTGCAAGAAGAGAGATTACTAATAAGATAATAAAGTAAAGACATGACAATGCAAGTAAATACTGAAATGGTAATTCAACTTGTTAAAATGCAAGACAATCAAACAATTCAATGCCAAAACAATCACAAAGGATTAATTACAATCAGCTACTTAATGTGTAAAAAGAATGGAAAAGAAAGAAAAATAAGCTTTGTTAAATCATGGGCAAGCTGAGAGTTTGTCATATGTGAGACAGATTCCATCTACTTTTCTTGACAGGTTGTGTTTGGCATACAAATAGGAATGTGTCAACAATGCAGAATTAAAATGGTGCAGATTCAATGGAATAGTCTACACAGACGTTGTATCATATGAAAATTCAGCCACAGAGTGTACCATTGGACATATTGTACTATATACATCCTTCATTGCCTGTGCAAGCAAAGGTTCTTAAAACTACTCCTTCCATGTGTTTTTACAAAAATAGTTATTTTCTATATCGGATCTGAATTAACCTTGTAATATCGAAAACCAAATCTAAATGCAAATACATATAAACCGCAAGATGAAACCTGTGACATCTTGACTCAACTGTGGACCGGATTTTGGCACTTCTTCATACAAACAAGTTAAAAGTACGGAACAAAGAGCATCTTCTTGGCATCAGCAGCGACTGTCTAGGGGATCAAGAGAAAAGACAGTGCCCTCTAGGGTTAGTCCCATTTTGAACCCCTCCTGAAAAACAAGCGGGAGAATAGCGGTGAGAATTAGTGACCCCACAAACCAATTTGCTCTGTGTGAGAGAACATGTCAATACTCAATTAATTTGATAAACTGAAGGTTTGGGAAATGTTAACGGATTAGAGGCAGCATGGGAAAAAAAAGTCTATAAACCTTTGAGCGTGTGTAAGAGGTGTGAAACACTGAACAGAGAATATTGGCTTTCTTTCATACTTGGCCATGCGTTATCCAACACATTTAAGCATAAACACCACATGGCATGCATCCGGATGGAGGAGGTATTATTGAAAAGTACATCAAAAACTCCTTAAGGAACTAATTTAAATCTGTTGAAATATAACGTTATTTTGCACACTGCCAAAATATAGCTGGACATAAATCTAGACATTATTTTTTTAAAAAGCCACAATGACAAATATAGGTGTATGTGCAAAATCAAAAAGAAAAATATGGAAAGAAAAAGGGCTAGTTTAGTTTAACTCTGGTTTTACCTGATGTAACAGACATTAAATTGTGTAATAATAGAGGGTAAAACTTCAGCCACAATGACGTTTTGAACTAATCCTTTGATTTTTATTACTACACTAGTGTTCCTTCTACACCAGGACAGTGTTGACTTATAACACTGCTAGTGACTCTTATGAAACAACAGCTAACTCTGTATTAGTGTTCCTCTTATGTGTGTTGGAGTTAACAGCTTAGTGTTGGTTCAGTAACAATGTTATTATAGTGTTAATAGAGTCAGCTCTTTGGAAAATGTTCATTTAACACATTTCTGGTGGTTCAGTAAGGTGTTAACTCTGAGGGTTTCGACGTCTGGAATATAAATTCACAGTGTTCAGCTTATGCCATCATGCTTTCTTTCTGTTTGCACCTTTAAGTTTGTCACTAAGCCATTTTGTTAATAATGTGATTATTTTGGCTACTGGGTTCTTCATCTACTAGTGTGCATGGACTGCTGTGATAGTGATGGATGGTGATACAGTAGTATAGTTAATCTTTTGATGACCATAAGAACACACACACTGGGATTTTATAGTAAATCACATTGTTGTATAAGCACTGTGTAATATGCTATAAGGTTTGCCAACATTAACTAGCAAACCAAGTAGCCTAATGCAACTGTATTCTCCATAGAAGACATTTAGCCAGCTGATGAAAATTAAACCTATATGTCACCGTCATGAATGCACCATGTACATCTGTATTTAGATTAGAGCCATTAGACAAAGAGCCATCTAGTTGCTAAATAATTTAAATGAACACATTTTGATTTGTGATTTTAATTGGTGTTGGAGGACGCCCACATTACTAATCCCTTATTGCCCCCCTCTGTCGTACAACCCTACAGTAAATCCTCATCTGACAAATAATGCATTTACTGTAGTGGTGTACACCCAAAAGAATGGGAAATAAGAACAAAGTACTGAGATATCAAGTGTCCTCGCTATTCAACTCTATGCAATTACTCTTGACATCAACTATCAATCCTGAGAGAGCTAGTTATTGAGCAACAGAATAAAGCATCTGAGAGAAGTTGAAAGTGCTGCATTTACGTGGCTCTGGTCTTTGTAGATATGACAGCATGCAGCAACATTCAAGGCATGCAAGAACAAGACATAACCACTATCACAGCAAAAACAGAGAGGTCGGTTGTGGGTCAAATTAGAGTAAAGGTACAAACCATCTCTGACGCTGCAAGTGAAAAGGAAAAGAGACGGACAGGGATTGTTAATAAAGTATTATGGAAAGAAAGAAGCGGAAGGAGGAGTTTACACTAAAAATAAGTGTTCTGGGGCAATATTGCCTCCTACTGGCAATTCCCTGCTATAAAACACCAAGCAACTGCAGGTTTATGGGCACATGCACATTTTGGCTGGATGTTTATTTCCCAAGGGCATCATTTTGTAATTGTACAGCTCGGTACAGCCCAATTTCATGCTTTACATAGACCCACAGAAAACATGTGATTGCTGTGGATCAGACATATTAAGTATTTGTAATCATAGTTTGATTATGTGCCGCAACAAGTCAGTAACAATTTGAAGCATCTCATGCAGAGCAACAGCATACAGACAAACAAATACATATTCTATTGAAACGTAAAACTCGGTACAGGGCAAGACACTGAATTGCTAATCATACTCCCAGACAGCCGGGGCTAATGGTATTTCTGTTAAGGTGATCTACTGACAAGCTACAATTATCAGTATGCATAATAGTGTATTATTTTTGAAGTGTCAATAAAATGAAATAAATAGGTAATTTGTCAAACTCTTTATTGTTATGCCACAATACACTACAGAATGATTAAATGGATCTAATGTTCTTCAAACATTAATAATGGTAATAGATGTGGTTCATTTAGCAGCAGTGCCCCCCACTGATAGATAATTATTATAAATCCATCATTTGTTTATCATTAGGTCTCATCCAGAAAACACAAATAGACGGTTTTTCCATATCAACAAGACGCATTTTTAACCCTCAACGGGAACGAGTACTGATACTGGGAATAGGATTTGGAGCGAACTGGGGTTCCATAAAAAAAAATTGACCACACCCCTTACGGTTAAGAAATGCAGAGGAAGCACAAAATTCAAAGACATGCAGTCACCTGCATCTCATCCAGCTTTGACTGAATGTCAGGAGGGAAGTCGGCTGCCCCACAGGTGAAGGGATCAAACGGCTCAGCACCAAACAGGTCTTTCCCTACAAAACAGAGAGCAGACGAAGACATTAGACACCAGTCTCCTGCGTGTTGATTGAGAGAGCAAAATATCCTCATTTGAAATGGACTTCAAACCCATGATTTGTTATCCTGCAGATATTGGATCAAAAACCTTTGAAACCAAATAAACTTGAGATGTCATGCAAACATTTTAAATGAAACAATACTTGGTAATGTGTTATTTCCTTCCTTTTCAGTGCAGTGTGAATGTAATGAAAGTTATAATGTATTTATTGTGGCTTGGTAGCATCCATCAACACCAGGTTTCATTGTAAGGTACTATGAAACATGCTTTATTGCTGAAAGATGTGATACCCGGCAACATTTGGGGGAATGTGAGCAAGAAGTGAGACAGAAGAAAACAATGCAACAGAATTAATTGAGGCAATATCAAGTTGCCATGTAATCAATCAACACATTTCCTTTGACAATGTTGCCCAGAAAGTTGCCCAGTTGTATCACAGCCTTCCATTCAGTTTTTAGAAGCTTGGATAATTTCTGTATTATTTAAGGAGGAATCAATCAATCTGTGAGATCTTTACAAATATTTATTGGGCTAGTAAACCTACACCTAATTCAAAATGAGCAGTATTACCCTTCAATTAATGTGTGTGATCAAAAATGCACAATAAAAATGCTCACGTATATCCGGTGGCAATGTAGTCGGTGGTGGAGGTGTGCAACCGTTGCTGGCCGGTGTGGGCACCAGTGGTGTCGCGGGAGAGAAGGGAACCATGTCAAAGACGTCTGTGGACTGGGGTTTCATGGAGACACTACCTGCCTGTATAAAGTCGTGAAAACAGTTGAGTCTGATAGACTAAGCGAGGTCTAAATTCTTAGTAGTAAGCTTTCCCATATGCTAGTTAGTTACTTCTACAGAGAGAGCAAGAGAAATCACAGTTGAAGCAAGAGAAGAAGGATATACCAGGGCAAGGACATTGAGAAAGACCTCCCACAGTACACAGAAGAAAGAAAAAGCATAGGATGTTTACGCGAGGCCGTGGGATGCTGCATCCCTCAGTAGGCTTAGGAGGAAGGAGAGCGGGTTTGGCAGGCGGAGGGGTTAGTAGCCCGGAGGAGAAGTTGGACTCCGGCGAGCTCATAGGAGTGAGCGTGACAGAGGAGATTTCCAGACAGGGGAGGGACTTGAAGTTGTGACACCAGAAGAGAGAAGAGGGCCTCTGCAGCATGTATGCTTCATTAGTTGAGTTTATGTGCAGAAGCTGAGAAAAGATCAGACAGAAAATGACTAGAGGGGGATAATATTATTCAGTTTTGTATACTTGGAGAAGTGCAGGTAATTGCATTTGCAGGAGGCTGTCGTGGGTAATGGCATTTGCTCCAATTAGGCGGGAAATGTATCACATTACTCATCAAACCAATCAGGTGTGTAATTGCTTGGCTTCAGACAAAGCTTAGACTGCCACCAATTCCCCAAAGATAGGATTGGCTAACCCAGCTAAAGCTTTGCATAGGCTATGCATTTCAAACAGTGAGACTAGAATGGATATTAGAAAACACAGTTGTCCTAAAAAACCTGAAAGAATTGTAAGAAGCTTTCAAATGTTATTTTATAAAGCTTGTAAATTGGAGTGTTTCTGACTGTCATAGTTAGAGATGGTACTGGTTGTGTACTTTCAGGTATTTTCAGAACTTTACTCTTTTCAGAAGTGACTTTTCTGGTTCTTCTGCAGACATTATTATGGCTACTTGGGGAGGATCTAAGAGAGGTGCCAGTTCATCCTTACTGGTGGTACATGAGCTATCATCAGCTGTTCTTCGAGATCTTGAAGCTGTTTCTTTAGCTCTGAGTTTTCTGTTTCCAGTTCTTGAATCTGCAAAAACAGGTTAACACTTAAGTACTGCTTCATAACTACAGTATGGTGCCTGCTATTGAAACATTAATCTGAAATTAATTTGGCTGCCTAAACTTTGGGTCAATTCTCAAATGATCTTGATGAGTTTGACTACAGAATGGAAATAATCTTTTAAGAAGCTGCTCAAAATAACAACCCTAACAACCTCAGAATATAAGTGTTCTTTGTCTTCATTTTAATAAATCACTTTGTAAACAATCATTAGAAAGGCAGCACTATTTCAGCAGGGTGTGCCATGATGCAATTATGTATTGGGCAACAATACAATTTAACACAATAAAATTCATTATTGACATTTTCATCAACGTAGCCTAATTTTCCAAACAACTCTGCATTAACTGAATTAACAACATGACAGCATGGTGGTACTAATTTTCAAAGTAAATTAACTTCTCTGTGAGCACAAACAGGCTGATTTCATTAGACCCCAGTCTGAAACGTACTCTTTTCTGTAGGCTTCCTATCTGTTTCCGCGTCTCCACGTCTTTGCCACCGGATTCCAGGAACTTCTTGTATGCCAGGTCAAAAGCTTGGCCGATAGTTAGGGTTATCTCTTCTGCCTGGAGCACACGATCAACAAAAGCCTCCTTGTAAGATTGTGCATGTAATACTCATTCAAACTATTATCTACATTTAATATTATCATTAGAACTACTTTGTTATATGCTGCTGTCACTCTTATTTTCTCTCTTTATCTATCAGTATTTCTGTCCTCTGCTCTTTAAAACACATTGTGATGTTTTTGTTAACACTTTACAAATAAATTTGACTTGACATAACGATGCCAATATATCAATGTCATTATTTAATTATATGCATCATTAGTTTGGGTGAATGCAATCAAAGATTTAATATAATGCTTGGAAAAGCATGGAAAGCTGTGAGTGCCAGGGCTTTCCATTTATAAGTAATTATAGAGTAATATGGTCACGACGATGTATATACAGTACTGTGCAAAAGTATAAGGCACATGTACAAAAACTCTGTAAAGCGAAGATGCTATCAAAAATAATACAATGAAAGGTTTAATGAAATGTAAAAGACTAATGCAGAAAATAAAAAAAATAAACAGACCAAATTCATATATAAAAAAAAAAGTACTGTATGTAAAAACACATTTTACTGTATTTACTATACTACATTTACTATAATCAGCATGATAAATACTAGATTCCATATGTATTGTTGATATTGAATTACTGTATTGGCAAAAATACCAAAGAACAAATGTATTGTGGTTAAAACTAAGGATACTTACACATTTCTCACTGTCAAACACATAGCAGAGGTGTTTGTTGGATTCTGAGTCTTTGCAGATGAAAGTGAATATCCTTTTATCAGTTTTGTCATCTGCACAGAAGGATATCCTATGTAACTGACAGTTATACTGCACATCCTGGAAAGAAAGACAACAGAGTCAGTAAGCCCTGTGCATATTTGTAAGATTTGATGAAAACATAAGAATTTCTTTTTCTATCTGGCGACCAAGACTCAAAGAGCTTCCGGCATCAACCAACGCACCTCCCAATCACAAAGTTGAAACAGATTGGACTCACTTTTGTCTTGGGATCGAGTATCTTCACTCCATAAATGGAGATTTGCAATTCCACTTTAGGGAGCTTCTGTCCCTCCGACTTCTTGATATGCCTTTGAAACTGCCAGTTGAAGAAAGTGTAAATGTAAATTTTATATTATGCCACCCACTCATTGCACACGGGTTATGGTAAAGTATAGTGGTAATAATTTCAGAATGACTGTTTTTTTTTACCACAGCTGTTTAAACATTTAGTAACAACTAAACAAGCTCCCATGACAAATAGCCTATTGAGGAATCTCTTCAAAAAGACTGTTACTGTTAGGGTATGTGCATTAAATTAATTTAGCACAACAGTAAAGTACATTTCCTACAATGAAAATACACAGTTTTGACCAACATGTCATGTTATCTACAAAAGGCAACAAGAATTTATTAAGGAAAATTTAATCATTAGGACATTTCTCAGAAGAAGCAACGAGAAATGAAATCTGTAATCCAGTTATTGCGTAGCTCTTCCAAGCATTCGGTATCTTGGCGGCTAAGGTACCAACTGACAGGAACACTGACATGACTTGGCAGTGAATTTAGTAATATAATAATAACAACCACTGAATATGTCTATTAGAATAAAAGGGGAGTGTATATTCTCAGCTCGACAGACAATGTATCATCAGCTGTGACATCCAATGAGGAAATGGCCTGGCATGAAGTCAACTAAACCCTATGATTCGTTTCCAGACAAAACAAGTGTTTATCAAGCGACCACCACATCCGGAAAAAAATGTGAATCATTGTAATGAAGGCTGCATCTGCTGCTCTAACACTCGCCTGACTGAGGGAGGGGGGGTAGGGTGGCCGGGGGGAAGGGTGGCCGGGGGGGTGTAAGTGATAGGCTAGTACTGACATTCAGTGACCTTGCATGGTCATTGGTAGATATTAAACTATTAGACCTGGAGCATGGACTTATATCTTACAAGGCCATCTCTCAATCGTCACATTTTTTCTCCACGTGATTTTTGGAAAGGTAACTGTTTCCAGTGCAAGTGTATCCAAGAAACCAAACATGGAGGCGTGTTCGCCCCAATAGCTTTTCAAGATGAAATGCAATGTAACAAAAGAAGTATGGGCTTGGAAAACAAGTCTCCCCTACAAGTGGCCTCACTAATTCAACTGGAGAGGAGAAGACAGAGGAGAAGAGGAGAAGCCAGGAGAGTAGAGCCACATAACCAAGAAGCTGTAGGAAAGTAAAAGTTGTAATAACCATGGTTGTTACCACCGTTTAAAGGCATAGGTGGAAAGAGCACTGATGAACTATTAAATGTTACTAAAGCTGGGGAATCCTTGTCTTGAAAACTACAAGTAAAAGTGTCACTCAGTATAGGAGTAAGCAAGTGCTTTTAGTTGAGAAATTCACCATGTTGTTGTGATCCTTGCAAATAATTGTCCTTATAAGCCCAATGTTCTGGGATGCTCCCTTTTCACTTCATTTATTACACCTACCAATTATGACTACCGATAACTACCAATTACGAGAGGCAAACCAGCGTGGTCCAGAACTCCAGTATGGTGTTAGTTTATTTTAAATGACACATCTCATTGTACCCACTACTCTTATATCCAAAATTAAAACTGACCAAGTAAAAGCAGAAGAAAGTACTTAAAAAGATTACTCAAGTAGAAGTAAAAGTACAGATTTCCGTTTGAGTAAAAGCACTCAAAAACCCCCAACGAAGGTTGACTGAGCACACTTGCTCTTTATCTGCAGCAGCCTGCTTAACACACATTCACACTCGGGAGCTGTCCCTCTGTCCCAACCACTTAGCAACTCCAAGGGCACCTTGATGGCAGCTGATGAGGGAGAGCAGCGTTTTGTCATTCACTTCCCCTGCCCAGAATTTCCCATCAGTCATACAAACAACCTTCCAATCTGAAGCCCACTTTTTTTTAACCTTCAGCCTACCACTGCACACATACGCACATACTCATATGCAGGAGTAACTGTACCTTTAGCTTCCTGACTGCATCCTTTACAACTTCTGTGCCTTTTGGGGCCTCAACCTCTGTGTTTCCAAGGAACTGGAATAAAAAAAAAAGAGAAAAATACATCAGTGATACGACAGAAATATGACCAAGACATACAATACTGTGCAAAAGTATTAGGCACCCTTGATTTTGAATTTGGTCTTAGATGTTTATTTTGTTTCTGCATTACATTACTGCTCTTTATAGTACATTTTTTAATATTTAGAAACTTATTTGTTATTTTTGAAAGCATCTTCACTTTACGGATTGGTCTTTGACTTTTGCACAGTACTGTACATATAAGCAAAAAAAGTGTCTGCTATACAACAAAAGAATAATGGAGGGCCACATAGAAACAGGTATCAATCAGAAACATGCCTTCACAGGACATGACATGAAATGAAACCTGATCTCATGAAGTAGGCTTGTGACATTAGGAAACACTGGGATGCTCCTTTGATCTTGTTCTCATCTGCTTTCTATCAGATTGCACCTTCACATTAGCACAACACACACAGGTGATATTTGATTCACCATCACCTTGTATTTGTGCTGCTCTGATTACAAGTTCAAATGAAAGTAGACTGCATTTGTATGAGATTATTCACGCTCACATCCCTCAGAGACATGAAAGGGCCACATCAGCTCCTTCACAAAAGCACATGCTAACGTACCATACGCTTTAGTATAGACACATTCACGCATGCACACAAACACACAAAAGCAAACACACAGACAGACAGACAGACAGACAGACAGACAGACAGACAGACAGACGGGGCGGCATTTCTGCTGTTGTCCAACAGATGGAGCCATTAACCTTTAGGCCTGAACATGAGGCTCTCCATCTGGCAGGAACCCCAGTAATGGTTCCAGTCACACACTGCCTCAGTGCCTCCTGAGCTTATTGCCTCTTTCAATACCTCCTGAGCATCACTTGTGCAGCCTGTTCCAATATCAGACTTCATAAACACTGAGGTCAGTCCCTTTAGGGTTGGGAAAAACAAGACAGCATTTTGTCCCACTGGACCAAAGCAAGCAGTTCAGCCCAGCATAGATTAATCATCTATTCTATTGCAAATCAAAATCCTGTGAACAAACCTACGACAGGATTGTTAATGTCCATTTTATTTTGAAACTTGGCTTGAAGAATGTTATGAATGTTGTCCTTATATATGTGGAGTGATGCTTGTTTGTCTTTATCTACAGTGATGATACGTTTTCAATTTGTCACCGCGCCTACGTCAGCAAGATCGATTCTTGGACATTTATTGTACTTGGAAACTAAAGTGATTCATGTAGTGAAGCATTGTGACTGTGTCAGCTATGAAGAAAGGCCAGTTACTGATCAATCATAGAGCATCATAAAAACAATTTAGAGACCTTTTAAAAAAGAGGGTATTGTAAATGTACAATGTTATTGTAAAATAACTGTCCAACTATCCAAACTGAGCCTGACAATTATTGCAATGAGCTGGCAAACAACACACCAAAAATGGCACTTATCAAAACAACTTATCAAAATTGATGGATGTCTGATACCAAAGTGTCAGCATATCGCGCTGGTGTGACAAATGTACTCTATGGACACTTCAGGACACGTCTGAGAACGTAATTCAAGTGAGACCGTACTGACAGATATGCCCAGAATAGGAGGGAGTACCACTTGTTCCTGACCAGTGCGTTCGGAGCTACAATTGGGGAGGTTGCACTATGCAAACCAAGCCTGGGGGCTCATCCATCACTTGGTGCATGCACTCCAAAAAAGGGGGCACTCCTCACTCCCTGCGGTGAGGTTTCACCCATTAGCTTAAAAGGGACAGTGCACTCCAAAATACAAAACACAGAACACATGCACATACAAAGAAACTAAAGTTTGAGCCTAATCTCAAAATGGATAATTTCTCTTCAAAGAATGGCCTGTGGCAAGTGGAGGTGGCACAATGGAGAGGTGAGCCTATTACCACATTTGAAAACCACACTCTTCCATCACCAATATTGGATGATGGAAGAGTGCTGTGTCATGCTGACGGCAGGGTCCGAATTTGGTGTAAATAACATGAATCCAAGGATCGATGCTGCCTGGTGTCAGGGTAGTGGTGGTGGTGTAATGGTGTGGGGAATATTTCTTCGCACACATTATTCCCGCCAGTACCAATGGTATGCAGTGGTATTCAGATGATGCTCCACTGTAACACTGTTGCTCACCGAGTACAGCCCTTCATGGACAGTCTACCCTTTGTCACATGGGTTCAGGGTTACTGTAGACTTGACCAGGTAGAAATGTAGATGCAAGAACAGCTACTTCATAGTCTAACTGGGCTGGACTTTTAAAAACAAACAAACAAAAAAAAAGAAAAAGGACCAACAAGAACTTTCAAGCTCCAGGCGAAGAAAAAGGGAAAGTGTTTTTCAGTATTGTTTTGTGTTTGTAACATTCAGTTGACCACCCCACTCCCCGTTCTCTTTGTATTGATGTGGAGATATTTAGCTCCACACTCATCACTGAAATATAGCCATACTTGTGGTTGGCATCTCGGATGCCTCCAGGAGGATAATGTGTCATGTCTCACAGCACACACTGTCTCAAGATGGAACATGACAGTGACTAGTTTGCTCCAGTGGCCAGCACAGTTCCTAGATCGCAACCCGATACTGCATCTTTGGGATGAGGTTGAAACAGGATGTGGCAATGTGAACCTGCAGGAACTGAACGACACTATCAAGTCAGCATGGATCAAGATTCATGTGGAACATTTCTAGCACCTTGTTGAATCCATGCCTAGAATTCTGTCTATTTTGGAGGCAAAAGGAGGGTTCTACCCTGTGCTAGCTAGGCGTTCCTAATAAAGTTGCCACTGAGTACATATTCAAACCATGCTGAGTGCTTCAAAATGAGAGGAACAGACCATGTACGCTAACAGCATTTTGGCTGTCTCAATCTCTCCACTTCATTCAGTGATGAGTCATGGACTCAGAGCTCAGAAAATTTAGCAAGACACCAACTCATCAGTAACTGCTCAGGAATTGACAAGACACTTTGATTTTAGAGAAGTGTGTACTGTCAGTTCCCCCTGCCTCTTTGCAGCATACCAAAACTTCAGCAGTTGGGGCACGTGATAGTTTGGACTTCCATCTAAGTTCAATAATAACATTTCTGAGGCACGGGGAGCATGCTGACAGGTTCTCTGCCTCGAGTATTTGCTGAAATGGAGCAGAAAACTGGTCTGACAGGAACTGCTTCCCATGTGACACAGTCTTCCTTTAAGATGTGTTTGTTGAAGATCTGAAAGAGACTAAACAAGTGTGTTTTGTAACGAGGTATGTTTCAAGTCAAAATTGAATGTCCCATTTCACAAGTTATTCTCCTGTCAACACCCCCCCCCCCCCACACACACACACACACACAATAAACACACAAACAAACAAACATCGGGACTGTTTTTCTGCATAACAGCACCAACCAGAGCAGCTGTTCTGAAAGGTAAATAAGGGAATATCATTCCTTTGATAACTCATATGCTGTGGTGGTATGCAAAGAGAACCGACCACAATGGAAAGTCTTTCTATCACGTACATTTCAAATGAGGCAAACTACCAGTAAATGAATGATGTAATGGGCGAAAGGGCATTGTGCTAGATGAGCTCATTTGCTGGAGATCACCAGACACCAGACAATGGGCTCAATGTGAGGCTGGCTGTTTCAGGAGAACTACATCCTGGAAGTATTGGCTTTTTTGGGGTGGACTGATTCTCAACTGAGCCCTAACCCCTAACTGAGAGTTTGTTGGTCTGTAGTGCTCTGGTCCAGAGAGGGCCCAAACCAGTAGAAAGGTAGATGCTTCAAAGGGATTGTTTTTGTGTTTGTTTCTTGATCAGTTTCCATTCTGTTCCTTTCACAGTAAAAGCCTCTAGCCATTGTTTGGTGAGGGACTGCATCGCTAGTCTTCATGTGCTAGATTATTGTAAAACATTGTCACCATTGTCATTACAATTAAAAAATTAGATGAAAATTAGATGGGGATACATACCTTGGCATTGTAGGGTATGTAATGCTTGGCCAGTGCTTCTGGGGTATGCATCCATGATTTATCTGAAATGATACAAACAGCAGTAAGAGTCTCACTCAATAATAAATGGTACGGATAAGGCTTTCCACCAGATGTTCGAACATTGCTGCAGGGATTTGCCCAGCCGGCATTCAAATTCATCCCAAAGGAGTTCGATGGGGTTGAGGTCAGGGCTCTGTGCATGCCAGTCAAGTGCAAGATCGATCTTGACAAACCATTTCTGTATGGAGCTGGCTTTGCACGGGGGCATTGTCTTGCTGAAACAGTAAAAGGCCTTCCCCAAACTGTTGCCACACAGTTGAAAACACAGAATCGCCTAGAATGCCATTGTATGCTGTAGCGTTAAGATTTCCCTTCACTGGAACTAACCAGTCCGAACCATGAAGAACAGCCCCAGACCATTACTCCATTATATACATTAGAAGGGGTGTCCGCATTAAATTGATATCACGTGATTTGGATTTTAGGATGGATTTTGTGTAGAGGAAAAACCCTATACATAACACAAATGGCTTAAAGGTTACCTTAAAAGGCAAAGATATAAACAAACAATGAGCGGATCAGAGACCATAATAGATCATTGACAGCACAAACCAAAGCATCACGTTATGCAGTTTTCCGCATTATTTTCATTAACTACAGATTAAGTAATTTTTTCTTCTTCTTTATTTCCCCATTCCATTCATATCAGTTGTAATGAATTTTGTGACAAAAGATGACTGTGACCTTGGGGCACTCGACTCCTGTAGGTTGATTGTTCTAATCAAGTCTTTGCGAGGTGCAGACAGCGTGACTCGTCTTCACCATGCACTCTTCATAGGTATACTAATAACTTTGTTTACATTGATGCTGTTGGCTAAGTGGCTTGATAAATCTAAAGTCCATTCCAATTACTGTTGATGTGGATGCCACATTCGCTTAATTTTGATTGCATAGGTTTGCTGATATACTGTATCATGAAAATGGAAGTCATGTTTCATTTTCTGGTAATTTATTTTGATAATAGGAAATAAAAAGGGGAGACAAGGCAACCAACCACTAACAAACACACACAATTACTTCCCTATGGCAGTGTAAGTCTTCAGATACTGCATGCTAGCCTAAGTGGGCTTTTCTTCAATATTGTCATTATGTTTTAAACCCTAGCAGCTATGCAATGGGATTAGCCCTGCTCACACCTAGCACCCATCCCATCAAAAGTGCAAACAGTGGTGGGGTTCTTGAACGAAGATTGATGGAGGGATGATGTGTTTCCTCGTCTGGTTTGAGACAGGGCTACGCAACTGTAAATTGTAACGATGAGAAACGAGGAGAGGATGGAGGAGAGGGGTGGGGACTGGCAAAGTGGCATAGCAGGTAGGCGGACATCTTTTTCTAGCCGTCAGCACACTGCTCTGATTAAAAGGGGGGGGTGGGTCATTGTAAGCTTAAGTGAGCACAAAAAAAGTAGGCAATGACACAAGGGGCCATTCGGGTTGGCCCCAGCTGGAGATAGGGGCATGAGGATGAGTCTGCATCAGAAGGTCAGTCTGTGTGAGTTGAGTAGTCAGGCGCTCGGTTGACAGGTGGGGAGCCATGGATGAGGATAAAATAGCAGGGATGACAGCCTGTGAAGTCTCAAAGTCTCAGTGCACTGAAGAAGCTGCCCAGGAGTACATTGCTTCTCAATGCCCTGTGACACATATGCGTGCACAAAATTAGCCAATTACGATGTGCCAAAGCATAAAGGTCAACCCTTCATGAATGTTACACTCCAACAACTCATACAATTAGCTGCCTTTTTTGATTTGCTAGTGAAAACTCAAGGGGTAGGTCTTTGTCACTGCCTCTGTTTTGAAATTCCAAATTGATTGCAAATGAGGGGGATTGGGATTGGGATTGTGAGCAGTGCAGGGCAAAAGGTTTACACAAGTAAACAACCGACCTTTAATCTTAGATCTGTCTTGTTTAAAATCTTGGCCAATCTATTGGCAAGTCTTGGAACTGGTGTCTAAAACAATGCGAGCACTAATTCAATGCCCTTGACTCTGTTCTAATTAAACAGAGTAGGCAGAGATAAATGGATAATCGTTTAGCAAAAGCAAACAATGGATAACCTCTAACTCTCAATAAAGGGTCGCAGCTCAGCGATGCAAATAAAAGCAAGCTATGGAGTAGTGATGGACTTTATTGGCCTAAATAATCAAATGTTCATGTTCTCAGTGAGCAGACCTCAGACAAAGCATTCTTTGCAGACCCAACGATCTGCTGTAAAGTGGTGCAGTGGAGAAAAAGGGAACAAGACCGAAAAAAACAACTCGTGCTCCATGCTGTTGCACAGAATGTGAATGTATTGATGGTTTGGTCTATCAGACCTTAATCACAAATGAACCATTCCTTATCTAGAAGCGAACAGCTGTCTTTGCTTTCTCTCACCCTTCTTTGATTTTTGGAGCAGCTTCAACCACGGGTTCAAGCATTGGGGGCTTCTTTATAATGGGAACTAGTGATCACTCATTGATCTCAATGAGAAGGGCATCCAAAGAAAATCCAAACGATCGATACCAAAATCTTTCACTTAATTAAACTTCTCCGTTGACCTCCAGCAAGTCTGTCAGGAAGATCTAGGAGAATGTGTAACAGAAGAAAGTGTTGCATTGTTTATGGTCGAATTCAGCCCCCCCCCCACATTATATAAGAGACAATTGAGTAGACAGACCACATGTATAACAGTGTATTCATTTAACTATTCTCCAAGCTGAGATCTTGCCTTTTAGACCTTGAATGTTCTGTGCTGTGCTGTAAGTGCAAATATGTCAGCATGCACAACTTGTCTATAGGGCCACAAGATGTGGGCCGGCAATAGCCCAATTCACTGCAGTATTCAATCAATGACTGATGTATTGGCTGCACAGTTCTCCATCATGTAGCTTGCTGTGCAGAACAGCACTTCAAATTGGCTCCAAGCAGAACTGCACTCACCACAGTTCAACGTTCAATGAAACCTATGCCGGTGGCATAGGTTACTGACCTTAGACCAGTATTTGGACACCAAAATTCATCCTGCCCCTGCAAGCAGTGTTTGCCATCTGAAGCCAGAGGGAAATGCACGACGCTATACAAATTCATGAGCGTTGCAGTGACATTAAGGCAGTGTGCCCTTTGAGAGATTCTAACTGGAGCAGAGCTCGTAAATCATTCCCTGTCAAAGACAAACCTGCTCTTCTAAAACAGTGCTGTGTTGACAACGACCAGAGACGTTACATGTACATAGATGACGTTTGGATTGCTGTACATGGGTTTACATGTGCAGGGAAGACACTTGGACTTCTTATGGCTTGGTTAACTTCACCCTTGTCTGCATACCCCTTTTTAATGTTCAAACAATGACGAAGATACGTTTCTGTAGTGCCACTTCTCCAGAACGCTGTAAAGGGTTCACTCTTTATCAGAAAAGGAGTATTTATCTAGAGTCATTGGCATGGTCACATGATTTCATGAACTAACTACATATTCAGTGCATCCTTTCAGAGAAATCTGATGCATAAAGCCCCACACTCTCCTTTTATAGCGGAAGTGTGCATGTTTTATGCAAGGCATGCATAAATTACACTGGGATGACAAAAACAGATTTTGTACGATTAACTCATTGCTTTGTGCTCAAACCAAGTTACAAAAGGATGAATTATGGCTCACATAACAGTTGCAGGGTTCATTTCGGAATTGAACATCACTAAGGCTGGTGTTTATAATGTATGGGGGTGGTCACAGCCAACACAGCCCTAAGGAAATTAAAAAGCCCATGTAACCTCTGCATCTAATTTTCTATGTGGGCACCTGTTGTTGATTTGATCAGAATGATTGATACACGACATTAGACTGAGCATTTTGAGTATGCTTTGGTAATTTGTTAAGGTTTACATCCACGGTGCAGTCAATGTTCACCAGGTGCATTGGAAATTTCATGAGGCACAATGACAACTTCTCCCGGCCGTCGTCAGTTTGGTAATTTGGCCTTGTGCCTTGATTCATGAAAATAGAGCCCTAAGAGTGAACCAATTGATCGGACAAAATGAGTATCTGATAAAGATACTTTTTCCGAGTATGATTGTCGTCCGACTATTTTGCTATTATGCATTGGCATGTGGAGTAACATAACATAATGCATCTAACTGCTGATAACATCAACTGACCTAAAATCACAGAGCAAGGAAACTACAACATGGGGAGTTAGTCAATCTGAAAGGGCGGTAGGTGGTAAGTCATGAAATTACCCAAATGTCTGAATAAGACATGACACTGGTACGCAATGTGTTAGCTGGAGTTACCATGAGCTCTGTAAACTGCTGCTCTGTGGCTCACCAAAACGCCCACATGAATTCCCTAGACTCCCGATTCTGATTGCAAGTCACGTCCAAGAGCATAGGGCAATAAACATAAGCGATAAAAATGATCAAGACCCCCGTTGGCAGTACCTGCTAGATGTGATCAAGTCCACAAAACACGGGCAGACACAGAGATAAAGGGGGAGGTAAATCACTGGAGTGGACATATTGTCAGCACCAACCCGCACAACCTCATCCAACGCTATCAGAGGCAGTTGGCCCTATGGAAGCTGATTGGGAGCATGCCCCCTCAGCATCTAGCCACATGTGGTACACAAACTATTAAAAACATGCTCAAAATTGAATTACAACTTTGAAAACTTTGCTTGATAACTGTGCTCTCATTTGAAAAAAAATGCAGGTGCATTAAACTTCCTGACATACAAGAGCACAGCGGTGATCCCAAACTCGGCATATATTTCCATGCTAAAATGTCCTGTTTTGACAAACAGTCAGTCTCTCAGCTGGAAGCTGACAGAGCCAGCCAGTACTCCTCGGCCCTCTGTGATTCCTAACATCCCTTGCTTTGAGGTGCCTCTAAGTCATAGACAATGTGTTGTTGCTCAATGGTAACTGGCTGCAAAAACAGATTGGGAGAGAGACAAAGAATTGAGACGATTATCTTTGTCTTCAGCTATGCAAGTGCCTGTGACACAGGCCCATCGTGATTAAAAGCACATTATTTGCACTTGGAGAAATGAGAACATGTATACTTGTTGGACTGATCCAAACCTGTTGCCATGACCATCGTGACAGCCGTTTATGTAAAATACAACTGTGAGCAAATAAGAAATGACAGAAACCAAAAAGCTTAAAATGCTAACAAAAAACTGAAGCCTTCCTCCGGTGAAGCGTGCACCCCCCTCTCATTTGTTCCAACGTAAAAACAGGTGAGCCACATGAAATTCACCAACAACACAAGGCAATAATGGCGTTTTAGAATTGGGTAATACAGTTCAGAAGAAACTAGAAATGCTATACTGAAAAAAAAAAAATACTCTAATGTGAAATCACTGTGGAAAGTAAACCCTTTTAAACCCATGTGAAGAATACTTAAGAACTGTTAAGCTGTCAGCTGCAAATAAAACGGTTCGTCTCATATGATATTTACAGTGGACAATTATTAATTGCAGTAAAATTTGGTGTGAAATTGAAAAAGAAATGTTTTCAAAGGAATTCCTTCATTGCACAATGAGGCAGGAAACTGTCTTAATTCTACCAGGCTGATGCGAATCTTTCTAATTTGGCCAACAGAGTGGAGTGAAGTGTACATTTGGTCCAAATTCATTCCCAGAAGAGCGGCAAGAGGGCGAAATGGATCTTCTCACAAGATCTTTGCAATTAAGAATATTGCAATTCAAAAACTGTTACATGTGAATTATAAAAATAGGAAAGAGGAAATAATCAGGCCTTTGCAGAAACAATCCTCCTGTGTAGGCACTTTATAGTGGGCGTTGGGTATCTAATTCAAATGTATTTAAGACCTGAAATATAAATATACTTTGCAAATAATACTTATTTTTAAGTAATTAATTTGTGGAATGATAAAAAAAAAAAGTGTTGGAAAAGCTTGAAGCAGATGTGTAAAGTAGCCTTCAATCAACAGGGAACCTTTAATAATGGCTGAGGTGTATAACGCACATGTGGGGAGCAATATAAACTGCTGCAGATTCATCTGTATGTTCCTGCTCTCTGATGAAAACTAGCTATCACGCAGCTATCTGGGTGAGAAACCTCCATCAAAGTAACATCTGTAATAAACCGGCTTGCATCACGTGCCAAAGCCTGCCTGTAACACCACACTGCAGAAATGAATCCCAGAAGGTCTGTCGGTGTTGTTGATGTTAGCAGTGTTTGGTGGAGGAGACTGGGTTTGGTTGGGAGAGACTGTTTCCCCTTTCCCCAGTGAAAGAGATTCAATGCATGCTTTATGCCAGATGGCTGGATGGATGCGCTTTTTGTAGTTCCTCTCACAATTCCACAGAAGTGGACAGTGTGTGCTAGCCTGTCTGGGAGTATTTGTTGGGGGGAAAGTCAGTGCAAGGCAGTGATCGGTAAACAGTCTACATGTCTGTTTAACCGTCTGTCCTTTTCTCTGGGGGGGCTCTGCATCCGCTAATTCATCTGTCAGCTGGCAAAGGAACTCAAATGCTGTGCCTTGCTCCCTCCATGAATCCTTGACAACATGCCCCCACAAGGTAGGTGGGAGGTACGACTTAAGTATCAGCTTAAAGGAAAGGCTCGGTCAAAAATTATGGTGGAGCTGCATTTCAATATCAGATATTTGCCTCCTGTGATTACTGTCTTTAGCTCCTAAAATAGAGGGCCTGATGGGACAGAGTGAATTACAACACCAAAATATCATTAAAGCGTGGCCCAACACCTGGGCCCCTGACACTCTACAAACACTATCCAAGGCAAGTCTGTTGATTCATGCCAGAGGGAGTGGGACAGATGGTGGTAAACACAAGCTGTTGTGCACACTGTAGTCCCAACCACAACGTTTGATTTCCATTTATGTCCTCTCCTCCTCAGATATTAGTCCTTCCTCTCGGGCGATTTGGTCAATCAACCAGAGGATGACAACATCCTCTGGTTGATTGACCACTCAAATGCCCGGTGAGGCTAAAGTTGAGACATGTTCAACTTGGTGCTCCCAGGGAAGCGGAGGAGGAGGTAATATTCACTCAAGGCATACAAGCATGAATGCACACACTACACTTGTTATTTGTTGTGTCTGGATGTTGCCATGGTGGTTGCCTGTTCTGTTTTCTGTTATGTATTGTGCTTGTATTAGTCATTTTTGTGCACATGCATTTTATTCTTGTATTGTTCCCAAGGACTCTGTAAAAAAACCTTTAAAGCTGCACTAGGCACATTTTTTTAATGTAAAAATGCACATCTTATCAGCCTAAAATGAGGCTGCATTAGAGAAGAGTGTCCCCTTCCTCCTCATTGAGACACTGTAGATTTGCCGTACTTGCCCAAATGAAATTCTGGTGTGACAAATTAAAACGTAACAGCAAAATACAAAACTTCCTCCTCAACAGCAACAAGTGAGCACTCCACCGAGAGAAAGCTGGACTCACAAATACAAGATCCCTTGACTCTCTCGTCCCTTTGGTATAAAGCGATCAGACACCGACCGGGCTGGTAAACATGAGTGTTACCTGACATCACATTACATGATTTCTGGATATTGAATTTCACATTTTTCAAACATTTGCCATTTGGAGATGCCAACATGTGAAGTTTCCTAGTGCAGCTTTCAATACATTTGATGTAATTTGTCAGAATTGTGCAGACAGAAAAATCCTGCATGAAAGTTTTGGCTGACTACTGTAGGAACTCAGGTATCAGAACCCACTGAGAATGATTTTTTCCATTAGAGAGAATAGTGTTTTCCATTCATAGATTTGTTCGTGGCTGCCAAACCACGATGTCAGACAGGCCAAAGTGATCACTTGGAGAAAGCATAAAATTTGAACAGCATTTCTTGGGTTGCATGACCACAATCCTCCACACTGCTTGATTCTGTGTGTCTTGCCCGTCCACCGGCCTGTTACCATAACAAAGAAGTGAAATGCTCTCGTATAGTGAGATAGTGTATAGTAAGAACATCCTACCAAACCAAGTCGTGGCATTGCTGCAGCTAATAAAAGCTTGGCTAGAGTCCATAAGCTAAATGAGGCTTAGTCTTAGCTCACCTTTTTTCCGGTTGAAGGCGCGGTTCATAGTGGAAAACTTGCTTCTTTGCGGTCCCTCCTGCGTATCTGCCAATTATCCACCTGGAAAAGGAGCAGGGGGGAACTAAGTTAAAAATTACTTTGACCTCAAGCCTTCACCAAAAAAAAGAAAATGTCTAAAAACAAACAAAGTCTGAAGTTGTTTCTGCAAAAAATCTCCACCCTCTCAGAGTGAGGCAATGTTTATGAGTCATCTAGCTGTCAGAATGTACGCCAATGAAAATCCAGGTCTGTACTACATCTGTTTACCACTGGGCCACATCGCATTCACCACCTGTGGAGGCTCATCAAACACTCAGCTACGTAGGTAATAGTGTTGCACAGTGAAATGTTATGTTGTTGACCATTATCCGCTGGTACAATCAGTGGCACTGGATTCTAATCTTCCTAACAGAACTGGGTCAAATGTTTGTGTTTGTGTTAACACTACACATTCAGCCACAAAGTCTAACCAGAAATTAATATTACACATCATGGTACCAAAGACCTGATCAGTAAAGACTAGTCCTGGCAAGAGATTCCAGTGTTGAACTTCAGTATGCTGGTACTGATAGCTTCTAGATTTATGTCAACAGTAAGTGCCTCACACACAAGCAACATGGGTATATATTGGAATTGTTCAATATGTTGAAATACTCTGGCTGGATAAAGTGAGAGATGAATGTGGCCACTGCCGAGCCACCATCCTATTAGCCCTCCAGACAGAACAGGGAAGACATAGTAGAGGACATAAGAAGACTTAGTAGTAGCAGAGCAACAGGTAGGCTGACACATTATTAAATAAACAGTATACAGTTACTTTTTTTATTGATGTGAAAATGTCAGGATAGCTCAGAAAAAGTGACAGCTGGATTCAGAGCTATGTATTATTGTTCCATGGAGAGTTACCAAGCTCACCAATCCAGTTGACTGCCAGGACACACTGTCCAAGACCTGGTTAAGGAAGCTGTTCCAAAACTTTTGGAAAAAAAGATCTTTATAAGGAGGCCTGCCTTATAACAGCTATTTCAATCACCACCTTTCCCAGCAAAGCCACTTTTGCATAGGCTATTTACAAAATAATATTAAAATCTTTATTAACATCTACTTTTATCTAATAAACTTATTTTATTTGCTGTTGTTTTTCACTGTAAAGTTCTATATAAATGTGGTGTATTATTATTATTATTATTATTATTATTATTATGAAGAAAGTACATTTTAAAAATGGGAACAATCACGGCGTTTGCCAGCTATAGGCATGGAGGGAGTTGGGAGTGCTGTGTGGGGCCTGGTATGATGCACAAGCACCAATTAAGAGCGCCAGGTTAATGACTCCATGCAGAAAACAGCCATATACACTTATAAGTAATGAAGTCAACAGCACAGCACATTCAGAGTACCGCAGTGCTCGAGTAGTTGCTGAGTTGACTCAAGCAGACTCAAGAATACTCTAAGAGCCATCGTTTGGTCTGAGAATAAAGCTAAATAAAGAAGTATTCAATCGAGGACAAATCATTCAAAATACCATGGGAGGTTCATGAGCCACTAGCTGCTTTGACTGAATAGCAGTAAGGTACCATTGCAAAACGATGGAGTCATGCTATTGACTCAAATGTCTTTTTTTTTAACTAGAGTACGAGACTAGAGATAGAAGTGAATCTCCCTGGTTAACAAAGAAACTTTTACAACAGGGCCATTGGTATTTCTGAACTTGCATATAAAAGCTATGAGCTATAGAAGCAATAAAATATATACTGAGGAATTTCTTACAATGTAGGGGCCTGAGGTTTTGCAGATACAAGTTTTAACATTGTATAACACCTCTCAATATAAGGAAGTATTTTTTTCTCGTGACAGAGGCCCTCTAAAGAGCTGGAGAAAACTTAAATGGAACAAGCTACAGGGTGGGGACTGGGACATTCCCAAGTCTGCCAAAACAGAATATCTTCGCTGCTGAGAAAGACAGCTTGTGTTCCTTATTTACGGGCCGAACGCGCTGCCGTCATAAGCATCGCAGCGTCAAATGAACAAGGACACTGGTATTGTCTACAATTCACCCGAGACAAGGACAGCTCTTTCTGCAGAGCTCCACACCAAACTATTTTGGGAAATTTGGACTGCCAAATTAAGACCTTAGTATATAGCATTGTCCCACTTTTCACGTGTTAACTGCACTGCGGCCTTCATGTTCTGTCTACTTCCTCCCACTCCCCTTGACTCTAGGATTACTTTTAAGCCTTCTTATGAGCCCACCAAGGGAAGACTAGTACAATGACCAAACTAATGAATGAAGAACCCACATCAACTAGACCAGCAAGAATGAATGAAGGACAGAAGATATGAAATGAGAGTAAAATGAAACTGAGAGGTGGCTGCACTTGAGTTCTTCACTTCACCATCAAGACCCACCAGTTAGGTTTCAAAGTATTAGTATTAGTAGAGTCTTTTCACTTCAACATTGCAATTATGCACTGTATGTATCTTACACTGTATGTATCTTACACTTATACAAGTTATGAGTAAAATAAATTCTAGCACGAGTGAAGCTCTGCTTGCATCAAACACACTAAATGAAACTAAAGACTAAATGATGTTGCTGAAGCGGCAGGCATGGTGAGGTCAGCCAATAATAAATGAAATCAGATAGAAAGTCTGAAGTCACGTATCACAGCTATAGAAGTTCTTTAAAGCTTAAAGCAAAAGCTGCTCCCATTTTAAAATGCTGTATGTGCTGGCAACCACAGGGGAATGCCCTGGCAGCAAAACCTGGTTACCTTTTGTGTTAATTTCCGAGGTACTGTGGTGTAATGTAACGCCTGGTCTGACACCCGACTGTGATGTCACTCATTTTGATTGACAGCTGCAGTGTTTGGCCTGTTTAATAGCTTCCCGTCTGGTGATTCAACAGCACCCCCTTGGGAGATCTATATCCCCCAACACACACACACACACACACACACATATATATCCCACCCGTCCCACCCTTAGCACTGAGCTGCAAACTTCCACAGTCTCCCACCGATGTTTACCATCTGCGGTAGAAGCACCAGGTCAGGTATGCTTGATTCCAGACCGGAACTGTGTGTGTGTGTGTGTGTGTGTGTGTGTGTGTGTGTGTGTGTGTGTGTATGTGTGTGTGTGTGTGTGTGTGTATTCACAGTGGGCGTGTTGTGAGCTAGAGTGTCCTTAAACTTTTCCTGACAGAAGACAGCGACCAGACGTGGTTTACAGTATGTTCACTTGACTGATTGACTGATAGATTTATGCTCAACACTGCATGAACAGTATTGGGTCTGATAATAAAAAATAAACAGGCACACACAAATGCCACTTAACTCCATAAAAATGCTGTTTCATTGCCGCTAAACAGGCTAAACATGGTGGCTCTTTGTGTATGTTAGAGCCAAAATCAACAGGCAAACAAATCACTGAACATTTCCGATAGCCACCACTTATGAGGTGAAAACACAGTCTGCCAGAGTCATCAAGCACAAACAATATGTCGTCTGAATAAGCATAGCGGCAAACACATGAGAGGAATACTAAACTAAAGGAACACAGTTATCATCCTCCCAGCAACAGTGAGAAACTTACACTGAAAAACATGTCCAGGGTTTCACAATTCATCTTCAGTGACTCAAACATTTGGAATTTAGCTTGGGAAAGAAACTTTCTGGAAATGAGTGTGACCTACTTTGACCCTGTGAAGTCCTCTCTCAAACCCACAGATCAGTCCACGAACGGAAAGGAATCCAAATGCTCAAGTGCGGCAAAAGATAATATAATGCAAAAGAAGTTTATTAGAAAAAAAAATTTAAAAAAGTTAACGTGACATTTTTAAAAGCCTCTCAGCCAGTCGCTAATCTGACCCATATGCGCTAAAAAGGCAGCCAGCTTTTGACATGGGATAGAAACATGCGCTGCAGTCTCAACATAATGCCACAGAAAAGAAAAGCAACAAAGATCCTTTGTTTTCTCTGCTTTGCTTTCACCCTGGCTCTGGAATCTTGCTTGCTAAGCGCAGCACGTTAGACATCGCAACAACAATCTGTTTATGAATTTAGCCCCGGCATTCCTCTGTTGAATCGACCCGCGGTGTCTAAGCTAAAACTTCAGCTTTGCTCTCTCCAAGCCTGGCACTCTTAATCAGACTCCCACGTATCAAATGCAGCACCCTTACCGTTGTTTTCCGTTGACAAAGATTATCAACGGAAAACAAGCACTCCCCTTTTGCAGGGAGAAGAAGAAATACGCTGTATGAACAAAAAGCATGCAAAATAACAACAGAGAGCTGAGATAAAAAGCTACTTACTTGCTTTAAAACAGGGGCGGAATAGTGGAAAGGAAGTTCCAACAGAGCCTAATAGTTTTCAGCTGTGGGCCAGATGGTGATACACTCAGGACTGCAGTAAGGAGAGATGATGGGGTTTGCAAACTCAACAAGAAGCTTTTGCTTAGACACACGATACCTGACATTCAAACTCAACTCCCTCCGCCCACAGTTTATCCGAAAGGATTTTTTGCAGTTTTGTGTGCGCAAAAAAAGAGACCCCTTTCGACGAGAACCGTTTTGTAGAGGTGCACAGATACCCAAGATGACCTATAAAAACCAACATGCCAGGGGTTGCATTCTGACATTTTTGCTCCTGTGACATGAATCACACTACGTGACATGTATTGGCAATGGCTTCAGGTCTCGTCAACTTCTTGCTCAAAGTTGACATCGCACCAAACAGCAGTGTGACCAAAGCATTGTGAAGTAAAAGTCACAATACCTTTTCAACACAAAGCCCTAAAAGCTTCCTTGTGAAAATGATGTCAACTTAATAATACCCTGTCAGAAACCTTTCCACTGCAGCTGCAGAAACATTTGAGGTTCAAAACCGTGTATCCTGGCAGCCTGAACTGTGTTATACCTCAGTGAAATACAACACTTGATTGTCCTTTTCAGGGCTTGGAGATTAGCTCCCTGGGACAGCTTCACAAGTGAGGAGGAGTCGGAGGCAGGGGGAAAGAGAGAAAGCACAATGTCGGAGCTGACAAACAAACATCAGAATGGGAAGCCCAATTTCTCTGCTCATTGGTGGCAGTGCATACAGATAGTGTGGTGGTTTTATCTCTCATTTGGAACCTCATGCAAACCCCGCTGCCCCAGGATCTAATCCCCTGGGAAACGTCTGTCTGACTCGGTATCCTTCTCAGCCTTCCTACTGTCTAGTAAGTAAGTAAAGAAAAAAATACTTGAGGAAGTGCGACTGACCACTTGGGAAAGGGTGAAAATCAACATAGAAGTTTGAAATAAAGAAAATGTGCACATTCAAGAGAAATAAAAAACATTATTAAGGAAGGTAGAAAAAAAGATTGAAAGAAGAGCAAAATAATAGAAGAAAGTTCAAAAGAAAGTTTGAGAGAAAAAATGAAATTTGAACTCAAATATAGCAGTAAGCCTCAAATCCCCATGGAAATGTTGAATTTAAAGCTGTCAGGGGTCAAGAGCTGAACAGGAATGTTTAAATATTAGGCTTTAGCACTCATAGTTTAATAATGACAGACATCCATGCAATAATTACGACCTATATGAATCCATGTTGCATTAGCATTAATGTAAATACTCAATGCTCTGCAATTTGGCTGGGTTTTAATGGATGTGCATGAAATTTTCCACTTGGACTTTTTTTTAACTTTTGATTTTGGTGCGCTAAAAAAAGCTAATTGGGCTCGCACTGCAAATTAAGTTGGTTGACACCAACTCTATCATATTGTAAAGTTCATGCGTCTAGCATGTAACAACCCAGAAGACCTTTGGGAGTACAATGTTGGGGAAATAACAGGGTTTTAAAAAAAAGAATGACAAAGACAAAAAAAAACAGCAAAAAAGGGTTATGAGTCACAGCTAAACAATTTACAAAGGTCTTTCCGTTACAATGGAAAACATATCCTTGCACTTTTCACGATTTCCAGTTAGACGTTTAACTTGAACAGGGTGGTATTATGTTTTTGCTGGCCTCCCGACGTCCTGTTTCTGCCTCTGAGACCATTTAACTCGGGGAGGGTATCGTGATTCTGGGAGCAGATCTCAGGATTCTGGGTTTTTCTGTTCACATTTTATTTTTCCAGGGTTTTTCTCTGCTTTGCCCTGTATCATTTTCTGTTTGTGTCTTGTATGAACAGCTGTGGCGAGGTAAGAAGAGTGGCTGGCCCAGACATTTTCCAGCTCTGGAAATGGGGCCCTTCATGCTAAACTATGTTAAAAAAAAACATGTGTAGGAAAGAATGCTCAATTATACAGATGAAGTGGGTAAAAACGACTGACTTCGCTGGATTGTTGGTGGAGCTTGTTATGCGTTTGTACAGATATTTAGTGTTATTTATAATTGTATCTTTTTTCTTTAAAGTCCTTGATTAAACACAGTTTTCTATGATACATACCAGGTGATCAAGAGGCAAGCAAATTTGGCAAGACCCCCTTATTTCCAATGATAACAAAGAAGCATGACTGAGACAAGCACTTGAATGGATCAAGTTCAATTTGAGCACAATACTGTTGATTATCCTAAGAGCAGGATATACACTTGTGAGAAAACGTTTGTGAACCCTTACTTTAGGACCTATTTATATAGGAATGCAGGTAATTCAAAAGGGGTTCACAAACTTTTTCTCAAAACTGTCGACCATACAATACATAGAGAAGATATGAAGCATCTTCGTCTTGCTACCGAGAATTTTACAGGTCTAAGGATTATTTGCTGGCAACCGATTCATGCAGGTACACAGTCCAATGCAAGAGCATGAGATTAAACTGATTATTGCACTGCTTGCTTTTCGTGTCAAGTATGGGTGGATGTATGTGTATGTGTGCGTGTGTGTGGGAGGGGGTTGGGAGGTAGGAATGCTAGGAATCTCAGTGACAAGCATTTCAGTGGGTTTTCATTGAGATTACCAGCCTCCAAACAAATTGCATTCCATGTGTGAGCTGAGCACCACTGCAAGGTAGGAATCTGGAATCACAGAAATGTATTTCCAATGGTTCCTGAATGCCCCAGCACCATTCACTACATCGTAATTACGCTGGCTATGGCCAGTGGTCCACTACTACTGTACACCACACCTTTCTACACCACATTAACACAAGCAAATGTGGTACTGAAATGATTTATATCCGACCTTCTCTTGATTTACTTAAGCCTCATTCTGCATGCAGGAAATGAAACACCCCACAATGAGTTTTTATGTCTGCTTAGTCTGCCAAGTAAAACACTGGTGTAAATCTTCTGGTGTAAATCTGACAGCAAATGGCATTGGATCAGAGGTTCGTGAACTTCTGTGACCCATTTTGGTTCTCCACCCATAGTTTGTGAAACCAGACTTTAGAGCTTAAGTAGAAATAAAAACACATTTCCATGGATAACACTGAAACCTTTCTGAACACACATTTGTCTTGCCTTTGCATCAGCAGTACTCAAACTCATGAAAGAAAATGCCATTATGATCAGAGTACTAACTTAACATTCATTAAAAAAAAAGGGTTAGACATCGGCATCATGGTGAAATCAAATTTCCACCAAACTTTCCAAGAGGAAAACTCAATAGGCCGTGCACTGGCCTTCTTGCTGATTCTACAACCCAGGCGAGCTAATTAAGAGGGACAGGTCTGCAATATCACCAGGTAAAAGGTGAGAACAGGAGGGCGTCCACTGGCTATGTTCCTCTAATAACTGCGGAGCTGCACACTTGCTCCAGACAACTCAAAAGGTGAGACTGTGTCCGCTGTTGTACTGGACTATCTGTATAAACACATAAACAAACAAAAATGAATAAATATTTTCTCAACTCAATTGTATTCAGTGAAATTGTGTGCTGGGAGAGAAATTGGTAAGCAGTCCAGGATGAAGCAGACAATATTGATTACGTCAATGCACTGGCTACACATTTCAAGCTGTAGACATACAAAAATGCAATGTCTGATAAACGGTCAACATTACATTCAGCAGCACTGAAATGTCTAGCTGACCGACATGCACCAGGGGGAGGCAAGGAACTTTCTTACATTGAGGATGGCTGAGTTCAACCGCGCCCACAGGAAGTTTAAAGAATATTTAGACCCCGAAATAACAAAAATAAAAAAAACTGGCAATATTTCAAATCTAAACCCGACAATACAGTAGAGTGCAACCTCTGTAAAATAGAAATAGGCTTCCACAGCAGCACCACGACAATGCTGCTGCATCCTGGAGCCACGTATTTATGGTACTAGGCTATAAATGCTTGACTGCAGGTCTGAATATGAGCTGATAGTTCTGTTTACTTCTGTTTCATTCAACTCGTAATATGTAACTTTATGTGATTTAGTTGTTGGCGGCCCCAAGTGGCAGCGAGAGGTAACTGTTCGAAATTTCTTCTTAGTGGTTCTTCTTTTTGTATCAGCTTCAGTCATCTTGGCTCGCGGTAAATCCAGCTTAGCTCGCTAGCTCGCTCACTGCTTCAGAGTTTTGGAGCTGTGTGCGTTCAGCTAGTAAGTTTCGATTCATCACTTCCTGTGCTTGGAAAAAGAAAATTCCCGCCAGTGTACCTAGTACTGACTCCAAAACTTCATTGGGGTGAATGGAGCGAATCTACAGCGGCTCAATTAAAAAGGGGAGGCAGAAGGCAGGAAAACAATCGGGACAGGTTGCCAGTCCATCACAGTGCTAAAGCAAATAGACAGACAAACATACTCACATTCTCATTTACACCTATGGGAAATTCAGAGTCTCAAGCTCACCTGACTTGCATCGTCACCCCCCTACTTGTACACACAGAGAATCCATGGCATTTTCAAACAGGAAATTATTGAATAAAAAATATTACACCACATTTGTGCCGATATTTGTTGGTACAATGCCCTATTTCAATGTCACTGACCACAGGTACAACAATATAAACTACTTAAAAACTTGCTTGCACTTTAGTTTACCACAGTCATGGGAAGTGTTTCTGTAGCCGCCACATTTCACTTAGCACTCATACAAATTTCCTGCAGGAAGAAAACAAACATGATTTTGCAGTCACAGAAAACCTCAATGTGGTGTTTTTCTAGGAATTGTGACCACCAGAAACATTGGGGCCTTTTTGAATTCTCATCTTTTTCCCTCCAAGTCCCCCCCCCCCTGTCTTTAACACAAACTTGCAAGCACATATTATGGTTCAAGGCCTTCAGCAGGGTACAAGGTAGAAAACATGGTGTTAGGCACATGAAGCAAGGAAATTAGCTTTGAGACCAAGTATGATTCTACAAATGCTCTCTGTACTGTGCTTCCAAATGTATGGCAAACCTACACCAGTCTATATTTTGTGATACGACCCCCTGAAAGATGCTCCTATAAAACCACCAATTTCTAATGGGAATATGGAAGCCACGTTGAGACTGTTTTGCCCCATTATGTTTGATATCTTTCACTCTAAAAATGAGTAACTAACAGAATGTGATGTGAATGTGATGCATTGTTTGCAGGTACCCGAGCAAAAATACCTGCATTTTGAGTTACAGAGGAGAGAAAATCTGAAAGTTGTGAAAAGATTATTTTTTATCTCTTCAAAAATCTGTCGTTATACCAATCAATCCATAAGTGGACTTTAAACCTAAAACTAGAAAATTCGACCACATAACGCCCATCCTGTCCTCACTACACTGGCTCCCAATTCAGGCCTGGTGCGATTTCAAGGTGCTTCTACTTACATATAAATCATTACATGGGATGGCACTGTCCTCCTTATCACATCTGACCACACCATATAAACCGCCACCCTCAGATCACAAGACGCTGGCTACCTGTCTATTCCAGCAGTCAAGAAAACTGCAGGTAACAGAGCCTTTTCTCACCGGGCTCCCTATCTCTGGAATAGTCTTCCTGCCTCAATCAGAGAGGCAGGCTCTATCCAAACCTTTAAGTCAAGGGTAAAAACTTATTTATGCTCTTTATCATTTGACCAAACTTAGCCATGCACATTCAGGGAGGACTGAAAAATACCTTTTAACAACATGAGATATTTGTGATATGCATAGAGGGCACAAATCTGCATTAGATTTTTTAATTTCATCACTGTTATGAGGTAGAGGACTACAACAGACTGTACACAAGTCTAACACTATGCTCTTAAAGCAGTCCTTGATGGACTGAAGCAAATATTGTTTTGGGAAAAAAGGGTTAATGTTCCATTTCATGATGGAATATTTTGGTAAAATGCTGCCATACACAAGATGAAAATTTAAACTAAACTAAACTGGCAACCGTCAGTAGTTCAGCAGTGAACCCCAAAATACAGGCAGAGGGCATTTTAATTTCCATGCTGTGTCATTAGAATATATTTGATACACACTTTCGCCTGTTTTTGATTCATTTGGGAGGAATATTGCTGTGGTCAAACCATATTACTGGAGACATGCCTGTGGCATTCCTGTGGTGAAAAAAGTAATGAAGTGTACGGCTGTTGCAGGTAGTCGGTGCTTGAAGACAGCTCAAAGCAGATGGGTGGCAATCTCACACTTTTTGCCCCCAAGAATTTTGACTGAATTTTGACTCCTCGATATTCACCAGTAAAAGATAGATGTCTTCAGGATATGTGAAGCGAGTGTCAAGATTGCAGCAGTATAGCGTACCCTCTCATCAAATACTGTCATCTATTTTTCCAGCGATATCATATGTGCCACATACCTCAACTGTTCAATATGAAAGTGCTCTGGTTCTTCAGGTAGCAGCTCAGAAGTGGTAAAAATAACATCTTCTGAATGTCACATAAGAACTGTGTTTTTCTGTCTGTTCTAACTCTCACAAGGAGTTTCACCCAGTGGGATGTCTGTGTTACGATTAGTGCTAGATCCTTACTTGTTTTCAAGTAGTAAGTCATGTTTCATGCCAGTTACTAGAAGCATGCATTGTGTTTTTGATTGCAACTGCTTATGTTTAGCAGTAAATTGTTTGACATTATGATAAGAAAATGATCCATTTATACGGGTTCATTTTTACTTATTTTTAATCATGTCCTCTTATCCATGTGTATTGTTTTTGCCCACAATGAAAGTTATGCTATTGGCACATAATTATGTTGCTTTTTGAGCAAAGTAATGCCATTGTAAGAACAGTATTATTATAATTTCTATGCCAGAAACATACTCTCCCTTAGCCATCAAAATATCATTGTTGATATAAATGAAGGGGCAGAGATTCGTCCCATACAAACAATCTAATTTTAATTTCAAGCTACAGCATGTAATGACAGCAACTTTGTGTTCATAACATACTGCTGCACAAGGCTGCACAATGCACATGATGAGCCCTAGATAAATATAATGGGTCATTCCAGTTGAAGTTTTTATATATATGAAGAATAAAGCTACAATATGCAACCTTTTGACTTTTCGACTGTTAGTCCTGCCCTGCTCCACCTCAGTTGGTCAAGTTCCCACTTGTCACTCATCTTGATGAGCTGTCTACCTTCAAACAACATCTAGTCTCAAGCTGAGGTAACTGGCGTCCATAAAGCCATTGAAGAAGCAGGAGGCGACCACAGGCAATCTGCCATGAAAAGAAAAGCAATGCTGACGTTCACCTGTGTTTTTGAACAGGTCTGGTCTGCCACACGTTTACCTTCACTGTTCTTTCATTTCTTACTGTTTTCTGACGTTGTAATTAAGCTTTGATGCCAGGATGTTTGACTTCTGATCACTGTTGCCTTGATAGGTGACTAGGTAAGAGTAAGAGCAGTCTTGCTTCCTTCAGTTAAGAATCATTTTCAAATTATCTTTTGTATAATAGTAATCTAGAGAAAACTATTCATGCTTTAATCTCCCCATGTTTAGATTACTGTAACTATTTAAGTGGGGGGGGAAATCACAGTGTAAACATTTACTGAAATTCCAAATGGATAGTTACATATTAGCTTGTCAGTAAAGTTAAATAAGTTAAGTAAGTTTGCTAGTAAAGTTAAGTAAGTTTAAGCTATTTCCCTGACACTCTGACAGTATCCACCAAGCTACTATAACCATTGTAGCCAAGCTTGCTCGTGAGCAAAGTTTTAAGACATGCTTTTCCTAGTTCTTAAATGGCACGATCGTGATTTTTTGCTGTGTTAGTAGATCAGACAACAAGATTTTTTAACACATTTTTGTTTTGTGCTTGCAGCCCTTGATGACATGGGAGCCTTGATTCTCCAGTTTGTAGCTTTGAGACTGGCTTGTTCATCTTCGCAAATGTTGAGGGAACTATCTAAGATTGTAGGAGTAACATCTGGCTCACGGTGGTTTTTCACTGCAAAAATAGCTCCGATAGAGAAGTCTGGTTCTCGACTGGGTCATCTGAATTCCCGGGGAGAGGAAACAGCTGACCAAGCACAGCATATCTGGAGGGGCATGACAGCTTCTCCAAAACGTTTGGAAAAAGATTGTACAGATCTGAGAACCATCATTTGGAGTCATGATGGTCAGATATTCTGCAAAGCACCTCTAATGACATAATTGATTGCGGTGCCTCACCTGCCTGCAAACTGTGGGGACCTAAGCCTACTGTACTTGATCAAGCATAAAGTTTAGAATAACATTACACATCAATAAAACCATTTTACTTAATAATTGGTTTTAAATCAAGGAATATAATTCCTTAAAACGTCAGAGTGTACAGAGCTTGTTAGTTGTGTTGATGACAGGCATTACAGGGTGCCAATAATTTGTATTACTTAAGACTGAATAAATTCAATCAGCAAGATAATAATAGATACATGAATAAATCAGAGTTTCACCTCTTAATTTCCAAAAAAAGACTGAAAAAATGAAATCTGAAATAATAGATACATGAATAAATCAGAGTTTCACCTCTTAATTTCCAAAAAAAGACTGAAAAAATGAAATCTGAAATAATAGATACATGAATAAATGAATAGATTTAGAGGTTATCCTCTTAATTTCAAGAACATTTTTCTGTTCTGAACCAGAGGCCTGTCTTCTGGTAAAAAGTGTGTAATATTTGTGATCCAGTACAGTTTTCATCCGGTTTCAACATTTTTGCATTCACATGCAAAACAGAATTTGTTGACGAAGCTTCCCAGCATTCAAAGCAAAACCTTAAACGAATGTTCAAACGTTTGCTCCATCATCAAAGTACCAATGATACTTTAATATGAAACCAAGCATATACGCCATAGTCCACACTCCAAGAAATATTTAATAGTTAATATTTGAATTGATGCAACAGAAGCTGCAAAATTGCAATATGATTTGCTCCAATAAATTATTTTTCTTGAACATATTTTTTTTAGCACAACTGATTAGAACTTCTCAAGTCTGCCGCTGCAACCTCTCAGGGTCACAAATGGCAAATCTGGGTGATCTCACTTCACTCTCTGGCAAAGCTAGTATAAAGTATTTTATGAACCTTTATTAATAAATAGGGACTCGTGGACTGGTACATTCGGCATCTAATCCATCAATCGGCACACTCGGGTGTTTTGCTGCAAAAATACCTTCATAAAATATCCTGATGTGTTGAGTTGTCGTTGTATTGTTTGGTGCTGAGGATGCATGATAATATCAATGTGATCTGAGACTGCTGCAGCTCTTCACTGCAGGTCACCTTAGAGTATCTCTTGAAGCGATTGTAACACTTCAATGGATTGTATTCATGAAGCATGTCAGCCCCTTGGATGACATCATTCAGTCCTCTTGGCCCATCCCAAAGTGCAATGTACGCCATGCAGCACTTTCAGTTAAATTGTGTCTGGTTCACCCATAAAGCTGACTGCTTCTTCAAAAGAGGCCCTCTATTGACACAGAGCTAAAATATAAAAAGGTATTCATGAGCTGACTGAGAAATAAGGAAGGAAATGAGAGTGGAAGAGGGAGAAGAAAGAGGAATAATCACACCTTAAAATGCCGATTGGCGTGTTGCAAGACGCCCAGGAGCTGAGACCTTTGGTTGGCTCATCTCATTACTGTGTCTCAGTGATAAGGGCAGGACCTTGAGATTGTGGCTGTGGAGAGCCTGGTAGCTCAGCATCCGAACACAAACCGTGCATGCTTGTGATGTTTTTCCTCTCCATGTCACAGTGACCAAAAACAACACTTTAACTGTTTTACACTTTTACTGACTGGGTCTTTAAAGGAAATTAGGTTTCACAATGACAACAAGATATATTAAAAAAATAATAATAATATATATATATATATTCTCTGTTGTCATCAGTAAAATAGAAACCAATACTTGCGTGTGTAACACAGTGTATGATGCATGATAGCAGGTACCCATTACAGTTGCAACTGCCTCAGGATTGCAGACGTGCTTCACAGGGAATACAAATGCCACTTTAACCGGTGCGACACACTCATAAATCTCAAAGAGGGATTTCAATGCCCCATTTATGGCCCAAATCGACCTCAATAATTTACTTCTAATCTGTACCCCTGTTTCTGCATGATAAGACATCCCCCAGTTTAGACATAAAATCTGTCCAGAGACATTTACACCAGGCCATATTTTACTGTCAGCAACTGTTCTAAATGTGTTGACTACGTTGGGGAGCCAGGGGAGCTCCACTTTAAAACTATAAATCAAGCTCTTTTCAAGCCATGTTTACCCCACTGAAAATGTACCTATGTATGAGAAACGCTGAAAGCACTTCAACACAAGATATAAAAGGTCCACTGCATTACATTTGGGATTTACATGTTAAAAGAGTTGCCGCATCAGACCAAACTGTCCACTTTCTGAAAGGGTTGAATGGTTCTGTCTGAGAGGTCAAAACAACTTTTGATCAGTTTCTAATACGTTCCCATTCTCAACATCAAAGCTTTGACTTTTGCAACTCCCCATTGCTGTGCCTCTTTGCCACTCTCTGTCCAGCCTGTGCCATCTCCATTCACTTTCATACACACATAAAAATCAAATCAACTAGGTCTCCTGCACACGCTGAAATACTGTGTCAAGTTCACGTGGATGCGTAGTACCATCTAATTTGGACTTACCCGATAAAAGCCGGTCACTATGAAATGGGCCTCAAAGAGTTGGAAATCACACATTATATCCATCTTCTTGTTTCAGATAAGCTCCAGTTACCAACTCACACCTGAATTGGTCACCTCTCCATTACAACTGCTCAATTACTTCCACTCAAGAAAGGTTTGTACACTATGGTATCCTTCCAAAATATCCAGTTAGCTGAACTACATTTTATTCTCCTCACCCTGAAACTCCTCACATTTGAAAACATATACAAGGAAAGTTAAAAATACGATCCCTTTCAGCAACCTGAAACTGTAGAGTGTACTTACTACCTGCAGGTTTCTTTTGATTTGCAAGCACATTTCCATGTGCACGAGCACATACATGCAGATATATTGTCTGGGTCTTTCAAATTTTGTATCTAGCATGTCCATGTGAAGGGTTATGTGAAAGGGAATACAATATGAAAATCTCTTTTAAGTGTGTTGAATTAGTTGAAGTAGTGAATGCTTTTCAAAGATGCACTTAAAAGGCACAAAAAGCTTGAAAAACACTGTACACTGAGTTGCACCCTATTCTGCACAATCCATGTCAATGAACATCATCAGGGCTGAAAACCCTCTTTAACATCTGCTCACCTCCATCTCCATCTACACTTCATCATGGAAGTGGATTTAATGTGTGAAGTCAATTAAGAATCACAGCTTTCACCTGGTCAGCCTATTTCATGGAAAGAGCAGGTCGCCCTCATGTTTTGTCCACTCAGTGTATAAGAGGATTAAAAGGATGGCATCAAAATGTCAGTGCACTCTTGCATACGTTCCATCACGGTGCAGAGTCAAAAGGACAAGAATAAATAGTCAGAGCCACTGGAGTAGCATTCTGCAATAAATAGAAGACCAAAAACCAAGACCACACTGAAATTTACCCAACAAACAATGATCAGACAGCTCTGGAGGGTGTAAGAAGCAGATAAGGGGCCTTACTGATACTGTGGATCGTTGATGACCAGGTTTCGTTGTTGGGCCTCACTCATCTAACGGCTGATGGACTCTCATGAGTGCTGCATCTTCTGTGGGCAGGGAGAGAGAAAAAAAAACATCGGTTAGTATCAAGCACTTAGCAATGACCAGGCCATTGGAGAGTGGAGATACAGCAACCCATTTGAAGTGCTTTCTGTAATGATCAAAGGACCAATTAAGAAAATCTAAACAGACTAAAGGAAATTAACAAATTAATTTTGCTAGACAGATAAACTAAGTGAATGAAATAATGCGGCTGAAGTGTTTCAGCACCAGTAAAGGCTGTGCCAGATAAATAATGAAAAGCTTATTTTGTCATTCTGTGCGTTTATACAATGAAACTGGTCCAGAGTGAATTTTCTACTGAACCATGCACTGAGAAGACAAAACATTAGGGCAAAATAGACTGACCAGAAAGCTGTGATTCCTTATTAATTTCCTCCATTAAATCCACTTCAGGCAGATGGAGGTGAGACGTTAAAGAGTTTTTAGTCCTGTTGACAATCATGGACATGGATTGTGCAGAATGGGGTGCAACTCAACAGTAGTTTTGTGCACTTAGTGTATGTCTCTCAGACTGAGCCTGACCTTGCAATAGATGTACCACTGCACCTTATTCCTGCCAATAGTGATTCAGAGCACACAACTAAGTATCGGACAATACAAAGTACCAACGGGATGTAGGGATGCAATGTTCAGGTTCTGTGTCCCTTCTGATTACTGATTTTGTTTCTACTAACAAAAGGCACATCATGTACTCCACTCTCATATTTAACTAATATAACTAATAGTTATTACTGTACTATTACTGTACTATTGCAGTGCATGCAGTGGACAGCTAGCAAGGACAAAAGGCCACAGTCAGGACTTGCAAAACAATGCAAATAATCAATAGAAATCCCTTTGGACATCATGCTCTCGGGCCCCCTAGTGGCCAGGGCCCAGAGCTGCAGTCCATGGAGCCCACTGGGTAAAAAGACACTCTGGAACAAAACAAAATGACCACATCTCTGTCTAAGCCAGGCACCTGGCAAGTCTGACTTCCACTTAAAAATAGATGAGCCTGTTCTCTCTAAAAAAAATAAAAAATAAATGACGAATGTAGGCCTATAATGTGAGCAGGCATTTGAAATGGCGCTCAGCCAATCACCAATGACCAATTTAGAATGTCTATCGGACGATTACGATCGGTGGCCAATTGATCGGTGCATCCCTAATGAGATCTGTTCCTTTTAATGAACAAGATACTGTACATTTAGACCATTACATTGGAGTCATTGGACAAAAATGATGGAGATACAAATCCATTTTATCTTTATTAGACCCTCAATCAAGTTTATTTGCACATGGCTCTTGGTATTGTATTTTCGTATTAGGGAAATTCTGTTGCTGTATTTTAGGGTTGTATCAGCCTGATATTGGATACCAGTACTGGAAAATCCCTAGAGCATACCCATAAAACCAAGTTCAAATTAGTAGCAAAAAAGGTGCACACTCATTTTAAGATTAAAGTGGGCTGTCCGTTCTCTTGATAAATGAGGGCCCAAGTCTTTCATTATGTGCCACCCTCTATCTAGCACTGCATACTTATCATGAGTTTGTGCAAAATTACATTCAAAGGCAGATTTAAAGGGCAAACAGTGTGCATGAATGTGGAAGGTCTTGCATTAAGTAAGATTTTGTTGATATGCTGCTGGAGATCATCCGTGGCTCACACACATTTTAAAATGTGCACATGATTCATTGCTGGTTAGAACACAAATAATAACAACACTCAAAGTTTTCAGTCCATTCTGTGAACCAAGACTTTCAGTTCATTACATTTATTGCTTAGCCTAGCACCCAAGTCATACACCTCAGCAAAAATAAGACTGGCACACATCCACAGAAAAGAAAACATTACCAGCCCAAACACTTCAAAGTTAAATGTAGTCTGGCATTAATCAAGCAGCTTCTAAAGACGACAATGGCGTGTTGTGTAGGAGGAAAACCCTGTTTACCAATTCAAACCCAGAGGATTTCCTTTCACTGACGGGATTAGAAAAACCTATTTGAAATGTTTCTTGAAAGTAACTGTTCTGCCAAACTCAAATCCTCTCCTTCCCCACATATTGTCATTTTCATTGCAGCAAAAACAAAGCTGACATGATAAAAATTCCATCTGAAGAATAACATAAAAATGGATTTTCTCCAGCGCTTCTCTCATTGCCAGACGTATTCAACTGAGTGGCATATTGGCACCCCATAGAGTATAGCATTTTGAATAATGGAGCAGAAGAGACCATTGGGCAACTGTCATCTAATCTGCTTCCAAGCCATCAGACTATACGTCATAAATTAGCTTTTTCAAAATGGAGAGCTGAATCTTAACAGGAAAATGTGACACGGCAAAGTAGTAACGATTCCCTTGTTGGAATCACAAGTAGTAGGCTTGCTGGATACTGATGCAGTTTGGTCTATACCTGGTGGGCAAGCAATGAAACAAACAGTGTGCACATACTGTATGCCCTCAGCACATTGTTGCACTGTGCGCTCTATAATCATATAGATAGACAGATAGATACTTTATTGATCCCTGGGGGGAAATTCTTGGGTTGCAGCAGCATGACTGTATCAAAGAATGCACAGAATACAAATACAAATACAAAAAACAAAAAACAAAAAACAAAGGCCTAAAAAACTAAATACTAAAAAAGTAAATATGCAGAGCGAATGAATGGATGGTACATGTATACAGAGTTAAGGAATGGCAATAGTGAATGAATGTGAAAGGGGAATGAGAGTGGCTAAAGTGGCTAAAGTGCGGGGCAGAGGATGAGTGTGAATGAGAATGGATAAGGTGGATAAAGTGCAGGGCAATGGCAATGAATGAATGTGAAAGGGCATGTGCAATTTTATTTTCTCCTCATTTTCTCCTTTGGCACCGTGGCACTAAATGACATAACAAGCGGTCAAATGTGTCACTTGGTCTTCAATGATAACCAGTTGTTATTCTTCAGACCCGGCTACTCTGACTCTTGACGGGAAGAGTCAGGAGTTTTATTTATCCTGCAATTGTTAACAATGATAGTGCACGTTAATTATATACTAGGCCCGTATAATGGAGACTGTTGAGTGAAATGAGAGTGGCACCAAGTCAAAGCAAGATTATTCATTAAGAGATAGGCTGATTAGTAATCAACAGGATGTCTAAATATCCTGAACCTTGCCAGCGGTTTTCTGTGGCCTGAAACCCAGGAGGTAGTTTTGTTTGAAATCAAAATTAAATTAAACTAATAAACTACTAAAAATACTAACAATGAAGCTGAAGGATCACAGCAGTGAGCATAGTTGCAATATAATTTTTTTTTCCTGGAGGTGTTGAAGATATATAAAAGTCTTTAGCAGGGCATTAGACAAGGTTTAATATTGTATTAGCTAAGCACCAAAGCAGAGAAGGAGGCCAAGAAAACAGTAGAAAGCCATCAACTGGTTGAGTCTGCAGAGAAGGAGCCAGCGGCAGAAACTCCTTATCCACAGGGATTAATAAGACTCATTTTTACAGACACGCTTGTTACGAAACGATTTTCAACGTGGGGGCACATATAGTGTAATAATCGAAAAAGGAGAAAGCACGGCAACAATATAGGAGGTCCCTGCTCCCAAAGTGCTAATATGGCAATATGAGCAATACACACTTCATATGTCCCTGTGTCTGCTGGCAATCATTTTCTGAGAGTTCTTCTATCTGGAACAATTATCTTTCACATTCAAAATAGGTCGACATATTGGACTTATGTGGATCCCTCATAGGCCCATGGTCCCAGTCCCTGCCGGTAATAATGGCCCTGCTGCAGCCATGAAATCGATAACCAATGAGGTGGTTGGCCTCCATGACCTAAATGTGGATGTGTGGACATGATGACTTACTGTGCTCCCTGCTGGCAAGCAATATCAAGACCTAATCGCCCATGACACACACACACACACACACACACACACACACACACACACACACACACACACACACACACACAAAGTGCCCACAGAGACTTCTCAATTCCATTATGGGATGAAGCCAAATGAGGTGGAAGGGTCAATTAAAACCTTTTTACAAGGTACAGAAATGAACAGAATTCCCAATTCAAGTTAAGTCCATACAAGACGATCTCAGAAAACAGAGGGACAAAGGCCTACTCACCTAAACCAACAACGTGTAAGGATGTAAGGTGACATTTCAGTGATTAGAATCTCATTTCGGCCCTTTACAACAACGAACAAGCAAGACTGTGGCAACTGAAAGCATTGCATTGACCGGCATTGACCAGTTAACAAAAAGGCACAGGCTTGTTTCCTGTTCACTTTTCTGATGCCTTAATAAAGTTTTCTAAAGATGCTGGACTTTGTGTATTTTTTTTCCCCTGTAGGTTAAAAAAAATAAAGCTTCCTGATAGCATAATCCAATCATGTGGGCAGGGGCACAGCACCAGTAAATAGTATGCTGACAGTGGCAGATAAGAAGCAGGGGACATACAGATAGTACCAGGCACCAGGCTGGCCCATATCCAGCTCACTTCCTGAGGGGGCAGAACTCTGCCTGCGCTGGACAGATGTCAGGTTTCAAGTGTGAAGGTGCAAGTTGGCCAGATCTAGCATAACACACACACACACACACACACAGTATCCTGACCTACGCACAGAAGCCACAGAAACTGCACCAGCATTACTACTACCTCGTAAAATAGTACCAGCCTTAATACCTTTAAGACAATTACTGTTGCATTAATAAGCAGAACGTGAAGTGTGACTCGTTGCCGAAGGGCTTTGTAAATCATTCATGGTAAATAAGTGCTCTTCCAGCATTGAGAGCCAAGTGCAGATGATTCTGTACGCCTGCCTGTAACACTCCCAGGAATAAAAAATAGAGTACACCATTAGAGATTCTAACCTAATAATGATGTCAAAGAAAAAAGATATGCTCTTTGAGACCGACTAGTGGCTAGATCATTGATCTTGACGTCCTTCAGTGTATAAACGTGCAGAAAAAAACATTTGGAACATCTAATGAATAAAATATAGAATAGAATATAGAGAGACATTTTTCAATATCTGACACAATATGCCACACACTGCATTTCAGAAGACCAGCAACTTCACCAACAACACACACACACACACACACACACAGTATTCTGATGCTGCAAAACCCTCCTGCATCTTGTTTGTGTGCATGAGGAAGAAAGGGGGCTGATACCTGCTTGAACCAAAACCTGACCCACTTTAAACAATAATTGATTTTCCATGTAAACTTCAGTCAAGCTAGGTTGAACTGTAATTCCGTGAGCACAGAGTCGAATTAATCAGTCTTTCCCCCAACGTGCACACAGCAAGACTGTTGGCTGACAAGCAAATGCAACAGCAGGTGGATCTGTATTATTGATTAAACATTACCAGCATACCTCGTGGATTTGGAATAAATACAGAGGCAGTCCACATCTCTGGTCCTAATAGCGTTTCCAGCTCCACCGAGCCAGGCTAACTACTATAATCACTTTTACCTCAAAGCTTGCCAGTGGACTCTATTGTTTGTTCATGGGGTTTGGGGGTTTTCAACAGACAACAGATGCCTCCGACTGAGTGCTGGACTGACAAAGCTTCAGTAAGCTTTGTCGATCGCCATGACGTTGACTTTCTATTCAAGCAGCTACCTAAGGAAGAACAACGAACTGAAAATACATTTCTATCACAACAACTCTAGGATAAAACCATGAGCTAAAAATGTAATCTTCTTCGTAAAACATTTTTAATTGACTGGTATTGCTAACAAATGGCAGAACTGGCAGGGGAGGCCAGTTGACTGCAACCCCATGTATAAATCCTGTAATTAGAGACACAATATCGTCACCTTCTTAAACTAATGGCCTAAGTCATATTTTAAAGTTTTTCCAAAAACAGAAAGAACTGAACCAAATATATTGTTGTTCTTTCTTCTGGAAGCAGCCGCCATCTAGTAAAGCTTGTAAAATTGCCTAAGTCACAAGAAATTGTGACTTAAGCCATTTTTTTTTTTTTTTAATTGCCTAAGTCACACTCTTGACATAGGCCATTATACTACCAGGGTAGGAACAGCATGATCTTTTCAATAAGGATGTAGGCAATTTTACCAGAGGTGGCCAGCATCATGAAGAGATGATTTAGGCAAAAAAAACATTTTCCTCAAAATATGACTTAGGCCATTAGTTTAAGAAGGTGACAATATGAATCCTGGCTATTGCACTTTCTGTACTGGGACTGCCTATCCGTTTTGCCCCGTCTAAGAAATGGGCAATAGGAAATGCAGACTGCATCTAGCAAAAAGCAAAAAGCATTTAAATGTGCCAATCAAGCTTAAATCTCCCATGTGTAGAATATTTACCAGAATACAAGATTCCCACATAGTCTAATGGCTGTAGAAAATGAGACCATCACTGAGAAAATTGGCTGTTTCTATGTGTCCCTGGGCACAATGTGGTGTTAGGGGTTAATGACTGATCGTCTGACTGACCATCTGATTCATGCACAATGGGAAAAAATAACTTGCATCCTAACAAGTTTGTTCCAGTTTCTTGCAAGTGGTGAGTTATTTTTGGACAGTGGTGTGAAACACTCAAGGGGTCACTAAAATCACCAAATGCTACTGGTAGCTGGACATGAAAAATCTTTACAGGTGTTTCTAAGACTCAAGTTAATGATATAAAATTGTAGGAAAAGCTAAAAGTAACGCCACTTTAACCACCCTTTGACAGTCTTTGGGGGGGGACGTTGTGAAGCCCCGTGAGACTGTAACTGTGATTAAGGGCAATACAAATAAATTTGACTTTAACAAAATCACTTCAGAGTTGAATCAGCACAGTGACAGAGAGGGCAATACATCTCCAACACCCTCCACCAGATGTCTTGCACTTGCATCTCTTTGAGCTTGACCTTTGTAAGCATAACAACAATGGTGATGTGTTGACAGTTGAGTTTTGAGTTTGAGTTTGAAAGGATCCAGTTAGAGGCTTAGAGGTCCAGGCCAATGTGTTATAGAGTTATCAGTTCTCATTAGCTGTGACGTCTATTTGGTAGAACAGTGCAGGCTATGAAAACTGTGTCACAAGATAGATGCCAATGGAGAATCAATAGCCTTAGCAACTCTGATATTGTAAAGCACAGAGGCAACTCAAGTGTTTGGAAACTTAAAAGTGGGACAAGGTAAGAAGATGGACTGCAGTACTCTTGTTCATGTGGTAGACTGCTAAGGCAAACTCATTTGTAATACAAACTAGCAAGAATAATAATACAATATACACTACAAGACCCGAACTGGCCTGGACTCCACTCACACAGAGAGATACAGACCCCATGCCAACTTTGAAGTTCAATGCATGTATGGGCCAACGGCCAAAACAATCTGCCAAGGGGTTATCCTTCTCTGTCGGTGAACAGAGTAGCTGTGACAGGAAATAGCCTTGAGGGTAACTGAGCAAGCGAAACACATCTTCAGACCTCTTTCAGCTCCTCTTGATTTAGTGGTTCATCTCAGAGGTCAGGATCTCTGAATCCTTACACAAAGCTCAGACTCCCAATGGGACAGAAACAGAGCACCTGGACAAAGCAAATTGTAAATCATTTTTCCGTTGGTAAACCGGTTACTGAGCTCCTTCTCGGAAATAAATAGTTATCCCTTGCACACATATTGCATCTTGTGGCCTCTCAAGCATTGAGCCTGGTATGGGAAGGTCAAACCAAAGTGCCGGAAACCCCTGAATATATACATTTTTATTTATTTATTTACTTTTGATTCTCTCCCTGAGCTCACTACTATATATTTATAACATTCCAGATAACCTTGCATGTACAGAACAGTGGTCTGACTGACCAGAAAGTAGAGAAATAAAAACATATTTGGTGCCCTTCTCAATCTCAAGACGGCCATACGCTAAAAATCTATTGTGGACCCTTAGGCTTTTGAAGCGAGCAGCTATTTAAATGTATATCAATCAATGTCATTACAGCATAATGACAAAAAATGAGTTATATGACAAATTTAATGAAAAATGGCAAAATACATTTATTTTCTGTCTCGTGAGGTAGGTCTACATTTCATGAGGTAAAACACTTTAAGTCAGTATGACTCTGTGATTGATTCTGTCACATTCAATGTCAGCTAGGTATGGAGCAGATGAACAACATGTTTCATAGGACAAAAATCTTTTACCCAATTCCAAAAACTGGGCTTGAACTTCATTTGAGTGTATTCAAAACTGCCCTCCCTTTCAAAATAAGCATATCAAACCTGGAGTGTCGGACCATTTTTAAAAAGGTGCAAAGAGAAGCGACTCCATTGCATGAGGTCCTACAGCAATCGAACACTGAATGAACAACTTAATTTAGGTATAATTATCTTAATCTTCCAAACTCCTGACAGCACGGCAATGAATTATGCTGACTGTAAAAACTGGTTCCTTTTGCTGATTTTTTTGACCTCTTATTAGAAGGTGAAACCAAAGCTGCAGCATTTTAACAGTGGACGACACGAGCCTAACTCACCCGTTCAGTCACCATATGAAGATACTTCTGGTGCACTGCTGCATACTTTGACAAATGAACAATGCCATGGTTTTTGACAGTCAGGCTGGAGTCTATATCCATCATTGATCATTTTAGAGGCCAAGATAAATCAGCCTAGAAATATAAAACAGGGACAAATAATGGTGGCACTTTTCCACAGGGATGATACCCACAGAATTAGTGAGGAGCTCTACTGTGGAAAATAATAGTCCTCGGTTTCAGGTCACTGCACTTCACTGCCTGGTAAACCTGCTTGGAATCAGACTCAATGAGCAACAGACCTTGTGCCAGCTCAAGGCTCATGAACACAGATGACAGACTTTCATTCAAAATTCATTCCAACAAATTGGTTGAAGACCATAGCAGGCAGTCATCACTTTCAGACGGCTGATATTCTCCTCCAAATACTTCCATATAACTGATTTTTAACTCACTATCTAATTTCTTGAAATGTACATAATGTTCTCATTATGTAACCACTGAATTTGTCAGCTCATTACTTGAATGGGTTTCATTTCATTGACCAAACAAAATACACATCATGTGAATTATCTAAAGTAACAAGTTAGCTTTATATTCATTTTTGTCATGTCATTTTTTGCATTCTACCATATTACATTTGCCATCAAAATGGAATACTTCAGTCACATCTTTCTTTACTACTTGCATGAAAGAGAAAATCACATACGTTTTTTGAATTGGGAACATTTTCTTCGTTTGTGCACTAGGAATTCAAATCAGCAGAGCAGAAATATTTCAAGCCATGATCATAGGCAACAAACCACAGCAATGTAAACACAAACAGCTGTACCCAATAGCCCTCACATACATGGACCAGCTGCATCAAAATCTATGACAAAGCCATCTGTTCATCAGTGGTGAGGCCTGCCAAAATCAAAGTGGGTATCCGAGGTAGCCTTATCAATAGACATCTTGATAGCGAACATCTCTTGCTTTTGTGGTATACAGAAGATCAATATTTGATACTCTCTCAGTCTTTGACTCTGGAAAATGTATTTAATTTCCTGCACTTTACAAAATTTTTTGAATGGATGAGTAGATAAGAACAGCTCAATTTATTGTATTTCTACACCAGGGAGAAATAGCTACAGAGATATGAAATGCATTGTCATTTCACGTCTGACAGTTTACAAAGCACAGATACAGAGATACATTTCTTGCTGTTTTGTAGTGTTTTTATAAACTTCCAAAGCTGCAGATTTTTGTGGTTTCCAGCATCCTCCTCTACGACAAGTACAGTGACTATCTCTTTGAGTCCAACTATAATGGGGTACATCGCTGACAGTGACCATGGTGGCAGAAATGAGAAGAGCAGCTCATCTATTCATAGGATAGACTGCAGCTCCGGCTGGGCTGAGCTGGGTGTCAATAGGCTGGGGTGGATGGGCACATGGGAAAAGTGATTTGCATCCATCACTGTCTGTTCCTCTCAGACAGCGAGAGGACTGTGACAGATGAAGGGGACAAAATCAGGGGTGGAACAGCAAAGAATGGCACAGAATGGAGCCTGGGAAGGAAGAAAAAGAGTCTGGTCCACTGAAACAAACAGAAGTTAGGATGCCAGTTTTTAAAGGTCAAGATCAGTGGAGATACAAAAAAAGAAACCATGGCGCTTCCCGGTGCTTTGTGAAGATGGCAGGCATCTGAATACCCCCTGTTTCTGTGTGGGTAGAAGCTATATGTGTAGTAGTAAATTGAGCAGACATGACTAACAAACCGGTAAATATTGGGGAAGTGGGAATTTTCTATGATAGCCAAGTTGCCATGATGTGGCATTTAGTGGGAGGAGAGCATAGGAGCCATGTGAACAACAGGTGGTAAAGGTGACGCATTACGTTATTATTATTACATTTGGCATTTTAAGTAAATAATTACTACTGAACAAACTTTTGAATGAATGAATTAAAACATAAATTACATTCCTGCTCAACATGTTATCCTCTTTATTCTGCTGCAGCAGCAGGTAGCTGCATTCTGTTTACTTTCTAAAATAAGACAGTCACCAATTAACTATTACTAATTATCACCTTTGTAAGTTGCTTTGGATAAAAGCGTCTGCTAAATGACTGTAATGAAAAATGTAATGTACTTTTGTTATAGGGTCCATTTTAGCACTTGAATGTGCATCAAGTGCAAACATCAATTTTCAACTTCCAATCTCAGAAGTAGGAGCTTTTGAGGACATCTTGAAGGCAGCATACGTGACAGCTGTGTATGTATCCATGTATAACCTATCGCATATTGACCTATTTATAAAACACTAACTAACGCACTATGCAATAATGAAACCCCATTTCAGAGGTCAGACAGCACATTGATCGCTAATCTAAAACAGTCAATTAAATCTATCTATCTTGCTTCCGTTCCAATATTGCAGAGATATATATTGCACTGTCAGTTGGTTTGGTTGTGTGTGAAGTAAGTTACTCAGGTCTGTCAACTCTGCTTTGGTTGACAGGGAAAGACCTTTTAGTTAAAAGTGTATTTCATGACTCTTCAGCACTGACTGACGGCAAAGCAAAACATGGTATAAATAGAAGATGAATAGAGCTGCCTAATATAGTCTGCTTCATTAACAACTGTAGTACAGTCTCTCTGTTCATCCAGTTGATACAGCACAATGATGCATTCTAGGCACGGCAACATTGATTTCAAAGGACAATATATTTCAAAAAACATTACTGTGTGTGAAGCAGTCTCTGAATCAAAATATTGGTGTCACCAGTGGAAAAAAATAGTGTGGAGTCCTGCAGAGCCAGGTGAAAATGGAAAAAAAGGTTAAAGATGTGAAAATGACAATTGTCCCAATTATGGCTTATGTGCATAATTTGATGCATCATCATCATTTTCTGTTCAGATTATCATGGGATATAGCCTGAAGGCTGCAATGTTCTTTAAAATGAGTTTTACATTAATCTTGCTGAGGTGATAACTATTTTAAAGCATTGCAGATGTTGAAAAGTGTGTTTCTGTTTTTACCATAAAAAGGGTGCCAACAGGTCTAGATACATCTCACAAGAAGACCAAAAAAGAAATCTTTAAAACTTCCACATATGGCAGTTGTGGTTGTGTTATTTGTTATATTTGTTGTAATGTTGTGGGTTTCCCAGTTTATGCCATATGACTTTGTGAGGGGTGTTTATTTTACCCACTAGCTGAATAAGTCACACATTGGTTATGTTGGATGCACGGTACCTACATTTAATCAAAAATGCAGTTCAATTCCTGCTGCTGTCCCTTTTATTTATTAAGTTGATAGCCCTAATTTACTGATTACAGGTATGGGTAGACCGAGAGACAGAATGCACCGGTGGATAACCATTACATCAGTCTGTGGAAATGAGAGCACATAATTTAGCGACAATTTCATTTAATAATTCCTTCCTGGGGAATCGTCTCAGCTGCTGTGCCGGCAGGCCAGTGACTGCATCCAGCCAACCTGCCATAGATAATCTCTGAGGAGGCACCCTCCAGGTCTGTATCTCAGCTCCTGCACAAAGAGCTAACTTGGAGTGCTGTTAGCGCAGAAATGACACACTAGATTTCCTCGCTGGCCTCATTTTGGGCCGTACTGCCAGACAAGCATTCCAACCCAGCCACCACACATACTAGTGAGCTGTATAAAGCAAGAAGAGACTGACTGAGGTACAACAGAGTTTGAAAAAGAAAATCTTTATTTAGACAGATTTTAAATGTAATCAATTAAATGCATTTCAGTATGGCGATGTCGTCAATGCCAGATGGTATTGCTGCTAACGTTCTGCTGTCTGCCACAAATTGGCTCATACTTTTTTTTTTTACGGCATACGTTTGATCGCTTTCCTTATCAGGCAATTGAGACTTTTTTTTTATGGGTCAGGTGAAGTTGAAACTGATTGTCCAATCACCGATGACTTATTTATTTAATCGATCGATTAGAATGACTGGTCATGCATTCCTAACTAAAATGTACACACTCATAGTACTGTAAGGTGCTTTGGGTAAAGGTGTCCACCAAATAGCTCATGGTATAAACCCTAAAGCCATGTGTTTCAACACAAAGATGCAGAAACAAGCATGCAGTCGAGGAGAAGCCATTCTTTGCCACAAGTATATCCTCTGGCGATGGAGAGGATCCAAATCCTTCCCTGGATTTGTATGTGCATCAACAATAGTGGTGAATCAATCACCACTAATCACAACATTTCTGCTCGATCTTGCCAAGCAGAGAAAACCAATGCAGCATCCGTTAATGGAACCAAATGCATTTTGACCAACAGCTTAAATGCCTCCAGCAACAATCTTATAATAATCCCCTCACAAAAGCCCAATAGGTTGTTTGTTTGAGGTATGGAGATGTTGTGCTGTTTAAAAAGTGTGACAGAGAAAAAATAAGCGCTTTTGCAATCCATCTTCATATTGATAATAGTTATGTCAAATTATATTGCTATCATAAAGTTCACCACTATAAAATATGATAGTCAACAACAGTCAACAAACTGAAAAATGCCATTATAGAGCCTTTCCTCAAACAAAGGTACCACAATACTGTGCTATACCAACTCAGGTGTACTGTGCAACATGTAATAGAAATGTTGCTTTTTCAATTGAGTCCCTTTTACCCTCTACCAGAAAGGCACCCTGAGGAGCGTCCACAAGATAAAATGTGGAACTGCAGATCTGCAGTTATTTAACAATGAGGCACATACTGTGTGACTAAAAATAAAGTCTCCACAGAGCTGGTGATTATGAGCGAGCGAGCGAGGAAGAGAGAGAGAGAGATGTTGAGTATGGCCATCTTAGCTTGAAGCTGAGAAGCCTCCACAAACTACCAGTGCCAAAATAATCCCTGAGCAGGACAACAATGTCTGCTGGAGCACAGCCAGAGAGATCTGACCCGCTTCAGACACCAGTGAGTCAACACCTCCTCCAGCTAGCTGACCCCTTCGTGTCTAGACTTTATTGGTGAAGAAATTGGTTCCCAAATACCCTTTTGTGCCTGCATATCATTCAATTTTCTCCTTTAAAGCTGCGGGATTTTTATGTAAAAGACTCCGTAGATTTGCCTGATGTCAGGGTTCAGGTATGGTGACTGGCAGGAAATCTTGGCACACAGGAACAAAGTGATAAATTGAAACTGAAGCGCAAAATACAAAAACGGTCTCCTGAACACCAGCGAGCGAGCACCCTGTCAGAAAAAGCTGGACTCACTAACACCAGCTGAACCTGTTATGAAAAGTTTCTCCACTAGTTTCTGGGTAAAAAAAGTAAAAAAGTACAAAAAGTCAAACAATTATCTCTCACTGGGGCAAAGTGCAAGGTTGCACTATACAGTTTTAACTTTTCCCATGCCATTAGGGGCCCAGCATTGAGCTCAACCTATGTTTAGCAGCTCATCTGTTTACATAATTCTGCCTCAAAAGTAAGTTTTACTGTGACAGACTTCAGTTTCTCAATGCCACCCATCCTCTCGTGAGCGAGGTGAACGCCGCCATTCTGTATCGTTTGAAGTCTGCCGTTGAATATGCAGAGAAAAAGAGACTGTTACTCTGCTGCTAATAAAATGTCAGGAGGCGCTGGGGCTTGGAGTCTGCTTATCTAGTGAGAATATGCCATTCATATTTGCTTTTACTTTTCCCCAATGATTTCGCTGATGATTAAAGTATTGAGAGGGATGTGTGATCTTATTTTCCCACATGGAATAAATCCACAACTTTTCAGAAGATTCATTACATGTCAATATCCACGGGGACTCTCCGTAGCTCAGAAGGCATAGTTTCTTGATATTGAAGTATTCATTCTTTCAATATCTAGAACTGGAAGAACTAGAGTGGGTTGCAATTGAAGAGTGGGAGAAACTGCCAGCAGAAAGGTAGGAGGCTTATTGATGGTTACAAGAAGGGAAGCAGTCGTCATTGCCAAAGGCGGTGAAAGTATTAGAAAAGGGTGCCAATAATTTTCACTTTTCAATTTTGATACCATAAAATATATTTTTTTATAGTTGTTATTGTTTGATCATGTGCTGTTAAATAAAACAGATGAACATGTGAAGACCAAAAGCTGTTTCGATTTCCAAATATTTCAGAAAACATTATACATTATCTGCATAAAATGCAAGGGTGCCAATAATCTTATCTAGAACTGTGTATTATGCTGTACCACTACTGTTACTGTCAACCATAAGATACGGGCATTAATGGAGTCAGGAGAAGTATAGTATAGTATTTAGAATACTCTATTATTATTATTATTAAGTTGCCATGCATTATTTTTAGGGAGCCCAAATCTCACCAATTATTAAAAGGTTCATGAAATCTTTGCACCATATAAAGCCAATCCACATTTTTTATTTATCTGATGGCTGATGCCCAAGTCTGCAAACTCGATCAGGATACATAGGTTCAACTTGTTAACCCACTCAGAATGAATGCAATCTAAGCAAAGTGTCAATTTCCCAGTCCAATATCTTCCTAGACCAGACTCATCTCAATCCTGAAAACTAATACTGTCACCACATCACGGTTAAAACCTGTAGTTTAAAAACCTGTAGGTGCTCCCCAACATTTTCCTTTAAGGAAAATATATAAAAGGAAAGTGAACAATAATATTGCTATAATAATCTATTAATATATTTCTAATCATATAATTTGATTACTATTTGATTACATTGCCAAGAGGGACATGATCATTAAACAGTTTACAAAAAATAAACTTTCTGAGAAAAGATCACAACAGTGATAAAAGTGACTTTTAATATAAAGATATAAAGCAGGATTATGTTGTAGTCAACTAGGAGCATCAATAACAGCAAAGGTACAATATCAAAATCCTGACTGCATTGGCACACGGAGGCAGCATTTTAATGGGCCCCAATAAATCTAATTAGCTTTAATGTGAATTAACTTTATGGAGGAAGCTCCCAGGCTGATAGGGTAAAAGAAAATGAATCAAGTACTTAAGGGGGATAAGTATGTACTGCAGTCTGCAGCCTTGGCAAAACATCTACAACACATAAATAGCCATTTCAGGCCTGCTACAATGAGATATGCAGTCTTGCTACCCATTGAGGAAGAGCACAAAAATCAGCCTTCCCCCTGAAGTGCTAAAAAATGCCAATAAAACACAGATAACTCCTGCCAATTCATTACCAGAAAGAAGGATAATGCAATCAGGTTGTAAAAGGAGGATGAAAAATGTCAGCTGTAAAGTACTGGGGCCTGCCCCTTGAAATGAAGGGTACTCATCTAGAAATAAAAGAGCGATCAGTTTTCACTCACAATGGGATGACTTTTTAAATTAACTGGAGAAGCCTCTGAGAGGCATATGCCAGTGATTTCTTTGGGGCTGTTGGATCACGAGGGCATGCCTTACCATGCTTCAGACAAATTGGAATGCCAATCTCAGTAGTGCCAGTCTGTTGCCCTGTCTGCTGTACTTTGCTTGTAGAGCCGTCAGCCCTGAATGCCGTTCATGAGCTTCTACAAAGCAGAACAGAATCTGTCAGGGCATGATGAAATGCAGATATCTGATGCCTTTATCTACTCTGCGCTGCGTTGCTCAGTAATACATTTCACTCTGAAACAAGAGATCTAGGACAGCATGGTGGTTCACTGGTTAGCACTGTTGCCTCACAGCAAGACAGACCTGGGTTTGACTCCCGGCCTTTGCCCTTTCTGTGTGGAGTTTGTGTGGAGGGTTTCCTCTGCGTTCCCCAGGTCCTCCCATGTTCTGAAGACATGCAACTCAGGTGGATTGAGACCCTAAATTGTTATCTGTGTTAACCATGTGATAGACAACCGATCCAACCTGTCTTTTCAGCCCCCCAATGACCCTGAAAAAAAATACGCAGGTGAAGAGATATACAGACCTGAAAACAGAATGAAAACCTCCATTGTCAATAGTTCAGCAATCAGTCTTTGACTTTTTACCAGTTTTACTTCTCAGTGGATGCCCCGGATGTCTTTCAGAACCTTTTGTTTTGCTTGGTTGTTGCAGTGACTTATTTGCTCAAACACTAAACCAAAACACTTGCCGCTCAAAGTAAAAGGAACCAGCAAAGTGACACAGTGAAGTGAATGTTTCATGACTGAGTGGCTTTATTGCGCAATTCAGTCCAGGCAAGCCATGAGTCAAATAAACTGCCACAGAGACCTTCATCATGCACTGAATTGCATGAATACAGGGTCGGGGGCGGGGGGGGGGGATAACCCTGACTCAGAGGGATTTAGACACAAGCAGAAAATATTCATAACCATGCAGAAGTAATGATTTCTTAAAACAGTTAACAGCTAGATTGATTTCCACAACAAATGAAAGATCTGTTTCCATAAATATGTCTGGAACCTAATGGTCGTCATCAGTACTTGTGGGGAACGATGAAGGAACTTCAAAATGCAAACTGACATTCAGACTAAGTGTCTGCAATGTCTAAATATAGCAACCGTCACTATCAAATTGTGATAGCTAAGAGAGCTAATTGTGAGGGATCGTGTTTCTCATCCCATTAGTCCATCTCTTACAAAAGCAGAAGCACATCCATCAGAAAATTACATTGCAGAGACAATTTCATTCATCAAAACAGCATAACCTTATCCATGACTGAACTGTGACATGAAAACTTCATTCATATTCAGCTGAGGTCCTTCGGTGACACAAAACAACCCAGAGGTCACAGGTCCATATCACTAAATTGAAACATTAGCCTTAGTTGTTTAAAGTAAGAGTGAAATGGCAAACTGACTAAGGCGAAGACAAAGCATTGTTCTAGACATTCACATGCAAACATCTCAAACTGTATGACAGGTTACAAATGATAAAGCTTTTAAAAGATTATTTGTCATTATTTCATATTTATTTTGCATGGTATACAAGGGAAAGATGAGGAAGACAGAGAGGAAGAGACAGCACATAGCACCAAGCCACGAGGACGCCCGAGATTTAGATCAAATTAAGGTTTTCAAATAAAGCCGGTCAATATTTTAGCCAGCCACCCTCAGTCAATGGTTGTTATTTGCCCTGACACATTAGAGCAAGGCTAAAGACGCAGTTTGCAAGCACCTCACTCTGTTCACAAAATTCAGTCATTGACTTCCCGTGTCTCAGGAGTGATTTACTTAAAAGATCAATCTGACCTATCACAGAGACAGTGAGAGGCATTCCTGCAAATGTCAATGGGCACCAGCTGGTAATGAATACAGAAGCAACCTTAGCATCTAACTTTTAATGGACCATGGCAAGTGATTATGGAGGTTGATTGAAGTTGTACTTTCAGGAGAGTCATTCTAACATATCTGTTGGAAATGCACACTAAATTGCAAATGTAGATTCCACACAAGTTCTATGCAACGTAATGGTATATGTGTATAGGTGTATGTGCACATATAGCACACGGTACATCAAAGAAGAAAGGATGAACAGCCACACACAGGAGTGCTGTACAAATATCCCAGAGTGAAACTCCAGACAATGTAGACAACATAAATAACTGCTGCACCTTTAGGCCACTATGAGATTTATTCCTTGTGACCTATACCATTCAACGTGAGTTTGCACAGAGGTTGACATGACTACAGCAAAGACTGAATTACAGTGGCTTTAGATTTCCTTTCTGGTTACCCTGGTAAGGCCTCGCCGTGACAAAGTTCACCAGCCTTTTCCCTCCACTGGCACAGAACAATAAAATCTACACCAAGTGATTTCTTGTATCACTGACCATAGTTCTTAGAGATCCACTACATCACGGGGAGGTGTGGCAGGAAGCCAACCCTCTAAGAAGAAGCCATATCCAAAACATTTTATTGTAGTATTGTTAAATAGAACCATATATTACTTAAAAAGGTTGGCGACTTGAGGTTACAACATGCACAGTGTTAAATAAGCAATAGATGTTGATGTTGTTGTTGTTGTTGTTATTATTATGATTGTTATTGTTGTTGTTGTTGTTGTTGTTGTGCAGCATCTTGTGATTACCAGATCAGTGTGACAGTATGACTTCAAAAACTCGCGGTACGTTTGATTAACAGCCCCTTTGTTAATGTAATGGAAGCAATAGAGTAGTCCCAAATGTCCTATCTCTCCCACAGCACTAGGCATACTAAATCAAGCATACCTAAGTCATGAGGAACGGAAGTGTTTAAAAGAAAAGCCAATTCCATTCTGGTCTGTAATGTGGCATCCGAGGAACCAGGCCAATAAGATGGTCCATTTATCATGCTGAAAGTTTTCATTAGGACAAGCACCTCGTTTTATTCACACTCATCTGGCAGATTTATTTACCCTTGACTCATTTGGTGTTTTAAGGGAGTGCATCCAAACACTACCCTTGTCTGACCAGACAAAAAAATAATAATTTTGGCTTTGGTTTAAGGTACCTTTTATGCAGCCCAACCTTTATGGCTGCATGATTATATTTGATGACCTTCTGCATCCCCTTTATTCAGCTAGCTAACACACAGTGGTCCAGATCTGCACACAACAAAGGATCTGTATAGACCAACCAGCGCTGCCAGAGTCCTGCAGCGTCTGCGTTTTATCCAATTGTATGTTTTAATGCAAACTACTTAACGCAGTAGAGCTGCAGATACTGTTCTAGGCTCACCAATGATCATCTGCACAAGCATATGAAAACTCTATTTGCTCCATTTTTGCCAAAGCTGAAAATATTGAAAATAAGGGAGAGGGAATGTGAAGGAGGAAAAGGGAGGGAGTGGGAAAGACCGGGAGAAACTGGGAAGTGTGTCACTCATATTGTCAAAATTACTAGGCTCAGATCATAAGATGTACACTAGATGTTTTTTTTGAGATTACTGTTTTATTGACTGCACGGCTCAGATCACAGGACTTTTGTTCTTTACTAGGCTAATGATGTCAAAAAAATACTCTTTTTGCAATTAAAAACAGTATAACACATAGCCAGAACATTCTGCAGTGACTCTTCAAAGCACGCTGTATATTAAAAAAAAGCAAGTCAAATTTGTTAAATGTTTTCATAGTTAATAAAAACCATGTCTTAATCAAAAAATATGAATTAATCTAAGTTTCTATCTATGCCAATAATGTGGACCTTTGTTATCTAGGAAATGTGTTCGACTGGACTCCAGATTTAATTGAATACCCCTGCTCTACACAGTGACTGTTGTGGGGGAGGTAGTGGTTAAGATTTTTGATTTTTGGTGCATTACCAATGAGCCTTTCAGAGTTCAATGTACAATTATAACAACTGTCTAGTTATCAGAACATAAGCTTCTTTATTACAATCATTGATTTACATTTACATTTAGTGTGATATCATATAACTTTGCACTGTTTATCAAAAAAAGTCTTGGAGGTAGTACAGTACTGGTTTCATCCTAATGGGTTTTTTGTATTGTGCACTATTGTACCACCCCTTTGGTTAGCCATGCAAGCATATGCCAAAGAAAGCAGCACATAAGTGCTATTTTCAACTGAGACATCAAAGCACTGAATTAAAAGGCTACCTTTTGAAGGGTCTTTAGTTGCTTTTTTAAAATTGTCTGCTGTTTTTGGGCTCACATGGCTCTTAATATACTTCCAGATTGGCACATTGTATGAACAACAAAGGCACTCCATCAGTGCTGGAGAGGGGCCTTTATTCAACAAAACAATACCCGTTTCCTCCAAAAGACAAAAGAAACAGCACCAGCATATGGAATATATGCAGCAACATGATCATAGACCCAAGGCACCTTCAGCTGTCTCATTTGCAAGAGCCTATGATTAATTGAGATACGTAATAAGTGCTGAGAGGATTAATTCAATCACAGCGATGGTGAAACCCAAGGCTTTGACATTCGTGAGAGTCAATGCCCCAGCCAAGCAAAGACAAAAATATTGATTATCTTGGCTTATGCTTATGACATGAGTATTGTGTTTTGACAGGGACATGATATGAACAATTAGCCACTAAACAGAAGCCCTGTAGCCTTTCCTTTCTATTTAGATTGTAGTGGTAACAGCTGCAATTGTCATACAAACTGTCACAACAAACTGTTTGGTATTTCCAAATATGTACGAGGCTGAAGTCACATTAGCCTTCCAACAATCTGACACCAGACAGCTCTCGCTGGAAAGATGAACTTGTTGTAATGGAGTTTTTGGTGACACTGAGTAATAGGGAGCATGGGCTGATAGTAATGATGTTATCAGTCACTGTGATCTTGCACCGATAGATGGAGTGTCTGCTGAAACATTTGAGGCTAGGCTATGAGTGGTAAACACGTATGCTGTCTATGGCACAGTCCAAATGCATTGGATTTCTTCAGATACCTAATGTGCCTAGGTGAAGTCATTTTTCAGATGTGATCGGTCAGTACGCAAGCCTAAAATCAGAATCACTTTATTCTGTGAGGACAAATTTGTCTTAGTGACATTGGTGCATAGTGTACACAGCAACATCATGCTGGTACTGGACAGTAGACAATGCACATCACTCTGCAAATATACATTCAGCACATATCGAAGCCAGCTTTATTTTGAGATTGTACTGTCATAGATTCATTTCTGAAACAACAAATAGGCTACCTCTGTTAGCTATTTCCAGCAAAGTGAATGACTGACATCCACTGCTATGTCAAGAGGGAACATCTATGACAACAGCCTCGCAAGCCAGATGAGATCTCCCAAGTTAGTCACAGGGCAAGTAACATCTGACCACAATGTCTCATAGAAACACATGAGCCATCCAGGTACTTGCAGGCTACAGCTAACAAGTAACATCAACAGTCTGTCTTCATGGGTGTTGCCGTTGGATTTGTTGATGCTTACCATTTTACAGCAGTTTGACAACAGACTAAGCAGAGACAGGCTAACAAAAACAGACACATTTTGTTTTCCCATCATCTAAAAGAGTCCATGAGTGTGTGCTCGACTGGTATGTTATTAAGTTATTTCCCCTGTCGAATGCTTATTACATCGTGCTATAAAATAATTTAATGGCATAAATGCAAAAAAATAAGAAAAAAAGTGACCTCCTGGGTCTCCTGTAAAGTTAAATGTGTCTGGGTTCATGACTTCTTACAAAACATGGCGGCAATATAATTGACTGACATCTTAAAGAGATATTCAACATTAAATCATGTTTTTGAGTATAAGTTGAATTGTTGTTGAATGGTTCGCATGTCATTTTTTCCTTTTTTCCCCCCATATATATTTGTATTGTAACTGTTCACTTCTTTCAATAAAGAAATTAATTAAGTGTCATGCCAACCCATTAGATATCATCCATTTAAAAAATGAAAAACTCTATAATCTTAGACATATCTGCTACATCAGTTTTCAGCTCTGGGAAAATCACACACTGCTAGGATCACTTCTCGTCCGTGACTGAGAAATCAGCAAGCTCTTGTTTCAGCAAAACTGCATCCACGGATTGGTCAATCGTGTGCGGCAACACCACAACACTCCCTCAAAAGTTCAGTCAGATTCAACTTTGGCCGAGCAGGTTGGCGGGTGTGTGTGTGTGTGAGACGAGCAGAAACACAGTGATTTCACAAGCGCAATCCCACCTGCTGCCCCGCCTGCCAGACTGCTCACAGCTCTCTACCCACCCTCTGGCATCTCATAGAAGAGGAATGATTTCCAGGGTGGCCATCACTTATTCTAGTGCCCCACACTTCAAAAAGTAGCAGGCAGTCAACATGTACAACAGATCACAGTGCTGACACATTTCGAGGACAACCTTCACAGATGCCTGCATCGTTCGGTGAAATGCAGACCTTTGAGTGCAATGCCCACCTAACACAGTAAAGCACAGAGCTGCAAAACGCTTTACTGTGTTTCAAGGATTTTATAGATGAATAAGACTTTGCCTTAGTTTGACTCTGCTTGAAATGTGATTTCTGTGACCACTTGCGCTTTCTTCTACAGGTTGTCCTGGCAAATTGCTGGGAAATTACAAAATGCTGCCCTGGATTGCAATTTCAAGCCTCAATCCTCGAGCTTTAAGGCCATCTCACGCTGATTTGCAAAAGGGGTTTGCATATTGCAGCCTACAATATGAGCCCATTGACGCTCCACATAGAGGAGCCTCTTGGAGAAGCTATTCAATTACTGTAGCCAGGTGGCAGCAGAAAGTCTAGGCTAATGGTTTTCAGAGCCTTTGCATAATGTCCAAGGGATGTTACGCCTCAAACTGTCATGAGGCAGACCGGAGTTGAAGATGCCGTTTTGTAATACAGCGGTCGTTACTGATTTCGGTCGCACGCCTGTTGTTTCACAATCTTTGCAAATGATGACTCTTTCCTTAAAAAATGAGAAGTGTGAGCCAGAAACAAGAAGTGCACAGACAGAAGCTGAACCCACCCTAAAAGACCACTAAAAGAAAAGGATTTATTATCCATTGCTTAAGTTCTTAATAGCTGCCACAGCGCTGAGCAATTTTGTGACCTATTGCATTCATAATTGCCTGAATTAAATCGCCCCATTTAGTGCTCATATGAAAAGAATGTGTATGGCAGAAAATGTGAAAATGGAAAGGAACAGAGTCTCTTTTGGCCCCGGCATGTCCTCAAATAGATCCCTGTTCATTTTGACAACCAGGCCATAATCTGTTGCATCATTCTGAACATGTTCTCCCCGAGGTTGAGTGTCACTCACTGAAAACCTACCATGCCTCTCCTCTCTGATGAACAAAGCGATGCCCTAAACATCCCAACGGTCTCACATTATACACACGCACACGCACACAGGTCATACGTTATACCACACCAAATGTGACACCACACCAAATCTGAGGAAAAGTCAGAAACAGTGTCCCAAACGAAACCAGTATGAAATGACATTGGATGCCATTGCTTAAGACTACGAAGACGTATTTGAACCAGCAGCTTTACTGAGGAAATGCGTTCCCGTTGGTGTTATAATAATCATTGTAAGGACTGTGTATTTGTTAACTGCATCCCATTTGAGTCTCCATCAGTAACAGCTCCGTGTGGTAGGAGAGTATACACAATCTTTAACGTTACCGCAACGGCAAATGACGAGTGTGCAAAATAAGTGATCAGTCCAAGATGCATTAAATGATCAAAACGGGACGCGCAGGCATTCATGCGTTAGTCAATCATCCTGATTGACTAAAAATGACAAGTGGACAAAACTGGAACATTTTCTACGAAAAAAGCGAACTCGACATAGCGTTACTTCACTGTCCACCTTGCACGAGCGTAAACTTAATTCCGCCAAGTTTCCCGTTTAGTCAAGAGTGAATATAATTCCGGAGTACTCAGAGACAAAAAAAAACGAGTATACAAACACATATTTTAAATTCTGTAATGTCAACTTTTTGTTGTCAGAGAACATCGCATAGTGAGTCGAGTGAGTAAGTGAGTGCGCGAGCGAGCAAGCGAGCGAGGAGGACAAAAAGTGTGCAGAGGAATAAACAAAAGAGTGTTTGCAGCAGATGAAGGACTCGACAGCCAACTTTAAACAGTTGGAAAGGCATTTTACTAATCCATAAAAACAAACAAACACAAAAGAGGCTGCTTTCACCTACCCTGGAACAAGATGGAAGTCCGAACTGTCCCGTTAAAAAAAAACACGGTCCTGTGCGCTCCGCCGCCGCCGAGCCTCAACATCCACCACTCTCATGCTTTCCCCTCATCTCCCCACAGCTGCTGGATAAGTTTGGTGACGTCAGTGTGTACTCAGTCGCAACCGGCGAAGCTCTTTGGTCGCAACTGGAATAATGTAGAGGGGGAAAAAGACCGGAAAGAACGGGGAGGCAGACACCATATAAGGAGTCCCCTGTTATCCCCATTGTTAATGTTAAAGTCATGAAAAAAATATAGTTTCTCTCCTCGGTTCTGATTGATTGATTCTGATCGAAGCCGTTGTAAAATATCAGGAAAATACAAACCTGTGATCCCATAACTATCACTGTGTCATTCTGCAACTATACTTTAGCTACTGTTCAAGAACTATATATCTAGGTGAAAAAAATCTAATGTAAAAATGAAAGATATCTTCCACATTTGCAGTCCTTTTATAAAAACCTCTTAGCTGTTCTAAAATCAATAGCTATAAACCACTTCCTCTTGTGGCTTATTGTATAATTTTCTGTCTCTTCCTACTGCAGCTGTCATAAGGTTTCCTGTATTTTGAACATAAATACAATAGTATCTTGTCCTTTGTCACTTTGCCATTTTGTTTGATATTTCTGAGAAACAATCACTTTTAAAATTAATTTGTGTTACTGCTATGGCTACAGGTCATGAAGAGGCAGTCATGAGAACAAAATGTGTCGCAACATCCAGTCACTTGCTTGTGGCGCCATCCTCCATCACTGCACAGTTGGAAAGTGAGGTTTATAGGTTAATAGTTGAGGCACTGGTATTGATCAACAACCCCCCACAGATATATTATGGTCATTTTGTGCTATGGAGTGGTAAAAATCTTACTTACTGCCCCTTTAACTCTGAATTTTCCCACCTTAGCTGCAAATGTTTGCCTCCATATCCTCTTTGCGTATTCAGAAAAAACTACAGGTCATTGCCACCAAGAGACAGAGGGAGGACCTAACCGAAACAAAGGGAAGGATCACTTAAGTTGTGGATTTCAATGGTCATGCAATTGTTTCTCAAAAAAATAGTTGACAGAGGACAGAACAAAGATGTCTGATATTTACTGACATTTACTAATATTTCTCATGAGTCTGCTGAAGTGTCCTTAAGCCAGACAGTGAACCTCTACCAACACCAGGGCCGTTGTTCTTTAGGTGACCCTCTGCTCTGACCGTCCTGTAGAGGGAGAAAGGCAAAGAGACGATTTTCCTAAGGGAATCCATAGTGCCTCACATTACATTGAAATATACTGTACATCCACCCCAAAACAAAACAGGCATGTTAGTTTATGTGTGAAAGAGATATAGGCTTTGTGGACTCAAATATATTGTTTAAAGCTTTTACGACCAAATTTGCTTCATTTCATGGTAGTCCAAATCTGACGCAATAGCTTTTTCACAGGAGGATTAGCGTCTGGTCCCAATTTAGCTGGCAGGCAGACACTCAGCTCCGAATGGTTTTCCTTCATCTAAAGCCTGCTAAAAATGTATGGATATCACAGGAATATCACCCCAGGTGCTGTCACAATCTCTGTCTCTGTTTCTTATCCTATCCGTTATCAATGGAGCAGAGTCAGAGAATGTCTCCTGATGACATCGCAGATACGAGTCTGGGCTTTCAGTTTTCCGGTTTCAGGACACACTTTAGAATTAGAGGGGGGGGTAGAATTAGAGAGATAATCCTTCAACTGGAAGGCATGGGTTCAATCCCCCAGTGAAAAGATGTGAAAAGCAGAGTATCAAGTGAAAAGGTGAATCTCTCCTCTGGGAACCAATATAGCAAATAATAACTTTAACTGTTGTTATTATGCAAGCCTATGCACATTTCTGATTTCTCCTCCCACACTCACAATGATATTACAGTATTTTATTTGCTTAGTATTTCTTTAATAGGGTGGTAAAATTGACATGATGATCGTGGGGTGGACTGACAACCATGACTCTGGGACTCTCAAATCATTCCCTCCCTTCAGGCCTCAATGTGATATCCTCGTGATGTCACATTATCGTGATAATATGCTTTCACTCTGCAGATAATGATACTGTGCATAAGAATTCACACTGGATGCTGTCAAGCCCAAACGAGTTGCCTGAGTACAATATTGTCAGGAGCACATCAGTCAGTGGAGAGGACCCAAATATGCTGCATATACTAAAAATGAAGATTTATAGTATTCAGAGAGGTAAAAGGTTGACTATACTTGCAGACCATCTAATACACCTGCTCTGACTTGGATGGAGTAGAATCTCTGCTACCGATTTGGCAAAGCTATGAACAGACCTTCTCCACTTTCTCCCTATTTGCTGTCCTTATTCTCTCTTTCACTGCAATGCAACAGAAATAAGGCTCACCTACATTAAAGATGCCGTCTCCACTGTGTAATGTCAAAGCCAATTGAATTTCATTGGAAGCAGTTGATTGTTTTTTGGAATTATTCTATCCTTAACAACTTGACAGCTATTTTTGGGCAAATATTAGAAATCCTCACTGCCAACAACGGTGCTTATTTGGAAACAGACATCAAAGTCTACTTTCTGTTTGGACTGAACAGACCCCTTTCCAAATATTTATTAGGTCTTCTTTCTACAACAGCAGCTTGTTTCAGCTGCTTCTATATTTCATATTGTTATCAACAATTCCATTCTCTGTCCATAACAGGGGACTTCATTTTTTTCCACAAAATATTCATCATGGACACCTCAAATCTATGCATTTCCTCCTGGTGAAATGAGGCTCCACATGAAGACGACAGTTCTACATATCCATCATCGTTGCAGCTCATCAGCACAGCCATCAGAGGAGATCTCCAATGAAATGACTGATGTAAAAAGGTGCACTAGTAGAGAATTGCCATGCTTGCCTTTCACTATTATATTTCATGTAAAAAAAAAAAAATCATTTGACACAGATGCCAAGAAAAAGAATACTGTCATATGGTCTGTTTTTGGAATTACACTGAGAAAATGAGATGTATAATTGCTTATTTCCAGAGTGTCAGCTATTAAATTGAAACCTCCAACAGTAAAAAGAGTTTTCAGGCTCTTATTCCATCTAGTATACAGGCTCCATCTCATATTTTCTCTTTTTTGTGGTACAAGCTGGCCTTGTTTCCTGTCCACAACAGGCATTGGAACTTATACATCTTGAGATTCTTTCATTTTCATTTGTATGTTATCTATCAGGTAGTTTCATTGAGACCAAGATCTCTTTTTCAAGAGACACATGAGAGCAAAACATTAATAAAATGACAATGAAAACACAATACACACATATTCTAGCATTCAAAGAGACAGCAACAGACAAGGACATACATTATAAAAATAGAAACTGTGAGATATGCTTAGAAGTCATGGAAGGGGACAAATTTCAAAGTGCTTTGCAGTTCCAGCATGACACCAGAAAACAGTCTTGCCAAGTTCAGAATTTATGCACAGAGAAGCCTATTGAAAACGAGCCAGTCCTGTAATCTGGAACCATAATTATTGGATTCAAAATCCAGTTGAGCTGTGAGGTACAGGGCTAGCTTCACAAGCAGAGCCTTATGCATTGGACCTCCCTTCTTCTGAGAGGATGGGATTATTGATGTCACAAAAAGCATTAGGGGACTGTGCTGTGGCACTCTTTACCCACTTTGCACAATCTGATTCAATGTGATTGCATGCATTGTCATGCCTTACTCACATCAATGCTTTTCTCCTCTCTGCTGCTTTGCTTCTATGGAGAGAGGATCCAGATGGAAGGACAAACTGGGGACCAAAGAATGAAGATCATCGCTATTTCTTTGGCAGTGATCTTCAATCAGGGCATGCGGTAATAAATTATCAAAATATGATGAATGTTTAAATTTGGTTGCTCAATATGACTTGATGTTTATTACCACTGGCATTCCACTGCACTTTTGTATCACTATAACTGTGTTTGCGACAAATAAACCTTTGAAACCTTTGAAATTACTGCGGAAATGCGATCTCATTCTCATGCCCAAACATATGCCTTCCATTGACATCATGCTGTCTTCAAAAGATATCTTTGTCGCCCGCACGTTGGAGACCACCGTGAGCTATTCGTTTGAACGTGCAGATAGGGGTTGTTAACATTACTTAACATCTTCATGGAGACGAAGGCAAGGGCAGTGTTGCATGCTCAACCTGGTAGCAAGATCATCGTTTTCTATTCAAAGAAATGGCCCCTCATGAATCATTGAAGAACGGAGAGTTGCCAACACAGTGGCGATGGCAGGCTAGAATATTGAAGGGGTTTGGGGGAAGGAAAAGACATGAATCGAACATTGAAGTCAGCGTTATGAATAGTGCAGCATAAACAACTTTTTTAAAACTTTAATCAGGACTTGAATGCACCTCACACCTATACCTAGGGTTGAGGCGCAATGCTACGGAGATCATGTGTTTAATTCAACATCATCGACATCAACACTGTTATCATCAATACTGTTTTCTGTAAGGGTCTGAGTAATACCCATCCTAACTCAATATAAATCCCATTCACCCCAATATGTCATACAGTCAGTATAGTGAGATCTTGAAGCAAGTGAAGTTGCTGGTTGTGACTACTTTTAGGTTACATTCACACTGCATCTTAAAGTGTCCCAATTCTGTTTTTTCCATCATGTGACAGATCTAATATTTTCTAATAAGTATGAAAATCAAAAAGCTGCATGGAGTCTCAATTTTCCAATACGGATCCTGAGGCATGCTGGGGGAGATGGAAAAGTACTAAGACATACCAGGCACGACCATATAGCTGTTGTGTGTGATAACAACTTCCCTCTTGTTTACATATTGTCCTGTAACCTTTGACCTTGTATCTATATATTAGAAACCATTCATTATTATGTGGTTGTTGTACCATTAGAGGATTTGTAGCTTGCATTTATTTGGTTATTGTTGATACATTTATGGGCACCAGAGTGACCTTTGGTGCACTTTCTTCCGGCCTGCAGGTGCTTGTATCCTATAGATAACACTGACCAGTTAGCCTTGAGTGAATAATTGAGTCTTCTGTACTTAAAAATGAAAGCGTTGACCTCTTCTTAAAGTGTCTGCACCTCAATTATTATTGGCGTTCTTGCTGACCACATGACCTTTAACCAATAGTAGCGGTAGAAGTCATTTGTATTGACATAATCATGAATTTTCAATACTATAAAATTCAGAGTTTTGAATAAATAACACCTTCAACACCTACATGCAACTTTTTGTCAGTGTTCCCATAACAATAAGTAAGTCTTACTTACACAACAACACATCAACAATGGAAAGAAAGCAAGAAAGCCGACTCGATTGGTACTCGGAGAGATGCTGTCATTCAGTCAACACTCAAAAGGCACATACTGTAAAAGTAGCGCACTCGGCACACTGGTGTCTTTTCCACATCGGTGTCATATTGGTGTCAGATACGGGTTACATCCTAAAAGAGATAACATTCATCCAAAACATCCAAACATCCAAAACATCAGAGAAGCAATTCCTAATTGAGCGTGAAGACCTGTGGTGCGAACGTAGCAGCCATCATTATAGTGTAGTATTTTCAGTCTGAGGCAACAGCCAAAGATAATGTATAAAGTAGTAAACCCGTCTAAATGGGGTAGCCAATATACCTGTTACTAGGGATTAGATTGTGCTGCACAATCAGACAGAGGTGGACGACCCTTTAGGATTCAATTTAAAATCATAACGGGAGATCACCCACCTCCAACGTTTCAATTTAACCTCAGGGTTGCAGGTCTGACCGGTGTCAGTGATGGCTCAGCTCTAGACCAGTGAGGCGGCGTTATTGACCGGGCAACCTTTGGTTTGTGTTGAAACCTTTTTGGCTCCATCGCACTCTTGTTCACTCTGGCACCCATAGATAAACTTTGATGCTCATGCTAGATAGATAGTTAGTTAGATAGACAGATAGATAGATAGATAGATAGATAGATAGATAGATAGATAGATAGATAGATAGATAGATAGATAGATAGATAGATAGATAGATAGATAGATAGATAGATAGGCAGGTTTTCTGTTATCTATTGTAGGTCCCTGTATCAAAAGCTCTTTGGGTCAATTACAGATTCAGTAAAAAACCATCAATCAAAGTTCAAGCCATCTGTCCCAGGGACTTATTGAGGACACCCATCCCTTTATTTTTAATTGGCTCTCTTTAAAGAAGATGCCAATTCATGTTCCTGTTATCAGAGGCCTGCAGGCCCATGAATTCCCTCAGCAGACTAAAACCATTCTCTATCAGTCGGGGTGATAATCCTGGAAATAAAAGCCTCCGTGTTATAAGTAAATCTGAGATGGTCCCAGACATGCAATACATTAAGAGCAGAGATTATGTGCATGCATGGAGAACAGATTTACTCTCCCACATACGCTATGATGTAAATGTGAAAGGGAGGGAGCTGACACTGAAGAATCTGCTAAAATTAGAACGCCGGCGATCCGACTCCAATACATTACCTTAGCTCATACCCTCAAATAAAGACTCTCACTGTATTTTATGACCTATATTCTATTGCACAGGGCCTTTAGTGGGACATTTAGTGTGTGAACTAAGTTTATACAGAAGTTACACAGCATAGAAATGTACCCTATTCAAATTACAATGTCACTAAGACAGAGAGAATTCACCGAAATAGCAGAGGAAATTATAAACTCTGCAAAGCCACCAACAATGGCTCACAAGAAACAAAGCAGTGCCAGTGCCGTCATTTGTGCAGATTCCTGGAAATGATGAAGCTCCCAAGCCAAATGGCTGAAAAGAATGTAAACAATTGGTTGGAAGAACAATTGCTCACATTATTTTCAGCCATTTGGCTTGGGCACTACTGTGCTGGCTGAATCAGGTGTTCTGGCTAGCAGTACCTACCCACCTCTGCTAAAGCCATGCTAGTTGCCAAAGGATTAGAGCAGCTCACTGTCATTTTGCTTCAGTGCATTCACCGGGTTCTCTGCTTGATACCAATGGCGGTGCGCTATCTGTCCATGCAGCTCTGTGTGGCCCGCGTGATGCCCTGCTAGTGTACTGGGAACTAAAGCACATCCACATCCGGCTGTGACTGTGACCTTTAATAGTGTTTGGAGAAACCGTTTAGCTTCATCTATGCACCAGAGCAATGTGGTGATCAACCAAGCTAATTACACGGCTCTAGAATGATAAAATGGCAAATATTTTGAAATCCATTGAGAACTAAAAACATGAGCATTGTGTCAAGTAAAGGCCATGGTTTACCCATTACTGTGGTTCCACAATGCTTTCCCAGGGGGCCCCTGATTCATTGTTGCTTCTCCTAAAGTCTTACATACTTCCTCTCAGGGTTTATAGTGAGATCAATTTAATTCAAGCTTCCTTTTTGCTATTTTTTCCACATCAGGTTTTAGCCTGCCTCTATGGTAAAGTTGTTTGGTTTCAATGTGTTGATATTAAATTCTGCTATGAATGGATTCTGCACAGCATTTTGCAGAGCCTTTTGAAGGGCCATCAGTATGCCACACAATGCCGGTGCTAAAACATTTAATAAACACTCAAAACCATTTAAATATATATGGTTGTATATATCTGGTTTTGGCAAGTGTCAAGATAAATTACATAATGTATTAAATCATAAAGGTCAATTATGAGAGAGACAAGGGGCAAATATCCATATAAATTGAGTTATATTGAGTTATATTAATGGGAATTTATTTATTCATTTATATAGGTCATAATTGTCTTGTCAACAGTAACTGTTTGGTTCCTAGTTATAGCCTGCCCCTTGTAATATTCAGCACTGAGCTGTCATTTTCTGATGTACTAGTAAAACTGGTGGGCGATAATTGCTTTGTCATAGATCATGTAAGGGGAACCAAAATCAAATCTAGCTTGGGATATTTAGAGGCTCAGGGAGGTCCTAGTCACAACAACATCCAGGGCCTCCTAATATACAATACCATAGTAACTTATAGTGAGATATAGTGTAAGATATAGTGTAAATCATTGCAGTGTCCATAGCCATGGCTTTTACACCCTCTCATAAACATCAGTCACACCAGCTGCATTTTCAAAATGCCTTGAAGGGACAATAGAAGCATTTCCAATTTTGCCTTTTCTTGCTTGGGTGTGGAAAACGAGCAGTATGAAAAACACTATTATTGCCATTTATTTTCAGTTTTCTGTGTATCAAAAGTCCCCTACCAAGAAAAAACGAATAAAAAAAACCTAATGAAACATTTTAGTCAAATGATATTTCGCAAACAAGATTACATAATTTTTCACTAATCAAAAACACAAATCAAAGAAGTGGTTTGGAAACTGCTAATCTCCCATTAAGGCTGCAGTTTGTCAATTGTCTATAAGGCATATGGACCATATTAATTTAGTCAATATCTGGTATTAGTTGTTAAAAGACCAAAACAATTCACACTGTGTATTAGGAGCATACATGTGTTGATATTTGAATGAAATATATGGTGTGACGATTTGAGAAAACTTTACCAAATGGTGTGAGAAGATAGCGTGGAGCCTTGAGCACTAGATTGACCTTTGTATAACATATGTTTAATGTATAACTACTTCAATCTTTATGTAGCCCTTGGAAAAAACGGATGGCAAGCACGCACGGAGGTCAAGGTATAGGAGATTAATTTTCTCAGATAAACAAAAGAATGGCAATGCAGGTAAATGGCATATCCAGAAATACTCTCAAGGTAGCACAATGTTTACATCACCAACCCAGCACCTCTACAGCTCAGGAGGGAATGACAAATTTAGAGTTTCCTCCATCTTATCTACATAAAGCCCACCCACTTGGTACAGTCCAAGCCTAAACGAGGGGTAATAGTTACTTAGACGGTATACTTTAAACTCTGAGTAGTTTACAATGTATTTATAAACATTAACAATGATATGCTTTTAATCCAAGCCTTCCACTGTACTCCATTTACAGGGTTTTATTAGTCCGGTTTGGTACAGCCCAATTGGCTGCTTGTGCCCAGTGCTGAAACGCCTCCATCTGTTTGGCCACAACTAGGAACCGTGGGGGTTGTTGTTCCTCAACACAGACAAGATGCGGTAGGGAAGGTGAGGGGAGGGGGAGAGTCTAGGGAGCAGGCATTGTAGTGATGTGATGTGTTTGAGCACTTCTCAAAGATCTTTCTCAGTTTTCTCAGTTCTAAATAATGTACTCAGCTGAGTAAAAAAATAGTATTTGATAGATAGTTATAGTAGTTTTTGATAAATGATAAAAAAGAAAAGTTCTTGGTAGTGGACTCCTTTTGGACGTTTGGACCCCACTGTAAATCCAACATGTGCAACGATACTGGCTATGCTACACGTTGCTATACTTGGCCTATGCTGGGGAATGAGGAAGTAGATCGGCACAGCCCTAAAGGGCATCATGGCTCACTGAGTTAAGATGGACATGGAGCAACCACAATCCCAACGAGTCTTTCGATATCTATGCAATGCAGTATATCACATCAAACTGTAATGTACACAGCTAAGTTAACAAGCACTGAAGTGATCTTTGCAAACTGAAATATCAGAACTGAAATGTATATAATGAGTGTTTGCATGGCTGGACTCCACACTCAAGGTCACGTGTGAAAGCCTGAGTGACTCTGAGTTTCATTTACACACATAGTCAAACAGTAAGCCTAGCGTGTTTCAACTCGGCTGCTAATGGCTTGATGCTTCTGTGACAGCTTGTCTCATATCCAGAAATAACTCAAAAATACTGAATTCATGTATAGATATATTTTTCCAATATGTTGTCGTTGATTCATTATCCAGCTCTGTGTACCAACAGGATGTAGAAAGCACAACATCAAAGACCACGAACAGATGATTTCTCAGTTTAGTAATGGTGGGTCTCTGCTGCTGCACATTGCTTTAATATCCGTGTGTGTGTGTGTTTACTGAAGAGTGCTACGCGTTTCATTTTTCCCCCGGAAAGTCTTAAATAAAATATAAGTGTATGGAGTTTATGGATGTAGGCAGCAGTAGAATCAATGATTTAAGGCACAGCATTTAGCACAGAGCAGCCGTATACAGAGGTAAAAGTGTGTGTGTGTGTGTGGGTGTGTGTGTTCCATTCATAAGAATTTACTCGTCCAACTAATGGCATTTTGCTATTAGCAAAATTACAAATTTGGAAATGAGGCCGAGTATCCCAACACACAATAGCCCAAACTTGACCTTGATCAGAGTGAAAGAAGCCCACATTGACCCCACATAGATTACGGTTATTGTTACTGTTTTCATTTAGAAAATCAAAGTAATACAAAGCATCAATACTACATTATAGAGATTGGTATTAGGTAAAAGGCCCTTCAATGGAATTGATTATTATTATTTTTGTATTGATCAAAGCAAAGCATAACTGGAGCATATACCTCCAATACCGTGTCATTGAGGTGGTGTGCATGTTTGTGTTGTATGCATGGATAGGTGGAAGTGTGTGAGTGTGTGTGTGTGTGTGTGTGTGTGTGTGTGTGTGAAAGCATGCATGTGTGAACTTACTCATACAACTTAGGTAGACAACGACATTTTGATATTAGCAAAATTACAAATATACTCATGTGGGTGCTTGTATTTGTGTATTTGTGTGTGTGTGTATTTGTCTTTGCATACGTAAATATGTATTTATCTGTGTGTGTGCGGATGAGTGACTATGCTGAGCAGTCATCTCCTCTCCTAGGGTGGGGGGGGTGTGTTCATCACCCAAGATGACACCCACAGCGAGGACACCTTTGTAGGGATGGAACTAGAAATCCCATTAAAATGGGTCAGCTGATAAGATATATGAATATATTTTGCTCCGAGTGGATCGTAATTTCACACCTCACCATTTTCCTCCCTTTCAGGTGCGTGAGGTAGATGGGAAGTTGGTGAGAGTTGCATATGGAACAAAACAACACAGCAAAATCCTAGTTTGGTTAAACATTATGTGTGCCCAAGTCCTTTCTGCATGCATTTCTGCAAAAATATCCCACATGAACTCACTAACTCACTAAAATACATCAAGGTTACATACATTCCACCAAAGGTCACATACCCTTGAGGATGTAAGATCAGTGGCCTCCCTAATCCCCAGCCTCTTGGACAGCAACACCATTGCGGTCACAGGCAAAGGCAAAGTACTCATGATGACGCATGAATCAAGACACATGACCCTGAACACCCCCTTCACCCATGATTCACCCTGCTCCCATCTGGCTGCAGTTACAGGTCCCAGCGCTGCAAAAGGGCACGCTTAGCGGGAGCTTTGTCCTGTCATCGCCGTTCTCAATAAACTGTCCCAATGACACCAGCGTGGACAAGACACACCTCCATAACCATAAATGGCTCCCTGTCATGCTGTGGGTGATGCTGCCCGCTGTCTGACTTGTGTTCTGGAGATGTGCTGCGTGTTTTGGTGATCTTCCAGGCTGTGATACCCTATTTCGTCTATGAGGGCAATAAAAACGAGCACATAAGGTTCTCCCTCGACAGAAACATTCGAAATTGAATTACTTCCCATGCTGTGTATCCTACAACAGCCCTATATGTTTCTCCACTGATATTATTATAAGAATATACCCCAACGTTGCTTTTATTCTTGTTTTGTTCTTATTCTTCTATGTTTATTGCTTATTGTTTATTGTTATGCACCAATCGCCAAGACAAATCATGTATGTGTAAACATATTTGGCAATAAACCTGTTTCTGATTTCTTTCTTTTGTCAACAGCAACTCTCTGTTTTCACGTTTTAGGTTTTTGTGTGTCATGGTGACAAATTGTAAAATTAAAGGGTCGTGAGTTGTAATAATATTCCCAATTAGTGGCCTTTTCACTGATTGTGTCTTGGCATTTCTGCTCACAAAAAAGATTTTAAGAAGCAATTAAAGATGTCATTTTGTTGTGACGCCGAGTGACCATTATGTCGGTCTGATTCGACCGCTAATGGAATGTAGGCTCCTGTTGTTTGGCTCAAGGCCATGCGCCCTGAGTGTCTAGCCCACTGTGTCCAACAGCTTGGCTGCTTGCTCAACTGGCTTTCCATAATTTCACAGTTATGCACAGGAAAGTGTTTTAAAAAACTCAAACAGCCTGACAAAGAAAATTAAGCTGCCGAAAAGGGCAGTTGAGGATCTATGTAAAAAGGGGAACATTTCTCAAGTCCATTACGAAAGCTTCCCCTTCCTAACTGCCGAGGATATGATGAATTGCTCCGTAACAAAAATTAATTTGTCCGGAGTCAAATCAGGAAGTAGTAGCCAGAGGGGATAATGCTGTATTGATAAGGATGTCATGGGGAGAGTGGTCTTTAACTGGTGAATTATGTCTCATCCGTGAGAAGCGAAATTGTTTTCCAGCACATTATTTGAGAGACCCTCTCTACCCAGGATGCACAGCTGGCAGTGCCATAGCTGCTGCAGGCCAATAGGCCAGTTCATTACTTAGCCTTAACCATTGATTTCCCCCCCTGCCCAGGAAGACGTGCCAGACAAAATATGAAGAGCTTTCAAGATAGATTGCCGAACCTCCGAGGGAACGGAGGACATTCTATCAAGAGCACAACATTGTGCTCGGAGGTGATTGGGGTTGATTTTTCCCGATTGCTGGCAATAATATGCTGCACTTTTGGTCTTTGCTCATTTTTAAAGGTAGTTGAAAAGCAAATGTTGATGCTTTTCACTCGCATTGTAACAAATGCCTGTCAAGGAAAAAATTATAAAATTCAAAACATCATGGTTTTTAAGATGGAATGAAAGCTTCTTTTCCATCTTCAAGTACAACCCTTCAATATTCTACCCACATACAGTCATAACTGTGAAATAATACAATAAAATAAGATATATTTGGTCTTTGAGGGAGCAGAATCAGAAACTGAAGCTAAATCCAGAAGAACGATATCACCAGCAGATCCCAACTGAACCACATCACTTAACTAAAGCCCCATCTGGAACCCTCATATTTCGTGTGGAGTCTCATTGGGTGAAAGGCAATGTGGTCCACATTAGTGAGCATTAACACTATTTCCAGCAGGGTGCCAACAGATTGCCTCATTAAAGGAGTAATCACACCATATAAGACTTCATCAAAAAGACATTTGCACTCACACCATCAAGACTCCCTCTGGGGAAAAGCAGAGAAACACAAAGCGGATTTGAAACGAAACACTGTTTAGAGTCCAACATGTTCGACATGCCTAGTCATTAGATGAAACCAGTAGAATCAACACACTGGTGCGTTTCCCACCCAGCAGTATATACAGTGAAATCAAGCAGCAAATTAATTCAGGTTGATGAGCGTTTGACGTCCTTCTGCTATAGTGTAAGTGTGTGTTTTAAGTATTCTAGCACAGTAGAGGCACCCTGGAGCAAAGAGCAGAACGGTGCTCATGGTGAGATTACAGTGGAAAATATTTTCCTCTTCAAAAGTTGCTGAAAAATATCATAGCACTCTGAGAAATGGACGGGGGATACTGAAACGGTATGGGTCAGTCTGAGCCCGATTTCAGTGACAGCTCATCAAGCCTTTGGAAAGACGACCCTTGTTGTGTATTGTGTGCGGGGAAAAATGGCCCACAGCAATCTGCCCACTGGCCAGCAGAAAATCATCTTCGGGGAAATGAAATGACAATGCAGTGGATGAGAAATGAGAAAAAACATATTTCCTCACTGAAGGCTTTTCACCCTGTGGCTACTCTCATTCTAAATTTGGACCAGAAATGGGAAAAAACGTAGAGGGGAAAACAAAAAAGAGCCACCAATCACAGCTGTCATTCATTCTACAGGCCATTCTCTTAGTCCTGGTGGATTTGGCCCTCTTCTCCACTCTCTGCATGCCCTGAGTCCTAATGCATTTTGATTTTGTTATCAGGAGGCAACGGCTGAGGTAAGTCGGTTGCCCAAAGGGGAATGGTCGATACCTGCCCAGCTTGGCAAACTGCTAAGTAGGGGCCTCTCTGGCAGCTATGGAGGTATATCACCATAGCAATCTAATTTCCTAGCCTCACTTAAGGGACCAACAAGGGCAATTTTCTGCTCTTTCTACACTTCTTCTCTTTTCGATGTGCTGAGACCATGTCCCCTCGCCTGGGTGTGACAGAGCATGTTACCTGCAGGTATAGAGAGAGAGAGAGACAGAGAGAGAGAGACAGTGAGGGAGAGATGAAGGGGCAGACAGACTGACTGACAGAGAGAGAAAGACAGAAAGGGAGCCTGTGAAAGACAGTGAAAGAGAAAACAATAGATTTGAAAACAAAAACAAAGCTGCCCACGTCCAAAAGATGTGCAGGAATGCGAAGCAGGGCTTTAATGAATGTTGGCAATCCACCAGCCAGGCATGTCCCCAGCGGAACGACCCACTAACCAAACAAAAGAGTGGTGATTTGTCTATTTCCCCCCTCTCTTGGGGCATAATCTGGACATAGTTTGGCAGTCCGAAGCCAAAACGGTCCAGTGAAGGCCCGTTTTTTGAGGCCCGCATGGTCTGGCTGAATGAGGCTTTCAGGGTTTTAAGTATGGGCCACCAATCAGCCCCCTCTCCAAGCCTCAAGTGAAGAGCGGTGCTTATTATCAGTGTGCATGGCTGGAAGTGATACACAGGGCGAGTTTACAGTAGCGAGATACTCGTTAGGCAGAATGGGCGTGTCGTACGGGGACGGGATGCATCGCCTCTCTTTGTAGGCGATGATTCATCTGATTGGAAATGCACATTTTATGAGGCGTTCCATCACGACACCATTTCATTAAAGCCAAGATTGTTCTTCATCTCTCTCGAATAGTTTCGAAATTTGATTTTGCATTTAGATTTTGATCCATGGATAACGTTGAGTGTGCTAATAATCTACCTCCTCTTTCCCCGAGAGTCTCAAAGTGAAGTAACATTTAAATGCACTGGAGAAAAACACGAAAAACAGCTATTAGAAAACCAAGCATGTAATCACTTCATGTACTACTGTGATTCCTCTTGCTACTATTAATGCTGCATTTCCACATGCATTAGCACCACTTTAATGTATTTGATGTGTTTTATATACAGTATTTTATATGTGTGACTGGCTGTATGAAGCAATATGTATTGCAGTTATAATATGCAACTTCCAATTTGTAATTTTGATGCAATATGTATGATGTTTTCTTGTCCCGCTGGGAAACAGTGTAAACGATTTTGTGATCCAATGCATCTGAATGCTCCTATACAAATAACCCAACCCCAACTCAATACAACCTCCCTGCAGCCTGCAAGCAGAGCCGAACCTAAGACTTGCACACATTGCCAGAGCATCTGGAAGGATTTCCATGCCAGCTCTCTCTGCCTCTCTATCTCGCCTTCGGCAGCAGGTATGCTGGCCTGCTGTGCTAACCACAGAGACAGCGTGCTGTCGCATCCTCTATTGTTCATATGTATGACAAGAGTGCATTATATACTGAGATGATGAACAGGCATTGAAATTGTTCTTGAGAACCATTTGGGACGTAGCCTTGTCCAAGCTACACACTTTCAAGGAAAAAGGCTACTTTGCTGTAGCTGACAACTCAGAGACAGCAGAGAAGAGCTACAGGGTTTAGACACACTTTATGAAAAATAAAAAATAAAACTCACAAGTCACTCGGTAAGTGATTAAACCTACTGTTTGACTGTGCCGCCCTACAAACACAAACTGCAATAATGGTGTTTCATATCAACATACAAAGGCCGGCTAATTATGAAAAGTGGGAAGGGTCCCAGTGGGCTGCTGAGTGTGTGGGTATGCATCATGATGTAAGCTACCAATAATGGTGTGTTCTTTTCTCTGTGTGTCAGAAAGGTAGTGGTACACACACACACACACACACACACACACACCCTGCGACAGACACGCCCTTCGAAAAACACAACAAAATCCCCCTGCTGGCTGATGGGGAGCTTAGCCCTGGTCAAGCCCACACTTGCTTCTTACAGTATGTTGGTTGATCAGCTCATGATGTGTGATGTGTAATGATGTGTAACAATGGAGAATATAAAGAGAAAAGCTGAAAAAGTAAAAGTGTGGATTAAAGGAATAAACGTAGAGCAAGAGGATGCAGCAAAAAGTGTTCAACTGACTGACATATTTCATGTGGAAATAAGCAATCAGCCAGCGGCCCAGGAGATGATGATGATGATGATGATGGTGATGAGACAGGTAGCAGCAGAGAGGGAGCGGGCCAAAACTAAGGATATGGCATGCATTACACAATGTTATTAATGCTGCTCCGTTAAAGGATTTATAGGCTGATGTGTAAATTATTGCATTTTTTAAGTGTAAAACGGTTACAAGTGGCCAGCTAAATGATTTGAAACAGCACGTTGACCTTGCAAAGTCATTAATGATCCATGTTGCGCTCAGCCAAGAGTCCAAGAGGATCCCCGAGGCCAGAGCTGCGTTCAATGTTATTAGAGGAGCAATTCAGAATGCAAACTGCAGAAAAGACATTGTTTAATATCCCCACTGCTGCTGTTACCAGTCCCACCACCACCATCACCAGAAATATGATTTTTATTGTTATTATAAAAGATTCAAAGTGCAGAAAAAGATAAGACAGTATAAAGGGAACAGGGCTAAGGAGGGATGATTCACAAAAAGAGGTTTAACAGTCTAAATCTCTCAATGAGGAATCCTCTCCAAGCCTTTCTATAGGGGATGGAAGGGCATCTGTCGGCTCTCACAGGATCCAGTAATTAGAGGGTTGACTACTATGAGACACCTCTTTATGAACCGGGCGATCACCGGGCAGGTTGTCGATATATATCTAGCACTCCCCCCGCTGAACAGAATAAACATCCCCTCCATCGGGCATTGAGGTGATTGGTTGAAACGATAGATCACATCCCTGTTTGGTCACATCCCTGCTGTGAGGGAGGCTTTCCAGGCTGCGTGGAACATACCCTCATGGCAGCATCATCCATCTACTGGAAAGCACATCTGCATTAGAAGTCCTCCTGCAGCGCTGGAATTTGACCTTTTTTTTTATGTTTACTGTAATCGTGCAAATAGACATTTCGTGTCCTTTATCTTGACCTTAATCAGGAATTGTATTTCTTGTTTCTGAAGGTCAGAGTGGGAGAAACGGAGGGCGAGAGTAGGAAGGGAGGGAGGGAGGGAGAGAGAGGCTTGTTTAGACCATTAAGCCTCAAATCAAGCATCGCATCTCATGAATTAGAGGGAACGAGAGTCCAGTGAGGGACTGAGCGGCTCTGGCTATAAATCAAACAGGAGCGCTGAACGTTTTCTAGAGGAACTTCCACACAGTCCACTCATCTAGACGGTCTGGTGTGTCAAGCGTGGTTTGTGTAGTTCATGCCCAAGGTTACAGGGTGAGTTAGAACTGCACTGACTAACAAGAGGTCTGTGCAGCCCCGAGGCTATACGTTTAATTGCATTTCCCTGCACTCTCATGATTTTGTTATCTGCACCATGACTATTTCAAAAATTGCATTTTTGCTGCTCGCCATTTATGCACTTTGTTGTGTTTGTACTGCTCCCCTTCTTGTCCAGGTATTATTTGGTTTCTGTTGTCTGTGTCTCTTTTTATCATCTTCATTTTGTTTCCAGGGGTCAGATGTAATAGCATGTTAGGGCCTCTTTTTCTCATCTGCACAGCCTATTGAATTCTTTCATTCTCTCATCTTTCAGTAGTCCATCATTCATGTGTTCAAATAAATTGAGCTAAATTAAACTAAATCACATTGGAGACTCACCAGTCTTTTCCATTACAGCCATAAACAGCAGCATGGGAGGGAAGGTTAGGAGACAGGAGTAGCTAGGACTGTGTGTATAAATTACTGCATGATGGGAAATGTGAACTCTGTTATAATGTGATACTTTTTGTACAGCAGGAATCATGTGTCAAGGCAAAAGTCTATTTTATTGTATCTGCTTGACATTAAAGCAACTTTTGAATCATCATGTTTGAATGAAAAATACAACTGCAATTACATTTGCATTCATTGGCCTTTTCCTATGAATGCCCTGTTATACTGTTCCAATATAAATTTGGTCTGACGTGCTGCAGAGTTTTTGTTTCATGCTGTGTACTTAATTTGGCCCAGTTTAGTGAGCGTTTTTAAAATGAATGACGTTATTAAATGGACCCTGGTCTGTTTTACACAGTGACCCCATGCACACTCAGTGCTGCTTTTCCTCAGCTGCCTGCTTTTCATTCCCACCCATGCCTGCTCTGAGAGATAAGCTGGTGCTTAGTTACCTCGCTCCTGCCAAAACTAGTACACGGCTTGTAAAGCCAGCAGGTAACTTTCCATTTGGGAAGTGCTTTTCACTGTGATAATGTACTTAAAACTAACGAAATTGAAGATGAAATCTCCACCAGGTTCTACTAAATCAAACAATTAGCCAAGTGCAACTCCACACTATGTGATTTATCACCTTGAGTGTCTGTATGGGTGCTTTTTTACGTAGGTAGAAGCAAAAGATGTCTCAAAGACAAGCTAGCAGAGCATAAAAACGCCATTGGGAACTGTCAGTTCCAATTACCCATGGCTGTACATTATCAACAGGCTGGCCATGGTAGCTCTGTCTGTCTCAAGGCAATGTTTACTGAAGTAGTGCGAAGCCCTACCAGAGGGAGCGATAGATTAAAAAAGCGACTGCAGCGAGGGACATTCAGCGTAGTTAAAGTTAAAGCTGCTACATATCCTGGTTTGAACGACACTGTTGAGGTAAAAAGAAAGTGTAATTTGAGCGGCGCTGTAGATAATGTCCATGCCCACCTTGTGTTACCTCTGCCCTGTGCGACCAATTATCCAATCAGACAGACATACGTGCATACGGTGCTGATGTTCACTTGTATCGTGTTTTCAGTGATGTAGCCCCTTTAAGTGAAGGCTTTTTAATTACTTCTGCATTAGCAGACGGGAGTGTTTTTTCCCCCCTGATTGGAGATTTATGTTTTACCAACAAGAAATCTCCAGCAGCCTGCGGTGGATTAAGTATATACCCGTCTGCTCTGCCTTCATATACTGGGTGTTTCAAAAGTAGGTAAGTTTTGATGATAATGAAAAACAAAGCAGTTGAATGTATCATTTTTAAGTTATTTAGTCATTTTAACAAAACATTAAATTGATAATATTAAATGTTTTAGCGTATATATTCTACTTCAAGAATAATGTATAGGAAAATGAATACCTACTTTTGAAACAGTTGATCCAAGCAGCCCTTTCTCTCCTCTGTTTTTTATATAGCACCTAATTTAGCCCCGTTTCCTCCAGACAGCTTCTTCTTAATAAGATGCAAACCGCAGTGATGCAAACCAGAACAGCATGAATAAAATAGGAACAGGAGCATCTAGCGGCAGCAGGACCTGAATCCATAGGCTACTGCAACAGAACTGGGAGGAAGGAATGTTTCAGTCGCACTTACGTTGCAGTTTTTGCTCACTGATCAAGATAGGGTCACTTGAGACATGAACAATTTGTCAAGCTGTACTGTGAGTGTGACAATTATAGCTCCCCCTGTTGCTGACAGCAGTAAACTGGTATTTGATATTTCAGTGCAGCAGTAGGTAAGCAAGACCCTCGTATGAAAGGAGCAAAAAGGTGAAGAGAAGAAGGAGTGCCACTGGTGGAATTTCAAAGCAACCAGGGATAGCTTCATCGTCATAGCAACTGATGATGGCATGCCAGCACCCCAAAACCTCAACCGGTAACTAGGTGAAGACCCCCAGATTTCCCTCTGTGTTCAAATCAAATCAAATCACATTTATTTGTATAGCCCTTAATCACCGTTACAGTCTCTAAGGGCTTCACAGTGCCCAACATGTGAAAATAATAAATGGTTAGTACACGACATCCCCCAGCCTTAGACCCTCACAGAGGACAAGGAAAAACTCCCACAAACCCTCACTGGGAAAATTGGGAGAAACCTTGGGAGGGGCTACTCAGAGAGGGATCCCCCTACCAGGACAGGACTGTTCAAACACAGCAGCGCTTTGACGAATCTCCCCTCTGTGTGCAAAGTGAGCGTTTGCCAAGGTCGAGGCACTTGGCGGCAGGCGTTCACCTTGCCGAGTGTTGAAGTGCCTGAGAGAAGCAATCGACACTACGTGGACAGCTATCAATTCTCCGCCTGCCAGAGGAGAGAAACTTCATGTACCAAATTGCCTTTTGTACTTGAAGGAGAACAAAGCGGGAAGGAAACTGAAACACAAGTTCGGGCAGCTAAGGGAGGCTAGCTAGTTGGGAAATGTGAGCAGGTGTGGGTCAGCAACTCACGGACAGTCCCATGAGAGATTGTTAGCACCGACCTATAGTAACACCTGACCTGAGAGCTAACACATTGTTGAGTGTGGACATTGTAGAGCCAGCTGTGCCACGGTAACATGGCATGAAGTGAATAGTGTATATAATTGGAAAAAGCTTAGACATAGTGAACTAGCTCAGGCTGAGTAGTCAGGCTGGAAATTAAAGGGTACGCTCTGTAGAAGTTGGTTGCTGTGGATTTATGTCAACATCTATTACCAGGTTGCTCAGGAAATAAGAGCTTTGTGGTCTGGGAAGTAAGGACGGGGTAACTGGAGGAAGCTTTGCAGAGCTTAAGGTTAAAATAATAATCTCATGGATCGCAATAGCAGATAGCTACAGACTCCGAATTGAGTTGTCATACAACATCTGCAGCTGTTGTTGGTGTAGTTATTGTTGACACTGGATCAGTATCGCTTGTTTTAGGGAGCCTGCAATACAAGCCTATATTTTCTTTTAATTTATTTATGTTTTTTTATTGAGCTCCTGGTGATACTTGGAGCCCACAGTCTAGGGCCCAGGTTGAAAGAAAGTAAAAAAGAATACCTCAAGCTGCTATGCTCTAGACGCACATTAAATATTGTTTTTACTTGAAAACCTACAGGAATGCCTGGATTTGGATTTTTTTTTGGGGCCACATAACCACCCCATCCTTTCTTACTTACTTGTTCAGATAGATTTTGTTTTTGATATCACTGATGCAGATGTTGAAGCTAGTGCTGCTGAAGGTGATGATAGTGTAGTGGTAGTGGAGCGGGGGAGTGCCAGATCACTGTCAAGAGCAGGTAAAGAGTGGGGCAGTTCAGGGATGCTGGCATTTACTGTTGAGTCCCCTTGAGGCGACGTGAGCCTGATTCAGAGATACGGGTGATGGGACGTGCCTGCTTGACAGCTCCACACTTAACTTATCTTTCCTATCACATCCAAGCATGGTTTCTCACTCTAGAAGGCATATTGACGTTTCACGGACTGGTAAGTTACATCGTTCAAACACGACAGACAGACGAGAAAGTGAATAAAACAAAACATTTTATTTAGAGATTGTCCCAAGAAATTCATGTAAAACTCATAGATCGGAAACTAATTGACAAGTCCCCGTCTCTACTTTGAGTTCATTATTTATAAGTGGAACACACACACTGCGATGAAATTATCTCTAATTTATGAGAATAAATATGAAATAAAGAGGTACTGCATCAAACCCCAACACACAGACCTTGCATATATGATGTAATAATATGATGAAGAAATTATGATGATAATTGGAAGATGAAACCATTTCAGGTTAACTGATCAAACTGATTTATGACCAAATGTATGATCAAAATTGCCATTGTGTCCTATGAAATGTCAACATAGTCTTCACAAGTCACACATTTCCAGCATTGTTGTATATTAACGTTTGTGCTGTTGCACCACAACTTTCAATATGTGGCTCAAACACCATCCTTATATTGATAGAAGCTGTTTCATGTTCCATACACCTTCATGATATTGAAACATCTTTGTTCACCACTGTCAAAGGAACCATGGTGTATCTCAAACACCTTGAAAGCATGAAAGTCATCCTATTTTCATGTCTTTAGTATCACCTATTTCTGAAAAGCTGGCCCACTGTATCAGCTTTTAATCCAAATCTGCACGTGCGGAAGCAGAAAACACACAGGTCAAAAAGAGTATTTTTTAATATCTCATAAGAATAGTGACTTTTGAATGTTAACTCAGTTGTTGTTCTTGAACAACACTGTGGGGTTGGGAAAATTGAGACGCAGTCAGTGGCAATAATGTTGATGTCACTGTGGGAGCGCTGGAGGGAAGCTGGCGTGTTCAGGTGCCCAGGAGCTCATCAATTTACACGGGGAGGCAGAGAGATTAGGGAGATCACTCTAGACAAAGCAGTTTATGTGGACCACTTTACTTTTCGCTCCCAAACAAAATGTTACACCCTAAATGGAATAAATACTAGGCCACAATAGTACGAGGATTTGCTTTGAGGATCAATTTAGTGAAGTAAAACAAGTAGTACATCGTCCAAGGAATTCGGACTTTGCAGAGACCTTTTCTGTGAGTTTGTATTGTATTGCTTTTGTATTTGTATTGATGTAAGTTGTTTGTCTACGCCTTTTAATGTTTGCCATGATGCTGCTATATTGGTCATGTCTCTCTTGCTAATCTCACTACCTAAAAGTTAAACCTGCACTAGGCAGCTTTGCTCGTCGGAGGCTCCACATGGCAGTGAGAGGAAACTGCTTGAAAAATTTGAACTTCAAAAGCCAGAAATGATTTTAATAATGTGAACTGCACACGGCATGCTGTTGTTTACCAACCCGGCTGGTCTGTGGCTGCTTTATATCAAAGGATACCAAAGGGATGAGAGAGGTAAAACATCTGACGTTTGGTAAATGCAGCTTTCTCTGGATGGAGCGCTCACCCCATCTGCTTTTTCAGGAAACAGTTTGGATTTCGCTTTTATCTTTCAATTTGTCAGTTCCTGTGGGTGGAGAAGTGTCCAATGCCCGACACCAGGCAAATAGAGCAAATCTACGGCATCTCAGTTAGCGGGGATGGACGCTCTTCTCTGCTGCAGCATCGCTTTGTATCTGTTGTGTATCTGTTGCTATCTTAAAAGGTGATGGCTGCACGTGTCCTCTATAGGTTCATATGGAGCAGTTATCCCAATGCATACAGATCATGTTCATCACCCTGGGACAGAATGAGTTCAGGGTAGTGCTCTACATATTGGAAATCAATACAAGTAGGACATTGCCTCATGCCGATGCATTAGACAGGTTCCCATTCTTGCACCTTTCATCCCTTGATTTCTAATCGTATGTCCTGCTGCAGTGTTTTTTCATTTAACAGTGATCTTTTTTCTTTTTACACTGTAATATCACAAGGGTGGCAGTGAAATATTCAATAAAATACATGAATAAACCAGTAGCATTGATTTAGTGCTGTTTGGTGGAAATTGTGTGTAATTGTGTTAAACAGTCAGTTGGGGGTTTTAGTCAACAATAGATTAACTTTAGCATCAATTTCCCCATAATATGTGAAAATCTAAAGGTCAGTTGGTTGCATGTGGATTAGTTACATATTGCACATTCATTTGTTCAATGTCGTGATGCAGCCTTCCCCTCGCAGACAATTTGAATTACCTAGACTGCTCGTAGGGCTTGGCGTGTGTTTGGAAGGCTAACGCAAATGTGTCACGACCAAGGAGATTTGCGTGATGGAGAGAGAGTCGTTTCAACAGTTGCCATCACACAAGCATATGTATGGCAGAAGGCAGGCGCATGCTTGTTATTCAAAGGAACTGTTGGATACAGATGTGAAACAGCTTGCACAGATGTCTAGCTTCTGCCAAATCCAACATCCTAACATGACACTGAAAGCAACAAAGAGCTCTTACTTCATTTATGTGCTGTCATATGGTGTAGCAATACAGTCATGGTTTTAAAGTAGAAGCAAAGCGTCACATGATTATCCAAGGCACCCATTCAACATCCCAGTCCAACATTAAAATTGAGCATTTGTAGGCTTATATAATGCAGAGCTCGCTTTTGATTGCAGAGACACAAAGTCCATTAGTATTCATGGCTCTCCTTGAATAATAATAACAAACAGAAAATGGAGCAAATGATTCATTTCTGCAAGAACGGAAGCATTAGAATTACAGATTTTGTGGAAACTGTGATCAAATATTTTACAAAAGTACGGCAAAAGAGTCCTCCATAGCGTTTGTTTTCTGGGAATTTGATTGTTAACTCTGGATTAAGCAGTAACATATAAATACACTTTACCATCTCTAGAATTTGTTCTAGATTAAACATACTTTATGAACCAAGCCTTACTATGCTGTAACATAATGTTGTTGTTGCTGTAGCAAATGCAACGCTGGTGTTGCGCTAGTATACACACTGCTTTGAGTTAATAGAGGACAGGAACTGATGGATGACCAAGATGCCTCATTTGCAGGGCTCAGTTCAGTGTGCTTTCAAAGGTGACATAACTACTAAAACAAGTAATGTAACTTATTATTTTCTACAGAAAGCAATATGGTGCTGTAATGTATTAACTGGTTTGAAAACATAACCCAATAAACATGTAGCAAGTCCCATACTCACTAGAGCTACTGCCCCCTCCTCTCTTGAGTTGCTGTTGTCCCCCACCATGAATCCAGAGGGAGGAGGACTATGGACTATCTTTGTGTTTGTTCGTTTGTTAATTTGTTTGTCACACACAATATCTCAGACAATGTCAGTTTCCTGTATTGTTCTGCCATTGGACAAAAGATTATTTTTTTCTGCCAGATTCCCTTTCACTTTCAAATTACCCCTCATGGTTGCCTTGTTTCTCATACTATGCAATAACCACTTCATTCATCCAGCCTGATTATCCTTTGAACAGTTAAACATAATAAGTAATGTGGGATGCAATTAGACTTCAAATTGCTTTGGGCAACTGAGTAGGGCTGTGAACAAGGGTCAATATCAACAGCAGCTATCAATAGCAGCTTTTTGAAGTGCACTTTCAGAGCTGCATTTGATTTGCACAGGACATAGCAAGGAGGGGCCATGAGGGGTTAATAAGGTTAAGATTGCTAAGGTTACTGAGTGAGGATCAGCGCACCCATTAACTCAAGGTTAGCACCTTTCCTGGGGACACACTCATTTATTAATCCAAAAGTCACACCAAACGCCCCGAGTGACTGCATGCAGCTTTCAACAGTTGACCATAAGTATGTGCCAAAACCAGTGCATGCATCCCTCGGCATGTGACAAAGCATCGTGCCACCACGCCAACGCCAAGTTCATGTATTCCCCAGAGAGCTACTGCACCCTTTAAGTGCTCTAGATTGAATGTGGTGTCAGATGCATTAATTACACACTTCACAGAACATGCTCTGGCCCCTTCTAACCTCGGCATCTGGATAGTAATGTCAGCCCCCTGTGTAAGGCTAACTGCTGAGGAGAAGTTGTGACAGAAGTCAGGGGGGTTAAGCTAACGGGGAAGGGACAGGTCTGGCCCGGCATTAATCACTCAAAGGTCAAGCCAGGAAAGGCCACGTGGACAAAAAATGACTCCTGGCTGTACTTCACGTGAACTGAAGAGCCGTAAGGATCTGAGCTTTGACAAGGGCCAAATTGTGATGGCTAGACGACTGGGTCAGAGCATCTCCAAAACGGCAGGTCTTGTGGGGTGTTCCCGGTATGCAGTGGTTAGTACCTACCAAAAGTGGTCCAAGGAAAGACAACCAGTGAACTGGCGACAGGGTCATGGGCGCCCAAGGCTCATGGATGCGCGTGGGGAGCGAAGGCTAGCCCGCCTGGTCCGCTCCCACAGAAGAGCTACTGTAGCACGAATGGCTGAAGAAGTTAATGCTGGCTATGATAGAAAGGTGTCAGAACACACAGTGCATCGCAGCTTGATGTGTATGGGGCTGCGTAGCTGCAGACCGATGCTTTTCATTCATTGATTTCTTAATGGATTAGCTCAATTATCTGTAATTGTATTAATTTAGCAGCATGTACAGACTTTTGTGGGCTTTTTCTATTAAACCATTCAAAGGTTTCAAAAAGCTTCTCAAGGCCATTGAAACATTTAATGAACGGTTGAAAGTACACGAGGTTAGATCAGTTCAATGCTCGCGCTTTGGTTGTCCTTTAGGTCTTTGTTCACAATGCAGGCTTGCATCGTATAGAAGAACCTCGTCAATCGAAGAACGTAGTGAATCGAGGTCATCCAAAGAAGGAAAATGTTCAGGGTACTGAGATACCTGACATCAACTACAACTACTCAGGACTTACATTCAAAACTCTAGTAGTACTGTAGCCCAGCCTGGACTGGAACTTTTCATTCAAAGTTTCAAACAGCCAAGATCTGAAACTAGGATGAAAAGAACCTGTTGTTAATTAGAACAAGTGTATTGACAAGGGGAAAGAACTCCTCTGGGAAAATGAGCAGATGTAGTGAATAAGCCCCTAAATAAGAACTAACCTGAAAATACCTCTCCCTCTGAAAATTGGCTGTTGACACCTTACCGTTTCTGAGGCTGTATGTATGAGGTAGAATGGGAAGTACATAAGGTGGAAAGAGAAATCTATAAACATCTATAAACACCAATCAGCCACAACATTAAAACCACTGACAGGTGAAGTGAATAACATCAATTATCTTGTTACAATGGCACCTGTCAAGGGGTGGGATATATTGGGAAGCAAGCGAACAGTCAGTTCTTGAAGTTGATGTGTTGGAAGCAGGAAAAATGGGCAAGCGTAAGGATCTGAGCGACTTTGACAAGGGCCAAATTGTGATGGCTAGACGACTGGGTCAGAGCATCTCCAAAACGGCAGGTCTTGTGGGGTGTTCCCGGTATGCAGTGGTTAGTACGCGTCAGGACTGGACCATGGAGCAATGGAAGAAGGTGGCCTGGTCTGATGAATCACGTTTTCTTTTCTCAATCCGATCGAGCATCTGTGGGATGTGCTGGGAAAACAAGTCCGATCCATGGAGGCCCCACCTCGCAACTTACAGGACTTAAAGGATCTGCTGCCAACGTCTTGGTGCCAGATACCACAGGACACCTTCAGAGGTCTTGTGGAGTCCATGCCTCAACGGGTCAGAGCTGTTTTGGTGGCCTACACAATATTAGGCAGGTGGTTTTAATGTTATGGCTGATCGGTGTATATCTATATGACACACTTCACATTTTCTTTCACTATATTTACATGTATAGTGCCAAGATTTGAAATCTCAATATGTTGTTAAAACGTCATCGTCAGCAAGAAGTGTCTGGAATGCAAATACTATGAGGATTGGATAGATTGCACAGTGGATGTATTTTTGCTAGGGGTCTTTTTAAATGTCACAGTCTGACAGAAAATAATAAAAAACAAGCCGTATGAAAGGATGCTGTCATAAGGCTGAAGGTAGTCCACACCAATCAACACAGAAAGATGGGAACATTCAATGTAACAAAAGAAATGTCTGAAATTTGAAAGGGCATGGTTCTTTCTTATTGCAGAGGTGTCAATGCCATTTTGTTTTTTTCATATGTACAGCTTTGAAAATAAAACAAACCCCTCTTCCATCCTGAGAGTGATTGCAGGATGCACTGTATCCAGACAGGACTTTTACATTACTGTGCTGTGTAACAGAGCCGGGTGTGGATTTATCACAAAAACCTTGATTCTTTATATATTGCTTTTATGTGAATCATTCCAAGAAAGATGCTTCTTGAATACGTTTGGATTGATGGATTGATGATCGCTTTACCTCTCATGCCTGTGTGTCTATTTGTGTGTCTGTATCTGTGTTTGTGTTTACGTCCGTGTCCCTGAGTGTGTCACGTCACGTCTTTTTTTTAAAAACTGCCCAGATTTGAAAGCGCCCATCACATTGAAGGAGACATTAGGCAGGAGGCTAAGATGTCAGAAGAGACATCTCATGCAGCGGGATAAATGGATCCCCTTCACACGGAAGACTTTTTATGCATTTATGTTCAGACATCTTTCATCTCCTGAAGGGCGAATCTCACAACAAAGCGTGAGCTCGCAAGGTGCTGGATCACATCAGAACAAATATTGCTTTCACTCCTTGCTTCTGTGTCATTTGTACTTTTCTGGTACACATGCAGGCATCAGCAAACAAAACATGGTGGAGTGTGTTGGAGTGCACAGTGGAGAGTCACTTGGCGCCACTGTGCCATGTTTTGAGGTTCAACTTTACAATGGCTGTTATAAAAGTAATTATAACAGCCTCTGGAATACCCTTGACTAATGCAGTGGTTGTGTTAATATTACTGATTATTAAAATAGAATTTTCCAATAACCTAGAACAATGGAGGTTGTATTCGTTTTCCAAGGGCAAGAAATGGGAAAGGAGGTTCTCCTTACTATGCCTGCAAGTAACAACTTATTTGGTGCTAAAACTGAGCAGACACAGGGACAAGGGACACAAATACATCATGTTGACAACAAAAGTACTTCTGCAGATTATTTACTGTTAAACGTTAGCTATTAGTTTCCTGTTTTAATATCATCACATTGGTGTGAAATGAAACTATGAATGAATGTGCGTCCAATGCGTCCGATGCATATTTGCACATCTGGACACATTTCTTTCCATATGTTCTTCTACATTATGTACACCTGATAATGTGAACAGCTAATGATGCACACTTTCACTTCCACACATCCATCTGTCAACGAAGACACTTTGTCTTTATTTATCTGTTGTAATATTACTATTATTCTATGTTCTATTGTTGTAATTACTTGTTGTATTATCTTCAATTTTATCTTCCTTTCTTTCTCCTCCTCTCTGCTGCTGCAACAACCCAATTTGCCCACAGGGATCGCTAACGTTTCATTCATCCATTGTAATGAGAATATGCACTTTGCCCTTGATGGAATAACTGGAATAATCTGTCCACAATCACATGAAATGTATGAGCTAGCACACAATAATTGCCAACATGAAACTATTGCTATGTTGAGCATCATTTCAGTCATGACTACTAGGTGATGAGGATGTACGGACGATCTTATCATATTGCAATTGATATGTAATAATTATTGTGAAAAGGTTTAATAAAAGGAGGATGTGTGATAGTAAAGTGTGTTTGAGTAGTGGCGTGGGTCATTCTTCATTATAAATGAAGTATTTTAATAACTGATGGTGTATATTAGGTGAGACGACTGGATGAGGTTGTAACAAGTTTGAGTAGATTGTGATTGTTTTGAATACATTTGGCCACAGGAATAAGAATAGCACTTAATTACTTGTTGTCACTTATTTGTCTTAGCTCTTGTTTATTTGCTTCACTTTCTTCACAGGTAGCTAGCTTATTGCACTTTTACCTCAGCACTGGTTCTGCTCTTAGATGCTTGTTGAGAAAGGAAATGCACTTACGATTTCTGGTGACTAGTAGTTCTCATGCCTACCTACGTTGAATGCACTTATTGTAGGTCGCTTTGGATAAAAGCGTCTGCTAAATGCCTGTAATGTAATGTAATGAGTAAGCAAAATACACCACCAGAAACAAAATGAACCCAGAATTTCAAGGTACCTACACATTGGCAACAGCTGCTTTTTAACACAGTGTTTTAGGATGCATTCTCCCTTTAACATTTCATGAAAGTGACTCCTCTACAGAAGGGGAGGTACATTTGGACCACAACGGCACATGATTAAAATCCATACAGTGTAAGGCACATTGGATTACAGCCTCCACTAAATGCATTTTTCTACTTATGGAGAATTAAGAGTGAATGCTCCATGAGCAAAATGTATCTAGAGCAACCAGTGCTGCAGTGAAGCCATACACACATTTGCGATAAATAAATAAATCTCCGAAAAACATCAGTTATGTTCATGTATTTAACGCTGATGCTAAAACAAAACTGGAAAAATGGGAGTTGGGAGAAAGGAAAATATACTATGTGATGGGCCTATCTCCCACAGGATGTCATGAGAAGAACATTTATAAACAAACCCCCCACCCCTCTCTCTCTTCATGCTATTTAGTGTGGCTGATGTGTATGAGAGACAGAGCGCTGAGAATCTCATTACTGCACTGTCACTTTCCTCAGGTGTTGTGAGTAACGACGCCTCACCCACTGACACCGCAGAATCCACCGGTGCCGATTAAAAAACGGGTGTGAGTTCAAAATTGATTCCTCAACTGAAGTTTGCAGCTAGTACTTTTTTTTTTAATTGAGTTACAGGACATCCCATCACTCCCGCCTCGTGACCTCACTGGTACGTGAACACATCTGCTCGCTGGATTTTCAGGTTTCCTCCGTCTTGTAAGCGTTAATAGGGAGAAGCAGAGCAGGTATCTGCCTGCTGAGGAGACAGTAAGTGTGGACAGAATGTGAACAATTTGAAGAAGTACTGTCAAATGTACTGTAGATATATAAAACGCTCTGCTGCTTAATTCAATTTTATTTATTTATTTTTCATGTAATCTTCCATTCCTTTCACCCCAAACTGAAATGATAGCAGAGAGGGCTTTTTTTTTAAGCTTATAATGAGCAACAGAGAGGAAAGATATTTTGCTTGAATGCCTGTTAATTTGTGTGGGAAGGCAATTATTCTTTAGATGTAGTAAATATACCCTGACAAATGAATTTCCCTGGAAACACTTGACATTTTCAATGTGATTTTTGTGAAGTGATTATAATATAATACCTAAATTTAGGTAATTCCTGCTGGCTCTGTGGGCTAAGATGCATGCCTGTGATGTCTTGAGTTTGAAATGGGCTCTGACACATCGCCCCCATCACTTTCCTCTTGCTCTCCACTATACACTATGTAAAAAAGTATAACTGCAAGAAAACAATCTCTAATAAAAGACCACACTATTCTGCATCTACATGAAAAGTAGTTTATTAATGAGACGTTGAAGGAGAATGGGAAGAATCATGCAAGGTAAATAATGCCACAGTACAACATCGCTGTGCAAATGGTATCTCAGAATGCACACTATGGTTGGATGGACTGTCATAGTAGATCATCACCCAGTACTCGATGGGTACACCTTATAAACTGGCCACTGAGCCTATAAGTGCTTCATATGGAATTAAAAACTGTGGCAACTGCAAGAGGAAATAAATGTCAGACTATGCCAGAACAATACTATACTTAAACAAACAATGATAATGATATAATAAACTCTATTTGCACTGAACTTTTCAAAATCAAAGTAACAAAGTGCTTCACAGTCAGGAAAATGAAATGTAATTACTAAATTAATACTTTAATAAACTGTAAACACGCACAGATATTAAAAGCTATCAGAAGAAAGTCAATTTATCCTCACCAAATGTCACACTGTGCGTGGAATATGAATGAATATCTGGGTCAAAGCTGCTAGTTATTCTTTTTCTCAGCCTGTGTCAACCTGGTTTTGTCTACAGCTTGGGGGGAAGAGGCAGGTTGGCTAGGCAAGACTGATGAGAGAGCATAAGGTCTGGGGTTAATCCTCTGTGCCAGTGGAAGAGTGTGAAGTGGATGTGAGCCAGGGACTGCAGGCTTGCTGCATCTCATCCTGGCCCATGAGCAGCATTTCAACTCTGTCTGCTCCAGAGAGAGTTGGGCCAGAACTTGGACCAACTTTTGTTTGTGTGTGTGTGTGTGTGTGTGTGTGTGTGTGTTTGTGTGTGTGAGAGAGAGAGAGATAAAGCGTCAGATAATATGTATGTGTGCATGGTCGTGTTGCTATGTTGAAAACATGAAAAGAATCCATGTGCAATTACTCTTCACTTACAAATATGTCTGCCGAAGTGGCCTGTCTGAGACGTGGTAGAAAAACTTGGTATGAAAAAAATGTTGTATCATATTCTCTTCAGCCTTCAACCATGTGAGTGAATGTGATATGTGAGACAACACAGGCTACTAATTTGCAGGAACAAAAAAAGCTTTTCATTCACCTTCACATTTTCCTTTGATGTTAATACTTGACTGGCTTAGTATGCTTCTCACATCATACTCCTTGCAACAACAGACCTATCTCTACTGAAAATACTTCTTTCCTTTTGAATTTAATATGCTTAAAATTCATAATTTGGATCCAAATATAAACAAAGGGGTGCAGTCACAGCCGTGGAACACTCATGGTGAGGCTAAATGTCAAATATTGACAAACTAAAATGGTTACCGCTCCTGCAAAGAGCATATTTTGCATCACTTACTGCGCATCCCCATCCCTATCCAATTCATTTGTTTCCATTTTCAGTGATTCAACTCCTGACTGCAAACCTTTCGGTGGCAATTCTCACGCTAGCAAGCACATGGACACAACATTGCTTGTGCAGTGGGACAAATGGTGGACTTGGCTGTGAAGTTTTACATTTCTGAAATGTGGAAAAAAGTCGATATTAACAACAAAATTCAACTCTTGCGCGTGTAATATTCATATCTATATGTTTTGTATCTACTCAAGGAGGAAGCCATCACATCAGAAGCCGTCTTTCACCAGCCGCCTCATGCCACACAGTATGCGATCAAGATTTCCTCCAAGGTTGTGAATGCATCACGTGCATAGTACTCACAATGCAAATAAATGACAGCGCCATCTTGAGGCCATGCAGGCTACTGGTGGAGCTGGTAAGTAGCCAGCAGTAGAAGACTGTGGTGTGGGTACTGGGTTGCTCATTAGTGAGAATGTATGTAACTGTATGAAGGACGATGCTGAAAAAGAGTACGCCCTGCCCAGCCATGTATAGCTAAAGGTAAAAAAAAAAAAAAAAACCTTCAGCTAAGAGAGCAACAAAGGATAGAAGCAAGCAGCTTGGGCACTAGCAGGGCCTCTGGTTCCCCGGGACTGAGGCTTAATTAACGGAGGGGGTGCATTAAGGTCACATGAAGTATACCTTAAGGACCTCAGCACTCAACCAGTTATCATAGATGCCTCCCTCTTGGCCAGTTCTGTTTGGTCTAAGCTAATTATAGTGGACTTCCTCATGCTCAAACACTGTTTAACTTAAAAGGAAGGTACACGTCTCCAAGTACTGATGTGACTCTGGAGAGGTCTAAAAATGGATGATCATCCGTCTCGGCATAAATATACGAGTGAATTTTGATAAGACATTTATTTCCCCTCTCTCATGCTGCTATTTCCCACTAATGCTCCTTGATGAGGCTTGGCAGATGCATTAGGGGAAGTGTAACCTCAACATAGATGTCGGCGGCTCACCAGCTTTTCATCCAGTTGAAAGGATCGGTGGGGTGGTTGTGGGGGCAGAGAGAAGAGGGGGGGTTACAAGACGAAGGCACAGATTTATTTATTTACTTCATTAGTCAGGTTGCAGGAGCCCGACTGTGACAGGTAGCAAATGGGGGATAGAGCAAAATCCAGACAGCAGGTTCCACCAGGATGCTCTCAGAGTGAATAACAAGAAACATTTCAAAACAAAAGGAGGATCCGGCATCACTCGGATTTACATGATTCATAGTGACTGATTATTGAAGCTCGTACTAAAGCGAAGAGAAGTAAGATTACATAGCAACTGTGTTCACTAATCACTACTTTTATTCCTCAATCAAAATGACAATTAAAACGAGGCACATCTGTCTCGTTAGTAGAAATACGGTTCGGTAAAGGGTAAAAGTTGAAATCATCAATAAAAACAAACTACACAAGCAGAGATTAACGCCAATCCTCAAACGTGAGGGAGGCGTTGCTGTTTTTAAACCACAACTGCAGGAAAGATCAGCTATGCAGACAAATTATTCTCTAAAGCAGTCTTTGTTTACATGACGTCTGTTGTTGTGTTTATATGAAATGTCTTGGAAAGCATTGCCTGCCCCTTCCCTCATATGTGTGTTTATTTGTTTTGTCTCCCACTAGAGCAAACTGCGCCCTGCTTTTGGCAGCAGGGGGAGGCAGTTATTATTTCTAGCTTTACCAAGAGATTACTCTGTATAGCTGCATCTGATCCAACTATTGGGTATCTTGTTTGATTTAATATAAGGAAGCCCTGCAGCCCTGCAGCCCTGCCAATGTCCCCACTACTGAATTTAGTCGTGTTTCTTCCTGACCAGTGGCAACCTCTTGAGATAGGCATTATCGATGTCCGACAAGCCCGAAATATGAGCGTTCACCACGCGGTATTAGATTTCTCTCCAGTAGCGCAGAGGGCAACATAGCCTCATGACCTATTTATGATTTGTTCAAGACTAAGTCACCTATGAGGCTGCGGAGAGAAAACATGTTTGATTGATTTGCTTTGTTGGCAGTATTGTCACAGCAGCAAGTTCATCATTAAGCCACGAGAGAGAGAGAGAGCTATTGATCAAAGCAAGGCAGCCTGACATGTTCCAGATGCATTGAAACATCAGCTTTCTTTCCAAAACACTATTTGTCAGTTTTTAAAAAATATATATTTGCGCTACGTTATCTGCTGTCCTCTAAAAGTACCAACATTTTTGAGCAGGTGGCACTTTTTGCACATCTCATTTTGGAACGATTTGTTGAAAAGTAAGTCTCCCTCTGCTGTCTGGACTACGGTTCTGGACTACGGTTCAATAAAGGTTTTTAAGTCTGATACCAATGCTATTATTTATGAATTGAAGCTGCAGATAACCAGTATTTTGTTCTGTTATTCAATATCTTCACATGTTTACATGTTCATGCTAGAAAAAAAGAAAAAAAGTATTCAGTGTTTCCCCCAGAATTGGATTCTTGTCAGTAAGGAAAAGCCTCTTGAAACAGGATGTGGATCATCATGGGATAGTAAAACCACTCCACTGAAACCAGGATAATGGGATTCCTCTGAGGTTATCAGCTCTTTAAGCTCTTTTAGGATGCCTTAGCTCTTTAAATGAAGAATTAATTTGATTGAAAATTTTACAGACTGTTTTTTTGTAGCTGTGGTCAGAGAGAAACCTGGACGACACCGACTGGCCGATTTCTGATACTTAATAAAACGTCAATATCGGCCTGACAAACCAATATATTGGGCTACCCTGCTGTGGAAAGTAGGTCTCCCTCTCTGTAATGTACAGAACAAAATGAGGGAAAAGCCATTTAATCTGTCACATGAGTTGTGTTCTAAACAAAGGCAACACCCTGCCCTTGATACCCACCACTGCAGTCAGACCAGTTACAGTAATGCTCTGAACAGCCACATCCCACGTGAGCCCAATCATCCAGCAATGAAACATGATCATTTACTCGCCGCGCTGGATAACATACTTTATCTGTATATTATATTTAGCTAGATGACATTCGATATGATATATTTATCTAGATGGCCTTAGCTCTGCAAAGATTGGTGTGCAGTTGAAGTGACATGTCAAAACATTTCATCTCTCGCTCTGAAATCTGAAAGATGAGGTGAGTTGTTGCATGAAGAGGTTAAACAAAGGTTTCTGGTTAAAAAAATATCTATCTCTGTAGCGATCCTTTCCGTAATGTTGTCAGACACACAAATAACAATCTGAGCCTGTCAGTGGCAAAAACAAGCACTTTTAGTGGACGTACTTTGATCGGTGCACTTGCCCCAACAGATTACGTTGTAGCCATAGCAGCCAGTTTCGCGACTGCCAACTGCGGCGATCTACCGGAGCAATTCCAAAACTTTTTGTACCTATTTTGCCATATAAATTACGAATTTGTACAAATAGAGCCCAGGTTTAAAAATACCGCAATTCCCCTTTAAGTAGAAATTAATTTCAGCCAGTTTAAGTCAATTTATTAAATTGTTATGCCATTAAAATATTCTTTGTGGTTCTCCTTGCTTCGGGTCTAGATAAGTAAAATGGATTTAGAGAGTTGGGTCTGCACTGCCTGATGTGATGGAAAAACAATATTGTCGGTGGCTCTCCTGGCGAGGTGTGGAACAAATGCTGACACGATTAGGACCAGCAATTACCAAACTGCACACACTCGAGGTATTGTGCGGTGCTTTTGATCAAAACACATGTTCTGCATAGCAATATGTGGCACCGCAGGGGAAATCAGGTGTCACAAGCCCAATCTGTGGGCAGATTCCTGTCACAGATCACGCAGTAGGCAGGATTAAAAAAAACAAAAACGCTTCACCTTTAATCAGAAACTTAACTTAGAAATTAAAGTTAGCAGCAGAAATCAAATAATTAGGAGACCCTTCAGCAGCCTCCCTGGACGGTCTCTCTCCTGGGATGGTGGAATCCACTCTTATGTCTGTTTTATGAAGTAATCAGATCCCACCTGGCCGATGAGTAACGCCCCTCGGCTGGGGCAAGATGGCCAACTGGGGGATGTTGTCCCTTTTTTTGCATTTTCTCTGTGGCAGATAGCCCAGTCTGCCACAGGTCGCAGCACCTTCATCTCCTTGCTTTGAGGTTATGCAGAGAAGGCCCGGATAGTCAAAGGCGAGATGATTAAAATAGGTATGGAGAGATGGGCTTGCACTGTCTGATGTGATGGCTTCACTTCAGAGGAAGCCTGTTATTAATGCAGCAGCAGAATAGCTTGCACAGGTAAATGGCTGCCATTCAGATTGCCTCTAATTTCAACATGTAACATCATTATTTTAGCATGGCCTCATTACCGTGTCATCCTTGGCTGAAAGGCAGACTGGCTAATGTTCAAACACTCAAACCCTCCCATGTGAACCGACTGCATTAGTCATACAAATGTGTTACACAGGGAAACCGAGAGAAGGACGTCGGATCAGCCATTTGATATGATAATAGAAATCTTTGCACTCAAGGAGTTGCTGATAGAGGAACAGGCTTGGATGAAGTTCTAAAGGGTTTTATTCCACCGCATATCCATTGTGAGAAAAACACAAAAAAATATATTATTTATTTAAAGAAAAACAGGTGATTGTCTGTTGTGAGCAAAGTTCGTGAGATTGCCAATAACCTCAGAATTATTCTGTAATGAGTTTTGCTGTCATCTACTGTTGGCAATTGTTTAAATGGTCTATATTTATTTAGGAATGAAACTATTCTATTGTATTCTATTCTTTCAAAGACCATAGTTAGACTAAGACCTTTTGTATCTCACATTTAACAACCAGTTTGTCTCACTGTGGGTGATTGGCACTTCATCTAAACAACCAACCAACCAGGCCTCCATCTTGTCAACAAAGCCAACAAAATGTGTTTGTCATGTGTTTTATGGGTTATGGTATTGATTTACATAGTCCATGAATTGGTCTCAAAATGCGTAGTGTATTTTTATTCATTTATTTTTTGCAGCTCAACTGTGTAGTTATAAAAATGTGTTACCAAACCTCCCATGTTGAAACAGGTGTTTGTGGTACTGTTGTGCATTTCTACTGAGTAAACAAATCACTTCTTAATATGACTTATCAGGAAACTCCAGAGCATCATTACGAACCAACATCAGCTAAGGGATTTGTTTGAGGTAGCTGTTTGCTTGTGCTGCTACGCTGCAGGCCCCTTATGATTCGCTGGCCATTTTAAAGACCTGCGGGGAGTCAGGCATTCAGCTCAGCTCTGGAAAATGAATTTTCTTTGTGGTCCACGGATGAACATGTGGTTAATAATCCATGTGTACGCAGAGAGTGGGGAAAGTCCAACACAACAACATGTAGCCTACTATTTGACCTCATGATAGATAGATAGATAGATAGATACTTTATTGATCCGCGGGGGGGAATTCTGGGTAATGATAATATGTGAACAAGGTTTCGCAAACTCTGAGGATGAGAACAACAGCAAAGAAGAAGTAATTTCCCTGTAGAGGTGATGCCTGCAAGCAGTAACAAAAAACCTTGCTGTGATACACCTTGCATAATGGTGTGTGTGTGTGTGTGTATGTATGTATGTGTGTGTTTGTGTGTGTAGTGTGTGTGTATGTGGCCTAATTGCACAACTCTGAAGCTTTGGCTGTTTTCCCTACATCTGATGCTACTGTGCGATTGGTGAGTTTGTTTAAGTGGGACTTTTCTTGTCTTGTCTTGTCTGCTTTTTCATTGTGGAAGTGAGACTAAAAAACACTGACAGCATGAGCACATTTCCTATGTCTCAGTTTTGAATCTCCTGTGTTTAGTTTTTCCCCTGCAACCATGACCAGATATTTATAACTTTGCTGTACTTAATTGCACAGCAAAGCTTTTGTACTCCCGTTTCTGTCTGAAATTAGCAGCCAGAATCCCCTGAGGCTTCTTTGTTTGACATCAGCTTAGTACTTGAGCTCATTTTAATCAAGTTTTTTTTAACTTTTTTTTGCATGCAATCCAACCTCATGCTGAAAATGTTTTTAAAAAATCTATTTTAGAAGAAGTGAAATTGTCCTTCACTCAGGTAGGACCAGAGATGATGATTGGTCTCGAGATGCCACCTTCTCTTTACAATGACAGATTTGAAGACAGCGTATCTTCTGTGTCTGTTTTAGAGCTGGTTTTAAGCCCAATGAGGCTGATAAGGCCTTTCCACACCATTTTTAGTGATTTCTTTTCAATAGAATTGCTTTTTTACAGGAAGGTTACTGCATTACGATGATGATGATAATCGATGATGGTGATGAAGCCAGAATACTCGATGGTCTATGGTTTTCCTCACTTACTTACAATAATAACTGCAATGCCACGGAAATCTGTTTGTCACAGTTGGTATCCAAAGTAGAAAATGAGGCGCAAAAATCTTGACAAATTACAACGCTCGTGTCCATACAGCACAATTTCCTTTTAATCAATCGTTACCAGAACTTTTCCAAAAAAGCACCAACAACTTCCTCGATGTCGATGTTATTTTCTCAGGATGATAAAAAAAAGATTTTGGCTTGCCTCCCTCCTGATCCAAAATGACTTATCCTCTCTCGGGGGTGCAATTTGGGTGTCTCATACATTTAACCGAGGCTTGAGGCTAATGTTACCCGGCTTCAATTGCTTCCCAGGAAGGGGATACAACCAGTCTATATAATGTATGATGCTGAGCAATTTCTTCTTTATATCCAAGCAACCGCGGCTTGTGTTTCGGCCCCAGGTGAGAAACCTCTCATATAGCCTCCTCTGTGAGTGTTGACAGCAAATCACAATCCCAGAGTTTAAAACATATCAGTGGGTGGGGCCGCCAGCATCGACAGAACGAACCGGTCTGACCTTTTTGTAAAGCAGTGGTGTGCCATTCTCTGGACCGTAATCACGGCACCGTTTTGTGTCAAAGGGAGCTGCTTATTCACTTCCCCCCCCCCGAGCACCAACTAAGACTCCATTGAGACAGATGATGAAGTGCACCAGGTGGTTACTGAATTCAGCAGGGGGGTTTCACATTAAAGCCAGCAGGTGTTGTAGGTTATGATTCATGATCCACACATTGATTTGTAAGTGCCAGTATATTTCAACCCGGTGCTGCGAGTTCGCCCTCAACTCTCTGAAAAAAAAGCAGCGCCTATACTCATATAAAATGATTCTTGAAAATATGATGTGGACTATTATATAAGTTGTTGGCTGTCTTAAAGGGGACTTAAGTGATTTTATCGACCTCAACGGGACAAAGGGATTGTAACATTGTGACCTTTAAGACCTTGGTTTACTAAGCAGTGACATTTTGTGGATGGGATGAAATGTGAAGTCATGAATCTCACAATGGATATGTTCAATATAATGTGGAGTGAAAGCCTTAAAATATTAACACCAGAGAGTCTACACTGTAGATAAGCTACTCGGCTCTTTGTCCCAACTTTATTTCACTGTTTTTAAGCTCCTTCTCATTAAGAGCTCAGACAGCTGAGACAGAGGATTTCAAACCCGAGCTAAAGATCAGGACTAATTGCCCACTTCACGCCTTATCTAAGTCATATGGGTCAATGCAAGGGGAAGTGGTGTCCCGTTTGAGTGGGGCTCTTAATCCACGTTACCGGGATAGAGCCACATCAGGAGAGAGAATGACCGCTTTGGGTGTGAAAATGTGATGTGAGGACAAGTTTGGGGAAGTGAGGACGTTTTGTTTGGTTCTTACTTTGCAAAGGTAGGGTTGGAGTTACATTACGTCAGGTAACATAGACAATGGAAGGTCCTTGCGCTGGATACATTACAGTGTGTGTGTGTGTGTGTGTCATCGAGTGGCATCAGAACGCTTCAGGGCTGCTGCTCCCGAGCAGTCCTATTAAATGTGCTGTAACTCAAATCCATCATTTCATATCCGCTACAAACTACCATCACCAATCTTCCCCTCCAAGACGCCGTTTGCGGTATTTTTCCCCTCCCAACAGAGAAATATGGAAAAAAAAAATTGAGCACACAGGAAATTCCATGTGAGCATTGATGCTGATTTGATCCGTGTGACTTTTTCAAAACTTCAAAACTTTCCAGCGAGAAGGTGGGGGGGCCGCAGAGGCATGGTTTCACTCCAACAGAGTGAGTAATAGCGCCTCATGATTAGTCTCGCAGACAGGCACATTCTTGTCCACTGAGACCTCACACACATGCAGAAGTACACACACACACACACACACACACACACACACACACAGACACACAGACAAAGGGGCAGGATTATGGACATGTTGGGGGAGCAGGGAGGAGGACACCACACTAATGTTAGATTAGATAGTTTATCCTCTTTTTCTCTCACTTTCATGTAAGTTAGCTGATGTTCATTTAAGCAAACATTAATTGGGGCGGGATAAATTTATTTTGGTTCATTAGTGAAATCGTCACTGACAACAACGTTTGGATTAGTTTTCCCTTGTCACCCTGCAAGCTAAGATGTGATGTCAACTAAACAGTGGACATAGTTTTAGTTTCACTATGTATAACTTCCATTTGATGCATGTTCAGCTGGTGCAACAGGGTTCAGGTGCAGTAGTGAAGGCCAAATCATTTTCACTTTTAGATAGACTAATCTACAGTATAGCAGAATCCACTGAGTTTAACTATCGATTATAAAGCTGCATCAGGAAAGATTTGATCTAAAATACTTATCAGCCTAAAGTGTCGCTGCAGCAGAGAAGACACTAATTGGGACCCGGTAGATTTTGTCCTATTTGCCCAAATGAAATCCTGGTGCCAGGTCTGGTCACGTCTCCACCCGCAGGAGGTGATGAATAGAAACTTAAGAGCGAAATCCAAACTGTCTGGACCGTCTGACAGCCGGTCTCACCAACGTTAGATGTTCTCCTCTCTCTTCTCTTTGGTATCTTTGGTGTGAAGCATCACAGACCAGCCGGGTTGGTAAACACGAGCTGAACTGTGTGCAGTTTTCTGAATGACTGACACGATTCAAACATATTGAAGTTAAACATTTTCCAACAGTGACCATCCTACTGCCAGTTGGAGCCACCGATGTGCGAGGTTGCCGAGTGCATCTTTAAATCGATCAATTTCAAAAGTCTTCGTTAAACATTACTCATTATTTATCAAGGAAGAGATTTCTCAAGCGGAAATTGGTGAGTGCAAAATGATTGAAAGTATCATAGTTTGCTTAGGGTGGGTTGATTTGTTACAACTGACTGACTCATGTGGTACATGACGTATCCACGGGAGTGTGACAGATAATTACCTTATGATATTTAGAAGGTTATGTCATATATTTTTCAAAGGAAGGGTTGACTGAGCACCCTGGCTGGTTTTCCACCCTGTTCTCCACACATTTACTGCTGGGAGATTCCCAGTACAACCACAGTCTTGTGCTGGTGGTTATTTATGAGCTCCAGTGGAGCAGTAGGGGCTTACCACCCTGGCTCAAAGGCACCTCAGCGGTGGTTTCTGAGGGAGGGCAGAGCAATATTAACTTTCCCTGCGTAGATTTTCCCAAGCGTTCTGGGCAGCTGGACTGGGACCTTCCTGTCACGATGTTGCCCAAGGGAGCTTGGGATTGCCTTGGCAACAACACCTGGGGCAAGGGCCAAGGGCAACACGTGAATCATGTTATGCCACCAATTTTTGAAGCACATAGCTTTGCAATATATTTTCAGTTGCTTTGACTACAGTGTTATAAACCTGGGTGTATAATCAGTCCAGGTGAAAAGGCTTCAGTTGAAAAAGTGAGATCAATAATCCCTTTCATCTGAAGGCCAGAACCATTAGCCAAGACTGTACTTTTGCACACAACGGACATGTCGTCATCACTTATGACTGCCAAGCACTCTATGCACCATACTCTTGATATATACTCTTTTTTTAATATATTTATTTGTATTCTTATTATTGTACTTAATTTGATTCTAGTGTCTTTTGCACTGTAGGTAGGGCTTGTACGTAAACATTTCACTGTATAGAACACACCTGCTGTATCCACTACGTGTGACTTGACTTGACATCAGTAGCTATGGGTAGAAGTGACATATTTAAAGCTACACTGGGCAAGATTTTATATAAAAACACAGCTGCCTTATCAACCTGCAACAGAGGGGAAGCGTCTCATCCCCACTAATTAAAATCCTGTAGATACAGAAATTCTGGTGTTTGGTCACTTCTCCACCCACAGGAAGTGACGAAACAAAACTTAAGCTCGAAATCCAAACTGTCTCCTAAACAGCAGCGAGCGAGCGCTCTGTCCAGAGAAAACCGGACCAATGTTAGATATTTTTCCTCCCTCATCACAGCATCACAGACCGGCCGGGTTGGTAAACATGAGCGTGCTGTGTGCAGTTTACTGACATCACGCTACGTGTTTTCTGGGTATTGACATTCAAAATTTTCAAGGCCAACACAGGTCAACCGCCACTCACCCAGAGCGTCCTGCAGTACCATGGGTGCATTTTCAGCATTGGTGGCCCCATTGTGGATCACACCCTAACCCTGCCAGTGGTCCTGCCAAGCTCTTTTTAACACGATGTATTATTGTACATAAATTCCATGTACAACTTAACATAAGGTATTGAATGTATTAAAGTTATTAAAGTATAGGCTGTGCAAAGGGGTTGGCAGCCTAATTTCAGTCTATATGTGCCAGGCTGATGGTCAATTACAATATGTGTCACCAGCACAGGTCCAAGAGCTGAAAAGCTTTCTCCAAAGCTCATAACTCAGGTATGAGTTTCCTGAATGAAATGGACACTTTGATGGAGTTTCTTCGAAAAAGCTCAAGTGGGTAATGTGCCTCGGATGAAAATTTCTCATCACAGTGAGATGAATTGCTGCAGATTAAAGTGTTGTTGAGGGTTGAAAAGATGCAACCAGGGAGCTTGGCTTGTCACAACTCATCAGAGAGAGAAAGAGAGAGAGAGAGAGACATAGAGAGAGTGTGTATGTGTGTGTATGAGAGAGAGAGAGAAAGAGAGAGAGAGAGAGAGAGACATAGAGAGAGTGTGTATGTGTGTGTGTATGTGTGTATGAGAGAAAGAGAGAGAGAGGGAGAGAGGTTTGTGTTTGTCATGGTTCATGTGTCATTATAGAGGTTGTGCACATTCACACGTTTTTTATTGCATTGTAAAAAAAAACGCCCCAAAAAACAAACGAAAAATAAGGTTTATATTCCTGCCAAAAGTATAATTAATAAAACATGACTGTTTACTTATTGCCAATGAAGCATCAGCCGGAGGAAACATTAGTTCATGACGTTATAAAGGTCGATGCTCTCCAGGAAATTAATGGGAATTTCACTTCGTATCTGACTCAAGACAATACGGGCATGGCGTTATCAGCCGGAAGTGCGCGCACACACACGCGCGCCCACACACGCGCGCCCACACACGTACACATACACACTAAGCTTCACTCCCTTAAAGTTGAGCTGATGAAGTTTCTTCCTCCAAACTTTCCTCCACACACTTTCCAGCCTGCGTCCCCCAGCATGGCTCCGACCAACAAGTGGTGGATTTTGTGCGTCGTTTCGCTCGCCGTCGCCTGTTTTGGATCTTGCAACGCCAACGTTAGAGGTAAGAAAAATAATAGTGCAACTTATTGTTTGGTGTCATGTTGTTCTCAAGTTGGAGTTTCAGTTGCCGTTGTTTAAAAGCAAAACAAACAAAGAAACAAAAGACTATACGGTCTTCGTATACGGTCTATTCCCTTCGTCTATAAACTCGTGCGTAATTGGAGTCGCCAATACAGTTCGCACATTATGGGTATCGACTATGGATTATGGATAAATGCTATGATCTGCCTTTCACTGTCCCGCTTCGGTTCCTGTGGTTTCCAGCCATCGAGGAATGGGGAAATCCCAATAATATCCCTATATGGATTTGTAGTCTGCCTGTAGGTACTCAATAAAGAGTTTATAGTTTATGGTATGACTTTTATCTTCCATGGTATCACTATAATATTCCTATAATATCCGTAAGGCTGTTCTATTTATTTTATAGCTTTACTGTGATAGTTTCATTGCATTCTTCTACATTATAGGAGGATTAGAGGCTACATTCTTTTTCGTATTGTTTTCTGCCTCTGACTGACTTGCTGAAATGGTGCCAAGGGGCCAACCCTTATAAAATAACAAATATCCTTCTGCTTTCCTCATTAAATGATTGATCACCGTGTATTCCCCTCGACGCAGATCAGACACGACCTTCCTATCATTTTTGGCAAAAGCTTTTCTTAATCTCTTCTCTGGATGACGCATTTATTGAGTTCGCGCGGTTGGGAGCTGTCGTTTGAGGAGACGCGTTAAAGGACCAGAGTTATTGGTGAGGTGAGACAGGCTCTGGCGTCGGGGGCCAAAGTCCAGACAGACAGCTCCCAGCCCACACGCTGGCCGTATAGCGCACACTTGGGACAGGCGTGTCGCAACAGCCTCCCGGGGCCGTAATAAGGCTGCGGTGGATTGGGTGTCAGAGACTCAACAGGCTGTGAAAGGTCTGAGCAGGCAAGTCAAGTGCAAAGTGAAAGAGAAGCTATAACCACTAGACACTCTCTCATCCCCCCCTCCATTTCCCTATCTGCTGCTGAAAGCAATCACCGAGCTGGTATGACTTCACTAACTAAACCCAGACAGTGTAGTGTAAAGTCCACAATGACCATTCCAAGTGTGTTAGGTCAGATGTCAGTCGGATAAAGGGGAGGGGGGGTTGGAGGAGATTTGGCGATGGAACTCCAATATGGCGCAAGAGACTGTATGCTTAGGGTCAAGCATGGGCGTAGCCATTGTGTTTACAGTGAGGGGGGGGCAAATAAAATCGGGGGGGTCTGATGGTCATGCCATCTAAAACAGATTTTCTGCATTTTTCAATTTAAAAAGACTAAAATGACACTTCTACTAGATTTTTTTATCAAGAAAAATAATTTCAAACTTATTTTGACCCCCCAAAATTATAATTCAAATACATTCTGTAAGAAAAAACATTACAGCCATACAGATTATAATGGTAGAGCATCTGAATTTAATGAAATCTACATTACTAGAGCCAATTTAACCTTCCATTCCTCCTGAACCACCCGGATGTCTTCATTTCTAAATTTTGTCTTGTGTCTTCTTGTGACTAGTTAATTGGGTATCCACATATCAAGGTGAAGCTTTTCCCCAAAACCTTCAGGGTAACTGTAATTGTAACTGCTATCACAAAATGATTCCCTGAAGAGTCAACCTGACCGTAGCCTAGTCTACCAACCTGTACTTGCTATCATTCAGACAGTGGTCGCGTTGTCAAGAGCTGCCTACTGACTGGTGGCAAATTCAATTCAACCTGACTTTTCTCAGCCAATGAAATTAGCGGCTTCCTTCCCTTCTCTCACTGTGATTGATACAGCATCATCATCACGCATGGTCCTAACGTCTGCCCACACTGTATATCCGCCAGGTCGTCCTAGCTCTTTTCCCATTTTCAGTTTTCTAGGGGGACAAAAATGCTATAACTACAATGGGAGCTACGCCCATGAGGTCAAATATATCTCTGCCTTTTCTTATCTTTGAGCTAGACAGTAACTGTTATCTGCATTTTTCTCTGCGAGGGAATATGCATGTTGTTGTAATTGAAGCCCAGTGGCCTGTTGCAGCAGCCGAACATTTGATCCGCTAAACATCAGGAACTGAAGCTGTGTCTTTGTTTAGTGGCACCATGGAGACTGAAGGTACATCTTGACTAGAGTGTAAAGTTACCACGAACCAAAACACAGCAAAAACACAGCTGTAGGAGTTTCAATGTAGCTGCTGCACCCTATCATACGACTGACTACACCTGATGTAACGGGCTGATATGGTACTATTGTGTTGTAATGTGTTTACTATACAGCAATCATGACGTGTCCAAGACAAATTTACTTTGGAGCAATAAAGTCTATCTTATTTTAATGTTGCGGTTCCACTATTTGCTGTTTGTTATTGGGTTGGGCCTCACACCCTAGTCACACAGACCTCTTTCCTAACCAAGCATTAACCAACCATCGTAACCAACCCGCTTGCATTTCATCAGCTTAAGTTAACAGTTCTGACCTTAAACTACTGAAGGAAAAATAAGAGTTTGAAATATTGCAAAGTAAAAAAAATGGAGCCCCCAGGCAATATTATTAAAAAAAGCATAACCATTTTATTGACTTTGATTGCAGTAGCCTTTTATTTATAGGAGAACATTATCACTTACTGTTTGCATAGCATTAAGGTGCACTTGAGAGGGCAAACAGTGAGGAACTGGCTGGGCCCGTTTTAAACTAAACATTAGTATCCTTGGCGCGCTGCCTTGGTGCTCACGAGCTCCGCTAATCAACCGGCGGAGGCGTAAACAGTGTCTCTCATTAATTTGTGGTGAAATTTAATTAGATGCTCACTCGGTGTTTGAAGTGGTCCCGTTACACGGACCGCCCCGGGCCGGAGGCGGGGAGGAAACGGCGTAGTGCCATCTTAATTAGCTTTTGTAATGAGGAGTAGACTTCTCAAAAGTGTTGTCCTCTCCTTCCGCAAAAGCACTGCTGTTGAGTCTGTTGGAGGAATGCCGCTCTTAATTGCAAGATGTAGACCGATTGATGGGTGTAATCTACTGATTTCGGCACTTGGAGGTCTTTACTTCTTCTAACGAGAAGGTGTCTTGTGTTGCTTCAACATGAATCTCACCTGGAAGCAATTTAAACTGCAGCACGACCAGCGAGTCCTCGCTTGGCCTCCTAGTGCAAACTATCGACGCACCAAACTGCTTGAAGTTTTCCCTCAGTGATGCAACACATTATTCTCTCTCTCGCCCATTTTCTCTCTCTCTTTGTGCGCACACACACACACACACACACACCACACTACCCCTTTGATTTGATTTTCTGCATTAGGCACATTGTCCTCATTTTTTCTGCCAATTTGGTTGTGCTGTTGTTTGTCATCGTGATTTATTTATTTCATCGTTTCTTTTGAGATGACTTGACTACTGCAATCAGTTTCGTCACCGACCGTCCACATGCGGCACGTGAGCCCGTTTCCGTCAGACACGAGGCGAGGCCGGATCCAACAACGCTGTTTTTTTTTGTCGTAAATGTTTAAAGGAAGGCGTGCTTTTAAATAGATGTGTGGCTGGTTACAGTAGGCTGCGTGGATTAAATATTGATGCGGTGGAAGTGAGATATGTGATAACAGCAGGAAATAAGTCGACTTGACTGAGTACAGCTGTAATGAAGGCAATTTGTCCCCTTTCGGTGCTCATTAGGAGCCTTCCTCAATCCACACGTGTTTTTCCGTCTTACTGATTATTGTTGCTTCGTACGTCCATGTGAGTCTCAGAATGGGGTGCGAAAAAGACTTGATTAGATCCCGTTTGTGCGGAAGTATGGCCCGGTAGTGACAGCCCCACCTACACACCATGACTGTACCGTATACGTCTCAAAGGTAGAGGGGGGTTGGATCCTGCTCGAGGTGATGCCTCCAGCTACCGCTCTCTGTCTGGTTGTCATGCGTTTGTTGTCTCAGTCTCTTTCTCCTGTCTCAACGTAGTACAGCGAGTATACAGTACGCGCTCCCCTGTGGTTAATACATAAATGGATGAGTATGTCTCATAGCTTAAGGAAGAGTGGTGAACTCATGATGACACTTAGTTTATAATCTAATTACAGTTATGAGTTTTTGTTCAACTCAAATAACTATATTACAGGATCCACAGTGCTCAGCTGGAAGTGCTGTGGGGTTTCTGGAGCGAAGTTTGGCTTCATGAGCATTGGGATATGAAGTAACTCAGAATTTTGCTGCACAATTGGAGGACATACTCGTTTGGTAGATTTACAAGTTAGGAGTTTTAAGATATTTGGAAAAAAAAAGATACAAGGTGAAAATAATGGAGGAAAAAAAAATCCCAAATTGTTCAGTTGAGTTTAAAAAGTAGCAAGATGATAAACAACAAATGACGACTGAACTCAAAGGGGAAGACAATATAGCAGAAACAAAATGCAAACATGAAAAATTTAATTCAAATGGATGTAATGAAGCCAAAGTGAAAATTAGAGAGAATTTTCTGCAAAGCACATGGTAAACAACGGAAGAGGACACTACCCAGAACCCACCTGTGGTTTATCATTTTCAGAACAACACAGATGCTCATCTACGACTCGGGGGAATTGGTTCTGTACTGCTGAACTTTTGAAGCACCATTAGCCCACTTCCAGACAAGGGCTAACTACACCGCGATGCCGTGAAGAAATGTGTCTCGTATGAGGAAATGCCTGTCCACTCGAGCTTGACACAGATGACAAATGTACTCGCAGGGGAGCCTCTGGTTAATCCGCGGGTCCGCCTGGAGAAATTGTCACCGGATACTTCCTCAGCGGCGATGCTTTCTCCACGGCCTTTCTTTCCATCATCGCAGTCTTGCTGACTTCGCTCCATCCCCGCAATCAAATGTTGGGTCGAGCTAAAAAACATATAGTGTTACTGCTCTTGGCGCTCTTCGGCTATTGCTCACAGTTTGGTTTCATTTACTTTCAGTGCAGTCTTGAAACTCTGCCAGTAGTTGCAATATAAATGTGTCCAGGTTTTAGTAAATATACTATGAGTGTAAAGGCATGTAGGGCAGTCTACAGTCTCTAAAGTCTTTGACCTTACTGGTTCTTTGCCAGGTCCCAGTTGGCTCGTGAAAACACTGTGTGTGTGTGTGTGTGTCCATTCGCCCGTCCATTCGTCAAAATGTGAAACCTCAGACACCAAAGGTCTAATTTTTGACGAAACTTGGAGGGATGATGGGTTCGTGACGTGCCATTCAAAAAGAAAATTACACCGACTGGCCTGACGGGACGCTATAATTAAAGGTCAATATTTAAAATTTTGAAAGGTCATAATTGCTACAGCACTGGTCTGATTTGATTAAAGCTGGAGGGATGTTCCTGTTACTGATTGGTGGACGCCTACATCATTCGTGGGTGATTACGTGTTTACTCGTTGGTGTTGGTGAGGCTGTCGTGAGGACCTATTTACTACCCTGAACAAAAACAGACTGCGATATGTCTGTGTGGTCCCTCGGCTGTCTGCAGTTGACAGTGTGTTGGATTTTTGAAGGACAGTAGACAGGATGAAAAAAAAACCATCAGGGATAAAGTCTAGTGGTTGCATCTCTCTGTCGCCTTCATCAGACTGTAATTTCCTAGTTAAACACTGACACATAATTGGGTGAATTGGCCAAATGGCACACAGAAACTAATTGGGGTGTCTGTTATATTTATGCCTTGGTGACTCATTGTTGAATTATGTTTGGAAAAGATAATGCCGTTTTTCTCCCAAGTCTTACTGCATTTCAAATTTCTGGAAGAGGACGTCAACTGGACATCTGCAGATTGATAAGTTTATGGTGGCACTTCCTGTGTGAGTCATATTTGAGGATGATCGTAAGCTTTTTCAGGAAGTTTCAGGAAGCAATGCTCTTCACAGGATGCTGAACCCGTGGGAGATAATGGTCATCGTAAGTCACTCTGGATAAGAGCAATAGCCAGATGCCTGAAGTGTAACTCTATATATGTCTTGACAGTCTAGGCCAGTGTGTCTGTTCCAGTCATGTAATGAGGTTTTATATTAGAGGTATGTGTGATAGTATATTCCCAATCATGTCCATCACTGTTCTGGATTCCCCTAACGCTCTCTAACTCTCTTATAAGTGAATTATCCCTGTAACTTTAGCTAAGCATGGTGGACTTGTCTGCACTCGTTGCTGTAATTTACCTTCTCTGGTTTTCGGTTCAGAATACATGAAGAAACAGCCGAATACGAGCATCAGTCCACACCGCAGTTTGTTTTGTTCTGCTTGGCTTTCCAACCATGCATGACTGCTGGCTATCAGATATCAACGCCCGTCTCCTTATACCCATACAACTGAGCATGTTTTTTGGGGTTGTATCCTGTAGTTGGCTCAGATTATCTCCTCCCTCCTAAAGAGCCACACCCCGGTTTGCTTGGAAGAGGACCAAGACTTGCATTTTCAGGCGTCTCGGTGCGGTTATTTGGTGCCACCTGTGTTTTGAAGGGCATTGTTCTCCAGCCCCGTCCCAGCCAGCTGAACAGTGCTTACATCTGTCAGCTCTGGTAGTCTCCTCTTTGTATGGGGGCACTCAGTGGATGAACATGTGATGATTTTACTTGATTATTCAATTTGTAGGCGGGAGAAAGAAGAAACTCCAGAAGGATCTTGGTCATTTTCTGTAAGATAGCATATCTACATATAGTGCGGCAGAGACCACTTACCACTAGAAGGAGTGTAATTTGAAGCTTTGCACTCATCCAGAGCGGCTGATATCTCCAGGGTGTACAAAAGGTGTGGGGGAAAAAAAAAAAAGAAGCAGATGGTGGACAGAGTTTGTACTTGTTCAACTAGCACTCAACCAAAGTGAACAACAAAAGAGAGATTACTTTACTTTGCTTGCTGCCACTGCAGTCCTTATAACAGGTGGGAGTGGACCTTGGACTTCTTACTATTGGCTGCTTTTCATGTTTGTGGTCCAGGAATGTAAGTTATTCTACTATTGCACTCCTAGTAATGAGGTCTGAGTTGAAAACAGAGAGAAATCTGACAGACTGCAGAGTTTACCCAAGAATGTTTTGTAGCTGTTGGACCAGTGCTCAACGTCAGTTCCCACGACCTTTTATGGGTTGAAAATAGCTCCACTTTACATACTAATAGAAAAATATAGGAGGACTAATTGCACAAAAATCGTCCTTTGAATTCCAAATATTTGTTTGTTGCTATATATATGTATGTATATTGCCTGGGGTTACATTCTGAGAGATGGTGATGAATTGCAATTTTTTCAAGCAGCGGGGCAATTTTGTGGCAGAGTGGGCCCACTGCTGCTGAGCTGAATAAGAACAAGTCAGCAGTTAAAGGCAATGGCATTTCCTCCTGAGAGAAACACCCTGTTTTCCAAGCCAATTAACTTAAATCATTGTGTTTTACATGCACACACTGCTTTGAATAAGAGGATATATTGGTATAATCCGATATAAACATCTTCCTATTGCATTGTCAAATAACCCCAGTATATGAATTAACAGAACATTGCAAACGTTACCATGGAAACAGAACTGCAAAGACCCATGGTAAATGGAATAACACGCCTCGGTGGAAGGCATCATATCATTTTTGGAATACTTTAGTATCCCAATTAATATTGGAAAATACATTTTCATGTAAACGCACTTGTTTTTTTTCCTTGTCCTCATCCCGCTTCCCTTTTCTCACTTTCATCCAACTCCTGATCACTGGAGCCCTGAATAGGCTGTTGATTAGGACTCCCTCGCACCGCAGTGGTCAGATATTTGCTTCTATTATTACAGCACTTAAAATTCTACCTTGCACTGCTTCTTTGTGCTCCTCTCCATTTAGACAAACAGTGAAGAGGTTCATACTATTGGACAGGAAACCTGTGGCTCCAGCATGGGTTCAGCCATGTCTTGATAAAGCCCTGGAAAAAATAACAAAATGGAAGTTATTAAAGTGTACTCTCTATCAAGAATTGACCACTGATCTCCCTGGCATTGACAAAATAACCATCGATCAGAGTACCTTTCCTTCTTCACTGAACTGGGGAGGTGTGAGAGGAATTTGCAGTACTTTGTCACACAGCATTGTGTGTTGGATTCTGCTAATCTTCTCTGTTGAGAAATCAGCAAAAATAATGACACCAACATGGTGATGGAGGGCAGGGCTCCAGTTGTGTGGCTTCCTCTCTCTGTGTCTCTCTGTTGGAGGGTGTGTAGTCATATCACGGCAACACCAATTTGCGATAAAGGTGCTGCTGATTGGAAAAAAAGTCCTTTTGGACTTTGGAGATTAAGCAACAGCAAATTGGAACCTCAGTTCAATTCTATGTTTCTTTTATGTGTAATAACCGTGCGCTCCTGATCATAGCAGCATCAGAGGTAATCCTTCAAAGCTCAAAAAAAGAAAAGCTCACTCAAACCCAACTCTCAGGCTTACTGCAGCTCACCACCTGCCAGTATGAGAAGTGTTCCCTTTGTCTCATTTGTATTGTTTGAACAACATTGCAGAAAAGGACTCTCATATTGATCGTCTCATCTAATCAAGAGTGCATCTACAGTACAAATCGGTCAATGGATGACATTTACACTGGCAGCAAATGAGGCGCTCGCTGCCGTTTTCTGTCTGTCCCATTGATTCAACAGTGTAATCATCCACGTCAAGGAACGGTAGGCTAAACCAAAAACATTCGGCTTGCAGTCTGTAGAGTCCCTCAAAGTCCACTCACAGTTTGAGAAACGCTAGCTTGAATGTATGTGGAGGATTGCGGCTGCTTTCAGGGACGTGTAACTTAAATGAACAAAATATCACATTACGATCCCTTGATTGTGCTATGACCTGCAAAACAACATTTTAAGGGGTCGTTTTTTCATTCTTCGTTTTCTTTTGATGTAATTTGAAATACTCAGCGGCCCTATTACACTTGTACTTTGCAAGACTACACTTGTCTTCCATACTGCAGTATCCCTGTGGTGTTATATTCTCTCCCATTAGAGTTCCTGCTGATGACCACAGGCTGATGACAACTGACTATAAACACCTGAACTCTGATACCAGCCTTCTCTCGCTCTCTTATAAGACACTCTGCTGACACTTATTGATATTGCAATGAGATAATATAATATCACTATATTGCAAAGGCAGAAATGTGGTTATATTAAAACTCATTTTAATCATGAAAACAGCAGGACTGTGTGGCAGACGAGCCTCACTTTAACATTGATTGAAACATTATACCTTCCCGTTCATGCCTCTGTTGTATTCGTCTGAGTGGGAGGATGGATCACACAGGAGAGGGTGAGGAGACCTTCAAGTTGAGCATTCAATAGACCATATTGACCATATGTAGTGTCCCAGAGATATGTACTATGGATCTCCCATCATCAAGGCCCTGTGACGTTCTTTTCACATTGTGCAAAAAAAAATCGTCTCTACATTTGTCCTGTAGTTTCCTTCAGAGTGGTTTGTTAGCATCGCTCACTGAAAGCAAGATTTGTGGAAAAGCTTCTCCATTTACTTACTTATTTTCTGGTTAATATCGCTGTGCTAACATCTCACGGTTAACTCTTTCAAATTGCTTGTTAGAGGATTTCTGCCCCTTTTATGATGGATCAAACGGTGTCAAAGGCCTCATACTCCCTCAGTGTGTGCCTGTGTGGCTCTTTCACTGGAGCCATTGTCTTTGTTGTTCTGTGAGTTTATGTTATTTCCAGTTGCCCATGGTGACGGTTACCTCTTTAATCTTCATGCTCCCCCACTGGCGCAGAATGTAAATAAGCAGACAATATGAAGCCGCAGCGTCTAGTCACAAATTTGTATGTGGCGGCGCTTGACTGCGTTTCTATTTCAGGCCAGTTTGAGTTCATTCTAAGCATACGGCTTTAGATGCAGTGTGCACAAATGTACGTGCAGTACCAGTTTGTCACCAGATACGTCTGAAAAAGTAGGAAGATCTGTTGCCAGTCAGTTTTGAGAAATAAAATCATCAAGAAAGTCATTAAATCAAGCAATAAAGTTACCAAGCTCTAAATTAACAGCTAATGTCGGCCCCGGCACAGTATTTCTGAGCTATGGACTTTGAATGTACTGCACAGTACATTCATACATTACACGAGGAAAAGACTCAAACTCAAAAAGCTCAAAAGTTTGATTCATTTCGACGTCCTGACTCGAAGATGCTGATGCATCCATTTACAACTACATCACCGACTATCATCCATTGGTGTCATCTCTTCCAGGATGACACTCCACTTGACTCACTGAATGGCTTGACAAGCATGAACATTATTATAGGTAGGCACTACTCAAGGGTCCTTATATTTACCTTATTTACCTTATAGTACCATGAGTGCACACATTAATAAAATCAAAAGACAAACCACATGTAGTGTCCAAATCGTAATCCAACTGAACATTAATGGGACAAAAGGCAGTAATCCCTGTGGATTGTCATGGTGTCATATAGACCTCAAGTAAATTTGTTTTTCGCAAAACCTGTTTATCTCAAAAAAACATAATTTCAGCTAAGCATGTTTGCAACACAGAATGTGACTCAGTTTAGCTTCAGCTGTGGTTAACATGAGATAGCTGCAGCAGCAGGCTATATCTGTCAAATTCCTCCAATTCAGTCTGCTGTTTTTTTTTCCCCCACTTCATGTTGTAATAATGTACAATGTCAGGAAGCCGGGGCAGAATGAGATATCCCATTTCTTTTTCATCTGTGCTTTAAATAGCTTACTACTGGATATGAAGATATCTAAATGTACTGAAGGCAAGTTATTCAAGACATTCAGAACCAGACAGTGTCGGAAACCTTTCAAACATAGAAAATATGTCATGGACGTTTTGTGTCTCATTTCTTATTCTCTTATATTTTCAATTTAGAATTTTGTGTAGAATCAGAATCATATTCCAAGATTTTGTATAATATAACAATTTTCATTTTTTTTCAAATCATGCATGTATACAGTACCTCTTTCAAATAATCTCAATATACACCACTGGTGTTCTTTGTAATGAAACCCACTGATTTTCCATGTTTGAACATTTTCTATTACTGGCTTGAACACCCCCACCCTCGCAGATCATTTGGTTGTCATTGCTAGTGATGCTATGAATAACTCACGGCGCATTTTGTAATTGGGACTTCCTGACTTTGGCAGATGGTGCTTTGGTACTTGACCGCCTGCAGCCCTGTACAACTTATGGCAAACTTATGTCCACGTCAACATTCACCATATGCTCCTTCTGGGCCGCGGAGTTAAAGGGACAGATGCACATTTGATTTCTACAAAGGCATGACCGGTTTCAGGATATCTGTCACCGACCTGCAGTTCAGCTAATCACACATAGCCATGGAAGTGCAGTCCAGGAAGCCCCACTTTCTCTGATTGATTGGCTGAATACCAACCCAGGCAGTCTCTAATTGGCAGTGAGAGGGATTGTTCGGTTTGGCAGGGCTTGGACTTTGGAAAATGTCAGAGCACAGGATTGGCGGAGGTATTGATGCGAGGGGGATTTTCTCGTTTACACTATTGTTTTGTTGTCATAAGAGACCAAGTGGGAAACAGGTAGGGGCTCAACTTAGATATTGCCAGGAAAAAGATATTGCCAGGAAAAGATAACGGCGTTGCAGAGAGAGGGTGTGGAGATTTCAACATTGGGGGGAAAGTGAGTCAGCCTCAATAAACACAGCAATTTGAGATTGCAGCTGCCAGATCGAGGGGAAAGAGGGCTGAAGCCACAACAAGGCAGACAGAAAGTTTGATTTTTTTTTTTTCTTTCCAAAGCCTCCAGCTCTAAAGAGCGAGACAAAAAAAAACTTCAGAGGTCACGGCCGGCAAAGGCGAGCCGAGATGAATGTTAAGTCTGGCTTGGCATGGACAAATGGGTCTACATAAGCTATCGAGCGGTGTAGTGACAATTAGCTCGCTCATTGCATTCCCCCCCCCACCCACCACCTGCCATACCAACATGCTGGCTCTGATTAAAAATGCATGGATCTCAGTGAAAGCTTTTAGATAATTAAGAAGGCTTTTCTGCAGAGCTGCTAGATACTAGATAGAAAGAAATGCTGCAATTGTTTCAGCAGCACCAGGTAGAAGTTGCACAGATTTCTATGTGGTAACATTGAGGAAAGAAAGTGTGCATGACATACTGTTGCCATTTGGTGCAAGCTTTTATTTGGTGCAACGATTTTTAGCTTGTGGGAATGTGTGAGTGAGCTATACAGGGCCAGGCCTGGGTGGGTTCACCATTCTCTCTGTCTCGAAGATAGCCCCCGGTCTGTCTCCCCAGACTACACCATATGAACTCTCAAAGCTCTTATTGTTTGTGGAAGTAGCAACAGTGTTCTTGTAGAGGGAACAACGTGTCCATGTTTCAGTGGGGTTCCTTTGATCTGCCAGAGAAAGTGCTTTGGAAGGGGCTAGAAGCCGACTTTGATCTCCCGACAAGTGCCATAGGAAGTGTTCTTTTCCCTGACTGTAGGGTTTGTGCGGAAATTAGGTCTTTCCGTTGCTAAAAAGTGCTTTGGATGCATGGAAGAGCATGGAGGAGCATGGAGGAACATGGAGGAGCATGGAAGCCATATCAATGTATGTTATTGTTTGGTGTTTTGTATATAAGTATATTTTATTGATGTATGTTTCTGTTTTCCATATCTGGAATATAAATTTGTAATGTAGCATTTCCATTTTTCAGTAAAAAATGGTGCTCCTTAAATTTTGTGTTGCTCATATCTGTTACGTTGATAGATCAACTGCGATGCCTCTGACTCAGGGCACAGCTCTGATTAACAATGGCAGCGCTTTCTGCTTTAGGCCTATCTACACTGGCAGGGATGATGTGCCCTTTTGCTTTCTTCACTGTAGCACACACACACACACCCGCACTTTCCTCATTCCCCAGTGACCAAATTTTGCAATGTAAGATCACAAACTCTCTTTGACTTATGAATTGTTAATGGGAGACTTACTCTTTGCTTCTTAACACAGAAGACACACACACGAGTCACAAATGTGATTCAGTGTTTCAGCAGCGGTGACTAACTTGACTGTGGAAGGTTCACAAAGTTCATCCTAGATTATAGTTATTTTATGGTATGTATAACCCTCAGACTATTTATGATGTTCACGTCATGAGTTGTGTCAGTGGTTTCAATGTAGTTTCTTATCTCAGTGAAATCAACACGTGTGTATACTTCTTAACTACTTCTGATTCTATCAAGTCTTAAGACTCGTAGGCATTCATTTCTTATTTTATCCCAATGTCACCATGTTGGAAAGAGCTTTGAAAGTCTCTAGGCAGCAATAAACACGCCATTCTCCACAAATGATGCGGTCAAACTAACGTCATCATGCGGGGGACAATGAAAACCACTTGCCCAATACGCCCAGACTGTCATTTCAGCTATTTATGCTCTTTGACTTCAGTTCTGCTCTATTATTCACTGCTCTGGTTTAGATGTGTCACTACTTGAACTTTTTATGGAGGATGAAAAATACAAAAGCCACACCTAAGCTAGTTCAGCTCTAACATTTGTGTAATTGCGGTAATTATACTGCAGTATAGTGCATAATGATGCACGGTGACCTCAGACTTGGATGAGGAGGTGTGTTGGATGATAACAATGATTTTCTGACCCTTGATGATGAGTGCACATCAGAACTTATGGTCTGTTCAGCTACCTTATGTTAGTGTAGTTAGGTAGTTCTGTAGTGTCTTTGATTCCCCCGCTTTGACGTGACATTTCACCTTCTGATTGTTGTAACTTTGACAAGATTTAAAGATTTAGTCCAACCATTTTCCACCTTAAAAAAATCAACTTGTCTAGTCGATGATTTGTGAATACTTTGCTTTCTTAACAAAAAGAGCTCTCGTTTTTGACAAGCTTTGACAAGCCAAATTTCTAGTTGGATCATTTCATTTGGCCTTGATCCTTCAACAAAGCTTCTTCCTCTGCCCTACTTTTGTGTTTGAATCAGGTGATTCTGTCGGGTTGGATCTAGGCTAGTCTTGATTTTGCACTTATTATGCTTTTATAATTGTTTTACAGCTGTTTTACCGCTTTCTTTCAACCCGCCTAGCACCTTCTAAAAAATAAAAACCAATGGCTCTTTTAAGAACCTATCAGTCTGTATCGCTATCTATCTATCTATCTATCTATCTATCTATCTATCTATCTATCTATCTATCTATCTCAGCGTATTCCTGCAACACCATCTCTTCTGTCATTTTTTTCTTCTTCATTAGTGATATTGATACTAAGGCCTCTAAACAACATCTGTTTTTTTTCTTTTCTGGAGTTGAGAGTCAACCTCACCTGCAATGACCAACTTCAAAGTCAGCAAAGTGTTTATTTCGGTGTACTCTTTGCTCCCCCCCCCCCATTTCTTATCAAGAAAAAACAGTTTCCTCCTCACTTACACAGTATGTTAAAAAATACCCGAGCTCAGACGGATATGGTCGAGAAAAGAAACTCGGAGAACTAGTTTCTCTCCGAGTTTTTAAATCCTTAGCGGGGCTGCAGACGGTGAAACCACTGGGAGCTGTCAATCTGTCCAGACTGTGGCACTGCTCTTCTCTCTCTGCTCTTTTTCTCTGTTTCCGTCTCCATCTCTGTTTCACTTTCTCCAGCTGTATTATTTCCGTAAGTGTTGAGAAGGTTATTTTTGTCCCGGTCCGTCTATCAAACATGATATCTCAGCTGATATCTCAGACACCACTGTTCTGATTTTGACCAAACTTTGAGGGAAGATGCATCTTTACGATGTGTTTCAGCATTTTAGAAATTACTCTGATTGGCCTAATGGGGGCGCTATGATTAAAAGGTCAAAATCTTTAACCTAAACGTAACCCAAACATATCTCAGACACCCATGGTCCAATTTTGACGAAACTTGGAGGGAAGCTGCGTCTTTACATTGTGTTTCAGCATGTAAAAGGTCACTCTGATTGTTATAATTAAAGGTAAAAATCTCTAACTTTGAAAGGCCATAACTGCTGCCTCACAGGTCAGAAACCTGGAGCGATGATGTGTCTTGTTACATTGACAGAATTACACTGATTGGCTTGATGAAAGATACAATTATTAAATGATTAAATTATGATTAGTTAGCATGTTTACTGCCTTGTTTTATGACACTTTACTGTCATCCTGATAATGATGTGTGCTTATTGACGTATTGGCTATCGCTTTACCATGCAGTCAGTCAATCAATCACTGATAATGGGTTGTTTGTGCCCAAGTCTGCTTTACAAAAGAAAATGAGGATAAAATAGAAATAAAAACTAGGATATTCACCTGGCATTGACCTAAACAAGCTGATACTCAGCCTCAAACAAGCACATCCTGCCCCTGTTGTGAGTTAGAGAGGGACTTGGCAGGGTATACGTTGAGATTGTTATCAACATTTTGTTTAGTGTGTGTGTGTGTTTGTGTTTGTGTGTATGTGTGAATGTTCAGGAGACTTGCTGCCCCATTCAACATGGTACATATTTCAGGGAGCTTGCTGATTTTGTTGGTCGGCTTCCAAGAGGTTTGCTGATGCATTGTGTGAGTAGGACTCTGTATTTACCTTCAGCTCAGCAATGCAAAGAGTTGCTGATGATAGTTGTGGAAGCTCGGGATGAATTTGTGGAAAGGGATATTTGCATGCACGCTTTATTTGCAAATTCAGTATTTTTTGGCCTGCTGTGTAGTCGATATCTATCCGCTAGTTTTCTCTCAAATTACACAAGAATCGATGAAAAGTTGTTTGACTGGTTTGTGTTGACCACAAAACTGTAGACCTCATGTTTTTTTTAGACAAAACAAAGACACAGTTGTTTTGTTTTCAACATAATCCTCCTCCGTGTGTGTGTGTGTGTAAGTGTGTGTGTGTGTGTGTGTGTGTGTGAGAGAACCATATCTGATTCCCTTGCAGAGAGAATGTTTTGTTGGTCAGGGTTTGAAACCCCCCTCAGTAATATGTGAACTTTCTATTTCGTTAGGAACTCATATTGTTGTCTTTGGCCTGGATATTGGACACGAGCGATTGAAGAACACACTGCTTATTGTGCTGCTGTCTGTCTCAGAAGAGGAGAGTAGAAATCAATAAGAACATCCTGTTTCCGCTCCTCTCCTTGGGTGGCAAAGTCCTGGCTTATTAGACCTCCTTCATTTACAAGAAAGTGTCTAACACAAGGACCAGCTTTGTCCCTTTTCAAACATTTTTTTTTGTCAGGAGCAAGCTTGAGGCCTCCGATGTCAAAGAAGAGAGCAAACAATCTCAGCTTGTCATTATTTCCCTGTAACGTTTGCTCAGTGAGTTTCAGCATGCAGCCATGTTTACATAGCCAAAATGGGGCTTGGTACCACGGAGACAGCCCCAGATTGCCTGTCCTGCTGTGTAATTTACCTCCTGCTGGACGACCAAATCGTCTGTCGCCTATCTGCCCCCGACAAGAGGAATGTAAATAAAAATATCATGAGGCTCCGCGGGGAAAAACATCTCATCTTATCCCCCTTCGCAATAGCAGTACCATAAGCCGAGATGGCTGGAGTGAGATTGGGAGTATTTGATTGGTGTTCCCCATCTCTGGTTATAAATTGGGATTGTGAGGGTGAAGGAGGAGGGCAGGTCGCGGTGATGAGCCGGTGTTTTCATTACCCACTTGCCTGTCAGAGGGACTGTTTGCTGACTGCTGGCCTGATGGGCCGGGCCAGGCTGGCTGGCATTAGAGAGGGGTGCTCTGATGGGACTGCACCTTACTGGAAGGAGAGGGGATTGTTTGTTTTCTGAACCTTCCCATCACAGTAGATAATAACAGAAAGGGATTAAGCTGTGTGTGGGCTCAGTGTTGAACGGTCTCCTAGGGTTAGGGTTAGGGTTAGGGTTTAATGTTTGCCAAATGCACACATAATAACTCGAACCCGAATGTGCTCTCACAGCAACAACTTTAACTTGTGACTGTATATTACTATTATTACAAGTCCAGCTCTTGACCTCTGCGGCATTGTCAACCCTTCACTTTGTTCCCCCCTTCACTCTCCAGTCTGTACAAATATTGCACAAAAGGAGTAAAAATGAACATTAAAAATATTCTGTACAGTATCACGACCATTCGTCTACCAATAGAGACCACTATCCATCAAGGTTATTGAATACCTGAATATGCAAAGGAGACCGACTCAAACAAACACTGTCCCTCTAGCCTGGACCTTCTGCAAAACCACTATCCCCCCTTGGACAGAGATGCTGCTCTTCTCAGTGTGTTTCGAAGTAGCTGTCCTGCTACAGCGGGGCATAACAGCAACCTAGCCTGACCTAAAAAAACAACGGGGGTGAGGGCAGAGGAAAGCCATGCCACAGAAGCACACCGAGATAACGATTTAACGTTCTGACCGGTGGTTAGTGGAGCTGCAGGGGTTTCATGTCACCCGTTCTCCTGGCGCTGATAAAGTTTGCCGTTATGAATGATGAGGACAGTGGGAAGGTGCTGTGTGTGGATGCCGTGCGTATATTCCACGTATACTGCATGCGCTGTATGCACTGCAGGTAGCCTGTTTGTAATTCACTGTACATGTCTGCAGTATATCTGATCCTATCTTATCGCATCTTCAGTCGGGGAAACTCAAGCAGGCTGGAGTCTATTTGTCCACCCAGCAGAATACCCACAATACACCACCAATCACGCACCTACTCCATGACAGGGCAGGCTATTGAAGCTGCACTAGTACTCACCCAGTGGCTCACTCTGTGCAGTCTGTTGCTGTGTGCAGCTTTTGCTCGCCCACCTCCGCCGTCTGCTTTCATGTACCGGGGGATTCATGTACTCCCTGGCAGCTCATTCTCAGTGCAGCCAGGTACAGGGTCGGGTGCGTTACTTGAAAACTGTCTTCCATTACAGTTACTAGTTACATAAAAACTGTAATTGGCAACGTAATACAAGAGATTACCCAAACAACATATTCTTATTACTTTCAGTTACTTTCACACTACATATTTAAGAGTATAAAGGTACTGTAAAACTTTCAGTAATGTTTAGGACCTTTATTTACTTCAACAAAATAGGCCTTTATTAGAGACAGGGGATTTTGTATTTTGGCAGGTCCACAGTTCCCAGTATGTCTAAAAGAAGAATTGGGAAGAATTGGGCTGCTCAAGTTCATACAATTACCTTTTTAGGCCTATAACCTAAAAATACCTGAAAGCCTAGCGTACACTTTCTACAGGAATTGGTCCAGGAAGGGTTAACATTGAAGCCGACATGAATGGATTTGGATTTTGCATTTCAAAACTATGTGTGCTATCATGCATGTGCAGGGACTGGAAGAAAAATGTGAGAAAATGTGAGAAAAAAAACTTGAAAACAGGAGGAATTCATATTTTATTGATTGTGAATTTTTGGTCGAACACTGACCATTTGGACACATTGACGATACGCACACACAGCTGTTGTTGTTAGATATCCAGACATTATTTGAGACCCATCAGAAGTTTTACTGCATAGATAATAAAAAATGAAAAATGACACAGGATATGTATTTTAGGTTTGCATACAAACACAAATTTTCTTCTGTGCCAAATTTTATAAAGATGTAGGTCACAATTATAAGTACCTTATCAGAGTATCAGAATACATACTTTTCTTAGTTAACACATTTTATATCACATTTTTTGTATTTAGAATCCATAACGCCGTTCTGTGTTCCCAACTCTGCCCAGGTAGATCAAAACAGCAGATCTATTCCCCACCAAAACAGGGGTATTTCTATATTTCATATTATCAAAATAAGTTGTTTAATACAAACACAGGATTTGTCCTGATGAACTGTATGGACTGGAGACTGAAAATACATTATAAGAATTATATTTCCTTTTTTTAAATTATTTAGTCTCAGTCAGTTTCTGTAAGGCTGCACCGAAAAAGAAGCTGTAAAGAAAAGCCCTGCACCATTCTCTGCTATACCAAATCCCTCACACAGTCTGCCCTGCAAGTATCTAAAAACAGTAAGCTGTCAAACCATTAATATTGGAGTCCTTTTGAAATTATACTGGCATGCAACTTTACCTTATCTCAAAGCCTGAGGTTAGAGCCTGCTGCCGCTGTGACCTAAATTCTAAAAAACATTTCCACAGAGTGCCACAAGCAGCAGACTACTAACTTTGTCTTTCCTTCCCCCCTCAGCAGATGGAGCACAACCTGAACTCTTCATCTTCAATGAGTTGTGCGCTCTGAAGGACGAGAAAGGGCCCTGCAAGGCCATTAAGCACCGATTCTTCTTTGATATCGACACGGGCCGCTGTGAGCAGTTTGAATACGGAGGCTGCGCGGGAAACGCAAACAATTTCAAGACCTTGGAGGCATGCGAGGAAATGTGTGTTGTGTCTGGTGAGTTTGACCTCCTGTTGATATACGTTTGAAGACTTTGAGGTGTTTCTGGAATTACTTGGTGAATATATTTAGCTACCACGTGCAGTTTGACTTGCACAGACGCTAACAGGAGGTGGCCGTATTACTGTGTAATGTTGTTGTTAGCAAATGATCAATTTTATTTTCTTATTTTCATGGACTGTTGTTGCTCGTTAGACTTTATTGCCACCTTGGGCACTTTCGAGGCAGCTTACAAACCATTTAGGTTGGTGTACGGCGGAAATGGAACTTTGCCAGCACATTAATTTCATAGTGTTGAAACAGTGTTAAGACAGTTTTGCTGGAGGCGTCTGGTTAATGGAAAAAATAGGCACTTTTTAGTGGGCAGTCAGAATAAGATCATCATCATAGAGGTTAGCCTAAATTGATGATAAATTGATATGGACTTAATTGATAACTGAAAGCAGAGTGTTACCAAACAGAACACCAGGCATTCCCAGGGAAGTGGGATCTAATCACTATTTCCAAATGAAAAACTAACACCAAGCACTAACCAGCTGGTGGTTGGAGAGATGGAAAGGTCACAGGTTTGATGCCCGCCACCGCCAATGTATGTCCATCAACAACATTGTAAGTTGCTTTGTAGAAGAACGTCAGATCACAGAAATACTGTCACACTCCAGGAACCAAAAGGTTGGTGATCCGTTTCTAATGGATTTAGATGAGATAAAACATATTAAGGGGGAATTATTGCTATAATAAGCAAATAAAAACTGCAATAAATATCACACAGGGAGGACGAGTATCAAAGAAAATGCAGCGCAAGTAGACGTAACACACAAGTGACACAACATATGGCTCGCTGCCATTGCAGAGGTTTGACATCTGTATTTGTGTGTGTCTATGTGGTGTCTTTATCAGTGTCTTTGTCAGTGTCTTTGTCAGTGTATTTGAGTGTCTGTGCTGCCTGTGGGTAGGTAAGGCATTGAATTAAAACTAGAAAGAAAGATTTTTTTTTAGCTCCATTATAGGATAAAATGTGAAGCCTGGATAACATTCTCTCATTGGATTCTTGATGGGTGGGGAAATGTCATGGCAGTGTTCCCAGCTGAATTCAAAAATACATGCAGACAAAAACATTTTGACTGATATAATGGGAATTCATTTTATTTTCTCTTACATGATGTAGTTAGAGGGTCGATGGTCATCACCTAAACATGCATGCCATGGTGATATTTGCTAAGTGCCTGCTTGACTGTGTAAGACGGCATTCAGTCACTCACCATGCTGCACTTAGCCTCTGCTAAATGGCATGCCAGTATTCTTAAGACCGATGCTTTTTAAAAAAAAGCAAACAAAGCCGCCAGGATGATACCCTTCATACCTGTGAGCTGAACTGAACCTGACTAAGATAAGTTGCATTGAGTAGACTTGGTTTCAAAGCAATTATAGTGATGGGAACTGTGCTGAGATGGCTAATGGGAAAAACATGAGGTGGAAGCAGAAGGAGACGGGAGAATGGTACAAGCTAATGGCGGGAAAAGGATATCAACATCTTTTGTGTTGGACGCCACAGCCCTGTGTGTAACGCTGTCTGTCATCTAAAGCAGACAAACAATACATTTGTGATATCCAAGCTTGTTTGATCAACATGAAATATGCACTTGCACATTCCTAAATGCAAGGCAGAGCAAGAGCACATCTATCAAAGTACTTAGGTGGCGTGTTTTTCTGTGGCGTGACATTGCTTTTTTCCCATTGGCAAAGAGTAACCTTCACCATCACACAGCACATTGTGTGTGCCCCAGGATGCATTATTCAGTCAGACAGGAGAATCATGAGTACATTTACATCCTGCAGGCAATGCCGTATAGATACATGCACTTTAAGTACCCCCATTATTCAACACGCACAAATCTCCATTACAAAGAAAATAGCGGCGGTCTGAGTCAGGAAAAGCCAGCTCTGGCTAAGGTGACATTACAAAAAAAAGCGGCTGTCTGTTCTTTACTAAAGTGTGAAGCTGCCATGTCAACGCGGTGTCAGAGTCGAGACGCCAAAATGTCACAACTGGTCAGTGTTGGTGCCAAGTCTCACTCACAGAGGTCTTTCATCAAACAGAAGGTTACACTGCACCAAACAGAGGTTAAAAAAAAGCTGCAAGTTTGTACCTCTGCATTAAAGAGGACATTTAATTTAATTGGTTCATGTTTAAACTGCAAAGAACCTGGTGCAGCTAAACATGCCTCTTGGTGGATGCTTTTAACCAAAACAAATTGCATGAGTGTAGCACGGGTGACCCCAGTGGGAAATTGAACCCTAACCAGTGTTAGTGCCCTAGTGCGCTATAAAGCTATACAGAAATATTTAACAAGTGAATAACACATATAAAGGTGTAGCATTGTAACATCAATAAACTATTACCACAGTCATTTTGAAACATCAATATAAGTACTGTAAACAAAGTAGACCACAGCCAAGAGGATTGGCAGCCTCTACTGGCCTCCGCACTGCATTTACAGTTCATTTTACAGCCACTGGGTCAGATTTAACAGGAACTCTGTTGTATTACTACACAAAGGGAAGATTGCTTTACAACATTAAACAGGGAGCAGAGCTAAAGCTTTCAGAGTTTCTTGGAATTGTAGACGGTCAGCGAGTGAAAGGCCAGTTTATCCTCTTCAGTAAAGCCAAAGAGAAACCAAACGCATGTGGAGCCATGTCAGGGAGACAAGCAGCAACAGGGTTTATGGGAAACGTGGTCTTAAATTAGATAGAGGCTACCTATCGTATACCAAGGTATCATAATTAATTTGCATTGCATATAGCAACTTTACACTATTTACAGGAAGCCACTGTAGAGACCGTATAGTCAGTTAGTCAAATTTTCGGTGAAAATACACATTTATTGGCTATTCTCAATAGATTTTCTTCCCCACATGATTGCCAAGCTGATTTGAGCCACTTCAACAGGGATTCGTGGTTCATATATGATTTGTTCATATATGACTGATGCCTTACTACCATGCCTGTTATAACCTGCCTAGAGAAGAGAGAACAGAAAATGACAGAGATATATTTTATTGTTCTACGTTGCTTACATGCTGCAGAACATGTCAGTAGCTTGCCCTCGAATGCACACCAGCAGTGCATACTTTTTCCCTCCCTGTTCTTACTATGTTTTCTCATTTCTATGTGCAAATAAATAAACTCTAACTCTGTGGCTCTATAGCTAAGCATAGCTAACTCTGTAGCTGACCATAGTAGAAAACCAAGAGGGTAAAAGAGATCATAATTCATACCGATGGCTTTTGGGTCACAATAATCCGTTTTTGTGTCACACTGGCAGGTGAGGCGTGAATTCTCAGAAAGGGATGTTGTTTAACAGCTTTGCAAAAATGTCATTGCACCTCTGCCTTATAGAAAACAGATCTCAAGGTCTAACGTGCATTTATGTGCTACATTTATTTCCCCCTTCCTGCGCAACAGGCCTCTTGCTATCAAAAGGGTGACATTTTCTTTTCCAGCCACAGAGCACAAACACTGTCAGTTGGCAGTGAGAAAACGTATTCCCGTAAAAAAAAGGTTCAGCTATCAGTTCGTCATACCTTTTCATGTTTTTTTTTACAAGTGATGTCAGCCAAAGACGACCCTGTCGCTCATGGCTACCTTTCAAGAATTGCCTTGAAGATGTACTAATGGCTGTGAGGAGCGTTCAGGCATACTGCATGGGATGCTTTATTTGTCCGTACCCTCGCAAAGACCTTTTCTCTTTTTGTCCTGATGTTTTACCGGAAAGTCTAATGAGTCATAGACCATTATGTACAGAAGGGTTCCTCCGGCCTGATATCCCTCCACAGCCCTGCTGGGTGAGGTCAGAGACATAATCACACAGAAACAGACAGTGGCGGCCTTTTTATCTCAGCCTAAGGCTTAAGCTCAGACTATGTAACTCAGATTGTTAAAAAAAAGTAAACGAAGGAAAAAGTGAAATGAAAGCTCACAGTACAGGCAATATGGTGTCTCTGGAGATGGAGGAACTGTATAGGAAGGGGATTGGAAGACTATTGGAAGAGTTTACTTTGCAGAAATCACAGAATTAGAAAACCTCACAGTTATTCAGCCCTGCCCATTTAGCAGGCTAATCACTGTGCCGAGATATTATACTCATATTACACTCATCAGAGCTCAGCCTGCAGACTGTGAAAGACCTTTAACCTTCCGTGACATTAGTGCTTCAATCCCATTTGCACGTGGGCGGTCGTGTCTCCTGGTAATTACGCTAATAATAGTTAACTTTTTTTTCCAAATTAGCAAATACAACCCAATAAGACAACATGCCAAGCATATAAACTAGATATAAAAACAATGTTATATATGAAGTGATTAAATGGAGGATGCAGGGCTTTCTGTGTAGGCATCCATAAATGATGTGATTAAAGAAGAGCCAATGTGTCGGCTGCACTAGTGAGTCAAGGATTAAACATTTTTCTCTTTCTGGTAAAATTGTTGTAGAATAGGTTTGTCACCACTGTTGGGGTTGGTGTCTTGCTGTGTGATTGGATTATGTCTGTCTCCATCCAGTGGCCAAGGATATTTTTTATGCCCATGTGCATTTAACTTGCTTTCCATCTATTTCATTTACAGAGATGAATTCCATTTGAGATCGATGATCTTTTTTACTTAGGAGACCTGGCCAAGACGGCGTCAGCACATTCAGTCACAGACAGAACAATAAAATCCTTTCATGAGAGGTAATCTGAGAAAAATGAAGGAAGTGAAAGAGAGAGAAGAAACAGTGGCGCAGTCCCAAAACAATCAACTTAATCTAAACATTGATGGTTTTCAATAGATTCATTTTCCTTTGTCGTTAAAACTGTTTTATTCTCACCAAGAGTAACCAGTTCCTTACATTTCACATCTTTCTGAATGGCATTACACAAAGAGGGGGGCAGAAAAATATGTGAGAAATATGTTTTGGACAAGAACAAAAAAAAAAAAAGACTCCCTCAAAATCATGCCGACCTGCCTTGCATCTTGAATTCCATTTTGTTGAAATATTGAAGTCCTCTTTGGACAGCAGCCAAGCCTCTCTGGGACGGCAGGCCATATGATTCACGCCCAGTGGTTATAAAAAGAGCTGACTGATAATTCTCCGGCAAAACACAAATCACCTTTTCCACCTTCAGAGCCTTCATGCAGGATTGTGTTTGTGAATTATTCATTACTGCACTGCTAAGAGTGCTGGGCTGCCCTTTGACACTTCTCTTTTCCTCTGCGTTTGAGTCAATGTCACTTCATGACTTTTATTAAGACGTCACATTGGTAGCATTTCAATCATGGTCACTCGTCAGTACAGCGTGGTCATTAACAGGCTAATCAGATATTGCCAGTTGCTGATAAACAAGAGGATAGAGATGATAACGGCCATGTTGGAGGTCCTCAGGCTCCTGGGCAACACCGGCTGATTGTGTTTCAACACGTACAACTTGGCCATCTCAGCAGAGTGGAATAGACAAGACACTTTACTGAGTCACCGTAACCTACATATGGAAACAAATCTACTCATCAGACTTACTTACTTTTACTCATAACGTTACTGAATGGATCTACACCCATATGAAAACAAAATCCAAGAAAAGATTTCGGACCTTTTATGTCTCCTAGACACAAATGAGCTCTTTTTTAAGACTAAGATGAGACTAAAGGGATTTTCTCCTGTTTCTCAAGAAACAACCTCACATAAAAGCTCATGATCTCACTCTGATCTCCCAATGATCTGAAAGTCATTTAACTCTCCTGAGTATGAAACCATAAGACTTCAAAGAAAACTCTGTTACAATACTGTTGCATTTTCCTATTGAAGCCACGGGGCCATCAGTAGGATCTTATTATCATTATATAGGCCACGTGTTAGCATCTTCACATTTGTCTCTTCAAGTCTCAAGAATCCTTTCTCCTGTGAGTCCTGGTGGCTCTCTAAGGTCTAAGGTGTATACCATATAACCGCAATGTCCTGAGTTTGAATCCAGCCCAGGACCAATGTCGCATGTCCTCTCTCACCTGATCTTTCCTGTCTCTCTCTGCTGAGAGAGACTAGCAAGATCAGGAGAGACAAAAAATAAATCCTTTTTTTAAATAATCCTCAGGTTTGTTGTCTCCTCATTGCTCCTAAGGGAAAACATAGTAGAAACATTTCAGATGAAGGTGATCACAAAAGGAGACACAATTGAGATTTCTCTATTTCTTAGGAGATAAAGAAAAGACGACTCTGAGCAAAAGAGTTTTCCTCCGGGCACCCACAACACAACAATCTTTTTCAGGTATCTCAGCTGGTTGCTATATCTCTTGCCACTATTTGCTATGTCCTAAGCAATAGTTTTATGGGGAACACAACTATGGTCTGGTCTGTACAATACAAAGAATACAATACAAAGAACAAAGAATACCAGCCAATTAATAGTTTCATATATATGTGAGTATAGTTTTTATTTTGTTTTAACACCACAATAACATATTGTAAGCAACTTTCTGTTGCATATCATAATAGTCCTTGGAGCAGGTTGGTATTCGTACATGCTTTTGCTCAAGGACACCTCTGCAGTTTTGAGTGGCATCCCGCTGCCCATAGGAGTATGAGACCTAGAAGTGTTAACACACAGGTTTGACTCCAGCTATCCAGCTATCCAGCTATGTCCTGATGATTAATGGGCACTTGAGTGACACGTCCTAATCAAGCATGTCCATGAATAAATGTGGTTATCATTGCTTGAAATGGCAGGGTATTAGGGGCATTTTTTGTTTTATTTTTTCATGCCAGTAATCATAATCAAGTAAATCATTCACCCACAGTTTGGTGTGTGTGTGCATGCACGTGTGTGTGTGTGTGTGTGTGTGTGTGTGTGTGTGTGTGCGTGTGTGTGTGTGCGTGTGTGTGTGTGTGTATCTACATCAGACAAAATCAGACTTGGCTAGTGCAAACTTCAGCAAAGTAAAGGAACTTATAAAATCTATATTTGAAATGTACTGAGTGGATTTTGTTGACGCAGGACAAATAATTGTGTTTCATACACAGAAGATTGAATCTTATGAAGGACAGGAATGCAGCAGAGAACAATCTGAGCAACAGATACCTGTTTATTATATCTGCGAGTAAAAATCCAATTAAGCATTATTTTTAGATGTGAACTGTCAATCTCAGTCTAAATGTCTTTTTTCCATTTAAATGTGTTCATGAGCAAACAGTACACAAGTATTTTCAATTTTATGTGACTTGATTACTGCATTTTTACAAGTTTATGTCATCAGATTACTATAATCCATTTACATGTAATCTATTACTCTCCAGCACTGACACAGGAAACGTTAACCTCTTTAACCTTCAAGTTTTATTTGCTAGTAAACCTCTTCCCCTTTAAATGTGAAGGTCTGACTAGGAAACACAATGAGGTTACACAATCAGAAACAAAGGAAAGTAGTAAAATGCACTGAAATCAGCACTGAACATAAAAGGAAATAAATAATAATCACACACAATGACTCAATCAATAGTAAGGGTTAACACCGACAATATCCCTGTGGCCGTAGTTTGATAATGTACAAGAGTGCTCAGATGACAAATAGGAGAAATGAGAGCGAAGGAAAGAGGTGGAAGACATATTTTTAAAACAAGAGCAGATATGGATGAGGGGAGAAGATCGGGTCGATCACTCTTGAGAAGTACGTCAGCCATGACGCCCTTCTTTCTCTCTTTCGCTTTTTCTCACTCTCTTAGTGTCTTTTCCTCTTGCTCCATCGGTTAATTTATTGCACCATATACGTTTGCTTTGGAACAACTTTGCATTCCTTCGTTAATCTCCCTTCCCTGACGTTTCCGGTCTGTATTTATTACCCACATCGTCCCATTTTGTTTTGTTTTCATCATGGTTTAGTTTGATTAAATTGAACTGAGTTTTGTTTAACTCTGCTATTCTCTGCTCAAGGCCTCGTGTCATACACACAAGCTAAACAGTATTATTCGCTCTCTAACTTTATTTCATCCCTTAGACACAAGCAATTTATCAATCAATGCAATTTAAAGCAGATGATGCTTTCATTGCAAAACTGAATTCGATTCAATCGGTGAAACATGATATATGGGTTTTTGTTTTTTTCATGGGAGTTTATCTTTTTGACTGGAACTTTCTGTTCAGAACAAAATCAACAAAGAAACTGGGAAGTAAAATTGATCAATACAAACAAACCAAGGGACAACTTGAACAGATTTAGGTGGCCTGTTATTCTCTCCATCCATCTGTCTGTCTGTCTGTCTGTCTGTCTGTCTGTCTATCTGTCATTTTGGATGGGCTTTTGCAAGTGAAGGTAATGAAAGGTAGTGTTGATTGCTTCTCTCAAACCCTCTCGTTATGTCTGGATGTCCTAAAAGTCTGGGACAGTATTGGGACAGTAGAGTAACACTGAGTGTCTTAACTTTCATGAATTTTCATGAAAATGGGTCAAACGTGTATAGAGTGAAACAAAGGAATTTCATGCAACGGATTTAATATTTCAGTGTAATTTGGTTTCGTAAGCTGTGAGTCTTTTCTTGGTTTCTCAAAACTGTTCTCCCTCTTTCTTCCCCAGCTGACAAGAGTCCTTGCCATCTAGAGGAAGCTCCCGGTCCCTGTCGGGGGCTGGTGACGCGCTACTTCTTTGACACAAAGAGCCAGGAGTGCAAGCATTTCTTTTATGGCGGCTGCTTTGGCAATGCCAACAATTTCAGGACCATGGCAGAGTGCCAAGCCAAATGCCAGGACCCAGGTAAGACATTTGAACTGTGCTCCGAAAGACTGGCACACACCCAAGTTGTAAAGGCAGTGGCACCACCAGGTCCTATTTCAACACCCCCAATAAAATCTGGAATGCTATCGTGTTCAGCAGCAGCCAACAGGCTTTGGATGTTCAGGATGCTGTCAGTTTGAGTGGAAGAATCAAATAATAATAATAATTATTACGTGTTATTATTATTAAATAGACTGCATCAAATAAGGAAAGAGATGGTCTTTCAATGTGTCCCCTGGCCCTCGGAGCATCATAGTCAGCCCCTCTACGCCCTTCATGGATCAAGCACTGATGCCCTCTAGAGTTCAAATCCTAGTAGTGCTTGTGGCAGGATTTGTCGTCATAGTCATTGCCATTTTTACATTACAAGCTCATCAATTTGACAAATAATTATTTTCCTACTTTTACCTCTAAGGAACATGCAAGGTGTGATGTATATTCTGTTGGGCTCCAGCACACTACAACTGCTGCACAGCAACTTGGAAGAAACTAATTTCAGTGGCGACATAATCAAAATAGTTCTACCTCAGAAAATTAACTTTTGATGGATTACCACTGGCCATGAAATCGCGTTCCACCTTTTATTTAGCATTTAAAGAGTTTTCAAGTGACCGAAGCACATTCAATTATGCTAGTCTTAGTCTCGACTTGGAGGTAATTTATTGAATTTGTCAAAGAACATAACGAGCAAGTTGCTCTGCTGTGGCCAATTCCACCGACAGCCCATGTTATATCAAATCAAAGTGTAAAACCAAAGTAAAACACTTTATGGATAATAATTTCAAATAAATTACTTGTTTTATTAATAACCTTAAACTACGTCTGTTTGGAGAGACGCCCTCCTTTTTACACTGATACCAATGACACTGAAACTTATGCCGAGTTTAACTATGATTGATCACTAGGATTTAATGAGATTGTTGCCAAATTAAAAGCCCTGGCTCTAAAGTTTCTATTTCAATCAGCATGTTACATCTGTAGCTGATCTGTATCTTCTGCATTGCCTGTCGCTATTCCCCACAGCAGGGGAAACTTTATCTATGGTTCCATCGATCATTTCTTGAATAACAGTGAAATCATAACTTTAATAAATATTCTTTTTCATTCTTTGGTTCAATACAGGAAACACCACTAAAGCACCGCAACTGAAGAGTGCACAGCCTACTAGAAAACCCAACTTTCAGCCACTCAAAGTAACTGGTGAGACAACGGATATCATTCTAATAATCATTACCACTAAATCAATCACCGTTGCACCTGGATAAAAGCATGTAAAACTCAAAGGACCTCCCCGAGACAATCCTACTTTACCACTTTACCTCAAATGCACGATACCTTAATGTGTTTGTTCATTTCTTTCTCAGATGAATTAGTTTTAACCCAGCCACAAGTGCTTCTGGAAGGAAATCACCAACCGACAGGTGAGAACAATGATTTTGTAAGAGTCTATGTGACTTTGTGACTCTGTTATTGAAAACTATTTTCTAGGAAGACAGTTGATGACAGCAGTGCCAGACAACAGAAACAATACGTGCAGTGTTCATTCATTATGGAAACCAGACAGCACCAGACATTTGGGATAGATTAAAGCATAATGGAATCAATCAGTCCTCAGAGTTGAAACATGTCCATACTGAAGTCTGAATTCTGCTCAAAACAAAGTCTCACAGTAAGTGAACGGAGTTTAATTATTTAACCGATGTCTGCTGTCAATGGGTTTACCGTAGGAAGCCCTCAAGGTGCAGCCAGGCATAGATGGTAGACAGCTTGCGAAATTGCTTCTGTGGTAAAAAAATCAAAGGGCAGAAACAGAGTGCATCAGTGTCTCCTCCCCGCAGCCCATTCGTCACAAACTCCCACCTACTAACTTTCTGTGTATTAGAAGTGAGGGAGCAGAGATCATCACCGCCATGTTCCAAGGTTCCTTTGTGCCACAACAGGAAGAGCAGAGGGAATACTTGGCCAGTCTCCCTAAACTTACAATTTTTAGACTTCAATTTCACTCTTGTCAGAAAATATTGAGAGGCGGGGGGTCTCAGGATGGGTGGGTCTCAATAGTCCCACTTCCCATTCTATTTTTTCCCACTCATTTTTCTTTCAAAATTGAGTGCAGGGTTTCAATCTATAATGAGATCTCCAGCAACATCTCTCTGAAAAAATGATTGCTGAAAGTAAAACTCACAGGAATATCACTGAAGTTAGCAGATTGTTACTGCTTTGGAGGATGCATTGAGCTGTATTCTTGAAACACTGGGTATTGAATATCAGGTTTTGTTTCACAGCTGATTTATCTGGTTTTGGAATGGAATCCAGCCATTTTAGAAGAGCTGGAAAGGGAGGATATTGAGGATACTGAGGATACAGCCTCAGTGTGATGCTATTCCAAATGCCATGGAGGTCCCCATTTCCTAACCAAAGTCTGACATCTTGTGGATTTTCCATTATGTACACTCTTATTTATATCAGTAGTTGATGCTGGGTGGCAGACCCTTCTATCTAAACCAGAGGTACTTGTTGAACAAACACTGTTTTGCACTGGGGTCCAGGCTCATCAAAACATACTAGAGCATTTGTCATGTGGTCCATGGTCTATAACCCATAGTCATAGACCCATGGTCATATCGATGGCTTCTTGCTTACATGATTCAATGTATTTCTGGTTGAAACAGGGTGTTGGGAAATGTTCAAAAGTTCAGAAATGTTTAGCACATTATTTTGAGCTGTCACAAAAGAGAGGGGATTGTTCCGAAATCTGTGATGGATGTGATGGTTATTGGTTGGAGCTTTTATGTACGCCTACTGGGACGCCATGATGTAACCACTAAAGATACACAGTTTTCCAGGAAGTAAAAGTCATGGGATTTTGATCTAAAAATACAAGAAGAAAAATTTATATTTAAATTTTGTAAATCTTTTGGCATTTATTTTTAATTTTGTTGTGACTTTAAGAAACACCGATTGAAAAGATTTACAAGAGGATTGCATTGTTTTTAGTACAGTGACCAAACATCCACACTGCATAGCAATAACTTAGGTCGTAGTAATTGAACACTTTCTTCGGATGCAACTTCTTAATCTTCCACAGTTACTTTAATATTATCTTTGTTTCACTTTTACTGTTTTTGCAATTACAGTAATAATAAAGTAACGTTTCTCAGATATTCTGCGGCTTTTGAATCTTCCTAAGACACTTCCTTTTTTTTATTTGTTGCAGATTTCAAGCCACCCGGATTCTGCCTCACCCCTATCGACCGAGGAACCTGTGACGGAGCAGAGAGGAGGTTCGGGTACAACCCCAACACCAAGAGGTGCCACATGTTTCGTTACAGCGGCTGCGGGGGAAACAAAAACAACTTTTCCCACAGGAGACTCTGCATGAAGAGGTGCATGAACATCAGGAGTAAAGGTAGGAGTATTTGAATTTAGAATTTATTTCCAAAATGCATTTTCCATTTTGAAAAAAAACAAAACTTCATATGATATCTCTTAAATAGAGAATATAGTCTGTAAAACTTTTATTTTATTATTTTGTTAACCAGTGAAAAAGCATCATATGTTCTAATTGTGTGCTTTGAATCATTTTGAAAGCGTATATATATAACATTTTTTAACACAGTGTCTATCCCATCTTGGAATGAAACTCCTCATTTGCTATTATATATTATTTGTAAGTATTTCACTGAACAAAAACTTGCCCAAATTTATTTGTTTCCCTCCTCTGTTGTTCTGTGCTGTTGCAGCTCCTGGAACGGGGCTGATCCGGATAAGGAAGAAAAATATCAACAACATCGTGTTTCGCTCCATCTGAACACTTGGCTTTGAATCAGATCATACACTACTCTTTATTTATGTCCATATTTCTTTAACCTCACTTGTTTTTGTAGTGCTGCAGTGCTTGTATAAAATAATTTGTGGTGTCTGTATTTTTGCTTTGTAGTGACCACATGCAATATCCTCGGCAGTGCTGTTTCATTTTTTCACACATTACTTCAATATGTAACTCACATGTAACTCATACAGTTTTGACAAAAAGCGGATTTGTTTTGCTGACGTGTGTCATGTCTCAACACTGATGCTTGGCATATCACTGCTGTTGGATAAAAACTACATATCTGTTTTTTTGTTTTTCTTCACAAACGCAGAAATGAATGCATGCTTGAAATTAACAGTTTTAACAGGCCCTATATATCATGACCATGCAGATATTTAGTTCAGGAAACACTCAAATTACAGCATATTTTACTCAGCAACATTATATATATATATTATGATTTTTGTATGTAACTGTAATGTTTTTCCACGTTGGTTGTGGTATAGCTCCAGTATTGTTTATCAATGTTAACATCAGTGTTAGCAAATTGAACTACTGGACTATCCTCATTCCAGGAGCAACACATTGGACACAACTCCAACATATGGAGTCTTTTAAATCAGTGTGTACAAAGTCATTGCTGTGTTTATTTGTGTGTGTTTTTCTTTATCAGTAATATGCAGGTTTCCTATGGCAATAAATCTCCAATTTGGTCCAGCTTGTGTTGTTGTGAAGAAAACCAAGGGAGGGCAGTGTTGTACTGTATAAAAGTGAGCTACACTGCAAAACTCTCACTTGCGGTCTCACAGCTATAAACTGAGGGATTGGACCGGTGCCCATCGCTCTCTGGGGAAAAACAATTTGAATTTCAGCAATCTCTTGCCTTCATCTGCTAGGATCTGTCATCAGGCTGCAGTTGTGTAAGAGCGGTCCAATCCTCATACAAAAGTAGTCTATTGGTTGATTTCGCAACTGTCGGGGGGTTAAAGGACTACACCAACACCATCTCTTGTGTTTCTGGTAGATGTTTATCTAGGAGAAGCATTATCTAACGTAAGAAGATAGACCTTTTAATCTTCTCGTCATATAAAGGATAAATTGACCAAAGAGCCAATTTCCTAAAAGTCAGTGTAGTCCTTTAATTCAGGCTACAGAGGTGGTTGCACTTCATGGCCATCCCTTCCTCTTTGCGGGGAGGTCTAGTGGTTAGAGAGCCCATCCTTCAGCTGTGTTGGAAAGCCTGCTGAAGTGCCCTTGAGCAAGACACTGACTCCTTAGCAGCAGCAGGGGTGCTGTTCTGCAGCTGGCCTCCCCGTGGAGAGGGAAGGGAAAAGAGAAATTTGTCTGCTGTGATCAGTGAAGTGTCATATTGTATGTTAATTAATTGTGTTTCGCCGGTCTGTGGGACTGAGTAATGTGTTGTGTAAAAAAGAGAATCGGCGCCCAAGTCCTCAGCTGTGGGCTAATGTGTGATGTAACAGGAAGTAATGGGTTGCCTTCCAACCTCAACCTGACAGCGGCTCCTCTCCCCAACTCCGCTCATTGAGCGCCTGAGATCCGCTGCGTTTGGTGCTCAGCGCTGAAGCCCTGAAGACGGAAGACACATTTGGGATTGCGTTGAGAGATTATTCCAATCCGTCCCTGCACCATTATATCCCGATTGGATTTTACACTCAGGTAGGAAAGCATTTAAACGCGAAAATGAGGTTGGGCTTTGAGTAATCTGCCGTGTTATCCTCCCCTATAGGCTGAATAAGTTGAGCTGCAATGGTGTCGAATAGAATATTAAGTAGGCAATGCAATTTGCTTGTGTTAGTCCATCGCTATGTTGGGGTTAATTTCATTTTGAACTTGCAAGGAAGCAACTGCATTGATAACTAGGCCTGGGCGACATGTACGGAAACATGTTGTCTTTACTTCACCATAAAGAGATTAGTATCCGTCAAAACAGCACATGGGAGGTTTCTTCTCCTAAATGGGTTGCACTGACAGTCTGTCATCTCGGGTTGGATGTGATACAGAAACATAGTGGACTAACAGGCTTGTGGCTGTAGCCGTTTGGACAGAGTAGCGCATACTGTGCAGTCAGGCGCGTCATGTCGTGCAGGCTGGTATGCGTTAGAGGATGCATGAACCACAATCATGCTCACCTTTATCCCATTTGAACGGAGTGCTTTTTATTCCCGGTGTGTTTTTTTTACATGCCGAAAAATAGTGTTTCATTCAGGCGCTGGAATATGGCATGGCGTGATGAAAATGGAAAATGCGGATAACGCCTTTAAAGAGTTGTACACATATGCAGCAATTTCTCAACATCCTCACCGACTATGATCAAATTAGATTTTGGCCATGCATGACATCCATTGGACGAACCGAGCTAATTAAGGCTAATGATGGTGGACGGTCGCCATGAATTGGTCATGTAGGCTACAGTTTGCCAGACTTGACATACTGTTTAATTCCATTGATGCAATGAACATGATTTAGAAAAAAAAATGTCATTTTGCATGCACCTGTATCAAAGTGACTGAACTGAACAGCAAAATCGTGTAGCTCAATCCAACCCTCGACATTGGGGCTCTTGGTGTAGGTTATAAGCGATATGGTCACTGGTTGCTAAATCCTCTGCATGGTTACGCAAGCAGCAGATTTGGACATGCTGGAAGTTTGTGGGCTGGACACCAAAGAGGAAAGCGATGATGGTGAGGAGGAGGAGGAGGAGGAGGAGGAGGAGGGAAGTGATGACGGTGGTCACAATTTGGTAGATCTGCTCTACGCAAATGGCTTAATCATAAAAGGGGTGGCGGCAGGGCAGGGGCAACTCAAGACAGATAGGCTTGGCTGTAGTGTCAGGGTCAGTAGACCTTGGACGTGCATGAACGACTTCTGTCACCACATGAAGTTACGTACAGTTCTCATGTGGTTAATGCACGCAACCATAAACCTTGGGAACTGTGAGACGTAATGTAGCCTCAGTTACACAACAGCCATTGATATAGATTATACATGACGTACAGTAAAACATGATCAACATTATGAAGATGTTGATACATGATACAGGGCGTTGGGGAAGTAAACACAAGGCGCTGAGGGAAATTCACTTCTGACAGTTTACAAGCTCTAAAACGTCTTTGCTTAAATACATTGAAAACTGTTCACTGTCCATGAGATAGTTTACATAAAGCTTGCAATCTTCAAAAAATGTATATATGTACGGAGAAGTGGACTGTTCTTTAAAAAAACAAAACAAATGACAATTTTATATAATGTAGCACCTTTAACACAACCACCTTGTAACAAAGTGCTTCACAAGGTTAAAATAAAAAACATGTATCCACTACCGAACAGCGGGGGGGCAAATAAGGGCTTCCAAGGGGCCCGGAGCCAATGAAAAGGTTGGAAGCCTCTTCAATGCAAAGAGTGAACATTTTTACTACTTGCTTAGTAGGCACAATCAAAAAGGTGCACAAAGAGCAATGAACAAACAGTGATAGGCTTCTATAAGACATGTATAAGTGAGCAACGCGTCTCAGGCTTAGCAGATGCTGACAAAAACGATCAAGCACTACAAAAATGTAGGTAAACGCATCAGATACACTGAAAGACCAGAGAATAAATGTTTATTTTCTTTTTCTTTTTTAATAGTAATGGAGTCTGTTGACCTAAAACTTTTGGGAAGCTTGCTCCACAGTCTAGGGGACACAACACAAATCACCCTTTAGTTTTGGCCTGTACCATGGAAAGACCAAGAGCTCCTGATCAGTGAACCTAAGGGACCCAGAGGTGTTGTCGGGACACACATTTTCAAGGTAGAGCCGGATGTTTACTTCCCTGTCCCCGGGACGTAGGACACCTGGACACGTCGATGCTGCCAGTTGGCAGAGGTGTCTAACGAGTCTGCGAGGACTTTGTGCCCTGACATCTCCCGATGCCCCGGGCCTAAACTAAATACAGGAGCTGGTTGTGCAACGGGAGTGTCATACCACGGTGTGCATGGAGCGTCATTGTGTCCAAACGCCGAGTATCAGATTCACCCCCCTGAGCTGTGTGTTGACTGCTCGACTCCAAACAAGTCGCTTTTAGATGTTTGAGAGACAACATAGCGTAGCTTCCAAAGCCCTCGCCATCTCCATGGCATGGTGGATGTATCCCTAAGCAATGGCATTCAGAAGAGTCTGCCAGTGGAAACCCATTCATACTGTAGCTGACTGACCGCTCTGTCGTTTATGAGAATTGAATTGAATTTCTTTGCAGTCAAGGAACTTTTCACACTGTTCATCCTGTCTTCCAGTCAGTCGTTAGTGCATATTATGGTGGCTACAGTAATACCGCGGTTACTGTTGAGTCTGTCTGTGCATGCCTCAACACTATCAGACTATACAAGCGAGGGAAAATACTCCCAAAACACTCAGTTTCCAAAGTGACGTAATGTTCTAAGAGTGATCTGATGCCGTTAGGAGAGATCCACCTCCATACCTCCTCCGCTGCCAGGCATCCCCCTCTCCGGTGGAAGCGGATGTAGCCTGATCCGCCGTGGCAAAGAGTGATGGTGATACTCTTGCTGCTTAACCCCTCATAAATCACCGAGACACATCCAAGTACCGCCACCGCAAATGCATCTTAATGATTTCACCGCCTTGTTCCCTATCTTATTGTTTTCATTGCGTGAGCTCTCACACCATCCCCTTCTTATTTTCATTAAGGGATGCAGGCAGGCTGAAACATCAATCTCACTCTCTTCCAGTGTGTTTCATTGCCCTTCACGCACATTCAAGTGCATCTATAACCTTTACTGTATTTCCAGCAACCCTGGTACACGTTATATGTTTTTCCTCTCCATTCACCCCAGGCTCAGGTTATCATATTACACAAAAGCACAATGATGAAGATATGCATTACTCTCTCCGAGATCCTTTCAGCTTCTGGATTTAGTTTCGCGGGATGTGAAAACCTTTTGTGGCAATTGATTTTCCGCTCATTCATTATGGAGGATCATTTCTTTTCCTATGCAGTTTAATTTCTGCATGCAGGATGCCTTTACATGATCTGTCATGTGTTGCTGGCTTTTGGTTCGCGACGTGAGCTGCACACATGTGTGGCGATGTGAGCTGCAGTGCTTTGCAGAGGATACCGGACAGAGGATACTGAAATGAGACTGTGCGGTTTCCAAGGGTGTTCCGTGTTTGAGCGAGCTAAACAAACTGTCAGCAACACAGCCTTCCTGATTTACTGGGAGGGAGGAAGGGGCTTCTGTCGGACAGAAAAGGAGAAAAGGTCCCCAGGAAGTTATGTGTGTGTGTGTGTGTGTGTGTGTGTGTGTGTGTGTGTGTGTATGTGCCCATCTAGTGAGTTTGTACCTCCACTGTGTGCCTGCATGCTACTGTTTGAACTTTTTTCTCTGACAAGCTATTATGCATCATCAGCAAACACTCAACACAATGACATTCAAACAGAATGTTAAAGGCGCATGCAAGTAAGGTTTTTACTGTCCCATAGCACAAATGACAATCATTCATCTGCATGGGGTTTGACAGGGTTGCTGATCAACACCAACGATTACCTCACCAGGTGCTGAGATTTTTTAAAAACTCCTTAACTTAACTCTGGCACTCTGGAATGTGACTCTATTATTTTTGTCCATTACAGCCGTGCCAAGGGAGCTGTTGATGTTTGCGTTTCCTTGGTTGCCGATAGAGGTTGATAAAGGTTTTAAAAAATACCCTTTTAAGAGGCACGGTGCATCGTTGTTCAGATACGTCATAGCGGTTTGTTATCGGAACTTGGACCATGATCTGGGTTGATTGGTTGTCGGGCATCCCATTGTTTTCATATAACCAGACACCTGCAGGAGAAACTGGGACAGACTGCTGAGCAGGCACACTTTTCATCTTTCAGCATCAGTTTCACACTCATAGTTACACACATTCCCACCTGGGAGCTGCCCAGTACCACCAGTCTAGTCAGTACCACCAAGAAGTAAGGTGCCGTGCATGACGGTGCTTGTTTCACGACTATGTTGGCACCATTGCGTGGTTGTTAAGAGAGGGGAGAGCATTGCTATTACTTAAAAAATGTATTTCAAAACCACAGATTTTTTCATGCGTACTTTACCCTCACATGTTAACTCACTCATGTAAGCACAGCTAAATGTTTTGGTGCACAAACCTGCAGTGGAGCAGCATAAGCCTGTTACTAATGCTGTGTTTAGCCCCATTGGAGGTCAAGTCTAAGGCCCACACCATGCACATGGAGGATATTCTTTGGGTTCCTTGGGGCCGTCTTAAAACAGCAATGAATTTGACCCAGCTCCAGGGTTATTTTTGCCATGGCAATGCCAGTAGGGAAACACTCACATTAGTGCTGGAAGGCCCGGGGTTCACCTCCCACGGTGACTAGGACAGAACCTAAAAGAGATCTATGGAGCTATTGAAATACGTTAATACCAGGGGATATAAAGCTTCTCCAGGGCTTTTGAAAACTTCAGAGCTCTGTTACCCTTTGATAAAGATGTGTAGATGTAATAAATCATTTTCATTTACCAGAGTTATACCAAGAGAACACATGCATCAGTAACATTTTTGTCTAATGGAAGATTATTTTTCTCTTTCTCGTTTTGTTTCCTGCTTTGTCTGTTCTTGTTTTGTCTCTGATCAGTGTCTGTATCAAAACATCTCAGCCAGATCACGTAACGTACTCTGGGAATTTGGGAATCCCTTTTATTAGCTTAGAGCGTGAGTGTGGCATGCAGCTTTGGAAACTTTGGAGTGGATAGAATGACACTTTCAAAAGGAGATGGCTGAACATAGCTGGGGCTAGTGAATCTTACATGACCAGTTTGCAGAGAGAGACCCCAGAAGGTATTTATTTGGGTTCACAGCCAGAGAAAAAGACGATGATGCGATTCATGAATGTGAAAAACCATCTACTTATCCCCAAATAAACTCCTCTTTAAACTCCCAGGACAATCCTTAGGAACGAATGCCAGTTTAATGACCACTTCTCATGGCAACAAACAAAAATATGAAACTACATTTGGTGAAAAGAAATATTGACATGCAGCGGTATCATATGTAAAAGGGGAAAAAACACTGGTAAGAAAGCTTAGGCTATTGCGTAATTCTGTCGACCCATTTTTATCCAATGCATTTAATTTGTTGCACTTGACAGATAATCTATTGACCTGTATGAATGTAGCTCCAAGTACTGGAAAGAATTGGTGGAATTAAGCAGAAAGTCCCGCTGGGCTTCATGCCTCAAGTTACACAGGCTAACATGAGCACATGTTCAGCAGGTTAAGCTTTTTAAACTTTAGCCTAGAAGCCCTGTAAGCTACATCAAAACATTTACATTGACACCAAGGAGGATTTCTGTCAGACGTGCAGGTGCAGTGCGTCGTGGTGCCCGGTTTATTTTCAACCTGTGTATTTTTAACCAGGTATTTTTACTATTTTTTCCTTTGCGTAGACCAGAGCATGACAGGCCTTTTGGAACAGGATTCTTTCCTTTGGCCGGACCTGTAGTACTCTTATCTTCCTTTTAGAAGTAAATTGAAGACAACCGAGGTACTTTCAAACTTTTCAAACAGTCACATCATTTCTCATTTCACATAGCAAGATTAAAGATTATTTTTATGGCATTTATATTTTGTTAGAGAGCATTCAGTGGAAAGTGATAGGAGAGAATGGAGAAACTGATGCGATGACATGTAATCTACACCTGTAATTGGAATATACAGGGTAGACAAAATAATGGAAATACCTAATACTATCTGAACATCAAGTACCTAGTAAAGCGTGGGGTTCAGAACATCTTCAGCCCTTCTTTGTATTCTGTCATACAAGTCCTGAGCTGTGTGGAGTGGGATATTGGACCTTTCCATCTTCAAGAAGGAAAGCCTCCAGTTCTTCGAGAGATGAAAGAGGTGGAAATCTGCTCTGCAGTCTGTGCTCCAGGACTTTCCGTAAAGGTTCAGTAATGATTAGATCTGGAGATTGGGGAGGCCATGGAAGGAGTTGACTTCATCCTGGTGGTCATGAAACCAGCGCTTGAATTTGTTTAGCAGTGTGTATGGGGGCGAAACAGTGTTTGCAACCAGGTTTGTGCACCTCCCACCAGGTTGAGACTGTGAGGTGTTGATTCACTTCATGTTTAGGGTAACTGTCCTGATAAGTGTCTGTCTATCCCTGTCGGTGGGCTTTGTGACCACTGTTGCTCTTTGCTGATGCAGTGTATCCATGATTGGCAAGTGTCATGATTTTTGAGACTGTTGCCCTTGCCACATCAAATAATTTTGTGACTAATGCCCCTGCAGTTTGGGAGTTTTGCAGACTATTTGGCCTCTTTTGAAACTCATGAGGAAACTTAGTAGTTTGCTTTGAAAACTCACATATGAAAGATATTAAAGCTGACATAGCTGCCTTTATAATTGTGACTTAAAATCCTTTTTCACATGGTGTTTTGGTTATTTTTCCACCCCTTTATTTGATAAGGTGTATAGTTTTACAATGCACATCTACACGCCAAAAACCCTTTTTGCACATTCTGTATATATGCTGTAACAACAACTTGCAACACTTGGTACGCGTATTCAGCTGGACTCCCATTGGACCACCCATTTATGCCTCACAGTGTACAGAAACATTATACTATATATATATTATAAACAAATATTATGAATAAATGTTGTAAATGTAAATGTTTCCTTCAGCTCCACTGATGTCTACACCACAATCGTGAAGAGATCCATCTGCTGCCCTGGGAAAGTTGACATGTTGGGAGAAGGGCGTGGATGCAATGCGATGAATGCTTTGGCATCTGGGTTTGTTGTCTGCAGCAAGACTATTGGCATGGAACATAACATCTTGTACATTCGTACAACATTCGTTGAAGAGGGTAGAGTCAAAGAAGTTGACGAAGTTGACGAAGTCTGACGAAGTCTCTGAAGTCTCTGAAGTCTCTGCAGCAAAGATGACTCCTCCCTCACATCTGTGTGGGATTGTTATTGTTTTCTCCCAACATCTGGTGGTGCCCTGGGCAACCTGGAAGCTTGCATGAGGTCTGCTCTCATGTCCAAGGCTTGCTAACATGGCTGTCTGAGATGTTCAAGTCTAACTCAACACATTTTCTCACACGGGAGAGATTATCCAAATGTACTACTGCTGATCCCATGGGAAATGTCCATGACTGTGACTATATTAGGTCTGAAACTGTATTAGGTTTGACCGAGAGACGGAGATCTTCAGGGGGAGGTCTTTCCAATCTTTCCAAGAAGATTCTCCTATTTTGTATCCACATGCCCAGCGTGTCCTGAAGACAGCTATAGACCTTTCTTAGAATCTGCTGTTTCCTAGAATCTCTTCCCTCCACTCCAGCTGACCAGTACCTCTCCCTGTGCTCACAACGTGACCCCAACCAGTGGGAGATTAAGCCTTCTTGAAATGGCACCATGCCTCTGGAACTCCCTCACTGTCCATGTCTGAACTACCTCATCTCTCGGTGCTTTTAAAAATTGGTAGTTCTTTTTACCAGCACCACTTCCTATAAGACTACGCTCAACATTTTTTTGCTTTATATATGTATTTCTTTACCCTTTTCCTTTTTTAAATGGGGGGCACTACATTGTATTGTAAGTATCTTGAAGCGGTTCTTCTTGTTCTTCTTCTTCTTCTTCTTCTCCTCCCCCTCCCCAAGCCAAACAAGACACATGAAATAGTTAGACTATAAATAATGCTATGTATTCATTCAAAAATGTCACTTGAAAGTTGACATTTCACCCCTGTTGACATAACAACCAAAGGGAGGTTTTTGCATACTGTGACACTAACTCAGGCCTTTTGTGCTTCATGTTTAAAACCTACATGTACATACGTGCAGAAACTTTCCAGCTGGATGCATGGTATCATGCTGCTCATTAAACTGAGGTGACGTAGTGTACTGAGGCACCTGCAGAACTCAAAAGTGTTGCATGTTAAGGCAAAATAACCCCAGCTGATAAAGCCTGTGCACTGGGACACCTGTTGCCTGCAGAAACTACTCCAGCACGTGCTGCATGTCGTTTGATGGAAGGAATGCTGTCACCTGCATGAGCAGTGTCACAGGAAAATAGCCAAACTGGGTCTGAACTGTCTACGATGTCTAACACGTCATGATACAGTATGGTGTGACAAATGAGAAATGAGTCTTTTCCGGTCGACATTTTGTCCAAGGATTTATACTTTTCTACAATTTCCAGACGTTACAACGCCAAGTCTTTCTGTATTAAACATTAAGTTGATAATTCTGTTCAGCAACAAAAACATTGTTACAGTTGAGTGTATCTTTCTGAGAGACCAGATAGTTTTTTCCGAAGTCGTTAGGTATCTGCCAGCAGTTGAATGTTTTAAAGATGAATGTTGACTGTAATGAATAGGTGTCCTCCAGGATCCACTCGACGCTGCAGTTGAACTCAACCTGCCAAGTCATTGTTCCCCCTACATTCATTCAGCAGCGGTGGGTCCCCAGCAGTGGAGGGTTTCCCCCGCTGCTTAATAACTCAACACTGTAAAAAAAAATCTTGCAATCAAATATAGGGCCAATGTTTACATTTGTCTTTATAATAGAAGCACCTAAATATGAACTGTTTCGGAAGTGCAATCAGCTCTGGAAATGGAAATGGAAATGGGATCCGACTGGGCTTGGAACTGGACCCTGAACCAGAAGTTCCCCGACCTCGACTGCTTATCTAAATATCAAAAAACCCTGCAAGTCACTTGAAATCTGAGACCCAGTGACCTTAATACTACTGAATGCTGCATTCAGTAAGAATAATTCCACTTTTTCCATCGCTGGGTATTTGCCTGTCTTCTGTGTTTATACAGTAAGTACACAGTGCTTATCTCTGTACCCCAGTGACAAGATTTATGTTTGGCTTTTAAAAACTGGTAATGGAATCAAACAAACATTGCAGTGAGCCATTATTTTTGTGTCCTCACTAGGTGGTCCTTGATGCATCAGCCAGCATGCAATAAGTCCACTCATTTTAGATTTTGCACAGGCAGCATCAGTGTGTTCCAGTGATAGAAGTTTTCCCAGGAGCAGCAGGGATGCCATTGCCTTGCCATGCAGCAGCAGCAGCTCTCAGACTCTATTTACACTGGAGGAAAATGTGACTTCAAACATTTGAGAAGAACATTGAGAATTGGGAAGGATTGTTTTTGTTGTGTGGCTCAATGGGTAGAGTGTGGCACTAACACTTCCACTCATACAGGGTTAGGGATTCATACCACCAAACACCACCAGGACCACTCATGATAAAACTGTTTGCACCCACGGTACGTGTATCTGGATAAAAGTGTCTTGTGTAAGAGAGAATCTGATTTCAAATTTAGCGTTTGATACCACCTTCAGAAATTTCATTTTGTATCCCACCTCATTACACACTTACAAGAATCTGGATCACTTTATTCGCTAAATACAATAAATGTACAGGAAATTGTCTTTGTGACATTAGTGGAAAGATAAAGGGGAGTCCACACTTCAACCCCTGTCTTTAAATGGTGTCTTCAAAAGTGTACAATCGACATATAGACTGAAAAATAGCCCTACATTTCTGCGTAACGCCTTCTTCAGCGGCAAAAATACCTTTACATGTTCTTATAAGCCTATTCTGTCTTCAATCAGGATGGGCATCCCACAACAATACAACATAGATCTGTATAGCATGGCTTTTTAGCCTGTCCATCATGGCTCCAACATTTGTGGAGAGGAATACAACTTGCACAGTTACACAGTCCTTAGTGACACATGGTCCAAGGACAACAGGACACAGTGTAGCTTGTCTAGCAAAAGCTGACTGTGGGTATCCCTGTATGTTGGGACCTCAACATTTCTCATCACTACTCTCCTCCCTAGTAAACCCAGTATCCGGCTATAGAGCTGTAATGATGTTTTAGGCCTTCGCTAGCCTAATGGATACACAAATGCCACTGAGAGGAACTTCAGGAGGATGGGGCGCCAAACATCCTGTGAGGGCAGAAGGATGTTTACAGCACACGGGACAATGGGAGCTGATAAGCGGAGGCCGGGCTCTGGCAACGGAGAACACAACAGCTGTTACGCATAGTCTGTTCTCCAGGTATCTTTCTGGTTGCTTGTTGTAATAGGTGACGTCAGTTGTCCATGACTAACCACTTCAATGGACCACTCTGCGGCACTACAGATAATAGTGGACCACCCACGGTTAGCGTGGTTGAGTGGTCGGATTAAGTTGACCCAAATAGATCAATAATCAAGTCTAGTGCCTCCGTGGAGGCTGCTCTCTTAGCTTTGAGCCGCAGAGGTAAAGTTAATAATGTTGCCTCTAGAAGAATCTATATCGGGGATATGATTTCATGATTCAAGTTATTTTCAGGGTTTCAGGTTTTATGGACATTCGACTTCTATTTATTTGTAGTGAGAGATTCATTTTCCGCTGTTTTATCCTGCTTTTCTGTCTTCCTGATCACTTTCATCAGTGAGTTTTACAGCATCTATTGAAAGAGAAACAAATTCTTGGTGGAATTTTGGCAAACATGAGTTGATGTTTATTACAACAATATAAATATACAGCGATGTGGTTCTCTAATAGAGCTGGGTGAAAAATGAAATTAGTTTCTGACTATATAAAAAAATATTGACTTTATATTTCTAGAAGACAGGCCTTGGTCCCATTGAGTAATTTTGAGGTGGGTGGAGTTTCAAGTTGTTTCCACCCAGTATAGGGCAATAGTTACCATCTCACCCAGGACTTATGCATTGACTTGCAAAAGCAAGTTGTGGACCCTTGGGTAATTCACTAAGCAGAAGAAGGTGGGTCTGCTTTAGTTGTGTAGGCCATACTGTGCTGCTTGCTAAAAACAGCAGCTGTTGGCAACTTTGGCAACTTTATCACAGGATTTAGCAACATTTCTCAGTGTGGCTTTATTTCTCAAAAGCGATTAGCCGCTTCATCTACTTTTGAAACCATAGTGAAAAATGAACGTGTCGACTCCCAAAGTATTTGGCAACAAATTCAGGGTGTCCGAAGGTCTTAAAAGGGAATTTGAGTACCCACGTATATCCAAGGTAATCAAAAGTGTTTGAATACTGTTAAATGCAGTCTTCAATTCAATTCTAATTGGCATTAAAAAGGTCTTCGATTTATCTTGAATACCTTTTGAGTTCGGCGTGATGTTCTCTCCACACAAAAGAAAACAGCACTTATCTTGTAAGGCAATGTGGGCTGGCTTTTCCTGCAGTTGTAGGACTTCACCGTGGTTCCAGCTACTCCACCCTTTTACTCTACTGCGCAAAGTGGGTCAAAAGTACAACATTGCTGCGTCCAGAAACCCCACTTCCTGGGCTTCAAACGGGTTAGTCAAGAGTCAATGGGTGACGTTATTTACGCCAGTCCTCTGGTGGCTTGATGGCTGCATCGTGCCAAAAGTCAGATGATATGAAGTTGTTTGAGTGTTTCTTCAGTTTTTTTCAAATCCCAATACTAAAAACTGAATTGATAAACTATAATTTAGCAATTCACTGCAGATTTCAGTCATATATTTATTTATACTACATATAATATTGATAATGTGTGAAGTGTTGAATAGGGTCAAATTGTGTCATATGTTGAGTCCCGTAGACTCAAAATCTCGATGTCCTTGACAATATCAAGCCCCAATCACTAAGAAGCTAAAGCAGGCGTTAAGTGGATTTCCATTCGCCATAAACACTGACAGTCCAAGATACCGGATATAAGGGTAATTTCCCCCATAAATAACGTTGCCGCCCACGACACGGCAACATGATTTAAGATACGCATTCTTTGCATTTGGATGGGAGTTGACAGGGTTATTGCTTAAATCACCTTCAGGATCAGCTTTTTGAATCAGTATTGTAACTGTGAGGAAACGGGATGGAAACAAAATCCCAACTCTACGTATACGAGGAACGATTGAAATGGAACTGAAATGCATTCAAACAACGATTGGGAGTGCATTCAGTAACGTCTGTTCTGTATTGTCCTCTGACAAGATATATCCTCTGTTTCAGTTTGTTAATGTCTGAAAAACAACCCTTGCCAAAACCAGCTGGGGAACTTGGCAGAGCAGGCTGTGTGTTATTGTGTGTGTGTGTGTGTGTGTGTGTGTGCGTGCGTGTGACAGAGCAGCTGATCTTTTCCTGGCTGTTTCCAATTTGCACATCACCATAATGTTTTACAATCCCACTTTCAGTAAGCCCACCCCCCACCCCCCCCACCTCCCACACAACCTCCTCTCCCCGGTGTAATGGCGTTTTAATTCCAAACAGACGTAAAGAGGCATTCAGCCAGTCCCTCTGGTGATAGACTTGGGGAGACTTGTAAGAATGAACTTGGTCATGTTCCTCGGTGATGGACTGGCGGATGGCCCCCTGCTAGAGCTGTTTCCCTGCTTATTTATCTGCCTGTCCTGTTTGTAGGAGATTGCACCAGAGAGGTTTTTATCGATTTAGAAAGTTCTGTTTCATCAACCAACCAATGAAGATTCATGTTTTTAATAAAGCTGATGAAGTTTCATGCTTTGAATCATTTATAGAATTAAACTTGTAGCATTAAATTCACTACACTACTATTTATGATACTTATACTTATACTTATAATTATTATTATTATTATTATTATTAGAGAATCCTGATTAATACTTGTCTCTCAAATACATGTTCCTATTCCCCTGTTACAGTCTGGGTTGATTTCATTCCAACAAAATGTAATTATGTTTGTGGATACAAATAATGACCTACTTTATTTTGGCATGACAGGTGTTATGAAATTCCACTTCCGCATCCTGGTGACTCAGTTACAGAAGGCGTAAACCCACTGGTTTGAATGAGGCACGCTAACAATGCTTACAAGCCGGTGTGTTAACTTAGATGCCAATATTGAAACTTTTGCCCCACTCTGTGACAAGTGTGGTAAACAGACTAAAATGATGAAGTCAGGATATCACTTTTTATTTTTTATATTTGGATGGCACAGAGCTACATCATGCTGCTCACACGTGAAACCCTAATAACTGCAAATTGGGTGTTTTTCATTTCTTCGTTCGAATTGAAAATGTACATGGTCCATTGTGAGTTTCACAAACCTACTGCCCATGGAAAACACTCAAAACTCATTTCAAAAATACTTGGTCGTCAATAAGAAAATAACAAACCTTGACGAACTGCACCGACATTTTGGGAAATTGACTCATTGGTCAACTTACCAATAGGACAATAGGAGTTCCACCAAAATCATCTTTTCTGTCTCTGGTAGATATCTCTGTGCTCATACTAGTACGTTAGCATACAGGTGCTGTAGGTACCTAGCATGATCTAACGTAAGAAGTGAGACCTTTTAGTAATCCGCAGTTGGTGTTGTTTTTTTCTTCTGCCAATCCTCTTGTCACATAAACCAATGAGCTAATTTCACCAAAAGTCTGTGTCATTCTTGAAGTTTTGTAAAAAGCGACTAGTATCTTATGCTACCAAGCCTGATCCATAGAAGGAAGTGGATCTGTTCTTAAGGATGCCAGCCTGTTGCAAACCTGAGCTTCAGTCATGTAACATGAGATGCAGCAGGCTAACGCTGTTTAATGTAGCTGAGCTTCTCGATAAATCATGTAAAACCCTGAATTTTCAAAAAGCACCTGTCAAGAAATGTTAGAAAAAAGCATTTTCCAAAGTATTTTCACCTATACCATCCTGACCACCAGTATGACGTGTGCATATATCACATTGCATCTAGATAAGAAAGAGGACAAATGCCTTTAGCCTAAAACTGAAATTCCCTTTTAGACACTCTATTTTGTAAAGCAGATTTGTTCAACCCGAGGGAAGTGTTACTCCAGTGGCCTGCAGCAGTCTTAAACAGCTGTCATGGATGCTGCTCTGATGAGACGCCAGCATCACCACTGAAATTACAGGTGCAATTGATCTAAATTTTAAATTGCTGTACATTCCCAGGGTGACACTTTGCACACCTAGAGGCTGATTAAAAAGTGGTAATTTTGTTCTGTCAGCAGAGAATTAATGGTCAAAAGGCAACGTGGCTAGCATAACAAAAAGCAAATAGGATTTAAAAATCTCAAATGTACCTATATGATTTGAGACAAGGAACTGAAATGCATCCGAGAGCTGGTGGGAATGGATTCTCCAAGGCAACGCTGTATTTTCATCAACACTTTGTGCAATGCTTTTATTCATTCAAGTACATACACATACATTTTTCGTAGGGGAAATGAAACCCCTAACCCCTAACCCCTAACAGTGCTAGAGCCACACTCTACCCATTGAGCTGCACAAGACTATTGTGTTGGCGAAAAAGGACCTCAGGTGTCTCAGCATTGTTCCTGTGAGTGTGTAGCCTCCAGCGCTGTGCTGACCTGGCCGGGACATCTACACCGAACGGTTGGAGCCAAAGTGATAGCATGCTCCGTTGCACCTAAGTGACCGTGATGGCAAACAACGGCCCACAGCTGCACTGAGAGCAGGTTTTCATGCTTGCTTGCACATAATTTGAACGGGGGAAGGCTAGGCAGTTCATTCAGGCACGTTTCACTGGATGTAAGCCCCTTTTGCGTGAAACATTCATCGTAATTGGCAGAGATGGGAGAGAACACTGGTGTGCACTTTATCAGAGGATTTATTGCACTTTATTGACAGTGCTTTATTGTCTATTCTCTATTCCAGATCTGTAGCTGGTCAATCATTGGACAGCCAAAAGGAAGATGGATGGTATTGGCCGGAGTTGGATGGTTGCCCTCATACTGCTGTGTAATCCAACAGAGGTAGGACAGCATGCAGACGCACAAGCACACCAGCAAACTTAAAACACACACACACACAAAAAACACATTAAACAATCTGCTCACTCACAAAACTCACTTCATTTGTTACATTTACAGTGACTACAGAAACTGTATCTTGGCTGTAATCTATGACAAAACTCAAGGAGAGCAAAAGCATTCGCCCACGATTTGAAGCCTCAGTAGAATTTGAAATGTGATGGCTTTGGCGACCCCTTGAGTCCCCATAGTGCTTGTGTTTTACATCACTGTCACAACTCACCACTTGGTTCACTCTGGTCTTCCCCTGGGCTCTGTCACTCTCCTTCTTCGCTCTTTCTGCCTGCTCTGTCAAGGACTGTGTTTTATTGAAGAGGGGAGTCGTGTTTTTCCACCATGTGCTATTTTGAGTAACTTCACACAGTTCATTCAAAGTGAGGCAGTCCTCTTTCTGTTTGGGTTGAGGCACTTCCTTTCTGCTATCATGTATATTGTATTTTTTGCCATGGTATTATGTCAGAGGTGCACAAAATACAACTTGGCTTTCTAGATGGGTTGTTGCATCTATTTAAACCTCATAGCATCAGGTTTTCAAAGCATTTCACACAGATCAAAATGAACAGTTTATTTTTGGTACTTCATATACATACCTTTTTATATTCCTCTTAAACTGACTTTATTGGAGAAATAAAGACGACACTGCATCAGGTTGATATCTCCAGCTATCAGAAAAAAGTGGACACATCTGATAGGCAGTTTCTCTGTACAGAGGTCATACTTTCCATGGAGCTCAAAAGGATTTGATGGAGGTCTGTGTATGTTAGACTCCCCTTCCTGTGTTCTAAATAAGGGTATGGTGACCATCCTGTTTTAATAGGTCCCCATAGAGCTTAGAGTCAGAGTACAAGGTCAAAATGATGTGATAACCTATTCCCAAATGGAGCTCCAGAGTTTTTCTCCAGAAATAGTAACGCGCATGGGAAAACTGAAATCCTCCCTTTGGAATCTTCCATTCCACTGGAGGTGAAAGAAATCAATACTTCATCCATGACAAGAATTATTACAAAATAAAAAAAATCTGCCATTGAGGGAGCTTTTTTTCTCCGTTTTAAATCGTATAACACATTTACAAAATCACAATCTTTGACCTGTGGACGTGAAAAGTGTTAGCATTGTGCATGATCTAATGGGTTTTTATGAAGCTGAAGCACATTGAGAATCAAGTTTCCTCAACTGTAAAGGTGTCTATGCTCAGATCCCATGCAGTCTTCCATGTGATGTTATATGCTGCTGCCTTGGAAAAGAGACGTACGATCTCAACAGGACTAACCTGGTTAAATAAAAATCAATACAAAGTACCGATTTTCATGTTCTCTCTTTACATCCAGATCTGTGTAAGGGCGAGCCTAGGCGTCAATGACACCCAGCATGAGCATTCGAAAAACGTCTACCATGACATCGGAGTCACCAGGAACAATATAGTAACAGCACAGTTTGAGTGCTACCAAAAGATAATGAAGGACAATAGCAACAGACAAGGTAGGTCATCACCATGTGGATACGCTGACAAAGTGTTTCTGTACTTTAAAGCTGCATCAGGCAACTTCGCACTTTGGCGGCTCCAAATGGCAGCGGGAGGGTACTGTTTGAAAAATTTGAATTTCGATACCCAGAAATGGGTCAACGCGACATTAGTAAAATGCACACAACACACTTTACCAACCCGGCCAGTCTGTGATCATTTTATACAGAAGTTGTGAGAGGCAAAATATCTAATGTCGGTGAGTCCAGCTTTCTCTGGACAGAGCGACTCCAAAATTGCATCTGGGCAAATAGGTGAAATGTACAGCGTCTCAGTTAAGGGGGATAGATGCTCTTCTCTGTTGCAGCCCCACTTTGTGATTTAGGCTGATAAGACCTATTGTGTATTTTTACATGAAAATCTTTCCTAGTGCAGCTTTAATAAGCTCTGAATGAAACCATTCCTGTTGTTGATTTTAGCTGAAGGGGAAAAAAACCTGATATTTGAGGTGGAGTTACTACCAGTCAAGTCAAATAGAGGCTGGTGGTGATCAACTCAAGGTCCAGAAACGTAAAGCTAAAAAGTAGATAAAGTATCTTTGCAGGGCAGGGATTTTAGGAATTTCTGTCCAAGCGCTGAAAGCCTGAAACCCCCGAGCCAACAGATAATAGTGAAGCCAAGTACATCAAGACAGACAGAGATAAATGTTTCCCTACTGACATTTTCTATTGAAAAAAAAAGAACTTCATTGCACTTGCAGACTTAGAAAGCGCTGTGAAATCAAGAGAATAATGATTTTACCTTTACATTTTTACAGCACATTTAGACAATACTGAAATTAAATACATGTCTGGATGAATTCTGGATGACAAGGCAAAAATTTGCTTTAAAAAAAAAGAGAAAATGTATATTGACTAATATAGTTATTTATTTTAAGAATAAGAAGAATATAATAACACAAGTTATTACATTATTAGTCAATATTATTATTACATCATCAGTTAAAAATGTGATTTTTGACATTTTTTTTACTTTTATTTTTATTAGTGTTAGTGGTATTTTTTCAATGTGCAGTAGCTACTCAGCTCAGTATCAGAGTTACAGATTTCTGTTGTGAGTTTTGAATGAGGGAAACGGTGGGTTTTCCAGTAATGTGTGAATTGACTTCTTCTGTGGTGTTTCCTGTGGTTCAGAGCCCATGTGTAATCGCACCTGGGACGGGTGGCTGTGTTGGGACGACACCAGTGCGGGCTTCATCTCAGAGCAGCACTGCCCCGACTACTTCCAGGATTTTGATCCGTCAGGTGAGACCCTGGACTTAGAGTATTGCTATGGGTGCGTTTACACCAAGCAAGTTGGACCGTTTACTCCTTTAGTTCGGTTCATTTGTTCAAGTGAGAATAATGCCATTCAAACTCCATTGGTGTGGCACCAATTGCTTCTCTTCCAAGAGAATCAAGCAAATTTGTTTAGAGTGTGAATGTAATACGAACCAACTTCAAGAAATAACCCCAAAACGTGGTTTCATGGGTATAAGGAGATGTATTTTGACATCTGATAGCCAGCAGTTACTCATGCTTGGAAAGCCTGGCATAACAAAATGAACCGAAGGAAAACTGATGCTCATATTCAAGTTAGAGCGACTGGGATCAGATTTGTTTTGACACCCACCACCACCAAAACCTCTAACCTGGCAGGATGACAGTTCACCAAAACTCTGTCCAATAAACAAACTACTTGTGACGTTTGTTAAAAAGCCCTGGTTCGCTTATAATTGGGCCGTATGAACCTAAACGATCCAAATACAAAAATGCAGCTACAGTAAGTAAACGTTTCCACTCCAGACTGAAGAAAGGGAACTGTAGGTGTGATCGCACCCCTGGACAAGCCTGGCTGGCTTCTAGCAGCATTGAGTCATCCGTGAGGACCTGTGGGTGTGGATATTGCTTAATATGACTCTGGATTTTATTGCAATTTTATCATTGTGCTTGTGTGGTCTCATGTGTATGCACGCAAATGTGTGTGTGTGTGTTGCAGTAACCCAGTGGTCCAGAGTTTGTACTGGAAGATTTTGGGCCCCCATTACTCCAACCTTCACAACAGACATCCAATAAATAGTGATTCATTCTCATCAGCAGCTTCAGTGGTTTCATGTAGTTTCATATATTGTTTTATGTAGTTTCAAGTATGATTTTAAAGATATTCGGCAATAGGCAACAACCATCCTCCTCCTTTTACAGTAACATGTCCGGTTGTTTGTCCAGGCTAAATTCTCCACTTTAGTATAAATACTATGAAATGATACATTGCTACTTTTAGCCTAAAGGGTAAACGATTTCTGAAAAAATAATGAGCATGATATGTAAAAGCTACCAGTGTGTATTCAATGTGTTTGGACTTTTCCATATACGGATATCATTCTGACCTGCAGAGATGGTGACCAAGATCTGCACCGATAGTGGCCAGTGGTTCCTGCATCCTGAGAGCAACCGGACATGGACTAACTACACCCGCTGCAATGAGCACACTAGTGAAGGCAGAATGGTAGGCCACTGGCCAAAATGGCATAAATTACATAGAGAATACAAGCACATGTGGCATCCCCTATAATAACGTCCCCTATAATCTATCCCTCTCTTACGGCATTTTTTGTTTCTCTCTCTCTGTTTTCTTTCTCTTCTCACACTTTTTCCCTCTATCATTACTTATTAAGTACTTATTAATTAACTTGAATATTTGTTGTTTTTGTTGTATTTGTTGTTTGTTTGTCATTACTATCATTATTATTAGTCTTATTGTTACTGTTATTAATGTTGTAGTAGAACTGAACAGGCACAATGAAATGCAAAAACTCCTGATGGTTGAAAGGAGTGCAATGACATGACAGCATGACATGACATGACATAACACTATAACGGCTTTTGCAATGGATACTTGTGAGGGTCTCTCTCGTAAAACAGACTCAAACCAACAAATTTAATGAAATGTTTATCTGGACCTTCTCAACATGGACTTCTCTTCTACAAATGCCCCAGTCTCATGTTCCCCAACCACAGAACAACCACACTATTAGAGAGTGTTGTTACCTCTCTTGTTGGCTGATAACCTCTCCCTCTCTAGCAGGCTGTTTTGGTGAGCTGCTTTGTAACTTAACCGCAGTTGCAAGCTGATTCCCGTCACACACACTAGAGAAGATCCATCAGAGCGCAGCTGAGATAAGAGTCAAGACGGGAGTAACAGTATAGCAAGAGGTTCCAACAACGGCCCCTGAAACATCCATTGAATATATACAAACAATGTTTTCTATGTCTTTGAGGAATTGATATGAAGTATAGAGATTGACATGAACTCATTATCCCATTGCAGTGTTAGGTAACAAGCTTATGGTCAGCACTGCGAGTTTCTGCTGTCAGATTATCCCTGATTCAGTTTAGGACGTAAAGCTCAGTGTGCAATATTTGCCTGGATGCGTCACAATAATTCCACTGTTTGGTCTTTTTAAACGAGCGTTTCATTTTTGTCAGCAGGTTTTGACATTCAAAGCAAAAGTAAATGAAATCCGGGCAGCGCAAAAACCCAGATGTCAGTTTCACGTCCTGATATGAACAAGGCTTTCAAAAGAGCAATGTTCTGCAGATTCTAGGGTAGAGGAATGGTTGAGTTGAGCCCACAAATTATTGTGGGTTGGTAGTAAAGTAGGTGTCAAACAAACCTCTGAGAACTAATCGGCCATTTCCCTCTGAGTAGCCTATGTTTGCAAAACTCATGATCTCATAGCAGCTGTGCTTTGCCTCTATGTAGGGGAAACGTTGGGATCCCTCCATTAAAGTTAGTGATTTATCAATAAAAGATATAATTCTCTTCAATATTTTTCTTGAAACATCAAAGTGAAGAAACATCCTGTTGATGGTATAATCTCTGCAGGCTGTCGTAGTCATTACCACATCCAGATATTGTAATCTAATCTGTTTCCATTTGTTTTCTTCCAGACGGCAATGAATCTTTACTACTTAGCCCTCATAGGACACGGGCTGTCGCTGACCTCCCTTTTCATCTCCCTGGGAATATTCTTCTATTTCAAGTATGTCAACAAACCAAACAACAGAACTCATTTTAACATGCTTTGTTAGTTCCGCTGCTGATATTAGATTTACACAGATAATTTGTTTTCCCCGCTCGTATCTTTAGTAGCACCACAGTGTAATGTCTCCTATTTCCTCTTGCAGGAGTTTAAGTTGCCAAAGGATCACCCTCCACAAAAACCTCTTCTTCTCCTTTGCTCTGAACTCTGTGATCACGATCATCTGGTTGACGGCGGTGGCTAACAACCAGGAGCTGGTGCAGCGCAATCCAGTGAGGTTTTTTTTTAAAGGATCACTTATATTTAAAAATGCTCAAATTCAACCAACAGCATTTTGTGCTATATCTCTGAGAGCTATTATGTACGTGTAATAACAAATAGAAAAGAGGACCGTTCTGTGTGCGATATGTTCGGTCCTGAGATAACACTTTTATCATCCCAGACTGCTCTTTAATTAATTAACCAATGCTATAAAAGCTACTGTGAAAATACACCGTGTTGTTGATGCATGTGCAGGAAATAACAGAAGCATGAAATAAAATGAAAAATGAAAAAAGCAGTCATCCTCATTTAGTGCCTGCATCCTTTTTTTCAGACAGGCTGCAAAGTGTCCCAGTTCATTCATCTGTACCTCTTTGGCTGCAACTACTTCTGGATGCTTTGTGAGGGAATATACCTGCATACGCTCATCGTGGTGGCTGTGTTTGCTGAGAAGCAGCACCTAATGTGGTACTATCTTCTAGGATGGGGTAGGTCATCACAATGTTTGGTCCCAATGATAGTGGACCTTTCTGATCTGCAAAAATGTCACTCTTATTTAGTCATTTTATTTTGAAATTGCAGCTTCTTACAAAAAGTAAAACAAATCTACCAGTGGGGAGAGACAGTTTTAAGTTTCTGCTCAACTTGTTTCAAGAATTTTCTTGGATCAAGTGACAGTACCTTGAAACAGAGTGGTCTACCTCTTTTCAAGATTTTTTCATGAAAGAAACAAGTGAAATTCTACAACCACATTGGCAGATTGCTTAACTTGTTGTCAGAAAAATAATATTTTGAGTCTGATTATGGGATTGTATGGCTTAATAAGGTCAGCTTTTGTAAGTGTAACTGATCACTAGTTTTTTTTGCAGGCTTCCCTCTCATTCCGGCGTCCATACACGCCATTGCTCGAAGTTACTACTACAATGACAAGTAAGCACCCAAATGCATGATCTGCTACAATTGATGTTACAGTTGTTGAGATTGATAATGACAATAATAATTCAGTCTCGATTCAGATTAGATACAACATTTTATATAATGGGGAAATTGAGTCAGTGCAGCAGCAAGTAATAGGATACAGCAAAGATAAAAAGGAATATAAATAAGAAAAGAGTGAATGGAGGCTATCAAATGTAAGGCAACCAATCATTTCAACACTAGAACATGAATGTCTGAATTTACAGCATGTACGCAGGTAAAATGACAGCAGTAGAACATAATGTGACACATATAATGAAAGGAAAAAGTGATACGATATGAAACTTTATGAGAAAACATGAGTATATATGCAGTGTGAAAAGAAAAAGAATAGAAAATAGAATAAAACAGGTAAAACACAAGAATGAAAACGATTTAAATACAATTCTAGTACAATTCTAAAGAAGCAGATTTTAAAGACGGCGCTGATTTGGTAAAAATGTTAAAGATTATCTTGAACAAGCTCATCGGGGAGCTCATCGATAGCTTCTAATGGATTTCCCCACTCAGCTGTTGATGTAAATCCATGTGGCAGCACACTGATCAGTCCACAGCTTCAGGTCAGGCCACCCGTTAACGGTGTCATCTTTTTTTGCTCCCCTGTCCTCTCCTCTGCTGCAGCTGTTGGATCAGTGCCAAAACATCGCTCCTCTACATCATCCACGGTCCCATCTGCGCCGCTCTCTTGGTAATGTGGTTCGAGATCATTAGCTACTGTGCAGATATTGATTACAGTAAAAGAAATCAGATTAATATCGATTCACTCAAATGAACTTCAAATTAAAATTATGAACTTTTGTCCATTATGGTAAACTAATGTCTTCGTGCAAAATCGGAGGTTTGCAAGCATGGTATAGTGAGAGGTTTTTTTTTGTGAGGTGGTGAGGATCCACCCACTGGTCCCCAGGCTGCTGTTGCATTCTAGGAATCCACCTAATCAGTACAACCGGACATGCTCCGGAGAAATCTGGCCACTCAAGATTCCCTTAGGATTACAGTAATCTGTAAAGGATCAGCCTCAAACAACCTTTACAATGATGTGTTAAGTTTTCAGGCCCAAAAATCCAAAAATCTGTCCAAGGTTTTTTTGTTCATGGTGAATATTTTGTTTAAACCTTAATCATACTGCACAGTATATGACTGACAGTATAGTTTCTATTGGAATTGTGCACTAGCAGTCAGGGGCTCTCAAACCCATAGACCACCCATAGACCAGGTATTAGGGCTGAGACATTTATGGTGTTTACCGGCACACCCAGTAGAATAAAGTAAATAAAGTAAACATCATCTCCTGTTTACAGTACGTTATCCTGACCTTACCAATATTATCCAGATTACTGAGGTGTGCATGCTTCCTTGTGTTTACTTTTGGTCTTATGTCTGTGGTAATGTTCAGGAATCTTCTCTTCATTCACGTATAAGAGGACATTTTTGAGATCTGAACTGAGATAGGAGCTAATATCCGTAATACTGTGCTCAGTTATTGATTTCTTCTGTGTGTTCCTCACCCTCCAGGTGAATCTGTTCTTTCTACTGAACATTGTGCGGGTGCTCATCACCAAACTGAAAGTGACCCATCAGGCAGAGTCCAGTCTCTACATGAAGGCTGTGAGGGCCACCCTCATCCTGGTGCCTCTGCTTGGAATTCAGCATGTCCTCCTCCCCTACAAGCCCGAAGGACGGGTCTCCTCTGAGATCTTTGACTACATCATGCACATACTGATGCATTACCAGGTAAGACGTGTATTGTGGTATGTGGTTTACATTACGGAGTTGAGAAAGGTGTGCAGACAACTCGTGAAGATTTGAGTTGCGCGCTAATTCCTCCAGCCAAAAGCAGCACATTGACTTTATGATTTACTGTTTGAGACGTTTCGTAGTAAGCGGTTTGGGCGCTAAGCTTCGTCAGCTGCCCACATAACACACGGAGGTAAACACGGCGACCAAACCCACTTATAGACCAACACCCTTCGCCCAGCAGACCTTTCCAGAAATACAGCTGCAACCATACTGTATGCCGTGCTGCCAGAATGCACGTATGGACTGAATGCTGAGTGTATATTTTTAGAGTGGTATTTATAGTTTACTGTCAATCACATGCAATGCAATGTCCCCTAGCACTGTGTGTGAGGTCCTGTCCTTCTGATTCATGAATGAACTGTTGCATGAAGCTGGACCTTTGGTTTCTTAGCATTTAGTAAAAGCCAAGCATTCCCACTGGCCTCCGACTACGCTGTGTTTATGTTGTAACCCGAGGGAAGAACGGCAGGAAGGAAGGCATAAGAATTATCTGGGCTGATGGAGGCTAAATATCAACTGATTGTTGGCTTGGTTTGGACTAAATGTCCTGCTTTGTCCCAACATGGGCGGTCTTGAGCAACAGCTCACAAATCATACTTAATAATCTCATCTTTCTCTATACATTTCTCTCTGTGTGCCTCACTTCCTCTCTTTCCTGCCTCTATCGTTCTAGGAGGGGCGGAAGCCAAAATAAATCAAAGTGTCTTTTTTGGGTGTTTAAAAGCTTAGGATGTCTTCTCCAGACTTGAAGATTGTTGATTTGATTGTTGATGCTTAAGACTGATACTGAGCATATCTCATCTTTTTATTTATTTTTTTATTTCAGGGGCTGCTGGTGGCAACCATCTTCTGCTTTTTCAATGGAGAAGTAAGATACCCCTACTACTAAAACTCACTTTCTAATTTATTCTAACACCAGCATGTGCGCACGTACGCACACACACACACACACACACCCTTTTCCTACGTGATCAAAGATAGATTAGGCAACATCCTCTGAAGGACCCTGGGGGCATACATCTTGGGGGGATGGTGGATAAGGGAGGTGTCTTTCATGTTTGCTGTAGACCAAAGATCAATTATCCGATTGGCAGAAAGCTATCAACCATGCTGCTGTTTGATCCACACAAAATGAGCTCCTTTTTGTCTGGACTGGGTTAGGTGTTTTACAAGGGCCAAAGATTAGTTCTGTGAATGCTCATCAAGATATATCAATAGGACAAAATAATGCCGATCACGAGGCCCGTCACCAGCTTGGAGAAACGGGTCGGTCTTTTTTACCCAAAAGTGGGAACTTTCCTTTTTGGATGTTATCTATGGCCTTTGGCTTAAATACTTACTTGTTTACAGGAACAAGTGCACAGGAACCACTTTCCTACCAAGACTTCAATATGAAATGACTTCAATATGAAACAATAAATCAAAATCAAACTATATTTAAAAGAAAGGTCCTTTTTTATTTGGGTATTTAGTTTTTTAAGCTCTAAAAAGACATTCATATTTCTCAAGAACATTGTACAGTCAGACCTTTCATCATTTGAACAACCTAATGGACCTATTACTGCCTATGGGGCAATGATGTCTTGCAATATCATTTGCTTAGAAAGTTGGCATAAAACATCTTACAATGATGCTGAACTCTTTTAAGCTATATTCCTACAGTCCATACATAGAATTATAGTAGAGTCCGATTTATTTCTAAAGCATAACATTTTCAGCAAAAAAAGACAATAGAAAGAAAATAAGGACAAAAATGTCAACATCCATAACCAGCCCCATTAATGTCTCGCTGTGTCTCTGGGCAGGTCCAAGGGGTTTTGAGGAGGCACTGGAACCAGTATCGTATCCAGTTCGGCAGCGGCCTAGGAACCCACTCAGATGCCCTGCGCTCGGCCTCCTACACGGCCTCATCCATCACCGAGGTGCAGGGCTGCTACAGCATTGACAGCCACACGGAACACATGAACGGAAAGGGCTGCCATGACATTGACGCCTCCATCTTAAAATCAGACAACCCCTTCGCCTGAGGACAGGACGCCCCCCCAGGCCCCGCCCTCCCCCGTCCCACCTCAAAAACTGCAGCATGTTTGGAGATCCACAGCAACCAGGGGATTCAGAACTCACAGCTTCCCCACTGATACTTTTTTGCCGAGCAAGCAATGAGGGTGGGAATGGATCATATAGACAGGCTCTTACCGACTCGAAGCAATTTGCTACCTTTCTCTGTCACATCGGCATGGGCCCTTTAACAGTACTGTAAGCTGAGCTGAATGCAAATACTCCTGCGCTACATGTTGTCCACAGTTTGAAACTGCTTGAGTTGGTTTCAGATATGCTCTGGCAGTAGGTAGGCGCCTGGAGGCTGAATATGAACTGTTCGACTGTCCTTTTGGGATCATTTCATGCTTAAAAAAAGCCTCAACTTATACTGTAAATTGCCAAATGCTACATGTTTAGTGCCAAACCGAGAAATCCTTGCCTCCTTCATTTTTTTCCCAACATAGAACCAGAACAGAGATAGTAATAATATTAGAAGTATATTTTGTCTTGTCAGAAACTAATTTATCTGAACATTAACATATTCTCATCTACATGAGTGAAATGAATATTTTGTCAAAAATAAATGACAAAACTATCTTACATTAGTTGTTTGAAAAGTAGCAAAGTTAGCTACTTAAATATCAATATTACTTCCCTTCATATCGAGTTTCAATGCACGTCTTGTTGGTTTCAGTGTATGTCCTCATCTGCACATGCTTTACAAATCCATACAATGTGGTTACAGGCTCCATTATTACTTTGATTTCATATAGTGCCTAATTTTGGAGCGTATAACATCAGTTAAGTGATTTCTTTAAGGAAGTGCGCATCCTTTGAGGTGGGTTCTGATTTAACGTGATAACTTGCGACTGTGTAACCATCATGAAATCACATGTATTCTCATTACAGCTGAATGCAGCTTAGACAGAAGATCTGGCTCAGTTGAATACATAATATGCATTCAAATGCATTACATTCCCATGCATTTCCTTCTTTGGTCCTCCTCTTATCAAATGACTTTTCTAAAGAGAAAACCAAGCATCCATTATCCTGGATTCCTTTATGTAATGAGTTTATCACCTTTCATATAAAAACTGTTCTGCAAATACTGCAAAATATAATGACAACATTTCAAGAAGCATTTATGTGATGAGGCTGATCTTACAGATGCAGCTTCTAGGTGAGACCTTTAAACATGGCACATAGTTTTTTTTATAGCTTTCATTTAATCTGCCCAAAATCCAAAACCTTTATTTTGGGGGATTTTAGAAGATGTTCAATGTCATTGTCCAAGATGCTGGGAACACTCGTCACTATCGGTTGATGTAAATATTTTTGTAAATCTCGCATTTCTGAAAGGAGGGCAAGGTGTGTGTGTGTGTGTGTGTGTGTGCGTGCACATGTGTGTGTTGTGCATGTACGTGCTTTATATATACAGTATTTATGAGTACATTATGCTCACGAGCATTCAACCATGAAGCAGCCGTCTTATGTGAAAGTGTGTGGGACGTTGTTGAAGAAGTTGTTTGCTCCACTTTTATGCTTCGGGGTGGAGGGGGGGCTCGGGGGGTGGGGTAGATCCTCTTACTTAATTATTTTGTCTCCATGTGGAATTGAAAGGAGAGCTAACACCGGAGGCTGTGTAAGTTATTTATATCACACAATCATAACCGGCTCACAAAATGTTTCCTGACACGCTGATCAGTAAAGTGGAAGCTGCATTTATTGTAGCTTCGTGAACGTGTTGTGAATCATGTCAGCCTGATCAATCAATGTGCTGACAGACGTGAGAACTGACACGAGCCTCATCCAGCCTCTCCAAACCAGGGGCTGTTTCCTTTATCTTTTCAACGAAGGGTTGCGAGGGCAGAAGGTATACCCTGTGACATGATTTTCCCAAGTCATTCAGACGTTGTGCAGTTAGGGTTGTTTTAAGACAAGCTGATAATACTACTGTTACGAGTATGTGTGGGATAAGCTACTGGTACAAATTCAACAAGAATCAACATGAATCAGCACAGCAAACGCTCCACATCGGTCGGTAACTTTGTGTGGCGATAACATTTGAATGCCCCGGTGATATAATGTCTCTGATACAGCCAGGATGAAATACAAAGCACCTGATTCTAGTCACAAAATAGCATTGAAAACAGGTAGGGTGACATATTTCTATGAAAAATGTATAGGAATTATTTTATGGTAGTTTAGTTTAAGTTTTTCAGTTTACCAGCCCTTGGCAGGTGAGCCAAAAGGTCAATATCGGACACTGGACACAAGGGTATCTTAACAGTATTCACATCAAGTCAGTATCATGCACACTGTTAGTATTATTTTTTTTTGTTGTAACTTCAGATCTGCAGGACAGTTTCTCACTTCAATCATCATCTTAGACTGTATATCCTTCATTTGGGGCTGGCATAGTGCTGCATTGGAGCAAGTACATATAATGACAGCATGGTGAAACCTTCATAAACCAGTTATAAGTCAGTTCTAGTGATGCATCATAATCATTTATGAGGCAGAGTTTATCATAACGGTGGACACACCAGAGCCTTTTGCCAAATGTAGTAACTCCTTTGAGTTGTATATTTTTTTGTGTGAAATATTTTTCTTGTGAAGGGTTCATGAAGTCCCCGGTGAAGCTTTGGCAACATATTTTTAAGTATGACAAAAGCATTGAGAACAATGTCTGTAGTTTTTGTTTTTGTTGTACTGTATTTAACTCTGGCGGTCTTGACACCTCGACTCCATGCTACTGTTTGAATGTAATTGGTTGTGTTTTATTCTCTGGATGTGGAAAAACATATATATTTACGTACAATTTTTTTTTATTATTATTATTTCATTGAATTGGACGATGTGCTATCTTGTGTGTACCTGATCCAACTAATACAGTATAGTACAGCACTAGCAATCAACTCTTGTATGTATCTTTTTTCTTGACAATGAGACTACTATGGTTTTCCACCTTGCAAGTATAACATGCCGTACCCATAGTTTTGCACATTACAGTATGTTTTTCCATCACTTTTTGTGCTCAGGTTGGTTCAGTCCAGGAACACCACTGTGCTGGTTTGACACCCAAACATATTTGCTACTGGCCCACTTTCAAAGAGTGGTAGCAGAGACGTCATTTCAAGCACGTTTGAAACCGTTTTAGATGAGTTAATAAAGTGGGATACTTCAGTTAGACATGCTTTTTTACCCCTATTTTATCAGGAAAACTGGACCAAAAAAGAATGGCTACTGATACACATACGTACCTGAACAGATGTATTTTCTGCTATTGGCTACTGAGCAGCTCAACTGGAGAAATTAAATGTCTGGCTCAGAGGACACCAGTTTATTTCTCTTGTTTCCAAATTTTATTTCATGCCAAAACTTTATCTCCAGTCCAGGTAGTTTGCTAAAGAAATCCAATTTCTGGACAATGTATCTAGTTCTGTACCTCCAGCATATTAAATCACAAAAGCAAATACAATTTATGTTGTGGATGTTACAGTAACATAGCCAGCCAGGCGTATCTCAAACACCTTTACCCCTTCTGGGGCTTCGCCATGAATAGACAGTAAAGACTTGGATGTAAATCGTGTTTAATATCGTTCATATATTTCTCACCTATGGAATGAGTTCAAACTTGAAGTCAGGTCTGCCAAATTCTGCTCCCTAATCTCTAAAAGAGCGCAATGCACTTTTGTGTAACTGGTTTATTCATGACACCCCTGGGGCTCAGAGGTGGGGGGTGGTAATAAGAAACATCTGATGCAAGCGTTGGCTAAGAGCCCCTTCAGTACTTGTCAAAAACAGCAAGCAAACTTTCTTTTCATTTCATTTCATTCAGATCCCCAATCATTTTAGAAGCAGTTTGACTCTTACAGTAGCTAAATGCATATGCAATGATGATAACCTCAAGTTGGCAATGCTACAATTCTACTGTCAAAACGTATAAAATCAGGGGATGAAGACCGGCACCTTGTTCCAGTAATAAAAAGTACATAATCCAACTCTGCTTGTCAGCAGTAGATCTTAAGGGTTTAAGTTTGTGTAGGGAAAACAATTCCCCTGCACGGAAATCCCTTGGTTAAAGTTTGATTAAATATCCAAAGACCTGGACAATGTCTGCACTATTGCATGTGACATAAGGGTCCCTGGGGTATAAGGACATATTTCACCCTGGATCCTGCACAAAACCAAGACCTCCCATTCAACGAGAGTTTGGATAAAAGGTCACTCAAGTTGTAATGTAATGAAGCAAACAAGAAGAACAAGAACTTTCTAAACTTTCTGGCACTCATTGTTCTCTGTGGTAAGCCCTGCTCATCTTGGCCAAGCTAGTTAAAACAAATGCAATGAATTATTTGCCATATCAAGGATTCGTGCTGAATGAATAAAAGCAAACCCATGAGGGGATTAAGTACGTTCCGTTTCCTTCTAGGTCTTTCATGGGCGGCTCACTGAATTACTGTACAAAACCTACAAACAGTGTATTACAATTTTCAACTTGAGAGCTGAAATCTCGCTATTAAGTCTTCTTTAGTTTATCACATGCTGTTGAGAAAAGAAGCAAAGACTGTAAAACTGCTGGATTAAGCCACATTATCAGCTGCTGTTATTAGCAGCACAGTTGATCCCAAAGTAGTTCCAGTAACTCTGTTTTGGCTTACACAACACGATAAAACAACTTAAGAAGTAATAATCTATTATGAGTAATCGTGTTGTCTTTTTCCAGTATCTGGCTTGAAACAATCACGTCCACCAGTGCAGAAAACAGCAGATGTTTTGATGTTGGATGGCCACTCCACCAGAATGTGTTCATCTCCACTCATTACACAAACTGCTCTCAGAGGAGTTCAATAGTTCAGCCGTGACTCTCTGCCCCAGTGTTGGTCCAGCAAAGTACAGCAAAAGACATGCTACCACCAACAATCCCCAATTATAACTCCCATGTACCGCTCATTTACTGCCGCTCCGCTGCCTCCAACCAGCCCGAGCTGACGTGTGGAATTTCAAATGACCCTTATGTAGCTTTTCAGCACAGCAGGGGAGGCTTAGACATAATTCATAACGTGTTAATACTTCAGCACCGCGTTTAAAAATGTAACATCTTTTTTCGCCCAGTGTTGAAATAGGCGACAGTGCACGTTTCCACTAGTTCTATGTGGCCCAAGTCGGACTATTTCATGTCGCCTCTCCCGCTAGCAGCTTGTCTCCCTTCTACATGACCTGGATAAGCGAGGCTGCCACTCTGCTGGTTGGTAGTAAAAGAGGAGGCTGCTTTAGGGCGCTGTCACCTGCACTTAACCTCAAAAACAGTCATGCATTCGTTCACTACACAAAACGCAACAAGATTGTTCCCTCGTTTACACCTTTTTGCCTGGAATTTCTTTTTCTTGTCTGAATACAATCATTTATAACTCTGTTCCTAAAATGTGTGATGTGGATTAGAGCCTCGCAAAAAATGGTATAAATGGTACTGTACTACTACTAATGGTAAGTCTCACTACTGCCATTTCAAACTGAGTTAGCCTACAATAGTTTCTCGGCTGTGTTGAGTACAATTCATAAATATAGCAAAGTTCCTAACACACTCCCTTTAAACACTTTTTCCTCGATATTTCTTCTCATTTAGACAGTATACAGTGGAGAGAGACAGGAAAGATAGGAGGGTGGGTCTTGCAACAAAGGTCATGAATTTGTTTTCATCTTATCTTGAGTGCAAATGAGTTGTGTCTATAAGACTAGTGATTTTCCACACAATGGATCATCGCTGTGATTCCACCAGACCAGGGTGGATGAAAGAGCGACACCAACGGTTAACTGGGTCAAAGGAGTGGGAGAAGTGCCAAAATAGAAAACCTGTGCTGCTGCCGTCACCAGAAATCCATAACACACAAGCCAGACAAACTCATACGTTTGCTTCTCAAGTCAAGCAAGCATACAGTACAAACGCTGTCTTGTGTCTGGTGAATTCACGGACATTGTAAAGCAAAGATATGAGTTGATAATATCATGAGATTACAAAACCAAACAGCTTAAAATATTGACATCATTTTTTGATCTGTGGAAAAAAGTATATTTTTCCTCCAGAACTTAGATACTGTCTAAGATTATGATAACACATTACATTACACTACATTGGTGATGCTAGGAAAACCCACTGTTTATGATGTGGGTTAGTGCAGAGTGGAGGAAAATGGATAAGTCTGAGCAGCCATGCCGGTAAGCCTCATAATCAAGCGAACAGATACAGCGCTACAGGGTAGTCTTCAGGGAGGAATCCAAGACAGGACAAGAAAAGGATAAGCACACAGGTTTTTTCTGGACAGTTCCACAAGCGTCTCATAAAAATTTACTCATGGCAATACCTCTTACCTACTCAAATACATTGTTGTGGTGCTTAAAATGGTTTTAAAAACAGCTAAATATGTAAAGAACTACAAGAAAATAATGTGTAAACAAGCCAATAAAACTCAAATTAAAAACTCATCTCTTCAGGAAACAGTCTACAAACACTCTGAGCTTACTCTTATTTTGTTAAAAATAAAAAAAGTATTACAAAAAAAAAGGTTTAATCAGTCTAGAGGCACAGCAATATTTTCACATCTGTTGTCTGGATGCTTTGACCCTTGCACTACAGGTTGCTTGTCATGCTGCCAATCCAAAAGTTAAAACTCTCTCTCATTGTAATTTGTTCTGGATAAGGGTGTCAGCTAAAGACAAATGTAAATACCCTGATAGAAAATGTATCTCGTAAATGTCCTGCAATCAAAAAACTATTGAATTATTTGCTACTGTATTGACTTCAGTATCAAAAGTAAAGCACGTTTGTTGTAGGATGTTATGAAGGTTATGTTAAAACCTCTCACTGCTTTGAGAGTGTATTAATTACATGAACTTTCACATGTTATTGAAAACTTTTTTCTCAAACCAACTGCAGGTGTCTGGATAAGTGTTTCTGTGTGACAATTAGGATATTTTCTTTCAGACATACTTCCATAAAAGTCCCCTTACGTGGATATACTCATGCAACGTATGAGCAACTCAAAAATGTGCTTGAGAAAAACTCTTGGGTTTTCCCTCACAAATGCAATCTTATGTCTCATGTCTGATTCAACTCAGCAGAGGTCTCAGCCCACTATCCACCACACTGAAAAAGCTCCACAGGATGGGAAGGCGCCAATGTGTGTGCTCGTCGCTATCTAATCACCCCGACCCTGCACCCTCTCCATGACAGCAGAGGAAACGGGAGCGAAGGGAGGGTTTTAACTCAATAAAAACATTTACCCTGCCTTGTGCTGATAGATGCTGTTGTGTATCCCAAGGAGAACAGCTTCACTTCACTGGAGAGACACGGAGCGAGAGTGTTTACCTTTGGGGAATCTAGGAAATTACTATCTGCATGTCAGACAAGCTTGTTTTTAAGGCGTATAAGCTCTGGGCTCTGCTTCAGGGAACCACGACTAATCGTTATTCCACTGATTTTCTGATCTACTCTATTTACTCTACTCAACTCTACTCAAAGAACACCATCTGAATCAGAAAACTGTGAATTAATGTGTTGATCCTCCTCACCGAGGATAAGGAGCCAAGAGCTGCAGCCAAGCATGTTCAGACAGTGTGTTCCATAATATATACAATTTTGGTAATTTGCGATTTTACAAAAATAAATGACTTGTGACTTGACTTTGACTTCACAGTGGTAAGACTTGTGATTATTTTATAGATTATTTTATTATTTATTACGAGCCTCTGGACCTCTGTACCAGTAGAAACTGAATACATCTTTTTCTAGTCTTGTCTCGTCTTGTTGGCTGCTCAATAATCAAATATGACAGACTGAATTAGGGCTGCTCTCTCTGTAGCGATCTTAAAATCTAACACACTGTCTTTTGACTTGTCGGTCCAAATCTTTGCTAACTGTCCAAGTCTATAGTCTGTAGTATATTACTTCTTTCTTGTTTCTCCAGGGAGCCACATGATAAGCCCTTTCTTTCTTTGGTCTTCCTTTTACATTCTGTAAATTGTTTTCTTTTTATCATTTCATTTGTATTGTTGTGCTGAATAAAAAGAAAGAAAGAACAAGATAATATAAAAATTGTAGTGAAAACAAATCTTAGACCTACTCATTTGTGATGCGTGTGGTTAATGGTTGATCCTCTGCCCATAGCAACAAAACACAATCACCAATATCAGATTTGAATGTCAACACCACTGATCCATACTACTGTTCAGTTTTATTATATCTACATATTTCATGTTTGAAACTATGGAACACATTCAAAGCACATTTTAAAAAAATGTGTCCAGGGTGGGACATCTACCCAGTCGGTCCCTGGGAGACAACTGGCATGCAGCCACCCTTTGCTCAACTGAAAATCTGCCTCCTGTGGTGAAGTTTCTACATTGGGCTCCGACTATCATTGATGATTGGACACATTAGATGGTTGACCTGGATGTTGACCTCTCTCTCTCTCTCTCTGTCTACCCTATATTGCATTTAATTGATGGATTTTTCTCTCTTCCTCTCTAAAACGAGACAAATCCACTGTGGGGTTGCTTTGGAGGTGAGAGAGGCAATTGTGTTATTGTTTAATCAACATGATGTACCAGGAAATTGAGCCTCACTCTCTCTGACCCCTACTCAGTGTCTCCCCCCAGCAGTCTCTCCCTGTCTCCTCTCTGTCTTTCCATCTCCCTCTTCGCTCTCCTCCTCTGTCTGTGTTTCTCCCCCTTAACCCCCATGGCTTCCCATCGGGGTGCCTCCTTAGGATCACAACATGGACAGGTGCTGAAATCTGAGCGTCTTACTGCTGCTTGATCATCTCTCCTTCTGCCATGTGGAGGGCTCACAGGGGTTCACCGAGCCTCACCATTCCTTGGGAAACACCCAGGGGGCTTTGGTTTACAGCAAATGGTGAGGCACGATGATGAGGTTGTCAAAGGTGAAGCTAATGAAATGAATAAGCCAGGATTGCAAACAAAGTCATTGCATTTGTATGCAGGCTGTGATACCTCAGCCTCTTCCTCCCAGTGCCTGAGCGATCAACAGCAAATCTCTTTTCTAATGACTTTGGCAGCCATGCATAGCGTTGGAGAGATGTTGGTTCTCTGCCTGAAGAAGTACTCTGGTTTGAACAAAAAAAACAAGGGAAAAGATTATTGAATATCTATGGATATCTTCGGGTCGGTGTCTCATGACAATGTGTCCACCCCACTCTTTAACAGCAGCTTGAAAGGCATTTAATCAATCTGCTGAACGGTGCCAAGTCAGTGGCTCTATGTCCGGCGTGGAGAACTTCCAGGGAAGCAACCAATACGCTCTAGCCAGAAAAGCTGTTTGACAACTGACAGTCCAGAGTGTGAAGACAGGTGTATCGTAAACGGTGGTATGTGTGTGTGTGTGTGTGTGTGTGTGTCCTTTTCTGTACAAATGTGTCTGTTGCATGATGTACAGGGCTTGTGTTGCAAGATGTGTCTGTGCACTGCAAAAATCATCCATGCAACAAGCCATTTAGCCACATTCAGTCTTAAAGTCTTTTCTTAAAACAAGTAAAAAAACTCTGCCATTGGGTTGAGATATTTCCACTTGTTACCGATGCAGTTTCACTTGTTGCAGGGATTTTCTAGAAACAAGTGTGACCTTGAAACAAGGCAGAACAAGGCAGATCACACACAGTATGAAGAAAATGACACTTGATTGAAGAACATTTTTGAAACAAGCTGATGATCTCACCCCACTGACAGATTTTTCTTCACTTGTTTAAAGAAGAATAAGATTTAAGACTTTGAAATTGATATTTTTTGCAGTGTTTACCAGCATGTTGTGCTTTTGCGTCTATGGCAACAGATCATTTATCACTCACTGCTACTCTGTGTGCTGTAACAGTCATACCTCCTGTTTGTCCTTGTGTTTGTTAGACACCAGAGGTCCAGGGATTTAGCTCCATGCTAAATCTGTCTCCTGGCATCCGGAAGGGATCACCGGGTCAACTGATGCCAAGAGCGTCAAAAGATTAGTTCCAATTCTGATGGGATTGATATCGTTTCAAAACCTCTCTTGTTTGTCCCTGACCTAGGTTAGAAAGTGTCATTTCAAATTGCAATCAGATTTGTATGAGTTACGTGGGTGGAGAAATTGAAAAAAAATTGAATTTATACATGATCACCTAACCTATGAACAAAGATCTCAACCACTGTCAGCGTGCAAAAGAAATACATTGGCATACATTGGAAATACAAAGCCATTGGCAACCTTAGCATTATTGAAAATGGTTCTTTTAACCTTTATCAACCCAGGGAAGGAGGACGTTGCAGTTTAGTGCCTTGCTTAAAGGCACTTTGATGTAGTTGTTGATGGAGTGAAGAAAAGTAAAGCATAAAGTTCAGGGGTAGTACCTCAAGTAATATATATATATGGAGAGGTACTACTTTCCTGAACACTTACACACTTACTTATTTCATGGAGTTACTACTTTCCCTTAACATTAGTGCTGACTGGCATGACTTGAAATTATTAACTACTTCCCACCACACCTGTGAAACCCACTTATATCTCTGTTCAAAATCATCATATTGACTTCGATCAGTGGTCCTAGTTTCTCAGAGGAAACCAGAGAAGTCTCTGTAGCCGACGCTCGGGCTCCTGTTCCATTTCTTGCGTCAGTATCTTGCAGTTTGCATGTCAGCGCCTGGGTGTGCGGCATTTATCAGAATATCTCAGATAAGCCCTCTTTGCGTCGATGAGTGAATCAAATATCAATGTTGGAGTCCTTGTCTGTGCGATCTGAGGTCGCTTAAAGTGCTGTATCTTTCTTACTGGTGACGTTTTAATCTCTGAAATCCTGTTTTTAATTCAAGTCTGTCATTTGTATTGTTTATCTTTTAGTTATTATCGTTTTATTATCCGTAAAGCACTTTGTGTGTGACGGCATGAGGAGGGATTTTTTTCCTAGAGATGCTAAGAAACATGTGCATCTAGTTTAACTGGCTTAATTGGCAGTTCTAATAATCTATCAAAAAAAAACATAGTCTATTTTTCTTGCTTCAACAAGACAAAACAAGGTTCCCTTAACTCATTCAATCATGTCATTCAACGAGCTGCGCTGGAATGTCTGCAGTTTGCAGAAAGCTCTTCACGTGAAATAGAAAAAGGGAAGAATCGGCTTGTTTGTGGAGCCAACTAGTCTGACGTCTGCTAACAAGACAGACTGCATGGAGTAAGTTTCCTATCGTACAAGGAAATGTCCGTCTAGGTTGCTCACTACTGAGAGGGCCATGAGCACTAAACAGCCTTCCTGCAATTGTGAGAAATCACCGCCTTGAAGTGTCTACACTTTGCTTGTAGTCATAAGGATAGTTATGTGTCTCCACCCAAAGGTAACCCATACCAGTGTGTAGTCTAGTGGTAATTGGAAGGAAAACAACTCGGCTAAAGACCTCAGGATGCTGTTGTTCCCAAAGCAAGAAAAAGGTATTGAACACTGATTTGATAAATTAAAGGAATTCCTTGACATTTAGATGTTTAGTTTTTCTTCACCAAGGACTTATCTCAGTGTAATAGGTTTTTATATTGGCACCTTAGTTGAATACATACGCAATATATATGCATTGTTAGCATGCCCCAAACCAGTGGTACTGTACTTCCAGCAGCCAGCTAGCTTGCAGACTTCCAGCTAGCAACACTGATTGGTCTCACTTTATTTAGAGACATTTCTTACCACAGGGCTAACACCATGGCACCAATGTCTTCAAGAGACCCTCGTTATGATCGTAAGAAAACACAGAACACACTCGCCCTTAAGCAAGCCTAATAAATAATAACGTTGTGTTTCTTCTTCATTGCCATGTTTTTGCCTCGATAGTTTGTCTGTCTGTCTGTCAGCAGAATATCTAATTACAATTATGAATGGATTTGAAATTTGGTGGACAGATAGGCCTTGGGCCAAGGAACAATTGTTCAGATTTCAGTTGTGATCCAGATCTGGGATTTTCACCATTAGATGATTATAGTTGTTTTAGTGATAACTGTGAAACTAAGGGAGCTAGAGACGTCAAACCAAATCAGAAGGGAATGTTTGCCGGGTCAATAAATTGATTTAAATGGAGCTTAGCGTGAGTTCAATCAGGAAGGCTACCAGCTCGAGCCAAACACGCCCCCAGCTCAGCATTGTCCAACCACTCTAGCCCACGCTCCTTTCTCCTCCCCTTCCTCCCTCTCCAGAAACCAGTCACTAACCATTTCCTTCTATTTGTACCCCCTCAGCTGCTTCCGTGTTTCTGTCATTTCAATTTCAGTCTGACGCACCACCTCCTCCCCCCCGCCACCACCAGCATCACGGCTCCATCAGATATCCAGAAGGGTTAGATCTCCAGCCCGGGGGGTTCTCCTGTCTCCTTCCTGCCCCCTGGGAGCTTCACCCTATCGCTGGATACCTCTTGAAGTCTACGCCAAACCTATGCTCATGCACATGCTCATTCTCTCATGTAGTTAATAAATTATTTTAATCAGAATCCTAGCCTCTCGTGATTGAACTTTAAATGAATGTGATAGGAATGATGAAGATAGAGTTGTTGTCTAATAAACACTCAGACAACTAGAAGAACCTTCTAGAGGTGCAACACTGGAATATACCGCATGTCTACAGGCGAGAAATGTACGGGCCAGAAAGGGCCAGAGTTTTGAAAGCCAGAAGTCTCTGCACCTGCCCAAGTAATCATTGGTTGTTGGTATTGATCAACAACTCTATCGATGCCTGCAGATATATTGTTAGCCAGTAATGTGGCAGGTGCCTGGCAGAGCAAGGTCACAGGCTAAAAATGTCATTGTAAGGTGATGAAAAACTGAACTAAAACAAAGTAATGATGGCATTCTTTTAAAAACCATGGTTTGTGTTCTGTGTTTATGAAGTAACTCACTGATTTAGACTGAGCTGCAATACATTTTCCTTTTCTAGTTCCAAGCAAAACAAATCTGCTTTGTGTTCAATCTCTAGATAAGAACATTCTGTAAAAACAGGATGGATTATTCACAGTCTCCTCTTGTTCCTTGGCCCTTTGCTCGTAAATGAGAACAATTAAGGAACTGATATTGAATCACTGCTGATTTCAGTGTGAGAGTACAGCTGGGTTTTTCCCATCAAAGGGACAGACCTCAAGAAAAATGAAAACCTAATACTCTTACTTTAGCCTCAGACAAGAAGCGGTGGGGGATTGCTGACTTAATGACTTAATTAACAATGAAAATGAGACAATAAAAAAATATATATATATTTGCAAATCATTCTTAGCATTTGTTTTAACCTGCTAGGAGTACTAGATAGCTGTTTACTGCATTAGGGGTAAGAATGTACAGAATTGTATACAGAAATGACTTTCAAGAGCTTTGCATTGATTGATTTTTGCATTGCCTTATATGGAGAAGCAGCATCTGGTCTTCTAAGCAGGTTAACAAACTAATAATTATTTGCAAATTCTGTTTTACTGAGGTCTTATACAGATTGGTAGGTAATTTCCTTCAAGTAAAATAGAGCAAAACAGAACAGGGAACTTGTCCCGGGCATCAAAACATGACATAGATCCTCCTCTCATTAAAGTTTCCCATAAGAGCGCTCATCCTGAGGCCAGATGTTGCTATCTGAAGTTATCTCCCCCTCTAGGCACATTACTTTAAGACATCTTATTTACTTTGGAGCAATACAAGCATGGGTTTAGGCTTCCACGTAAATGACAACTCGTAATTTAATGTTGTTTAGGATTGCAAATGTTATTCTGAGGAAATGCTGTAATGATGCTCCGTTCTCTAATGGAGAAAAATGAACCCTGTTAGTCAACTGTTGACACTTGTTTGTCCTGCTGGATTGGTAATGCTGCATAACGTGTGTGTGTGTGTGTGTGTGTGTTTTTGTTCCAAAGTGTGACGTTCTTACAAAATAACTGAAATACAAATCAATTGCAAAGGGTAATAGATAGTAGTAACAATTTTACAGACCGGATGCTCTATATCTATATTCCATATAGGGACATTGAATAAAAGACTTCAGGTTTTTCATTTAGTGATTTCCTTTTTCCAAAATAGATACATGCTGTAATGTTCATGGAAATAAACTCTGAGTTTTGCATCTGATGCTGTCTTCTTGTCCCACGGTGGAGTTTCTGTATTGCAGCAGGAATGACTCATCATAACAATGACTAACATGACCTGTGAGCCCACTTCAAGTGACAGTCAACTCATGGAGAATAGAATTTGCTCTTACAATATACCACTGCATTATGGGAAAAAAAGGCAGCAACACACACCCACAATTTCAAGTACTCAGACGCAGGTTTCGATGGTTTTCAGGAAACAGTCCAGCCACCCCCAGCTCCATCCTCATGCAAGTTGAATGCCCACATGCGTAAAGAGACTGACCACTTCATTTTTTTCCATGAATAATTCAATATGTCTTGCTTCAGAAATATGGATTCATGTCCTTTTGTTTTACTAGTGTTTTACTTGTTTTAAGTAGACCTACAAATAAAAGAATACAGATAACCAAATAGTACTGGACATCAAGTATCAACCAATTTATATAAAATAGTGTTTTGTATCATGAGTGGATGTGCATTATATTGCATGCATCGTGATGCTAGAAATACCCCTCAAATATGATGATGAAAATGCCATTTCGATGAATTTCATGAAGATTATTTGATGCTCTGTTTTGGGGACAACAAAAGACATTGGGCATCAGTTAGTAGCTTACAGTTCATACCATATTTGCAATAAACTGGAAGTCTCAGGTTCAAAACCTCATGTTGGTAAAGATGGGCAGTATGCATGCAAACATTTAATACATGTAATTTGTATTTCTCTGGAGTGGAAAATTATATCAAGTCGTTCTTTTGAAGTAGTTTTTTCATATTTCAAAATACAAAAATATAGTACCTACTTGTAAGAAAGTATCTATGGTCATATCTAGAATAGATTCGTATTCCTATATGTCCTAGACTACACTTTACATTGACTGTAGCACAGTGATGGGTACGTTGTGAAGCCAAGTCATTGCCAAGCTCATCCACTGTAGTGGCAGGATGCTGCTGACATTAACATTATATGTATGTTGTCTTCTGTAAATATATGTACAGAACAGTTAGCTAACACAGCACATAGGGGAGACATTATTGCCCAGTATCAGTTATCATAGCTAACTCAGCTCAATTTATGACCATCTGGCCTTTTCATTTTCACTCAGTGTGGATTGGGGTGGGGGGGGGGGGTGGGGGGGGGGTATGCAGCGCTGATTGGAAGTGGGCGTGGAGGCAGGTTTTGTCTTTGTGATTTAGAGTCGTCTTTCATCTTGACTCTGGCTAATGTATCTTGTATCATCAAGCCAGTAAACAAAATCAACAAACCAGGAGCTTGGGAGGGTAAAACAAACCAGCCAGCCAGAGTTTCTTCCCCCAGGCTACCACAGATCTTCATTCATGGTTAAATATGATGAAATATGACTCTGTGGACCTGGTTTTCCGAAAGTATAAGTATTGCATATATTTTTTTGTAAATAACGTCTTTCCATTTTGAGATGAAAATAATTCATGACATTTTATTTTTTCGTTTACTAAAACTGCTTACACTTGTATGCTATGTTAAAACTGCCAGTGATGTAGATTAGAGAAGATTAAATAACTGAAAACTGAATCATACAAAGTTCATACAAAAGAAATTTGGTGTGCCCAAACTTTTTCACATGGAGGCTCAAGGGCTTTAGCTTTTCCCACAGGGTTTTACACCAATACGTTGATGCAAATTGTGACTAATTAAAGTGGTCACGTTTTTATCAGTGCATTATTTTATTATTACAACTCATTCGTGTCTGACCAAAACAATATTCACCATCCTAGCTGACAGTTCCTAAAATTACTGCTTTCTCATTTTTTCTCCTCTGCTTGCTCATTTTTATGATTATTGGAAAATTATTTAAAAGACCAGCAGTCCAGAAAGTCCAGAAGCCCTAATGGCAAAGGCCCAATCACTTCACCTCCTGTTTTTTATCCACATGTTGGAACAGCCAATCGGGACCTTCCCTGAGGTTGGGGTTGAGGCCTCACCCTTAACATGACCCAGATATACTGTTCTATACACAGTAATTGTTGATTGTTGAGCATTAGCCACATCAGGCGTGCATGCATGCAACTTCTGAAACACCGCGTGGTAACCTGTGATTGGATGGGAAATTTGATGTGTCGGAGTCATTGAGCAGCAACAAATTTACTGGGCGATAAATTGTCCCTTGTCCCATTACAGCGTCTGATGACATCAACTCTCTTGGCAGCGGAGCAGGGCATGTTCATCCCAACTCATTTCAATAGAGAAGACAATGAGCCTATTCAGATCCTTCTCTGCAACAAAGAATTGCTACGATAAGATTTGCAGTAAACTTCCTTGTGTTTGTCACGGCCTGTTTCCTGCTGGTGAGATTTGCTGATATTGTGACGATCTTGACCTGACAGCTGCAGCGAGTACGTAAGTTTGAGCACTGTAATGTGCTGTGGACCGGCTGTTGTGGCTTTGGCCTTTGCACTCGTCACTATTAGTAACTAGCAGTCTAGAAATGTAAGCTTGTTTGACTCATTGGAAATTGATCTAGATGAGAGCATCAACAAGTGTCTAAAATGAATTACAGATGCAAAGATGCATTCAAGTTTTTCGCATTTTGCTCATGTATCAGGTTTCATTCAGCCAAGGTTCATATGAGCAATGTCCAAGTATCCAAGTATCAAGCAGAAGGTTGCCCCAACAAAATCCTGGTTGCACCCTCACACAGTAGCAATGGTGAATGAAGGTATCATTTTTTTGCATGATCTTGCACAGCCTTTCCCTACTATAATGTCTGTACAACCTGGCACATGGCAGCATGAGAGGCTCTCCAAAGCTCAAAATTTACTTCATGTATTTCTTTATTTCGTTGTATGTATTTCATTGAAGGAACACAGCACCAGTGCACTATTGGCCATCTACTATCCCAGCTCCATCCTCATGCAAGTTGAATGCCCACATGCGTAAAGAGACTGACCACTTCATTTTTTTCCATGAATAATTCAATATGTCTTGCTTCAGAAATATGGATTCATGTCCTTTTGTTTTACTAGTGTTTTACTTGTTTTAAGTAGACCTACAAATAAAATAATACAGATAACCAAATAGTACTGGACATCAAGTATCAACCAATTTATATAAAATAGTGTTTTGTATCATGAGTGGATGTGCATTATATTGCATGCATCGTGATGCTAGAAATACCCCTCAAATATGATGATGAAAATGCCATTTCGATGAATTTCATGAAGATTATTTGATGCTCTGTTTTGGGGACAACAAAAGACATTGGGCATCCTGGTCAGTTAGTAGCTTACAGTTCATACCATATTTGCAATAAACTGGAAGTCTCAGGTTCAAAACCTCATGTTGGTAAAGATGGGCAGTATGCATGCAAACATTTAATACATGTAATTTGTATTTCTCTGGAGTGGAAAATTATATCAAGTCGTTCTTTTGAAGTAGTTTTTTCATTGAAGGAACACAGCACCAGTGCACTATTGGCCATCTACTACACTTCCCTCTAACCCTGCAACTACTGTATTCCAGTCATGCACAGCTATAGATCATTGTATATATCTATGCTAACGCTTCACTGCACTAGGCAACTTTGCACATTGACGGCTCCAAATGGCAGAGAAGAGGTAACAGCTTGAAAACTTCAAACTTCTATGTGGTGTAATGTTGCACACAGCACACTTTATCAACCTGGCTGGTCTGTGATCGCTTTATACCAAATGATACAAAAGGAACGAGACAGATTGTATTTCCCTCTTAAGTTTGAATTTGTCATTTTCTGTGGGTGGAGAAGTGTCCATACCTGACACTAAATTTCCTTTGAGTAAATGGGGTGAATCTACATGGTCTCAATTAGTGGAGATAGGATGCTCTTCTCTATTGCAGCCCCACTTGTGAGTGTATCTTTACATAAAAATCTTGCATGTAGCTTTATGTTATATGTGTAGATTGCCATCCGTATGCCTTGCAGCATTCATTTGTCCTGAACGTATAGTCCTGCTGTCCTCATAGTCCTGCTGTCCTCATGTCCTCATGTCAGTATGTGCTGTGAAACTCTCTAGTATCAATAAATCTCCGTGCCAATATCACCAGGACTGTCCACATTCCTGTACATTGATTGTTCTTGGTGATTAATGTGTTTCTGATTGTTGCGTGCATGGAGAACTCCCCAAACTAGTCTCGTTCAGCGTTACCTCCAGGGTCCATCCAGGAGAATACATTTTTTTAAATCTTTCCCCCCATTTCCTGCCATTGTTTCCCTCCTTGGCTAGTCAAGCTCGGGGCCAGGGCGCAGGGAAAGGTAGGATGTTAGAGCGCACCCTTTCCTGTCTAATGCTGGAATGCCTGCCAAACACCACAGAGGGGCAAAATGACCCATGACCTGTAAAAACTGTGGAAAGAAATTGATTAGCAGCGCTCAGTTCAGTTCGTTAGAGCAAACCTGGAATCCAGTAGCCAGGAGGCGAGTTTCAGTTTTAGGTTTGATTCATTTGCACATCAGGCAAAACAAACAACCACAACAGAATAGATATGGGTGAGAAATGATGCCAATGAAATAGGAAATTCCAAATAGTTTATGTTGAGTCTCATTGAAAATAGATGTGTGAGAGACGACCACATTATAGCATTATCCCATATAAAAAGCCAGTAATATGCATCTAGTGGTGGTCTAGTCAAAACATCTGTAAGGAGCAACAAAGGAAAGTGATAGTGATAAAAACAAGAAACACAAATACAGTAGGACACCCCTCTCTGGAGTAACGTGTCCTTTTAGAAATGTCTGAACAAACTGAAGCAGAGCAGGGAGACGAACATTAAGAGGAAATTACAGCTTTAGGTGTCCGTTCAAGAGCCATACACATGAGGAAGTCATGAAAGTGTGAACTGGGTGACTCCTAAATGGTGATATGGGCGAGCCCGAAGCGGAAAATATGAAGAGCGGTGTAACACGGAGGCCAAGGCACTTGATAGACAAATACGCTTTGGCTGTGAAAGCCCTGGGTGTGGTGAGTGAAGATGAGACTGTCTTGCGTCCTCGAGGAGCTACATGGGATGGGCAGGAAGGATGAGGTGGAGCTAAGAGGAACTGAGAGAGACTCAGAGACACAGAGAGAGACTTGGGTGAGAGGCAAACCCATGCAGTCATGAATATGTGGCACACACCAAACAAAATATTTAGTTTGTTTTGACCTGTTTGCAGTACCAGATGTGAGGGGTTCACTCTATCAGGAGAACTCTGATAGTCACAGGGTGTCAATTACAGAAAAGTATACAAAACTGACTTTAAAACTTTAAAACCCTCATTGCATTGTCCTATGTTGTAAACCCCACCTAAAAAAACTATGAAAAGCTCGGGCCAATACTATTTGACGCAGGTCTGGTCCCTGCAGGCCTCGAGTTGTGCCGGAGCAGACCCCCTCCCCGATCCCACCTTCCACCATTCAGCGCATTGCAGCAATGCCTTCTGAGGTCTTCCACTCAATGGGGTCACCGGGAAAGTTGCGCAACATGTGCCCCAACGGGTGACCATGAGATTTACAGTATCCCAAAGTGCACATCAAGTAGTAGTGGATCTAGAAAACCAACCCAACCCTCTAAAACAAACTCACAGCAACTGGTGAAGGGAAGTGGGAGGCGGTGGAGGGTATTAAATGGAATTAGCAGCCCGAGTGGGGTGCTTGCGGCGGGGAAGGCCTGTGGAAACTTCCTGCATGTGTTGAAAATAATCTGCCCTCGCTTTGGAACGGGAGCATGCTGACCCCCCCTGTCCCCCCTTCGTCTTTACATTGAACAGTAGCTTCCCCCCTTGATGTCCCCGGACCTCTGCTTAGGAAGTGGAAGTGCTTAGGATTCTGTCTCGCATGAGAGAGACCCCTGCAAATCCTTCACTTATTACTTATCTCTACCACACACCGTGCAGCGAGAAGTGGCTGCAGAGGTGTTCGGATGGCTTCCTCCTGCAGCTCAAAACAGATAGACATGAAAAATACACACTCAAAATGCTTTATTACTCTTTTATCAACCTGCAGATATAGGCATGGGGCAGCGGAAGCGATGAGCAAATATCCCCTCAAACCTCTAACATCTTATAGTGTCAGGATGGCAGAAAACAGTTTCATTTTAATGCAGATGAGTAGAGTGTGTGATTGTGTGTATGTGTGTGATTGTGTGCGCAGGGAATTTAGCCTTGAGTCCACGCCACTGAACATGCAGTCATAATTGAGGCTTTGTGTCCTGGAAAACGGAGCCAGACACAGGAAGAATGTCATTAGGGGCAGTCGGAGCTATTTCTAGATGAAATATTTTCAGGACGGGATGATAATTACACAGAGAGGGATAATAATTGCAGTGTGTGGTGAGGGGGTCACACTTGATTAGCATGCTATTCAAACATAGCACATAGGGGACTTGCACCAGTACCTATGTGATTAACACCCCAAAATACTTTGGACGGCGTTTACAGGCAGGCGCTTTCCTAATCGGGGCCAAAGGTTTGTGACCTCTAGATCCTCTACATGGTATGAGTATGTTCTGTTAAATCTGATGTGTTGCTTTTTATATTGATCTACTAATTTCTGATGTACAGATGTATAGATATAGATTAAGAATGATGTAAATCCACAGAAACCAAAAGGGGGACTGGTTCTGCCACGATCTACTTGTTAAATAACCAAGTACCATGAGTGGATAAAGAGAGTGAACCCCACGCTGAGTAAAACATCTCCTTGTCCTTTAACTTTAACAAATGTTTCTACCATATTAGTTTGTTTCAAGATTTCAGTTTCAATTTTTCAATTTCTGTAATCTCCCAACTTGAATGTGTTGTATGAATTCAGGACAGAACGTGTGTCCTTTCTGGTGATGTGTAACATTCACCGTCACAAATGATTTGGACTGACAATACAAGGGAGAACACATTCAAAAGACCATATGGATATATAATTAATTTGTGTCACATCTGTAATGTGACTGAAGTTATCATCTGCCCAAGTTTGCTTCCATGACTGGCAGAGGAGAGAAAAAAGGTACTATAAATGACATGAAATCAGTGACCAGACATACTGTGAGCTGTGTAGCTGTTGACCCACGAGAGCAGACGAAGTGGGTCCACTTTGAGGGTCCTTCTTTTTTCCCCTTGGAGTCATAAGTCCATCTTAAACGTCCCTCAGAGACGTTGTGACGTGGGAAATTGGCAGTGTTTTCTTTCCCATTTGTTAAGGAGGATGCAAGTGTATTGTTATAGATAGATGCTTTATTGATCCCGGGGGGGGGGGGGGGGCGTTCTGGGGTTAGGCGCTTTAGACAAACATTCTTGGACAAGAGCTCTCCATCAAGCTATATTGAAAAGTATGTTCAAATAATTGATGATGGGTCAAATAATTGAAGAGTTATCCACCAATTGAAAGATGAGACATTCAAAATGATTGCTTAAAGTCAAACTAAACATTGGATATAACTGAAGGTACCAGCAGAATAGTACCATGTGTAACCATCTGTGTTTTTATTATAGTGAGCAATGACCATCAGAAATGGCCAAAAATGGATATAGAATATTTTGAATACCCTTCAAGTGTTGTCAGCTCATTTAATTTCAGCAGTGATGAGGATGCTGGTTTGAACTGACCCTGAGAAGCCCTTATTTCCCCAGCCACAGCCTGGACTCCCAGAATGTCCTCTGCGACCTCTGACCTCTGGAGCTGAGAGTCCTCCAGATGTCCATGCTTGGCTCAACTCAGTTCTCATGCAGCGGTCAGGGGGCCCAACGACAACCATGTGATTTATGATGCTTGTCAAAACAGCATTATGAATAATTCCAGCCAGCAAATGTTACAGCTGCTCAGCCATCATAACCGATTTCAGTATGTCAGTATAGTTTTGTAAGCCAGTGATATTTGTGGCCCTGTGAAATAGTGAATGGTTTCTTTTTAAACCGGCCAGTCAAGCATTGTTGTAAATGCTGTAGTGTGACGCAATGATCTGTCATAAAACAATGTTAAAAACATACTAACTGTGCAGCTGTAGAATGATGACACTGTGAAAATAGAAAGAACATTTTAAGATTTTTTTTTTTAACTTTGTCACTTAAAATGGTGGTAGTAGTAGTAATATTTCACATTTCAGGTGCAAAATAATTAAGTTCAGATAATATTTGTGTGATCTCTCAACTTAAAATGAGGCATTCACCAGGCAAGCTGCTGGTGGTCATATCACCATTGTCTTGATGTGAAGGCCGAAATAGCACTTCTCGGATTCTGCCAACTATGATATCATCATGTTTTGATGATACAAGCTGTCAAAAATAGAGAGAGATTTTCCCAGAGGAAGAGCGTTCCAAAGTTTTGGAAAAATACCTCAGAGGAAATCAACATCTCCAATGTAATGAAGGTAGCCAGTGTCTTGACCGTCCTCTGTTGTTAATATCTCCACACTCCATTAAACAGGCAGCTTCCTAAATACACGCTGCACACCAACAGGTGCATCCACTCTCACTGAAAACACAGATGTTAATGAGGATTTATTGGGAACAGAAAATGGAAAACGTCCTCCAAATATCCTTCCATCCTGCAGGGAACATGACCAAAACAGTGACATGAATCAGGGTATTTTTGGCAAAGCCGTTACTTACAGTAGGTTTGGACTTTGTGTCTATAAATGGTTTTCACAATGATTTGGTATTCCTACACTTGCTGATACGACTAATACATTTTGTTCAGAGCACTTCAATGGTCATATTAAACACAATGTAATAGAAAAATACAAACACACTGCTCTGCTATGTAAGCTACAACCTCAAAGCAAAACCATACCATGAATGGGATTCTCCAATTAATTTCAAAATGCTAAAGGACAGTGGGAATCTCTCCTGTAGAGTCAATGTTAGTCTGCATCACTGCTGTAGCATGAAATCCTCACAACTTTATGGATCGAGCAATGTTCATGGATTTACAGTCTTCACAGCCAAATACACTACTGCATGCAACATTTCTGCTAAATAATAAAATGGTTTCTTATAGGTTTGGATATGATGAAGAGACGATTTAAAACATTTCACATTAATGTCAATTACACATTTGCCCTAAAGCAATCCACAGTGTGATGTGCATTAAAAGGATTCTGGTAAGCATGGTCCACTGAAGAGTTATTTTAACTCTGTGGAGTGGCAGCAAGAAATCTTAGTGGGCTAACAATGTGATTTAGTGATCATATGGGACTAGAATTGTTAATTTAATTTAAGTAAAAGTTCACAAATGGTCCCTCGTTTGCAATGGTGCTGACTTCCCAAACCAAAATAAAACAAGAATAAAAAAAACAATAGATGTGCATGCTTAGATAGAAACGGTGACGCTTGTATCCTGAATGACCAGGCTTGTCCTCAACCAGCCCAAAGGGAAAACAAGACAGGAGAACAATAGAAATAGAAAGTGTGGAAGTTGAAGTTCTTCCTGTTCCCCTTTGCTCCCGTCGCACAGCGAGAGAGATGGCAGCATGCCTCAGAGGCATTCGTCTCTGGGTGTGCCTGAGGTGCTTTTAAAAGGGGGAAATGAGGAGGGAGACATACCGCTCTGTATGTCAGGAAACTGAGGGAAAGAAAAGGAAATGTTTGAACATTTTTGCGGGGTTGCTAGCGTGTATGTTTTTCACTTTGAAGACAGGTAAACAAAATAGCATTGTTAATGGGCCTTGCAGACACCATCAGTCAAAGGAGCGCCTGAAGAAAGGGAATGAGTCAATACAGGAAGGAAGTCTTTACGGTGCCGACTGTCTGCCGACTGGCAGACGGGGCAAGAGATACTCCCTCGAACTGGGCGGGGAAGAGCCGTCCAGAGAAAGAGCTTTTAAAACAATAATCAAATTGGCCTCATTTTGCTTTACAACACACCTTTCATCTATCCATCTATCCCATCCATCACTTTCTATGAAGAATGACAGTAATAGTATGTAATAATCTGCCATTATAAGCCATAAATAAGATTTTAGTTCAGATGATATTTTCAAATGTCGCTATCTAAAGACTGTATGTTGGAGAGTTGTGAACATTCACGATTCAACTATTATTATTATTATTAACACAGTGGGGGTTGTTTCCACAGTGTCCTTTTGGATAAAGACACTCCAGACGATTTGTTTGCTACTCAAAGTAATTCAAATGGACTGATATGGTTATTCCCCTTAAGGAATCAGATCCACATTATTGCCATGAATACCAAAATGACAATCTTAACAAGGAATTCAGTAAATCAATTTGGATCAAAACTTGAATGAATCATCATTTTCTTGAGACGGATCTGCCTTGTATTAAGCTATTGGCAATAATTTCTTCAAAATATAAATAATAAGTGAAACTACATAGGAAACAAGTGGAATTATCTCACTGCAGTGACTGCAATTTCATTGTAAGAAACTAAGTTTTTAGGAATATGAGCTATTAGCTATATTAGAGCTGACTTATTAAGATGTATGAGTTATGCATTCATAAGGCTCGGTCATAAAAATGTCTGCCACGTCTTGTCTGGGAATGTCTGACATATAGCATAATCCCAAGACATTGTACCGCATGAGCCTGTTCCCATCTTTCAAGGATTTGCTCTCTCTATATCTGCAGATCACACAGGTCCATCGCGGCAGAAAGGGCAGCAGGTCTTGCCTCCAAATCAAGTGCCATGAAATGAAATCCAGATGTTACCGCAGAAAATTCTCACAGAAAATAATATTCAGAAGCAAGATAAATTGTCAGGAGAGATACACACAAGGGAACTAAACTAAACTGTGCAGGGACAAACTATAAATAATGTAGTTGCCCTTATGGTTGAAACCTAAAGAGGATGACATTTTTAAGAGGAAGTTTACGGTGGATTTTTTTTTTTAATTATTTGTTATTTTAAATGGGAACGGATCCTCTGGTGGCTAGAGTTTACTCATTTTCATTAGTTCACTAGCAGTAGGGAACTGAAATGGTCTCATGCCATGTTATTGTAGAATAGAGCAATAGTACAATTTGTGTAATTGTACGAGATCAGAACAACTGGTATCAATAACACAGCATATCCTTTCTTTCTTTTACAAATATCCATCTTTAATATTTTCTAAAAATGGAAAACGAATGAACGTTATAAAAGCGGAGGTCACCACCTGAACCCCGGTAAACCAAAAGCACGGCCTGCGGGTTCTGCCTGGGAGCAAAGTTACCAAGACATTTGATGACCTGACAGCATATGTTGGTTGAACCTTTGTCATGCCTCTTCCTGTTTCTTCCAAAATCCCGGTTTTGGGAGAAAAGAGGAACTTGCATGGACTGTGAATGGCTTGCACATCGCTTGGAACAAAGTGGTGCTACACTGAACTCAAGCAAGATTACTAATTACTACTACTACTACTACTACTACTACTATTTACTAACTACAGCACATTTCAGAATGACGATCTTCATCTACCAAATAGCTTTTTTTAATGTGGAAGTCTCTCGGTAGAAAACATTTGACATTTTGAGTCTATTTTTAAAACAACTTAATAAAAAAGGATGTAAAAATCCAATAAAAACACCTAAAAACTAAATCACAATGATAAATCAGCCAGAGACATTCATTCATTGAAGAGAAGGATTCATTTTAAGAGAGCTGTTAACGAGTATTGATTTTGGTTTTCCATTGTATTAGTGGGCGTTCGTAGTGAAGAGAAATGTGTTTGTTCACTCAGAGCATCTTGCATGTCTGACCATAATAAGTTGGGATCAGTGAAGCAGCTGGGGTAAATATTTCTTAACATGGCAAAAATAGTTTTCAGATGCTGTATGATGGGGCTTGTTTATATCTCTGCCTTCTCTCACACTCTTCCCCCATAATACTTTTGCCACAATTGTCTATGAGCAATTGCAAAGTGCCGATAGAAAAAATACTTGAATTATTCTGTGTTTATGTTGTACTTGTATGGAAATGATTAGGTATCTGTCGATGGCTGTGTGGCCCCCTGCCCTCAATATTTTCCTTTTATACACAAAATAAATCTAATAAAATGAGAGTAAGGAAAAATTAGATTTCACGGTCATCTAATGCCCAGCCATTCTGCCAGTCCATTATCACTAGCTGCCTCAGACAACGTATTATTAGCAATGATCCCCATATTGAATTGGCGATCGCTGCCAGCTTGGCTTGATTGGCAGATGGAATTCAATGACTATATTTCTATAGGTTTAAGTGGTTCGATTTAAAGTTATTACGTTTTAAAAGGTCAATCCATTTTTACATCAGTTTTATCCATTTTCTTTATCCATTACAACTGTGAACTTGCAGGCAGACTGTACTGTACTGTACACCGAGAGTGAAACTGCCTCATGCAAGCATTAGCACTGTTAGATCTATGGATCATTGTCATCATTAGGGACATGCAGGATAACAAGCTGTCTTGTTAGAGAAATGTACGAGCTGCAGCAGAGTCAATGCTCCATCAGAATCAATTAGGCCAGTTCACAACAGATCAATAAACATAATAGCCTTTAAGCAATGGCCACAGAAATTGAGGCTGCGTGTGGACAGGCAATGGCACAATCACGTAAACACCAAGCACTTTCAACCATTGGTACAGAGTTGGTTCATCTTTTCCCTACTGACGCACATTAAAACTGCTGCACAGAGGTTCACGTCCAGCCGCTCCCTATTTATTAGAGAGCAGTGTAGCCAAGAAGGTGTCCAGTGGCCTGACAGTCCACCAGCAGGCCAGCGGTCATTACACCTACGCAGCACTACCTGCCGCACAGTCGACCAGCAAACCCCACAGAACTAGGATGGTCATACTTTTAATAATATTGCAACAGAAAAATATCATTTTTTTGGCAAAGAATAAAAATATCTTCTGCAGAAAACAAGTTGAAAATGTTTTAACTTCATCTGGTAACCCTGAATCCAGAATGTGGATTTTGGTAGATTCTGGTAAATTTGGTATTGGCTCCGGCGACAACCTGGTATTGGTCTGGGAGAATTATAGATCCCTAATCACTAATATTTTAAGTTACAGTTGAAAACCCATTATCCAACACATTAATCCAAATATAAGACAACATCTAAACAGATCAACTCTACTATTTATTAGGACCTTCAACCTGTGCTGATGTTGCTGTATTGATAATGCATGTGAATGTATGAATGAATGGGGTTAATAGATGTTTGAAAGTGATATACGTTTATGTTTTAAGAAAATGTTGTTTTATTAACCAACAATAAGATGGGTATCAGTTTGGTCATCGTAGCTCCTTTTCCTTTCAGATTAATAGTTATGACATCTTGTGACAAAGCTGACAAAAAATCTCAGTCGCTCTTCATACTGCTGATTGTCCAAATCTACAGGGGCTCCATGAGACGTTGGTAGCTGTCTCAAAGAAGATTGACTCTGGCAGGGAAACAAAAAAGAGCCAAAGGGCATTGAAATGCTCAACTTGAGGTTTGCTCAGACTTTTGTTCTCTCTCAGTGTCTTTTTCTCTTTTTTTTTTCTAAAGCAACCTCCTGTTGTCCAGAGATAACAGTGGTAGAGCTGTTAAGACAGTCTGGGGGATGTCAATGTCAGAGAGGAGAGACTGGAGAAGAGATTGCATGGTTGCAAAATAGATCCTCACAATATTGAAAGCATGTCAAACTTCTGATAAACTCAATTTCCTGGCCACTTCGTCTATTCTATATAATACTAATTGGATATATCACCCGAGGGTTTACAGGTTTGTTTCATTTCAGAGGAAAAAGTGGCAATTGTCCTTTTAGCATTTAGCATAGAAATATATTATTTGTATTATATTATCCTAATATTCCCACTAATATTGTTTGGTTCTGGTCCAATGAAATCACCAGTTTGTTCTTTAGATTTCATGTCAGATTGGATTCACAAACACAATGAAGACTCCAACCAGTAAATGCTGCATGTTGAATACTGCATTGTGTGGAAAGGCTGGTAGGACTGAATGAGATCATTGAAGGGGGCTGACATGCTTTATGACCATGGCCCATTGGTCAACACTGGAGTTACATAAGGACGACTGCTTCTACATTGAGACCTTCAGTGATGAGACCAGACGGGAGAGGGGAGTCAGAGATTGTGAAATGAGCAGCGTGGCTGAGCCCTGTGTTTCACATCGCCACAACTTAATCTTCAGGAAGGAGAGTATTACCCAGTAGGTACACGCGTTTATCTTTTCCACTTTCCTCCAGCACACCCAACTCCCTGTAGAGATCATGTCTGGTGTATTTACCGTCTCCATCCTTGCAATTTAAACAGACTGTTCAAGATTGGGCCTTGGCTTCCATCGTTCAGCTATTAGATAGGCATGTCAGTTCCCAACGATCTCATTTTGAATGAACTCTGAGGTGTCTTACTAAAAGACCACAGGGCATTCTCCGAAGAATACAATGCAATGCGCTTCAAGTTTTTTAAATCCAGCCAAGGAATGAATGTCTTGTTTAAATACACATTTCTGTACATAAGGTAGAAATTGCAGGATGATCTTTCATGTTTGTGTGACAGTCTGTCGTCTGACCTGATGAACCATTATCTGGGAGACCAATATGTTGATTCATATTAGTTTAGTATTATTCTGAGAAACGTTTTTTAGTAGACATGAGTAGGAATGATTAAAACAAGCATATCCATCAGACTTAACACCTAATTAAATTAAGTTCTCAGCATAAACTATGTAGCTTAACAAAACAAATGGTCGATTTGGAAAATACTCACTATATTATTATTTGAAAAATGATCTAAAAACGAAATATTCAGTGACCACAGGTCTTTGCATTATACATTTTCTCAGAAAATGATTTTGCCTTCCTACCACCATATCTTGAGGACTTCTTTACAAACCTCAGTGTGGTTCACATCCTCAAAGGAAAAACGCTTTGAAATATATGTAGGGGTAAGCTCTGTGACATTCAGCTCCATCAAAACTGAATGTTGTTGAAAGTACAGAATAAGATATATTAGTGTGGTGTAAACTGGGATTGTAAAAATAAATGTTTATGTGTTGGGTAGTTGGCAATGCCTGAGGACCTTATATATGATTCATGTACAGGACACACTGTAAACGAGGATGAAACAGACATTGGCCTCTCACATAACAAGATTAATGCCCCAGTGTACGAAAGGTTAGTGCGTTAACAAATAAAGGATTTACTGTTCTTCCAGATGGCCACACTGGTGCAGATGTAGTCTCATCTTCGTGACCTCTCAGTGAAACCCCTAACAAAATTATTTGGCTCAATGACACTGACATTTGCAACTTTGCCTCAGTCTCACATTATCCCATTTGCAGATAGAAAAAGAGCTAAGTCTGCACGTGCACACAATCATCCGTGTGCAGCCACCAATTTGCAATTTAGCCCCATCACACTGACCGCAAGGAATGAGTTATTTTCACTATTTTCAAAGCCAGGCGCTGCCTGTCTGGTTATTATTTGTAGATAAACCAGGGCTGGATTGGCCTCAAAAGGTTGTTTAGCAATTTTACTTTGGATTTCAACATTGGTATCATTTCATTCGACCACTGAAAGAAGAATCGTAAGGCGGATGTGTTAAGAGTTCACATCAAGCAATGGAACAATGTTGTCAAACCTGCTTTCAGCTCTCCCCTTCTGACCCTTATCTCACACCATACAGGTGTCAGACCGCAAACATGGCAACCCAAACACATCATCACAGTGGGGAGCCTGCTTCCTTTTATTTGTACAGCTGAAGCCCCGGTTGAACGGTATGGCGATGATGACTTGTGTTACCGAAAGAGATGAGGGATTTCTGCAGCCCGTCCACCATGAGAAAGTCCCACAAAACAAACATGCGTGTCCCCCGCTTGACCCGCCATGGTTTCACTCATTCATGCTGCCATAGTATCTCTCACGGAGCGCCATGGGGCTGTTTGGTTGTTTTGTTTTGTCAGCCCATGATGCCAGCACAAAACATTTCCCATGACTCGAAAGTCACCTCTCTCAGGGAAAGAAGGTATATTTTGTTTTTCTACTGGGCCCACTCAGCAACTTGAATAACACAAAACTGAGAGCTGGGCCTATCAGCTGAATGAATGGAAAAAATATATATGCTTTTGTGAGACAAATGTGATTTTACTTTTTATTTTGTTATTTTCATAGATGTTCAAAGGGACAAACTGATAGATGTCAAACAGATCAAGTTCAATTCTCAATAATTTCAGCTTTCAAATTGACTCGGGTGCAGAATAGTATTTTTTGGAGAATAATAACTTTAAAAGACCATTACACACACACACACACACACACACACACACACACTCACACAAAAGAGGAATCAGACAGCATCTGTCATGTGTGTGACTGAAACAAAGTGGAACATGAAAAACAAGTCAGTGTCAAAAAACATCCTCCTCATCAAAGCTAATTTCACATAGCAGGAAGTCTGTGAAGCGTCTAACCACAACAGACCAGAGCCAGAGTGAAACCTAGTCTCCTTAGTGAGCGGTTCTGGTGACATACATTGGACCCGGCACAGCATGAGAAACAGCTGCTCTGCATTTGTACCCCAAGCCAAATAAATATTGAAACACATTCCAACAAGGCGGAAAAAAAAAACTTTGAGAGCAACTCTGGTGTTCCATGCGTGCATGGATGGATGTTTGCTTGTATGTCAGTCAGTCAGCTGTAACAGGCTGAAAGCACAAGTCATAAATCAATTTGTGTTCTTTGAGGCTTTGAAGCTTTCAACAGCCCTCTTTGATCCACCGTGTCTGCAACACATATGTCACATTTCTTATTGTTCAGCAGATCATAATGCCCTTCTCTGTTAAAATAAGAATAAGTATTAATGAAAGTAGGATGGAAATCACTGGATTAAATCTACTGGTTGTACATTTAAATTGTAATTGACATTCCATCATGTTGAAAGTTATTTCTGTTTATTCGATGAATGTTGAATGAAAACAATAAATAATTGGTAATTGGCCAAATGTTCCAAAATTTGATTTGAGCTGTACAATTGCACACCAGAAAACATTGTGGTGTTTATCAGTACTTGAACTGTACATAGTGCTATCAGCCACCTTAATCACACAATTTGTCCTTTCTTAAAAGCATGCATGTCTTTTACTGTGACACAGAAAACTCTTTGTAGCTTGAGAAGAGTCTGCTCACTGGCATTGTTAGCTAGCTAACTAGTCAAGCTAATTTAGCCAAGCATCCGATGTTAATGTTAACATGCAACTACTAGCCACTACTATGACTAGTTTTTACTAGTTAGTTAGTTAGTGGGCAAATTGGATGTTTTTTTTTAACAAAACAGTGATGGTTAGCTTACCAGACACTATGATTAGCTAGCTAACAAGCTGACATTATCTAAACACAAAAGTAGTCGGATGTATCAAATGTATGAAATTATCAATTACAGCACTTAAACAATTAACTGTCTTTTCAATTCCGTTGAGAAAGTTGTACCTTTAGAAACATAATCAATGATTTACAGCCACTGTCAGCAAAGAGCTGAGGACAGAGGACTGATTATGGCCACCAGAGGGTGTGTTACGTCACCTGAAAGCACTCTATTCTATTCTATTCTATTATATTCTATTCTATTCTATCCACAGTGCCATCATCTCAGTAGTGTATCAATCACTTTGGGTTTGTCCAGAATTGTGAAACCCCTTAAAGGGAGACATCCCTCCAGTCCTTCTCAGTGGGCTTCCTGTATTTGTGCTCTGTGAAGCCAAGAGAGGCTTCTGCATTCCTGTGCCTCAGTGTGGCCAGACACCACCGGGCCATAGGAGACACTGACCTCAGATTCCAGCATCATGAGCTGCACCCTTATCACACGTTGAACCAGGAAGCAGATTCCCAAGCATGTTAGACTCTAGCAGGAAGTAGTTAATCAGCGAAAACTTGCACATCTATAATGCTAGCTCTTATCCACGCGCTAGCTTCATTTACTGTGCAATTGCGGTTCTTGATAACCTGCTGCCTTTTTCTGATCATGGAGGTTTTTAAAAGTACATTCTGATATTGAAAAATTCAGGTTTTACATTTAGGTAAGCTATCATTGTCAAGGCCTTGACATCAAAGCATAAACAATTTTCTAGGGGCCAGTTTGGCCACCTCTGCTTTAGGGAGGAATCTTTCATTTTTCTTTTCATTAAGGACAGAGGAATGTGTTAGATGCCCTTACGCTGTCCATTCATGAATTCATCAACAGGTTACTCCTCAAACATCTGCAACAGCGAATTGGTTGTTATGTTTTGTCAAAACCCAGATTCATGTGCTTTCATGTTGGTTAAGTGTGCACAGATGGAATTATACTGCTATGGTTTTGTTGTCAAGGTCTCATTTTCTCATTTTTCATTTTCAAAATTATTTTTGTGTCTGCTCTGTGAGTTTCTGCATCAAAAGATGGTTATCTGCATTTAAAGTTAATTTGAGACATTTTTGGAAAGACATTATGGAACAAAGATTTTCTCTGGTAACCTCTGGCTGGGTATTTGTTTAGTAATACAGTTTAATCACATGGAGTTTATTTCTGGAAACAGATACAAATTAAGAGTTTGGGTAAGTCTTGATGACACTGGTGTAGAAGTAGGATGACAACTTAACAGCCAAAACAACACATATGGACCCATGTCACAAGGGCTTATGAAGCTTTATGACAGAATGAGAACAAAATGTGCCTGACTGCTTTCACAGGCACAGATGAACAAAGTTTATAGTTTATGCAGTAAGTTCAGTTTCCATAGGGAGACCCTTGCACTCTCAGCAGCTCCCTTCCTGCTACAGAAATAAAAATGAGGAAGTGAGATGATAGCCGAGACAACCAGGCTTTCGGGGTATCCATGTCTACCCCCTTTTCAACCCTAAGCTATTTCTGAACCCATTTACACCAAGTAGTGCTATTTTGGGGCAACTGGGAGTTTAGGGGGCTGGTGTGTGCTATTTATCTCTTCACATTGGAACAGTCATTTTGAAGTAAACATTTGTAGCACAGTTGATGCATGTAGGAATAAGGCATTACAAAATCAGAACAGCAAATTATGTGACAAGACAGAAAAAAATTGTTTAAATATTATTATTAATGCTGTATAACATGATGTCTCTGACTTTACATCTCTAAAACTACTTGACACAGCTTGATCTCTACCCATGGGGCACAATAACAGTTGTTAGTTAGCTTAAAGAGCAGCAAAAGGCAATGAAAAATATATGATCATGGCTGTAAATGCAGGCATGATAATAATGCCATTGACGACGGAGGAGGAGATATTTGTACATGATGGAAAAACCTTGTGAAATACAAATGCAACTTACTGCCAAACCTCCATTCTAACAGCATGCTGTTAAACAAATACTGTTGAGGCAAGCCTGGCATCTTGCCTGCGTAACAGATATCCGTTTCTCACCAACGGATTACCTTCACTGTGTGCCCTGACGGGGGTTCACGTTACCAAAGCTTAGCAGTGCAGTGGCATGTGAAAAATGTCCCCCGTCTTGGGATGGCAGGGGAATAGTGGAACAATAGGACGTGCTAATGTTTCCTGATGTTTGGTGCTCTGTTATAGTAATACCTCGTCTGGTGTCTTCATGCTACCACATCCCATCCGAACATCTCCGGTCCTTGGTAGGTGTATTTAACACATTTTAAGGGTTAAGTTACTGTAACTGTTATGATCTTGGCTTATCAAGGAAAATCACACCCAATATGTTTGTTGCAAAAAAATCCCATGCAACATTTTGACCATTAGACTGTCATGTGATATCAATATTTTGATTTCCAGCTGCTCAACATGAAATCCATGCACTAGTGATCGCCAGGAGGGCAGAGGAGAGCCGCACCAAGAAGGGCCTGGCATGACAACTTCTCTCGAAGCTGTGACACCTGGCAACTGTGGGCAACATGACAGGGCAACAATCCTGGCAACAGCAACAGATGCAATACAGGACAAAATATACAATTTAATGAAGCAATTGGGAAGTTGCCATGTAATTAATGGCAATCAACCTTGAGACAACTCCTCGGGCAATGTTGCCTCACTGCCGTTGAGGGCTGTGGGATTTTTCACATACTAAAGGCCTTCCATGCCAAGTGTAGCCCATGGTGACATTCTTTTGGCTGTGAATACGAGTGGAGAGGACTGGAGGAAGGTTTGCTGAGGTGATTGCCATAACAGGGGGGTCTCAGAAAACACAATCACATGACAAGTGGGGGAATTCCTGACAAGCTGAGCTGGCAAAAATCCTTTCCTCAGCAAAAAAACAGATAATACAGAACAAGTTGAGCACAATGGGGAAGTTAGGGCAACAATGTCTGAGCACAGAGAGGCAAGGGCAAGGTTCACATAAGGTATAAGGGTGTACTTCTCATTCACTTTTCCCCGTAGGCCGGTGCTAATCCTGCCAGGCGTTTTATGATCCAGCAAGTGCGTCAAACTGTTTCCATTTCACTGTATCCTCCAGCCACCTTGCCTCTACGCTCTTATTCCACACTCCTAGAGTTCCTTGGTCCAGAGCCAAGCAGCCAAGGCCTCGTCCCAGGGCAGCGGTGCAGGGGTATCAAACTTTACAAGTCCGCCATTTAGTATTTCTTTGTACTAAACGATAGCAGAGGGAACTGGATGTGATCCTACTCACATCCTTTCACCGTGAACAAGATTGATGGTAAACCTTGCCTAAATGTGAAGATTTTTTAATTGAAATTAACTTATTTTCCTGTTAAATCCAGTATACCACAACGCTTAATGACATTTTATACCTTACCACTGGAGAATGAGTAGACATGTTGAGAGGTAAGGTGTTTAGCTAAGAGAGAGAGAGAGAGAGAGAGAGAGAGAGAGAGAGAGAGAGAGAGGGAGGGAGATGGAGTGATAGTTCCTAATCCTAATATCAATTTCAGTAAAGTGTAAACAAGTTATCAGCTTTCACTAAATGGTCTACTGGCACATTATATCACATTTTTTCTATCAACAAAAGATGATAAAGATAACAATATCTGGTGGTAATGATCCTGAAAATTGTAAGTGTAATTCTAATTTGTATAGTATCAATAATATTCTATTGAATAGTGCAATGAACGATTTATAGATGACCAACCGAGAAATTGGAAACAAACCTTAAACAATTGTGACCTCTAGTGGTTTGGCATCTTTAGTGGTGGATGATGGAGCATTAATTCCTTTGTTATTTTTTTCACAGAGGGGCCAGTAAATGAAAGTGAACAGTACTTACAGGTTTTTCTTTATCAAACATAAAAATAGTTCTTTATTAATGTGTACCTTGTTGTGTGAAGTTTTTTTCTATCTGAGAGGAAGTCACACCCCTCACTGTCTTGGGATTTGCTGAGATTTCTACTTTCAACTTTTAATATTAAAAAAGTTTTGATGAGAGAATGACAGAATAAATTAACACATACACACACACACACACACACATACACACCCACACATATATACATCTGACAGATTGTTCAGTAAATGGCAGGGAGCAGAAGATTACCTGCAGATGCTTGAGGGGTTTGCACTGCCACTGAGAAATCCACAGCATCCTATATTTTGTCAGCACATACTAAGCTGCCATTTAGTGCAGTATGATCTGCTAGGGGAGCTTGAGGGATCATGCTCACTTCAAATACTGCTGTGTAAAAATATACAAATCCCACATGATGAAAGCCTTTTATCTTTATCGTCAGTGGGCTCTTACAAGCGACAGAACAGGGAAGGAACTTGCAGTACCTTGAGGCTTGACATCACAGTTACACAAAACTGCAAGTCACAAAACTGAACAAAATATTTTAAAACGTTTCTGGTTTAGAGGATATGAGCCTTCCTGGGTAGGAGTACACTTGGTGTGCATGCACTCATATTTCTGCAGTATTTCCTCATTCATTCACCAGTACAGTAACATGCACAATGTGATGTAAACAAATGCACAATGAGTAAGCATGTAGGTTAAGCATTCAACATCAGTCTAGTGTAGCTCAGAAGGTAGAGACAAGGTTTTGGGTTTGATTCCCACTAGGGGATTTCCAACCACACTGAAAATGTAGAGACTGGTGGACTAGAGGCTTTTGATAAAGGCCTCCTCCAAATGGTATATGTTGCATTACTACTGTATGTTTGAGTATTTAGGTATAAAAACTAAAAATATGCAAGTAAGTGTAAGTTGAAAGCATGGACTGAATGTAATGCAGTAACATATTAAACACATAGTAAAATATCTGAAACAATCTAAAACAAGAATGTAATCTGATTACAGATACTTGTGAAAATTAGAAGATTACTTCTGGGAATACTTATAAGTGAAAGTGAGATACTCAGAAGGCCATTTGAGTGGTGGCAGGTCTTTATGAAATGTGGCACAGGGGAAAATCTGTGTTAGTATGTAACCTATAAAGTAAAGTAACCTATCCAACCCTGTTCATGACAAGCAAGCTAGAAGTAGTAAATATATCACATACCTTCACATGTACTAAGCATATTGACATCACAAAGGTCACTTTTTTGTATTAAAGTGTAATGAAATGATTCAATCAATCATAATACGTGAAAAATACATGCAGAAGACAGATACATGCAAAATGTTAGCAAATGACATGAACAGTCACATTTAATTAATGTCTATCCATGACCCCCCCATGTCTGACCTGTGGTGTTAACCCCACTGTCCAACCACAATGGTGCCTTGGGGTTGGACAACAGTTGCAATAGTTGCAAAAACTATATATGTTCAATCTACTTAAAAAACACATGAAATGGCATTTCAAGAGTCTCTTGCTTCCAGCGGGGCTTAATGTGGGGAGGGATTGGGGTGGGTGGGTGGACAATAACAAACATGGAGAGTGACTCAGAAGAACTGAATGCTGAGCTGCTTTCTACTGTAAAGGACCACTCACCTCCTCCAACACCTCCACCACCCCTGTTATTGGGAGAGGAGGAAGAAGAGGGAGAGGAGGGACATCGTATCTATGTTGATATTATTGGTTGGAATTTTTATGTTAGCCTAATGGTAGGTGATGCAGCAACCACAAAACAAAAGTAAATAGGTTTTGATATAAACATAAGCAAATAAAATGTATTGTTAAATAGGTGTATGGAAAATTTGCTAACAAGGTGAAACAGTTCTTCTTCAATTCATTTTGTCTTGCTAGATAGATACTTTTTTCACTGTGGGGGGTCAGGCCTGCTGTTGGGTGCGCTCTTGTCAAAAGTAGCATTGCGCTCTAGTGTTACCGCCTTCCTTCCAGCTGTCTGGTTCAGTTCGCTCATATCCACCCCCGAGTCTAAACTGGTTTCTCGACTCTCTGGCGGCCTTCTTCTCCTCTGCTGATCTAACACAGCGTGATGGATCTCAGCTGCAGGTCTTCCCTCCAGAGATACAAACCAGGCCCGCGGAGGCAGAGGTGAAGGGATTTTGGAAAGTTCTGCCAAGGCGTGGTCCGAATTTCCCTGGAGCTCGCTAGGAAAGGGGCCCAAGCAGGAGAGCCTGTTGCCCCCGATTTTATTCAATGTCCCTGGGACCGACACTGACTCTGGGAGGCCGTAGTGACCCCTGGAGGGATTGGTGGAGGATGGGGCCGGAGAGCCCCCGGGAACCCCCAGCTGCTCCTCAGCGTCTAGCATCTGGTTCTGGGAGGCAGAAGGACCTTTTGGGAGAGTCTGGGTGAAGGTGTCTTTGCTCAACGGCTCTGTGGGAGTATTGTTTGAAGCACCTGTACGGGGCAGAGTGGCCGACTTGCTCCACTGGGGCTGCTCTGGTTGCTCTTCCAAGTGGAAGAATGCCGGGGCGTGAAGAATGGCAACAGGCTGGTTATAGAAAAACAAATTGTCTCCCAGAGACACAGGAACTCCTATCTGCTGGGAAATTTCGTGTGAACTTGTCAGATCATTAGGGTCGGCGTTAAGCTCCGGCTCAGTGCACTCCAGCCTAATGGCCACAGCGTTTTCATCAAACTGGATCAATCCCTGTCCCGGGGCCTTGGGGTTGGCTATTACATTGCCATTGTGCTTGGAAATAACTGAGGCATTGTGTTGGTTATCCCCCCTTTCTGTGAACAACTGATCCTGCGCATGATAAGTGTCCCTTGAAGAGACTTCAAACAGCTCATCATCACATGTCGAGGTGGTTTGGTCTTTTCTTGATACCAGCAATTTGGTAGCATGGATCTTCTTTGCTTTAGTCTCACCGAGGGACCTTCTGTGGACCAGACAGACAATTTGCCTCAAACAAGGCCAATGAAACGGAACATGATGGTTAACTCAGTTATTATCCTGCATATACCCAATGGATATGCACTGGGAATATAAAAAACTAGCAACTCATTTCAATACACAATGCAGTATTTCCATTTGTAATCAATGATGCATTATGAAATGTGTTGAATTCTTTGATATTTTACTTTTCAATTTTGTGTCCAGCTAGTTTACTCAAATGCCTACTAAATAGTGAGTAGTGTAAACTTTCAGATCAAGAATCTTATCACTAAACATGATATTGTAATTATTCTAAAGAAATGACAGTACACATCAATATCTCCACAGTTTATACATAGTATGAGATAAAATCCTTACCTGCAATAACACAACCAAGCCAGTAGGCCGACCATGATAACAAGCATTCCTCCCAAGAAAGCCATCAGAAAAAAGGAATGTTGTGAGATGAAGTCAAGGGGGATGGCAAGTCCCGTCAAACCTACAACAGAGTTATTGAGAGACGTTGATGGTTAGAGGGGTGAAGATGTTTGAATGGAAAGTATAACATAGTACAGCATGTATAGCCATAATAAGTAAACACCCTACAATGACAATCTCAGCCCATAATGTCATGCTACCTCTGCTGGTGAGTTTTATGGACAACCCATGTAGTGTGACTGCTTACCTCCGGAGGATGACAAAGGTGCTGCAATCCAGTAGCCGAGGTGAGGAGCTGTGAACGTCCACATCAGCTTTCCCTCTACCTCTACCACCATCCCAAGTCCCATTCTCATCCATCCACCTATAAACAACCAATAGTCATAAATGAACAGCACTGACTACATAAAATGACCTTTATTTATCACAATTCTCCATCCCTGTCTGATCTAAAAACAAATATGTGCTCATTGCCTCCATGTCATGAAAGCATTTGTGCTCAGTTGTACAGGTGGATAAGAGGTTCTCGAGCCTATGTGCCTTATTTATCTTGCACACTGAAGACTACCTGGAAGTTCTCAAGCATTACATTCAATAACTTTTCAATGGCTTTCAAGGTCAAACCATCATCATCATTTTTTTTGTTTACAAGGAATTATATTGGTTGATGTGAATGTGAATCAGTGATTTTCAGTAACATGCTTTGCTATAAATTCAGTCACTTTCAAGGCCTTCGTGATTTCATTTCCAAAATCCTATTTACCTTTTACTCAAATGTATAATATGCACATAACACTAGGCTAACACTATAAGCCAATTAAGCATGACCACATGTTATCAGTCTAACTCGATTAAGCTTAAAAAATATCATCAGCGAAGCCCTGGCTGGTAGAAGATGGTGAACTGAACAAAACAAAGACAGGCTTCTTATCTATATCTAATCTCGGTCTATCAGATACGCCTTACAAGAGGAAGATTTATCCTTTGAGGCATCTAACCGAGGAAAGTTCAAAACAATACTAAGGCATGATGAATGAGGGGCCAACGCACTGCATTCAGGTCAAAATCCCACACCTCCAGGGGGGAGGTGGGAAGGGGAGGTTCAAGTGCCAATTCAAATAAAAACCTTTTGCCAGATGAAGGAAAACAAATAGTCAACTGACCTCTTTACATAAATTACTGTCTGTATAGTGAGAGCTGAATATAGTTAACCTAAATAACTAGGCTAAAGTGTGGAACAGACCTGCGTGAAATACTGTTGAAAATACATCTTATCTTTAATGGACTTGAGTTACCAGATACCAAGTCAGATAGCATTCACTAAGTTATCAAAGAGAATTCAATTGACTCTAAAGTACTTTCTTTCATTGTCCAAACTTGTCCTGCGTGGCTCATCTAATGCTTCAAGCAATTCCCATGTAAAAACTAGACGAATAAGATCGCTTTCTCACACAGTTCTTTGAAGATCCAAATATTTTGGATCCTGACTTAAACTCACCAGTAGTCTGGTTAAAGAACCACGCTGGAACAGCATTTGACATCCGCAGTCCACAGTTGTCAGGGATGGGGAGGCTGATCTGTACGGGTCCAGTCACATGTACCTCTGTCTCTCTGGAGAAAAGCTGCACACTGACAGCTGCCACAGGGCTCAACTCCACGTTGGTGTATCCTTGAAAATAAATAAATAAATAAATAATAAAGAGAAAGCAATGATTAGCCTAATACTCTGTGCATTGGACTAATTTAATTTATTATTTTTCAGAATAAAAAGCCCTTATATAGCAGATACAACACCAGTAACGAGGACACAATTTAGAGTGGGGAGAATAAGACTGAATCGTTGGCTGATCACTGGCTATGTGCCACCGGCGGTGCCTTGCAAATTGAAATTTTTAATTGAATCCACTTTTTTAATTTAACGGGTCAAAATGAGTACGGCAAATAGTTCCTGTCAAGAGAAAGACAAAATACAAGGGAATGCAATCAAAATAAAATCTCTCTCTCTCTCACACACACACACACACACAACAACATGCGTATCCATTCACCTGATTTACGGCTCATTATACCCAGAGTATTGAGAAAGTTGTCATCCTCTGTTGATAGCTTAGGAAAGGTCAGGTAGGCCTTGACAGAGGAGATATCACTGCTCTCTGACAAGTTCAGCAGGCTCTTAGAAAACTGAACAATGGGCTGGGATGAAGCATCTACAAAATAAAAAAAATCATTGTGAAAAATACTAGACATTAGTTATTTTATTATATTAGTTATTTTAAGATATAATTTATATATGAGTATTTTAACTTCGGTGCAGCCATCTGTGGTCAATTTATTGTCTGACTTGTCTTCAATAAAATAATAATATATAATAATATAAGCTTTAAATAGCTAGCTAGCTACCTAGACAGACAGACAGACAGACAGACAGATAGATAGATAGATAGATAGATAGATAGATAGATAGATAGATAGATAGATAGATAGAATTGTCAGAACATACCAGATGTTTTGCCAGTTATAAGGACAGAGTCTTCAAAGAACCAGATGTTGCCTTGATTCAGAACCAGTAGTGACATGGACACTGATGAAAATACTACAACGATATAAGAGAAAGAAAGAAAAAAAGAAAAAATCAACTTTTAACAATTCATTTCAAAATCTGCTGTTGTTCCACTAGATGGCACTCTGACGTTATCTTACATTGGATACTATTTGACCCACACATACACTCAGAGTAACATTAGATTTAAGCCTGGTGAAAATAGCAAAGAGTAATAGAGGAGGTAGCTAATATTATGAAGCCTGAACTGAACAAAATGCAGTCTAGTCATATTAAGTTATGAAAGTTAGCTAGTTAGCCTAGCTGACCTTCCAAGTTCAAACTAGTCATACTAGCCTGCAGCTATCTAGTTAAGCTAGTTAGCTAGCCTGCTGACCTTTCAAGATCCTGAATACCATGAAAATGAATGAATGAACAAGAAATAAGTCACTGACACGACCAGAGTTCCTTCTTTGCCATTAAAGTTTGCCAGTTAATTACTTTGCTCCGACAAACTGATTCTTTGGCTCCGCCCATTGAGCTTTTAACTCAACCAATGAGATGAATTCTGCCTCCAGAGCAGTAAAATCCCAATCTGCACACACACACACACACACACACACACACACACTGACTATCCACTCACTTGGCATTCTGCTGGTTTTATAAGGCAGCATTGTGCGAACGTAGCCATCCCTGCTGGCCACAATGGTGATAGGCAGCCCAAGTTGGTAGGGTACATGTAGTGAAACAACACCATCCTCCCCAGTCAGAGCTGCGTTGGTCCTAGTGTAGTTGACATACACCTCCACCGTTGATTGGTTCAGGTATTGACGATTCAGAAAGTCATTGATCTGAACCTTCAGGGTAAAGGTAGAACCTGGGAGAAACAAGGAATAGGTTAAGCTACATAAACATTACATTACAGTCATTTAGCAGACGCTTTTATCCAAAGCGACTTACAAAGGTGATAGTTGACACTATGTGGGGATCGAACCCACGACCCTGAGACTCTCATGCTCTACTGACTGAGCTGTCCGAGCCGGATGTAAAGATGTACACAAGCAAAACCACAGAGACTCTAGGTGCTATATCTGTAGTTGGGCACTGAGATGTTTGAAAATGTGGGTAAGTGGTAATCCGCAAGATTCTCTTTTTTGTGTGGCAACATCGTTGGTGATAAGCTGTCATTATTTTGGTGTTTTTGCATTGCACTTCCTATAGATCACTTGGTAATCCAACAGTGTGGCCACGTTTTTTCTTGGATTTACTGTTGATTACGTTTGTGTTTCTGAAGGAATCGGTCTTTACTTTGTCCGTTTAGCCATGGTGGCTACCGCTGCTCATGCTAACTACATAGTTCTTCTTCTATTCATTTCACACAAACTGCAGTGGCTGCTGCTGTAAATGTAAAACACATCACTTCCTGTGCAGCAGAAGACAGGTTTAGTTTTGGTTTTGATCAATCATTTTTGCGCCTGCAGGGGGTGCATAGCATTTACATAGATTTTACATACTCTACCTTTAACCTTTATTTATCCAGGGAAGATTTGCTGAGCATGCTTGCTTTTTCAAAGATGCCCTTCTTTCCATTCAAACAGTTACACACATTAACACCTAAGTGCTATGCAGTATAATGACAGTCTTCAGTATTATTATATAAGTGAGGAAACTACTGGCCTAATTTGGGATAACTGCAGGTCTAATTATCACAGCCAAGGCTTTATTGACAACACTAAAGGAAAACTAATTTGCAGAATTGGATGTTAATCAAATCATCCCAGCGGATTTTAAAGAGATGAGCACAAATTGGGCAATTACTCCAAAGCAGCACAGATTTGAGACACGATTCTGCTACATCAGCATGCAGGCAGCTAAATACACCTGCCCGATAATGTGATTCTCGTATGGGAGCCCAAATCAAATTACATGTGTTCATGTGTAGCTCCTATAGAATACCATTTAGACATAGTGATAATGTGACACCTTATCTGCAGACCCAATTAATCACCATCACACTGTGTCCCAAGACCCAATATGTGTAGGTTCATGATAGCAGGCCATGGTTTCTGAGCAGCATAGTGAGGAATAGTGAGTAATGCATCACTGTATGACTCTATATCAATAAATATTGGTCACAGATAGCCATCAACAATCAATTAGTGAGAGAAAGAGGCGCTGCGTTCAAGTGTTGTCAACTTTAATATCAGTTCCACGACATTCACTGGTGGTAATGTGTGTGAACGTCCTGCTACAAGCAACTGTGAAGGTTAGAACAGCTGGCTTGTGACCTGAACATCACCTGTTTGAATCCACAGGCTTGTAAAATCTGGGTAGGGGGAATGAATGAGTAAAACACAATGACACGATGAAGCCCCAAATACACCAGGCGCTTGCTCGTAACTAGTCCGGGCTGGAAAGTGAACTTTGATTGATTTAGATTTTTATTAAGTTATTGATATTGATCTATAACCCCATCAACGCCTGTAGATATATTAGGTGCTAAAAATCGTACTTATTGCCCCTTTAATGACTAAACGCTCAGACACTGCTGACATAGCGACACCGACAGTAGCCATGGATGAATTTGCTTCTAGGCTGTGATGGCTCATAATCCTGCTGCTGAAACCACTGCCAAGGCTTTTCTGACAAACCCGTGAACCCATGCCTTACAGTAGCGGCTTACACAGGATTTCAGCAAGTGCCAATGACAGCTAAATAATTCACCCGAGATTATAAGCACTAACAATTCTCTTTGCCGATCAGAAGCAGAAACCACAAATACTTAATCTATGCCATCTGGTAGGCACTTTCATCATACTATTTTAGCAATTTTAGCACTAGTGGAAAACAGACCCCTAACCCTGGCAGTGTTAACACCTTGCTCTGCCCTAGAGTTACACCCCAGTGCAGATGGACAAGAGGATACTTGTTTGGGAAAGGAAGCCTCTTCATGTGTGTTCTGCCTTAGTGGCCAAACAGAACAGGAGGGGGTCGCTAAATCAGCAATGGAGGTGAGCCATGCCAGATTACTATAATCTCCCCATTTGGCGAACTGAACCTCACTACAAAGAGGTTTATGGAGTGGATTGAAATGTGCTGTCTTAAGCCACTGAGACAATATTCTGCTAGGATGAGAAATATACTCCATGTTATCTGAAGTGTGTAATATGGCAAGAAAATTCATTGGGTACATGATAGCATTGGTGTCTAGCAAAAAGCCTGCACTAGTATCTCTAGTAAGGTGAATTGAGAACTCCACGTCTGGCTCTAAGCTTTGCTGACATATAAAGCAGATGCAGTGTTACTTCCTCATCATTTCACCAACTATTACAATGTTGCTTAAAGACAGCACCCAGCACGATCCTAAACACGATGTTAAGCAGACCAGCTTTGGTGGATGACAGCACAAACAAATTGCATGCAATGCCGAGCAGGAAGAAACAGAAACATGTTGACTGGTCAGCTCTGAGGGACCACCAGGCAGGACAAACAGATGGTCCAGCAGGGACTTATGTCTGGTGGCCCCCATCCAGACTGTGTGTGTGCATGCGTGCATGCTCCTGCACAGTCCACCAATAGATGAAAACACAAGCACACCCCTTGGCATGTGGACCAAATCTGCCTAAGCAAGCACACGTCAGCAATATCGGTTTGAGCAGAGATTTGAGACAGAAGACGCTCAGGGTGAGGCCTTATAAGGGGGTGGCAAGCTGACTTGTGTACGAACAAACAGTTCTGTTGTCAAAGAAGTACTATCCTCCCTCGGGGGGGTTCCCTTAGTAATTAAATCTTCACATCTGTTGCTTAGCCTGTATTACGTAGGGAAAACAATACGGATGCTGATCTCACCATGCAAGAACTGACCATCTTGTCCAATAAAGGTTGATTTGTATTTCCAAGTGTTTTTTTAAGAGGGTGGGCAGTCCACTCCCACTGAGTGCTAGTTCTGCATTGGGACAGAAGGCCACAGAGTAGCCTAAACTCTTCTGACAGGACTCAAGCCCAAGCAAGCAGGAGGGGGGAAGTGGGTCCAGGGAAGACACCACCTCTGGGCACATTTCCAAGTGTTTCTTAGTGGATGAGATGGAGTGGAGCATCATGTGATGAGGGATGGTAATGTACTCCTACAGCAGCATGAATAAGTCATGAAACAGTTGAGATGGGAACACAGGGTCACAAATCCCCCTTTCAGCTCTGGACTGCCCCGCTGTAAACAAGCAGATTGTCATGGAAAGTGTGTATGTGTGTGTGTGTGTGTGTGTGTGTGTGTGTGTGTGTGTGTGTGTGTGTGAGAGAGAGAGAGAGAGATGGAGAGAGAGAGAGAGAGAGAGAGAGAGAGAGAGAGAGAGAGAGAGAATTTATTCTAGTAGAAATTGTGTTTAATAAAACAACTCCCTCTGAAAACGCTGTGTCTTGTATTCATTTAGTCAGAATGAGTTCAAAGTAAATACATTGAAAACAAGCATTTAATAAACTGGATTGATGTAAATCCACTGAGTTATATTAATGGTCTCTTACATGTTAGCCTAAATTTACAATTACTTTCTGACTCTCACAGGACAACTGCACTTCAGAGTTTCAGGAGCTTCTGTTTTCAGTTTGTTTGTTTTGACAGCTAACGCCTCTCAAGTGAAACGTTTTTATTTTTTTCTCACTTGTTTAAATTTCTGCCAGTTTTCATGTCATTGTTGACGCATTATCGTTGTGAACAGGCGACAGATGGAGAAACGGTTGGTCATGAGGCCACATCAGCAAGTTCTCCCACCACATAGTCACGATGCCTAAGGCACCAAATGAAAACAGTCTGGGCTTTTAGATGGAGGATACTGTCTGTAATACAAGATGTAGGGTATTATTATTATAGGGTAACTATTTAAACCTTAATCCTCAAATTACAATATTAACGCAATTTTCATAACGTGATATCATATCATATAGTTCTTTAGTAAGATGAATACTGAAAGCATGTCAAAGAGAGCAAAGAAACCAAAAACATAATAACTATAGACAAAAAAAGGAGGTTAGACCGTCTAATGTCGATGCCACACAAAGTTTACTTTGTCCTGCAAAACAATGTACCGACCTGGCAACGACTCGAGCTCTGGTAGGTGGTGCTGATGCTGATTTTGTTTCATGTGATGCTGGCCGGAAAAGTTCCCCTCATTGAGATGCGCCGTGCGTCCAGCGGGAGCCAAATCTCCAGTCGCCATTCCATCCTTGCAGAAAACCAACACAGATACCAGGTGGACCAGCTGGCGCATCACTTCGACGAGTCCTGCCAGTTTACAGGCCTAATTGAAGCTGGAAATGTCATTCACAACTTGTACTAACTTGCCAGTCAGCTTCTCACTCCACCGCCATTTTCAGTACCTCAAGTTGCCCTGGCTCCGCTGTGGTCAAACGCAGCCGGTTATTTGAAACTCCTCCCCTTTAAGCTGCTTCATCTTCCGGAGGGAGATAAAGGTTTTAACAGTCGACGGAGAGAAATCATTGGACACAAGTTGGTTTAACTATGAATCACTTAGTAAACAATGTTATATCTATCTATCTATCTACCTATCTATCTATCTATCTATCTATCTATCTATCTATCTATCTATCTATCTATATATCTAACTATCTATCTATCTATCTATCTATGTATATATCTAACTTGCTGTTATTAGCAGCAAAAGTATGATATCTTAATACTTGTATGCTTATTGAGTGTCATGAACTATCACTTGTGACCTGTGAGGCTTTGGACTGTCTTGTAATGTATAATGAATTACAGCAAAAATAAAAGGTCTCTCTTGTATCAACTCATTTTGGCCACTAGATGGTGGTAATGCAATATCAACTGACCAAGAGACACAATGCCTTCGGATAACTTGAGCCTCTATTAAACCCCATAGCTTTTTAGTTGTCACACAGTGTGTCTTTGTGGCTCAGGCAATAAGTGAAATCTCTCCAGTCCAATAAATTACCAAATAAACTAAACAGGTAATGCCACAGTGCAGGGCTTTAAATACTAGAAGTTATCATTATTATTATTGGTAGTAGTAGTAGTATTAGCAGCAGTAGTAGTAGTAGTCTAGTAGTGTGTAGTGGTAGTAGTAGTATCGGTAGTAGTCATAGTAGTAACAGTAGTACCAATATTAGTAGTAAGTAATCGCAGCAGTAGTAGTAATAGTAGTAGTAGTAGTAGTAGTAGTACTTAGCAGCAGCAGTAGTAGTAGTGATGCTATCAGTAGTAGTATCAGTGGCAGTAGTAGTGATAGTAGTAGTAGTAGTAGTAGTAGTAGTAGTAGCAGCAGCAGTAGTAGTAGTGATGCTATCAGTAGTAGTATCAGTGGCAGTAGTAGTGATAGTAGTGATGGTAGCAGTAGCAGTAGCAGTAGTAGTAGTAGTAGTAGTAGTAGTAATAGTAGTAGTAGTGATGGTAGTAGTAGCAGTAATAGCAGTTGTGGTTGTAGTTGTAGTTTTAATATTATGTTATTTATTTGTAGACGTCTCCTGGTGTAATGACTTGAGTACATGCATCTGGTGAACATGAATTCTGGTTCAAGCCTCATGTGTTGTTTGTTGAATGGAGTTTCACAAATCATCCACATTCTCTACACGTGTTTACTGTTAGTACAGAACTACTGACACCATCTGATGAATTGCACTTTGGAATAAAATATATCTTCCAGGGTATTGTGGGTGTGAGAAAAGCACTGGAAAAACAATACAGACTGTTTTGAATTCCGTATGGTCTGTGATTTACAACATGACACATTCAAGAGGCTCAACAATATAATCCACCATCCTAGAACCACTCTCAGTCCCAATTAGTCCCACTGCATCAACACTATATATAGAAACATATTGACACACGCAACAGTATCAGTAAGGTAATGTGGCAGATGACCTTGATATCATCTCCGCTGGCTTGAAGTGCATAAACCACATCCTACCTACTCTCAGAACTGCAAGGACAGTTGATTCCTCTGGCTTGAAATCTTGCACTCAACATTTCAGAAGCTGCATTGTAGCAACAATCAATATATAGTATGTGCATTTTACAACTGAAAGTTAAGGAAGAAGTCAGAATTGATCGCAAGCTGTGCATTGGATGCCTGTTCTGATTGGCCTTGTGCATAGTTTTTGCCCTTTATTGATTTTGAACTGGACATGTATACTAGAAATGATTGTAAATGTAGAGGAGGTGGTTTAAGATGTGGGAATTATTGTTAGGACTGATATTACATTGGCCTTAAGAGTTATATTCCAACACGTTATATCCATTTTAAGAAAATAAATCCTAATAGAAGGTCATTTAATGTTTCTAAATTATAGATTTCCTTTAGAAAGTTCCATAATTTATTTTTTATTATTTCATAATTTTCTTTCTTTTTTCACTATCAATCATTTTATAGAAGTAATTCTTCCGGACTTCCAGCACTGTTGAAATTAAATTTCTTTGTGTAATCTCAAAGTTAACCTTTAATGCAGTTTGTATATGTGTGCGATGTTTCACTTTGTGATTCTGATCCTCCAACTTGCGCTTGGAGTTTGGTTTAATTCACAGCGGTGTCAGCCTGCAGAGCTTGCTGTTGCTCTGTTGACAAAAAATGAGTGAAGCCCTCCTCAGCTGCTTTCTTCGCCATCATACTTCTTCTATGACAGGAGCCTCAGGGAGGTAGCGAGCTGACACATTTGTCCTCCTGGCTCTATTCCCTTCTGACAAAGTATAAATCAGAGTCTAAACACACTAGCAAAGGGGTGGATGACACGCCGAGTCTCCAGGATCAATTTGCCACAAATTAGATACTGTAATGGTTCATTTCTCCACATAAATAGCTACATCTACAGGGACTATTTGGGAATTCTGCCTGCTTTCAACCAGGAAATCTGTGCCTGCGCTCTGCTCCATACTTGGTTGCATTTTTCTATTAATCTTATCGCAGCACTGATACCATTTTTCTCTGTTATTCGATACACAATCCTGCCATGTCATCGAAACAAGCAAAGGGTCTATCTTTTACGTTGGACATCTTTTCCATTTGTTGGCTACTTAACAATAAACTCAGTCAGTGGCGATCAGAATAATATTAACTGCTCATTGCCTGCAAAATCACAGTTTTTCTTAATTGAACTGTCTGGTTGAAAATAATTGTGGTTAATTGATTAAAATAAAATAGTGTTAGACTGATATATTGGGCTGATATTGGCCTTGTATTAAATGTCGGGTATCGGCTAGTCATGTGGTCCACTGCCTGATGTAATGGAGGCTCCTCCCTGACCACAGCTACATAACAGCAGTCTGTAAAGCACATTCGTTTCCACTGTAATGCAGATGCCACCCAGCTCTCTCCATTAACCCAAGCAACTAACTATCAAGCAATTAGACACTTCAAGAATGCCATTGGGATATTCATAACTGGATGACTCAATTTTTTTTTTTTTTTTTACAATTGTAGAAATGCAATTTTACAATGGAGTCTTGGCCCTTTGTCCTCTCATGTTTCCTCAAGTTGCAGAAATCTGGGCTTCATCTTTGATATCAAGCATGTCAAGTTATTCATGCTATTCATGCTTTTAAAAACACATTATTTTATTTTTATAGTTTGAACTATCCTCCTGTGCTAGAATGTTTTGTATACATTTTTTGTGTTTTGTATTTTATTATTTTAGGTATTTATCCCTATCCCTATGTCTTTATCCCTATCTCAGCTGTTTTTTACTCCTTCAAAGCACTTTGTAACTCATGTGCTATATAAATAAAAGCTATTATTATTAGAACAATCATATTAATAAAAGTTGCCTTGTTGTTAAATCTCAAAATGCTGTATAAGCTCTCATAAATTCATACTTCACCTGTTATGAAATACAGTGCTAAAACATTCTGAATACTTTTTTACTATATTGTAAATACCTTTCATATTAATTGGTCTCAGACAGCAGCCATTTGGATGAGATGACAGGTGACGTCTTGAGTGGCTGGAGAAGAGGTGTGATGCATATTAAATGTAAGAATTTGCAGCTGCGCTCACTTTCAAAATACCAGGAATGGACCAGAGGCAATAAAATGACATGAGGGTATAAGACAGGAAGCATGACAAAGTGATAGACAATGTCACACAGCACATAAGCCCTTGCCCAGAGAGACAGGTGCATGACTTAACATGAATAATGTCAGCATCAGCAAGGCTTTTTGAGGTGAGTTGGCATGCTCTGGAATATGATAGGAAGATAATGAAGTTAAAGACTTTGGGAAAAGTCTGGAAAGTAGAGAAGTGTTATATTCTATTACTCTATATGGCGATGTGTATTGCAGGACATTACATCAGGACTTAGTTAAACTTTAAACATTAAAGCAAAATTCTGATGCTTCCTCTTTTCAAAGTTCTTCATAGATAGTCTTTTCACCTTTTCATTAGTTCTCATTGAAAAAAGACAGGTGCCACTCTAATGGATAGCTACTGGCTTTTATATTCAAGTAAAAAGTTATAAGTCTGCTCTTGAGCCCAGTTTACTTTGGCAATTTTTGAAAATGGAAAGTCCTTTGAATGGGACAGCATAGTGGCTCAGTGTTTGGCACTGTTGCCTCACAGTAAGAAGGTTTGGTGGATTGGAGACTCTAAATTGTCCATAAATGTGAATGTGAGTGTGACTGTGTTCATCTATCTGTCTGTGTTTGCCCTGTGATGGACTGGCAACCTGTCCAGGGTGTTTCCTTGCCTTCTGCCCAGTGCATGCTGGGATAGGCTCCAGCTCCACGTCCATAAGCAAGTGCATTTTTTAGCCAGGATGATTCTCTGGTGAAGGCTAAGTAACATTTCAAGAATCATTTCATTTGCATTATAATTGGCTGTTTAAGAGATTCAGCAATGTTGCTAATTTGTCAAACAGTTGGCCAGTGTGATGACCAGTAGACACAGTCTTGTGCTAGTTGTCTGGGAATCTCCATCCTTAACTCCATCCCAAATGCCAAGGGAGTGGTTTTACCCCTCATGATCGGAGCTCCTCCAGCAACACGTTCCCCATCATCACTTCCTGTGCTGCAACACCCAGTTATGTGATATGACTTTTTAAACTTGTGACTGGCTGACATGAGGGGAATCTTGGGGAAAGTTGAGTATCGCCGGCATAGCAATGAAAATAGATGCCGAATCTATGGATGATTTCACTGAGTGTTAGCATGTAAATAGAGAATAGCAGCGAGCCCAAAACAGAGCCTTGTGCAGATGAGGCAGCGGCTGGAACGAAAATACTGGACCACTCATACTGTCAGGTGCTATCACCAGCTTTTTTCTTACATTTTCTATGTATTCACACCACAGCAGACAGGTTTCAAAAATAACCCAAAAGGACAAATGACAAAGAGGAGGTGTCTGAGAGTTGCTGGATGTAATTATTTCTGAGAAGCTAACTAGTGTTTACTTGTCATTTCTCACCCTGGTGCTGCTGGTTCAGGGACAATAACATTGCATTCTCCTGAAGAAAATCCTTCTTTAATAAGTTGAGTACATTCCACGTTCTATTCCATCTGGTCCTCATCTAAAGGATAAAAGGGGGACAGGAGAGAGATGGCTAAAAGCTACTCACTACAGCTGGATTAAGTGAAGACATCGCTCTTCACTTGTCCTTAGTTTGATCAGGTCATCATGGACAGATAGACAGAGATTTTCTCCTCAGATTGGATGCCAGGCAGCATTACCAAGATAAATGAACCCATGGAATCTGTTTGGCGATAGGTTTGTTCATAGCAAAAGGTCTGCAAAGGTCCAGTAACTGGTTCAGTATATTTTTCCATAGGACATATGAATACAAAAGAGCCAATAAATCTCCCAAAATTCAGTTTGCTCTACTTTTTTGCTTGTTTCCAAGAATAATATTGCTTTTGGTATTCAATTTAAATGGTTATAATCTATTTGAGGACACATTATACCTAGTAATTGCCATGTCATTACATTACAGTCATTTAGGAGACGCTTTTATCCAAAGTGTACGTATCTACAACTACAACTACAAGAACTACAAGTCACCAAAAATTGTAAGTGCATCTGCTCCTCAAACAAGCATCTAAGAGCATAACCAGCGCTAAAGTAAAAGTGCAATAGTAAAAGTGCAATCTATCTATCTAGCTTGTGTGGGAGAACTTGAGGTGGTTGAACACCAGTCGAGCTGCAGCTTTCTGAACAAGCTCCAGAGGTCTGATGGCAGATGCCAGAGCACCAGCAAGGAGGGAGTTGCAGTGGTCCAGACGGGAGATGACAAGAGATGGATGAGCACCTGTGCCGCCTCGTGGTGAGGAAGGGGCGAATCCTCCTGATGTTGTAGAGTAGGAATCTACAGGAGCGTGTCACTGATGCGATGTTTGCCAAGAACGGCAGTTGGTCGTCCAGATTCCTCGCAGTCCGAGTTGGTGCGGGCAACCCTTCCCCGGGAAACACCAGCTCAGTCTTGACGAGGTTGAACTTCAGGTGGTGCAACGACATCCACACTGAGATGTCTGCCAGGCACGCAGCAATGTGTGCCTCCACTTGTGTGTCAGAGGGGCGAAATGACAAGCTCAGTTGGGTGTCGTCGGCATAACAGTGGTAGTCGTGCAAGTGAATAACCCAGAACCTAGAACCCAGAGACAATGTGTAAAGAGAAAAAAGAAAAGGACCCAGACCTGAACCTTGCGGAGCCCCCGTAGTCAGCCTGTGTGGTTCCGCAGTGGACACCCCTACTAATTATTGAGTTCAGGTGTTTCAGCCACCCTGTTTTTCAGGATTTGTGCTTGGCCCTTTAGTTCCAGTGAAGGGTAATCTTAATGCTACAGGATACAAAGACATTTTAGCCAATTGGGCACTTCCAACTTTATGGCAACAGTTTGGGGAAGGCCCTTTGCTGTTCCAGCATGACTCTTCCCCTGTGCACAAAGCGAGGTCCATAAAGACATGGTTAGACAAGCTTGGTGTGGAGGAACTCGATTGGCCTGCACAGAGCCCTGACCTCAACCCCATTGAACACCTTTGGGAGGAATTAGAACGCTGATTGCGAGCCAGGCCTTCTCGTCCAACATCACTGCCTCACCTCACAAATGCTCTTTTGGCTGAATGGGCACAAATTCCCACAGACACACTCCAAAAGCTTGTGGAAAGCCTTCCCAGAAGAGTGGCGGCTGTTGTAGCCACAAAGGTGGGTCCAGCCCATGGTTTTAGAATGGGATGTCCAGCAAGCTCATATAGGTGTGATAGTCAGGTCAGATGGTCAGGTGTCCACTGACGTTTTGCCATATAGTGCATGCAGGTATCACAAACAGCCCATCTTCCAGAGGGAAAAGAGGGCACCTCGGGTATATCTCCCCTCTCCTGCCTCACTTCTTTATTTGTTAGAACTTGGCAATGGGATAGTGCCTGTCCCTCTGTTTATCACTTCAAGGCTGAAGGGCAAGCTCAATAAAGCCTCCCATGTGTACTGCAAGATTGATCTTCCCTTTATCAGGAAACACCACAGCAGTTTGTTCTGACACAAATCTCTTTTCCAAAAGATAGGTGCAATGCCAAATGGGGCAGGGAAACAGGTCAGCTGCCTGTGCGATTCAGGATGAAATTGTTCCTAGCTGATATGCCCCTCTGCATGAAGCTCACCCGTTAATTACATTGTAAAATGAGTGGACGCATTACCATGAAAATATATGTTTCGTGACTGTTGCACCTAGCATGGGGTTATACTGAATCAATATAGGACCGTTAAGAGCATACACTTGAATCACAAATAAGGCCATAAATAGGCCCATCTATTTCCAACGCATCAGTACTGATGGTGCAGACATCAGGCACACACACAATCAACTGTGAAGGTGTTCTTGAATCGATTTGACCAAATTATTATCTCAATGCATACACACTTTCCTATACAATACGTGCTATAATCATGGACAAATCGATCTTATCTCATCCCAGGTCCATCCAAGCTTGTGTCTCCTAACAATTTTCTCTCTATTTTATTGTAATCTTGGTTGTGTTTTTATCCCATGTGATTTTAATGTAAAACATCTTTGAGTACCTAGAAAAGCGCTATACAAATGAAATGTATTATTATTATTATTATGAAACTAAAATCCATTGTTGTTTTTAAAAATATTAGGTTTATCCAAAATGGAAACCTCTTGAAAGAAATATCCACTGCAGTCTGATATATAACAATCATTTGGGAGGGGAAATTGAAATATAATTATATTATAATAATGATATAATTACTGCTCTGTCTCTTCTTCTGTGTGTGATTCATCAACAATCTATGTTGATATTTACTGAATAGCTACCAGTCATACCAGTTTGATACCTGAGCAGAGAATCGAGAGGTGGAGAAACCTTTCAGATAAAATTAGTATTTTAAGAGCTCTCCTTCCAGGTAGGTTGCAAATAACTGAAGAACATCATCCACTCCAGAGATCACATCCACTCCAAAAGCCCATCAAGTGCAGAGAGTTCATTAGTTTGGTTTAAGATATTGAAGATTCACAACCACACTGTGGTTTATTGTCTGCGTGGTCTGTTTTCTGGGCAGTTATATACAATGCAGCCATTGAACGTGATGTCAAGAGAAACAGTGCATGCAATCTTCTTGAAGCTTGTGATCTACATGTTTGATATGATGGATCGGTTTAAACTTTCTGTGTCTTATAGCTTTCTGTTGTAAAATATTTCTCAGGAGAAAGGTCATAGGAGAAAAATATGTGGCAATATCGTTTTAGGTGACATTTTCAGTATTTCCTTTAGAAAGATGCAGAATGCTCTGCACAATGCAAAGATTCAAAGATGCAAATCTATATACAAAAAAATCTAAACTTATGCTGGGCTGCTTTCATGGCAGTAGTGCAAGCATCTAAAACATCCAAACATAACCACCCCACCTGCTTTGGTGACGTCCTTAGAGGACTTAGAGGCTAGTCCAGTCTGGATGAAGCACAGAGGTGATGGGATGATAAATATCAGGGTTAATCAATACCACTGTCAAAGCGACACTTAGGGAGTAATCACCACAATCTCAGAGAAGCAGGAAAGCCAAATCACCGCTATTATCCGCTGGGAATTATCTTCCCCTTCTCCCCCCTACTGGTTCAATACAGCTAAGAGCTCCTGTATGTATAACATTCAGTTGTGATTTCATGGCTGATAATAACAGGCTAAGAGAGGAAGAAAAATACATTGCATTGAATTGTTTGGATTGTCATGCCATTCTGCTTTTTAAAGTACTTTTTGTAGTAGAAGTAGTTTTATTGTTTGTAAAGCACTTTGTGAATCTGATTTTTTTCCATGCCAGGGATGATGTGATTGCTGATTCGGGGGATTTTGAAAGGTTATGTCCCCCGTAGTTCAGCCACGAGTCATGGGTTCAACATCTCATAAGAGACTTCAAGAAATACACTCTATGCTCTTATGAACAGAGAAATCTTGACAGATCTTATGCTATTCTCTTCCCCTGTCCTCCATTAATCAATTTGCATACAGACACGGGATGATTCGATACTGCAGTCTCAACCTTAAAATCATAAGTTGTATCGAAGAGCACTCAAGTGAATGCTCTAATCATTTCCCACTCACACAGACAGTCATCAGTGGACCGACTCAGAGTGGACAGTGCAGGGACCAGATAACCCCTGCATGTGATTTCCAGACACTGCTTTGACCGTGATGTTACGGTAACCGGGTGTGGCGGTGGCATGAGAGATCTGAGCTCTGTGGTGGCGTTAATTGGATGAACACTGGCGTGATGCAAAGCAGGCGCAGCAGTGCCTCGTATCTCAAGGCCACCCCCAAGAAGCTGACAGCTGTTGCGATAGATTGCAATCGGATGGTAATTTGATTACACAACAGAACATTCTCTGGTGCAGGCTAGCCACTCAACCACTTTAAAATCACTGTGAAGGGGCCACATGCTAGGACCACCCAACATGTGCTGGTTATGAGAACGTTGCACATTGAACATTTGTTCGGTAATGCTGTTTACTTTATGTCATGTGTGTTTTTGTTGTACTTCATAGTACAGCTACGTCTTTTCTATTATGCATGATAATTTTAGTGGGAAGAGATATCTTATGTTTATTGTCCTTTTACATTTACTATTGTTGATGATCTAGGAATGTAACTTTACTGTTGTCCTCATTGTGTTGCTCTGGATAAGGTTAGCTGGAAGCCTAAAGTAAATAAATACCAGCTAAATGTAAAATATTTGTCCCACTGTGAGCAGATAGCTGGAGCAAGGTCATCATTGTGGAAAATACACAGAGGATGCATCATAGGTTTCTATTTTTGTGAATCAATGGAGAATGGCGCAAAGGTGCATGTCACGAGCGCACAGCGCGTGGCGACTGATTTTTGGTAATTTCGTGGCCAGAGGCGCGTGGCACACCTGCGGCAAACTTTCCCTTTAAAAGCAGTGTGCTCTCCACCACAGCTTTTTGTCCAAGCTTCTCCCAAGAGGAAACTGATGTCCTTGTGAAGGAGGTGAAGAATCACCACGAGTAAATATACGGCACTTTAAATAAGGGGTGGAGGAGGAGGCGATAAGACATTTGATTAACCTGTGTTGCTCTGGTCCTAGGAGAACCATTGCCCAATGAAGGAAACGGTTCAATGATTTTAAGCAAAGAGCCAAAGAGAAGTTGGCAGTGAACTGCAGGGACAGTTTGGCTCTGGGACACGACACTTACACAAAAACAAACAAGTATACAACATAACAGCAGCAACAACAGTCATAAAAATAAAAGATGTAATAAAAGGATATAAGATATCTGCTTCTGTGAAATAATACAGAAAATAGCTTTAGTCTGGGGGCAGCACCTTCAGCCGGTCAAAGAAAGACAAGAGGGGTTGCCATGTAGAGTAAAAGTAGAAGAAAAAACGTTTATGGAGATATTGAAATTGGAGTCACCAATTTCAAACAGCCGCAGGCGAGAATAAAAAACTGCGCAACGAAATTGCCACGTCTGGATTTGACTGGACACAAGAGCTCCATACCATGTTCCACTGTGATCACCCTGAACTGGCTAAGAGGACTAATCACTATAGATTGTCAGACAAGAAGCCACTGTCTCTTCTGAAGGGCAGAGCAGGAGCTTCATATGAATAGTGAGTTGCTGGGTAAGGCTGAAGAATTCACCGCTCCCACATTAATGGAAAGTAATTGTAACCATTTCAAAAATTTTAACTTCAGTACCAATAAGTCATGTGACGTCAGTAAACTGCACACAGCATGCTCATGTTACCAACCTGGCTGTCTGTGTTCGCTTCATACCAAAGGATACCAAAGAGGCGAGAGAGGCAAAAGACCTAGCGTTGGTGAGTCCAGCTTTCTCTGGACAGAGCTCTCGCTTCTGGCTGGTTAGGAGACAGGTCATATTTTGTGCATCATTTTTGATTTGCAACTTAGAAATATGGAAGGGGTGGTGTAGCTTTAAATTATACATATATATCATATTTATACTGTATGTGGCTCACTAAGGCAGCTGGAGCACAGCGGCAGTAAATGGTCTCCCAGCTGGTACTGTAGAGCTTAATTACACAAGGACTTCTACAGAGATAGACGCTGTTTGTCACGGGGGATCAGTCATGTGACCTTTTCTGAGATACCCAATACAATCCATTGTCTACTTTGCCCTTTCTCATCCACGTGAAAAAAAACGAGCACAAAAGAGCATAATAATTGTACGTACAAAGATGAATCGCAAGCTCATTAGTGAGCAAATTTTTTTGTGCCCACAAAGTGTTCACCATGACATCTGAGAGAGTGAGAGAACATCATTAGCTGTCAAAGATCCTCAGAGCTTCATTCATCCTTGGAACATGACATACACCTCTGCAGTCCTAATTGCTACTGGTAAGAAAAACCATGTGAAGAATGGACAGTTGTGTGCACCTGCATGCTGCTATGGCTCTAAATTGATCATGTCAACAAAAAGGTCTTGAGGGATATGTTCATTAAATGCAGCATCTCATTCACATTCAGTCAAAACTACTGACACAGGACAATTTAACAGTAATATTATCATGACATACAAGTTCTTCTTCTAATTATTATTATTATTATTATTATTACTATTATGATTATTATGAGTATTATTATTATGAGTATTATTATTATGATTATTATGAGTATTATTATTATCATTGTTATCATTATTATCATTATTGTTGTTATTATTATCATTGTTATTATTATTATTATTGTTGTTGTTGTTGTTATTATTATTATTATTATTATTATTATTATTATCATAGAAGAAGAAGACCTTATAAGTTTGTAAGTCCACTCAGTACAGCTCCCATTAAGTTCACCATCATATTAAAGTGATATGGTCAACTGATACTGTTAACTCGTTAAGGCCCACATTGGATTCCCAACAAACAAATCAACAAATCTCGTCACATCTCCTCAGGCAAGTTGTTCTAAAGTTGTTTTGTGGTCCTGATAAAAAAAAAGCAGGAAAAAAGCAACTATATAAAGAGTGTGCTCCACAAATAAATTCCCTCTGCTGTCAGGAATTGTTCAGAGTCGGTGAAAGGGATTTAGGCACTGCCGCTAAGTGCTACTACAAGTACTATTGCAATACATTGAGCAATAAAGGTCTTCTTTCACAGTGAAGGCCATAGGTATAAAATTATTATCACACGCTTGAGGTAAGGACATGTGTCTGAGTGGTAGCAAGACGATCCAAGCTAACACGAAATGGCCTTGGGGTGGACGGAAATACATAATTGGGGGGAAAGATACGTTCTTGTGTCGTGGGTGAGATGGTGCAATGTCATCTCCAGAATAATAAGCGTTTTGCCTTGAGCAACCCAGAATCTCGGTAAGGTGCAATCGCATCTGTCAGGCCCAATCGCATCTGTCAAAACTCATGGATGGATCCTTATGGATTCTAGGTGACATGTTAGGAATTAGTTTCTTCATACATCCCTCTGAGACACTTGTGTGTAAGCATTTCACCAGTATAGGAATAGCTAGAAATGGGGCTTGGGGTTCAGTGTCTTACTCATTTGAATTCACCATTGTTAAATCACACAAGCACTACAAATCGATCACATCCTGAAATGTAATATCTTTCTGCGCTGCACCATGATGTAGTTAGTGTCACTCTCAACTCAATTAGCTGAGTACTTCCTCTCCACTTTCTATTTAAAGGATTATATTTAAAGTAATTAATTTCCGCAAATAAATCAGTGCAGTGATGCAATGCAGAAACAATTACGGCGAGTAAAGCAAGCAGGCAGTGTGTTTCCTAATTAGCACTTGGAAATGCAATTCTTGTTCACTCTTTATGGACTGTGTGTTTCGTGCCCCCTGCTCCCCCACACATGGTTTTGACTAATTACACATTGAAAAAATGAAAATTTTGACATGTTGATTTCACTGTGATATTTACAGGTTGTTGGAGTTGCAGACAGTGTTCAGTCCCACCTTGTTGATTATGTCTGTAGAGGACAGAGGAGGCAGAGAGCAGAGGTATACAGAAGCCCCTTGGTAGAATGATTGATGTTCCTTCAGTCACTATACCCTGTACTTTGATCTCACCACGCGCCCCCGTGGCCTGATATCAACTTTAGCTCTGGATGTCCCCATTTTAAAAATCCATTAACTAAACATTGCTGTGAAGCAGGTCCTCCCCTTTATTTGCTCCACTGAAGTTCTGATTTACTGTGCTCCATCCAGTGTGTGCCAGTTTCATGACATGATGTTATTGAAGCTGGGGTAATGATTTAAGTTGAACGCCCTCCAAAATCTGCAGCCATGTATGGATAACATTTACACTCGGTTAATAGCCTGCCATTAATCTTTGTTGGAAAAAATTGACAGCTTAGAGCGAGGGGTTTGGGCCCTCTTGAAGCTCTTGGATGTCCATGAAAAACTGCACAAGTGTATAACCTGTAATCACGTGCAATCCCGTCCTATCATTAGGGGTGTTATTAAAATCTGAGTGTACCTCAAAACCTTGGTTATTATGAGTATGAGCTAGAAAATCAATACCCCTCATGCAGTTGAGCTCACGTATTCTACTCAAAACCAATTGCTACTCACAAACACTGTAGGGAGATCATTTCTTACAGAATCCGGCCCAATCAAGTCAGTCAATCAATGCTGCTAAGGTAACCTCCACCCACAGAGGTGGAAAGATGGTGAGCGAGTGACTGAGTGAGTGAGCCTTGGCTGGAGCCAAAATAGTGGTGGTGATGAAGTATGGTGGGGGGTTAATTGAACAGTATTCTACTAATACCTGAAGGGTTGCATTGATGATTGTAGTCTACAAACAGTAAAATGGTTGCCCTACGCAAGGCTCCTACACAAGATAATATCGTCACCTTCTTAAACTAATGGCCTAAGTCATATTTTGAGGAAAATGTTTTTTTTGCCTAAATCATCTCTTCATGATGCTGGCCACCTCTGGTAAAATTGCCTACATCCTTATTGAAAAGATCATGCTGTTCCTACCCTGGTAGTATAATGGCCTATGTCAAGAGTGTGACTTAGGCAATTAAAAAAAAAAAAAAAATGGCTTAAGTCACATTGTCTTGTGACTTAGGCAATTTTACAAGCTTTACTAGATGGCGGCTGCTTCCAGAAGAAAGAAAAACAATATATTTGGTTCAGTTCTTTCTGTTTTTGGAAAAACTTTAAAATATGACTTAGGCCATTAGTTTAAGAAGGTGACGATATGTGTTTTATCAGGAGACTCTTATCGTAACAAAGTTTTGCTGGACTTTTGGTTCAAGGCCATCTGGAGTAATAATATTTCTACAACATGTCAAAAGGGTTAAATGTAAAATGGTCACCTCTGGATGTATTTTAACTAAGACCCTAGATGTGATGTTGCATGGACAGTATCAGGAGCAGTCTTACCACGGCCCTGGCAAGTACTGTACGCTTGTAGTAACAAAATGAGAAATTCAAATTCAATCTTGGGTCATGGCCACCCTCCCACTCGGTCAGCCGACAGTGAACTATTGCCAAACAAAAAAAGAGGAAAATAAAAGTTTTGTTGACAACTTTTTCATATCAAAGAATCAACTGCTGCTAGTGTTTGTTGGTAGCAATATTACCACTGCCTCCAAGCTCAACGAACTCTAGTGAGCTCTAGCTGTACTGTACTTTGCTCAGCTGCAGCTTGTATGTATAGAACGGATGGATTGAAAAGATTGAAGGCTGGGATACAGGGGGGCCATGCCTGCCTTTGCCTAGGGCTAAGGCAAGCAATCACGAAGTCCGTCCTTGGGCACAATACAATGCATCATTTAATGAGATGGGATTCAGTTGAAGTAACCAATCATGCACATGAACCGAAACCTACAGTACAGTTTAATTTCCAGGAATACCAGAGCCAGAGGCACCTCAGGGAATGTGTATTAGTTCAAGTTAAAAAGTGGAAACCCACAAATGCAGGCCTCGGCAGTGACATTTCAAATTTCAAAGTTCAAGCAAGACATTTAGGAGCCTGATCTGTGAAAATAATGTATAATACCCATCCTTATTTGATTTCTCAAGCCGCACAAGCTCCTTGTTCAATTTTCTTGGTGGCATAATTCAATTTTGGGAACACATGCTGCTAAAACGGTTGCACTGCAGTAGCCTTAAATGATGCATATCCATGAAAGTAGGCAATTTTTGTCATGTGTGCATTTTGTGTCTTGCTCAAGGACAGGCCAGTCTTTCTACCACCTGCTCACCATGCCCCCCAAATGACCCAACCTGTCCATATCCATGAAACAAGAGAGTTGAACTGCGGGTGGGGTAAAAGGCAGGTAATGTTTAAGGAGACCCCAAACTGTCAAACACCATAAATTGTGTTGTCATTTTGTGGCCAGCGTCAATTTCTGTCTTGTGTAAAGCAATGAGATTCTATTCATTATATGTAAGAAGGACAGAGGGCAGTCTGAGAAAAATGTTGCATGACGGTTGACTGTATTTGTGAAGTGCAAACCTGAACAAAGCATCAGAAGTCATCAAGAACAATTTTAGAATCGAGTGATGCCAGGTTACATGGGGCTTATAATTTCACCTTGAAAAGTACAAGACAAGGCACTCGTTTACGTGTAAACTTTCTATTTTTCTTATAAACTGTGTATCCTTGACTCGGCATTCACTTCTTTGAAAGCGTTTTAACTGGAACAAACAGCATGGAGACCTTCTTGTGTCCTCTGGGGATTTCTTAGACTTAACTTGCATAAATTTAGGACAGGCAGAACAATAAGCGGTCACAATATTTGATCAGAACTCAAAATACCAATGTTTAGAGAGTATTGATGCCATTATTTTGATGCCTAGCTGATAAATTAGCTGGGGATCAACATTCACATTCTCAGCTCATTTCCTTTCATGAATATAGAGGAAAAGCAATGCTTCGCTGATGGACATTTCTTGAGTATTTGAGCATGAAGCATGAAATGAATGGTTCCCTCAAAGTATTAACTGGATGAGTAAGCTGGTCAGTTAGATAGAATTTGAAATTGAACCGATCTCATGTATGAAATCCTTGAGATTGTTCTACTTTGACTCCCGTTTGTAATGCATGTACTGCCTTTGCATGTGCACGTTGCAAATCAATCATTTGTATGTAAGGGAGTTACTGTACAATGTGGCTATCGCTCTCAATTATGTTGGGTGTTGTTTTTCTGTCTCCCCCAAGTCGAATGTGCATCTCTCATACATAAAGATCACCAGAGCAGAATCTCATTTCAAAGCAAAACCTTTAGGAAATCTGTAGCACTCACAAAACATATTTAGAAGCTCCCACTGAGCAATCTTACATTGATTTGCTGTTTGAGAGACGTCTAAATGGTTTATAGCATCCAGGCCACATAGGGTTTAAAAGTGAAAGTTTAGTAGACGTGTATGGAAATGTAATGTATTTACTGCTTGGTCTAAAGCTGGGCAAATACACAAAGACAAAAAGATCCTGGGTGTTATGAGAGCCAAAGCATTTTCAACATTCAACATTTTGTTGAATAGGGGAATTCATAGGTGCAAACGTCTTCGTACTCTTATAAAGTCCATCTAGTCAACTTATGCTTCAAAAGCAGCTGTGCTAGAGAAATAACGACAATGTCAATAGAAATTAGCTCACAGTGGCTATACCTAGATAGCATATGTGTATACTAGATGTTGTATGTATAGTATATGTAGTGGGTAGCAGATAGTAGCAGTACTAGATGATAGACATTTCACTAATGGTCATTTTTGCAATTTATTGACAGCGATATATTTTATTTTTTGTAACATAACTTTTCACAAGATAATGAACATTGAGGTGACTTAAGTCTTTTAGCCCCAAACAGCTTTGGCAATAAAGCTACAGGAATGTGAGGTCCTTGCTGTCATAGGATCACACAGCACCGTATGACATCGTATGCCATTTTATTTGAGCAGAAGGTCAGCATGCAGAGATAAGTAGTCCCGACACGCACTGAGGGAGAAGCGGATCGCTTGTATAATGCAAAGTGAGCTCAGGTAGACGCTCTGAAGACTTATGTCATTTTGGGTAAGGATGAGGTGGCAGGTAAGCTCAAGGGGAAATTACATCCCCGTTCTCTTGTCTTCCTTATAAGAACAGCAAGGGTCTTTGATTAGGTGTTAATGGTATTTTGATGAACAGATGGTGCAAAGGGCTAACAGCCAGGATGAACAATAAATGTTTCTGCTCCTGATGGCAGAGAAAATGCTTCCATTTAAGCAGATTATGATGGAAAAGGGGGAGTAGATGGCAAGAAATATAATCAGGGAGTGTTGAATACAAAGAGTAGCATGGACAAAGCATATTGCCACTGATAACTACTGTCACCCGAGCTTTCACTTAGAGTGTTGTCTCTGTACTGCAACATTTCAAATGGGAGTCCATTTAGTTGATTGATTAAATACAGCAGTGGAGACACAATAACTGTGGGAGAACAAACACTTTTGTTTTTCTGACATTTCTTGAGATGATGATTGCCAGTGCTGTGGAGTAGTTTCACTACACGTAGTTAAACTAGTGAGTAGCTTGTTCATACTTTATATAAACAAATATATTACAATGTGGATAGTGTTTTAAGTAGTTTATAACTTTACTTATTACTTATTACTTTTTTTTTGTCATTTTGAGGTGTAACTAACTAATGCAACTACCAGCTATTTGTGGCTATAAAAGGAAAGAAGGGAATTACATTTTTTTCATCCTTGTATTTATTTATTTATTTGATCACTACCTGCCTTTTCATGTCTTGATTAAACCTCCTTTGACCCTCTTCCCCCCTATGCTTTTTTTATTTTATCCTGATGGCTGCAAAGGCAGACAAAGCACTCGCACTGTGTCCAGCCCGCCCACTGTAATGAGCTCACTGCCAACCTAAACGGTGGTATTTTGTATTCTATGACGTTGCAGATGTCATATAGTATGATAGACAATATGACTATATAACAAAGAACTACTTTTTATAAGTAACCTCAAAACTATTTTCCTTGAGGGTAACTTTGCTCTAGCTCAACATCTTCAAATGTATAGAACTGGTAGCTTTTCAAACTATACTTTCAAAGTAGCTTGCCCAACACTAATGATTACACAATATGGATTTTCTCTAACTACCATTTTCTAACCAGGCTAGTTGTCAATACAACACTTGAATGTAATTGCATGTATGTTGCTATATATAACATGTAGCTCAGATTGGAGTTGATTTACCCTGCATAGTCTATTAGAGCTGACTTGACTTCTGATTTATGAAGAGATAGATAGTTAGATAGAGAGATAGATAGATAGATAGATAGATAGATAGATAGATAGATAGATAGATAGATAGATGAGGTTTTACTGATATCATGAGATTCAACCGAACCCTTGGCACTACAAACCAAACTATAGACTAGATAATCCAGAAGCTTGCCTCACACCCACTCTCAGGGGAACAGGTTTCTTTAGACACTCAGCACTGTGAGGCACAATTGCTTGCAAGATTTCAAATCCATTATTTATCATGCCAGTACCGGCGCTCTCTACTCCATCATAAAAACCTCAGCACAACAAAGCAATGAGATGTAATCCAACCACTGCGGGTCAAGTCAGTAAAACAAATCTAATTCTTTTCATCCTTTTTTTGTGTGCATTTGTTGGATCCACTGGTGTTTGTTTCCCTTCCAGATGGGAATAGTTCTTTCTTTTATCAAATATTGCTCTGGCTTAGTGACATTTTACATCCACAGGAATTGAAAATGTATCTACTATCAAAGGCATGCTGCTGATGCATCGCCACAAGTGGTTCGCAGATCGATTTTTGTTTATCTGCAATGCTTCATGGAGTGACAATTAACAAATGACTGAGAGGAGACAGGGCCAGGGGAAAGAAGAGTGCAGCTCACACATTGTTCCTCAAATAAAAGCTTTTTTTTTTCATAACTTTAACATTCTGCCCATGTATTTGGAGCCCAAACAGAAATATGAGTTAGTAATGAGTCATCCTGGAAAAGAATCTTTATTTTTAAATGCTGGTAAAGGTGTCCACTGAATTACAGAAAACAGATCCAACACACAGTAATGACTGGTACAAATAGGAAAATTGATATGTGACAGGATTATCACAAACAAAATCCTTGGAGCCCTTTCATTTCCATCGCAGAAACACACAGCTCTAATACTTTTACGGATGAAAAAGAAACTGGTCAACCACAACTGCTTACAGACATGAAAAGCACTTTGATCTACATTTAGTCATAGACATTCTTTACAAGTGAGAAACATAGGTTGTAGGTGCCTTCCTCAAGATTGTAAAAGTTGTACACACATTTGACCAGCACAAACATCATGTCAGGTGACAGGATCTAAACTGCACAGATAGACACTCCATAACAGAGAAACCTAGTTTAAAAGACAGTTTCGTCAATACACGTAATGCAAAATTACAAACTAGTCTCTACCTGGGTCAAGTAGTAGTTACTTGTGTTAACCTGCTTGGACTACTAGATGAGTGGGGTTTACCACACAAGGACAGTTCAGATAGTGACAGTTGTCAATCACAGAAATGTATGTACAAGTTTCTGTGATTGTCTTCTGCACTACTGTCCTGTTTGGGGAAACCCACCCATCTGGTGAAGGATAAAAGTGGCCCCTAGTCCCAACTCCACATAAGGACTCCTAAAGATCTAAATTGTATAGGCATACTGCTGAGGTCCAGGCGACCATGAAGCATCCTCTGGGTTTTAGAGGCTTGAAGTGCAAGTTAGAAAGTTGAATTTAAGTTCTCCAATGGCAAGGGAGGATAGGGAGGGGACTTGACACGCATTCGTCCAGCCCAATGCACAGTGCTATGGTGTAGAAGTCCCAGAGAATAGGCACTTGGACACAAACAACCTGACCAGCAAATTAACTTCCTTTCCTCACCCCCAAAGGTAATATTGAGTGTTACACTACAGTCAAAACAATATAAATAACGGCTGTGGCACGTTGAGTCAGCCTTTTTTTGTGGTTTACTGCAGTTTATGGTTTACTGAGGCCAAAAATGTAATGGTTTTTCAAATCCCTGTTTTACCATTTTATTTTTGACAGGTCTAAAGGGTACCATTCAATATGCCTGCGCTCTAAAAATGCTGCATGAAACGACGAGCATTTAAGAACGGCATAAATGCAGTGAGTTTACAGAACGGAGAGATCTGGCAGGCTGTACTTCAACCTGTAGAAAAACAGATTGGCCAACTGCAGCTAACTGCTGCTGGTGTTTTCAGCCTCATGCCCCTATCACACACACAGCCCTGGAATATGATGGTTGATGGCTGATCCCGGTCCAACCTGTGTAAGAGACAATTCACAATGATCCTTGTATGTGGCATGTCCTGTCCATGTCACCTTATAGTGACATCAAAAGCAGACATTTTTATATTATGTCTACAACATGGCGGATGACAAGATGCTCCAAAGACGGAGCAACACAGGTAAAGTGATGAACCTTCACACCAAGCCAAGCAGAGTTTGATTCAAGATGGTCTCCAGCCCTTCCCCGGGTTCAACCTTTCAAACTGATGGTTGATCTTCATATTGCCTGGGTCACCAGTCCAGTGTGAAAGGAGTATTAGAGGCAGGGAAGGGGATGATGCAGTGTTACAAAATGAACATCATGGCCTAATCCATATGTTTGCAGAGGTCTGCGAGGACAGTGTGACATGAAGATGATAATCAATAAAAAGTAATTGTGAAACACAACTGTCCTCCTCACTCACAGTGTACATTTAATCATACTGCAAATTGAGACTAAGTGGGACTATTTGCCTCTTCAGACTGTTAGTAGATGTATCATCTCTCATAGTCTCCAATAGTTCCATTGTTTGAAATATAACTGGTTTTCAAGAATTTACACTATATTGTATAATTAATACAATATGTGTGTTCATTGTTGCCCTGTCAGATTGTACTGAATGGTGGATGGCAGTGAAATAGAGCCCAGTCAATCAGTAACAGGTGGAACAATATGTAGTATACAAAAGACATCAGGAATGAAGCCAGGGTCGAAAGAAAAATCTAAATTATCCTTTGTAGACACTTTTTGTAGCAGAATTACTCACTTCAAATAAAAGGTTGTTTTACAGCTTTTGAGTCATTTCTACATAAACACACAATTAATCAGACTAACATACTGACACACACACACACACACACACAAACCTGCTGAGCCACAGAGGGGCCTGCTAGAGAACAGTGCTGATCGTGTCAAAGTCCTTGCTGATCTGAGAACTGCTGGGCAGGGACTTGAGGTACTCCAGGTGCCTCCTGGCGTCCTCCTGATTGTGCCTCACGTAGTAGATGACGTACGCGATCACCATGGTGAACCAGCCGAACATGGTGACGAACATGGCCACGTCGGTAGTCTTGTGGTGGAAGTTGCAGAAGTTGATCCCTGAGTCCAGCACCTGGATTACCGGTTTCCCCGCATATTCCTCCTGCACCGCCGTGTGGCAGCTCACCTCGTTCACCGTCTCCGGGTCCAGCCGCAGCTCCCTCAGGACCTCCTGCAGTGTACACTCACAGTGCCAGGGGTTGTTCGAGAGGCTAATCTTGGCGCGGAGACGGGCAAACGCCTCTTTGGGGACACTTTGGATGCGGTTGTTCGAGAGATCCAGGACGCGGAGGCTGTCGGCGACTCCTTGAAAGGCACCGACGTCCACAGTCTCAATGTCATTATTAGACAGATCCAATTCCTGAAGGCGGTGAAGTTCTTTGAAGGCCTGGTTGGGGATCTTGGTGATGTGGTTGGACGCCAGAAGTAAGACAACGGTATCTCGTGGAAGATCTGATGGGATCTTCTCCAAGTTGCGAGACATACATTGGACCACGGTCATGCCACTCTTCTCCATACAGTGACAGTTTTTGGGACAAGCCATCGCTGGTGCACTTGCAAAGAATATTCCAAAGAGCAAGCCCCAGAGGAGGGCAGAGGCATCAAAGATAGGTGATTTCCTGGGCATATCAGGCCCTACACAGTTCCACATATTCAGCAGTGAGCTCCCACTAGTCCTGTCAGGCAAGAGCACTCATGGTTTCACCTCTTCGACCTCAAACAGTAGTCATTGCAGCATCATTATGGCTTCCAAAATGACAAATTTACCAGGTTCTTTGGACGACCTTAGAGGTTTTTCTTGAGGTAATCCCTCCAAATGGATTTGTGGTAGTTTCATCTAGTGCTTTCAAACAGATTTCAAGAGCTCAGCCACAAATGAGGCTCAATGACCATTGTCCAGAGAGGGACTCTATCTCAGGTTTATTGTGGTGATGGTGAAAGCGTCAGTGAGTGAGGAGCTGGGCTGAACAACAGCGGAATCAACATGCCATGTTGTGCACTGAAAGAAACAAGGAAAATAATGTTACTCAACAACAGTAACCGTGTGCATGTGTGCATGTTAGGAATTGAGACTATTTTCCAGGGAAAAACAATTTTCTGAGTGCATGAGCCATAGTTGTTTGTTTTCCTAAATTGAGCACAGCCAATTCTATTCCTATAATGTTTACAAAATGCATTTCATGATTACTGAGGAAAATCCATTTAACTTAAAGGAAATCTCATAAACAGGCAGACACACAACTGTAGTATCACCAGCATTATTTAATTGAATTAGAAAAGCTGTGATGTAGTTGTGCTGACTGTAAACATTAAAATGAATGAGGCCAGAGCAGCTTATAGTGCATATCAACAATAATTACACTCTCATAGCTGGACAAAAACAACAATAACAATTCATCTCCCATTGCCTCCAATAATGAGGAAAGGCTTGTCTGCACAGCCCACCTCATTTCAAGGACCACCGTCTTTCATTCACAGATACATGGCTGGTACAGCTGTAGGCTCTACAATTACTCCATCTGTCATGCAGGAGCATCATCATTTTGGGGCTGTGCACCCTCTTGTGGGCTATACTGATCACACAACTAACCCCTCGCTGTGTTCGAGGTCATCAGCTCCAGAAGTCGGTGTTTTCATTTGCATCTATTTCTTTCTTTCACATGCACACACACACACACACACACACACACACACACACACAGAAGCAGTCTTAAGTAAGCCCCTCAGCTTCACATTTCAGTCAGCGCCCAGCAGGAGGTGTGGACAAGATGTGGCACCTTCATACACAAGCGCATCTACGACACCCTGCAGGGATATTATGGCACCAGTATGTTTTAAATTAAAAATATGTAGTATATTTGTCTGGCACGACCTCGTCTGCACATGCATGGTCCTGCTCTATCATATTGGGGGTTGATGTCTCCAAGATGCATTTCTGTGGTCATTCTTTAAATGAAATTAGGTCACTAATAATAAACAATAGATTTTTTTTCATCATTATACTGAAGGAAACATTCCAGTTTTACAGACAAACTTCTAAATGCTCGGAGTAACGTTTAAGGACGCAGACCAGTAGGACACGTTTACTCTCTGAGACATTTGGGAAAAATATAAGCTGAAACGGTTGGGCGAACATGAGGCTTAGCAAATTGGTGAGATTAGTGTTGTATAAAATATGCTACTACTCAATCAGAGTTGCAGAGTAAGAAGGGTCTGTAATATCGCAGCGTTATAGTGGCGTGTTGTATCAACATTTGGGGTAATATAATATAGAATCAGCATCTCACAAATCCATATATAACCTATAGGTAGGTTATGAAAATAGAAAACCTGTTTCTTAATGCAATTAAAGAAAACGACTATTGGGGAACTTACCTGTAGACCTATTGGGAAACAGTTTCATCTACTTTTTTCATCCAATTGATGGCGACAGAAGCCGTTGTGGTACCCAAACGGACTCATCGATACATACTGTAATTATTGTCTTTGCTCGTATTCCAACTGTAAAGAACAATAGAAAAAAAGTAGTCGGCTAGTTCAACTCCACCACGTCCAACTGTCACTGTAGAAAAGAATAAAAACCGTAAAGTTCCCGAACGAAGTTATGAAATGTCCCAGACAAAAAAAAAACGCATCACATCTGATAACGGGGTTGTTTTGTTTGTCTTCTTTAAAAAATCGAATTAAAAAAAAAGCACAGTCACACTTGTTGAAGATGTTCCAGCCCGGTCTGAAGGAACCGCACCAGCCACACTCATCTCTCGCGGAACTGCGCGCACGTGGCCAGGCTCGCCAGAAGGAGTCCGGCTGCGCGTGGATTGGGCTGCTGTTCTCCTGGCAGCTTTCCTCGTCCTCCAATTCCCATGCCTGTCTGCCCTCCCTCCTCTCTGCCCTGCCCTCCCCTCTCCTCTCCTCCCCAGAAAGGAAAAGAGGAAATCTGACAGTGGGGCGAGATAATATCACTTGTTTCCAATGCAGATCACCTTCGTGCGATCGTCATTTTGTCATTTTCATTTAAATGTAGCCTTTATTTGACCAGGTAAATCAGTTAAGAACATTGTTTTATTTAGACTGAAGGCCTGGCAGGATACTAGACTTGATATTAAGCTGCTGACACTAGAAAAAATGCTGGAGCAAGTGAAACTGCATTAGATGCACGTGGATTTTTTTTGCAGTGAAGCAGAAGACAGAACAGAGAGAGAGAGAGAGAGAGAGAGAGAGAGAGATGCACTGATACCATGATGTTAAACAGCCTAGCTCAGACCTAGCCTATGTCTTCTTGGACTTCAGTTTGTTAATATTCCATCACCTGTTCTGTCTAACAGTTTATCAACACACCAGTGTGTTAAGGGATTTATCACTGTATTGGACAGCAGTGGCTATTATTCCACACTCCTTTTGATGGAAGAAAAACCTAGACCAGCTGCATCATATTATGAAGGTTCTCTCTGAACTCGATGTGCAGTGATCATCTGCAAGTGCTGCTCCTTGTAAATGTATAGATTTCCTTTTTTATTCTTTTCTTGTATTATTGTGTGCACATCTTTGTATTTTTGTGCTGACACTAAATGTGATACATGTTTGGGGTCCACCACTAAATATCCACACTGACTTCCCTGAAGGGTTAGGGAAGTCAGTGTGGCTATTTAGTGGTGCTGGTCTTTTGTCTGATGAAGAGCCCAGAGCTCAACATGTTACATAAATTGGGATGTGTGTGTTTTCACTCTGCTCTGCTTTTAACAAATGATCAGGGGCCCTGCTATGAATTCTGGGCACGTTGACAAGATGGTCGTTGACACTGGTCCCCCAACACCAATACGTCTAACTGCTAAGGACAGTATGACCTCACCTCTTTTTTCTTCAAGTTGGGACCCCCAGAACCCCCCCTCTTACCCTCCTCCTATCCAGTGCCACCCTTCCTCACATGGCTATCAAGGTAGCATTTCTACCAACGTTTTTCGCTTGTTGTTACAATTTGGGGGCGGGTCATGAAAAATCCCGAGGTCATGTTTGATTTCCTTGCGAAAATTTCTACAAACACGGGCTCAGAAAAGTGAGTTCCTCTTCAATTCTATAACACCAACCCCATGTGATCCAATTGTAGGACATCTGGACCCAGTGTTCCAGGTGTCATTTGTGCTAGCAAGGACTGCAGGTTTTTGTTCCTGGGCCCAGTCCCTTCACAGTCTCAATCCCACAATCCAATGCCTGCCAGCATGATAGATCGCATTATAAATGTCGCTTCACCACTCTCTTGAAATGGACGCACGATAGATTAACCAAGTTCTTTAACTCTACTGCAATGGACTACACTGGCAATGGTACCAACTAAACCTTTCTTATTTTCAAACATCAAACAAGTGTATCAGGAAAAAAAGCACCAAGAGAGCACTATTCCTCTATATTGTCAGTAGGACTAGCCAAACAGTTTTTATTCCAGTTTCAGCTACATGTATCAGAGAGAAAGCGCAAAACATGCATTTGAATTTAGCTTGATTGCCAATTGATTGAGCAGTGCATGATGTCTAAATGAAAAGACCAGCCACTGATAAAGAAACGTCAACCTATGTGGCTCAATCATTTACTGGTAGATGCTGCTGAAAGACGATGCTGCCTTCTTCCTCTTATTTTTAATGTCCTTGGGGAAGGAGTGTGGGTAAGTGAGAATGCAAGTATTATATATATATAAATGAAATCACTTGTGTTGTCTGGACCAATAATATCAAGCGTAGACTGACTACAGAAGCATGGCAGCTCCACGCAATCTGGCTCTGAATGGAACAGCAGTTTTTTTAATAAGCTCAAACAGTGTGCCTCCTTTGTATCCCAAGCACAGCACCTAATCCAACTAATCACCACCCATCCTTCATTCATTTAGTCACAACAAAGGGAGAGTCCAACAGTGATAAATATGCTAAATTAGAATCAATGAATGCAAAAAAAAAGTGTGTTTCTCTGAATACAAATTGCTGCAACAGCAGGTAGGAGAAGTGATTTTATCCTCAGATACATTTGCTGTGTTCACTGGGTGAGGTCACACACACACACACACACACACACACACACACACGTATGCTCTCATACAATGTTGCCCTTTGTCTGACTGAATAAAGGATCACAATAAGGGTCACAGGTCTTTATCTTTTTTTTAGTATTTTTTATCTTCTACTAGTTTCTCTCAGAATCATTATTGTTATTTAAAACAGCGCTTTGGCAACACGTGTCAAATGTCATGCCAATAAAGCCCATTGAATTGAATTGAAAATATTGGTGTCGCTCTGCCAAAGCACACATTTTACCAAAGGACACCAAAGCACTGTGACATTCAGATAAAAGAAATCCAAGGTCAGGAGTTCGGGGCAGAGCTGCTATGGGACCCATAGAAATGCCAGCGCATGTGCTGCCAAAAATATGCAGCAGGTTTTCCATGTCAGCGACTTGTGCTCACCATCTTCAATCAATTTAAGGAATGAGGCAGAGAAACTGTGTGTGTGTGGGGAGGGGAGAAAATGGTTATTCATCTGGATGAACAATGGCACTAGGTTTATCTTCATATCGAAGCATTGTGATTAATGTTGTCACAGTTTTTCCTCATGTCAGACTTTCAGTTCTGTCCTAAATTCTTGTATGTGGCTGGTTGGTGGGGATGCGGTGCATAAGGTGGCATCATTCCACCACTCGTCTATGATGATGTGTTTCTAATGATCGCCATCTATTTACATTATGCACACTTTAGGACAAATGTGACTAGTCCCAGCCTGTAATTGCCTGAGGGACGACTAATAACAGTCCTAAACACAAAACACATTCATCCAAGCCAACCAAGAGCCAAGGGAGGTGGCCCTCTGATGCGCGTGTGTGTGTGTGTGTGTGTGTGTGTGGAGTTTCAGAGGTTGGCATGGTAGAGAATACTCAGCAGGCATTAACAGGTCCCAACACCCTTCCTGTTCACCTGCCTCTTAATGAATCCCCAAATGCTCTGGAATCCATAACAAACAAATTACATGTGTCAGCTTCCTCAAATTAATTCCACCTTTTGTCACCTACCCAGTTCAAGCGCATCAGTTTGTGGACACAATTTTAAAACAAATTGAAAGTGCAAGATACTGATAATCGGACGCTTTTGTCTTAAACAATTTATCACAATTACCAGTACTCTTATTGTAGTGGAAGCCAAGGAAGGAAAGCACTGGCAGCGAATGGCATCCACAGGCAGGGAAGTGTGGTGTAACTGTCTGATTAGCTGCTGTAATACATCTAGAAGTGGATTTGTGGTGAAACAGTGATTGTACTGATGCATGGCAGGAAGTAGGCCTGCAGAGCATAATCCATACTGCATCAACCAGCAATCATATGACACAGTTCCTCAATATGTTATGGATAATGTTCAATATATACACAGTATGTGATGTGCAGTATAAGGTGCTGTTCAATATGCTTCTGCACAAAATGTAATCTAGACAAATTGGATTCAGATTAGAATTCTGATCGGACATTCCCGTTCGTTGTGGAGAAAAGTTGTTGTCGCATGCAGAAGCCAAGTGTTGTTGTCAAACTCGTTCCCCAGAGACAGACAGGTTGGAAAGCTAGGCGTAGGTGGCAGGATGCCCAGTCGGTCCAGGAAATTACAGCATAATGTGTGTGGGCTGGAAGTGTCAGCAATCAAAATACAGCCCACGTTGGGGTCAAGGTGATTTCAATGTCTTGGATCGAATAACAGATTGGGTCCTCATAAGGGAAAAACAGATGAGTCAGGCCAACCAACTCACGAGGAGCACCACTAGTAAGGTTTCTCTCTCCTTGTTCCGTACAGCTTCTCTAGTTTTCTTTTTTACTAAAATGTTCTGTTTGTTTTGTTTTGTTTGCTCTTTTTTGTGTTTTTTGTTTTGTTTGTTCTCCCCTCCATGTAAAGCGTCTTTGGGTACTTAGAAAAGCGCTATATAAGTCCAATGTATTATTATTATTATTATTATACAGGTAGTCAGGCAAATAGTAAGAGGCACAGTGCAATGTCATTTGGATATATTTGCATTAAACCACAGGAAAAATAAATGGTGCCACTGTCATGAGTACATTTTTATTTAATGAATATTATATTATATATTATATTTTTTTCCAAATCTCTGTTTTGGTGATGAAATTAAGAAAGTTGTTCTGTCCTGTTTCCTTTCCAGTTGAAAACAATCAGCAATTCTTTTTTTTTCTGAGCTTGTAAAGTTGATTCATGTTTTTATATCATCTTGTTTGGACTACTGCAATTCTCTTTACTCTCTCTACTGTCTGTAGTACAGAACTCAGAAATAAGGCTTGATTTTAAGATTTTACTGATCACCTTCAAGGGTTAGGGTTAGCTTGTGCTGGACTTGCACCTAGCTACACCTAGCTACACCTCAAATCTCAGCCTGAGCTCCTCGGGCAGGGGGCTGCTCGTCGTTCCAAAACCCGGGCTGAAAGCGACGCGTGATCAGGCTTCTCAGTAAAGGCACCAGTAATGTGAAAGACGCTTCCTCAGTGTCTACTTTTAAATCACTTTTTTACTTAGCTTTTGCGTCTAGCATGCTCGCCATCGTCTTTGGGTTTCATGAAACATAAAACCCAAAGATTAATCACCCACAACCTCTCACCCTGACCCTACTGCTGTCACCCAACTGACTCTGTCACCTCATACCCACGTCACTTTACGTCCAATGCACATGCACTTTTATACCTGTACATCTGTATATATATACTGTATATGCATCTCTAAGAACTGTTGTCAATCCTGCTGCTTTTTCATATTCATACATTTTTTTATCCCTATTTCTGTGTGTGATTTAATGTATACCTACCCAGTTGAAACGTGCATCGTCCCTAACGTTTCATTGTCCAGTATGACTGTAAGTGATACTGTACATATGACAATAAAAGACTTGAACTTGAACTTCATGGTTATTTTATTATCTCTTCATTTTACAAATAACTAATATACAAATTAATAATGAGTGAAAAATACAGGCCATCCTACTTTTACCAGCCAGTTTTAAATGTTAATTCAAACGATTCCTGTTCTGGGTAGCAAGATCATAATTAGCCCTTCATAGTGAAACTCAACACCCTCACGTTTTATACACACATTAAATAAAGTCTGTAAATAGACGTCTGTTTCCCCAAAGCCCCCTGTAAGAGCATGAATGACTCATAAGGTAAACTACCTAATTGCATTTCATACACACTTTCATGAAACATAAATCCCAACCTTTCTGTAATGAACTAATCTCAACCCAAGGGTGGATTCACTTCCTACCCAGCATGCCTTGCTCTTTGCTCTGAGAGTACTTAGGAGAACAGTGTCTAAATTGACATGCAGCAGGCAAATGTTGCACCAAAATGTTGAGGAAGTTAACTTTCTCTAAACCAGACGTGAAGTTCCATAGGTGGTCCGAGAAGCATAAAGAGAGAACGTGTTTTAATGTGCCAAGATGTCATCTTTTTAGTTTGCATGAGTAAGAAAAATAAATCACCTCCTCAGCACCCTCCTCTGATGACGATGATGGCTAATCTCTCCTTATCTATGTCTTCCTGTCGTGTTATTGACAGCCACCAGTAATGACACTGCCACCACCATGACCAGCTAAAGGCCTTTAAGGACTGCAGGAGACATTGATCGCTGTGTGTGTTTTTAATTATAAATGGGTCTAAAGCAGTCCTCAAAGGACTTTCTTCCATCCCCAAATGTCAGTGCGAATTGGTTGCCATGTTCAAATACTCTGAAGGCGGTCGTATGATGAGGGCATTAGTGCGTAGATTACGTTCACATCTTCATAGCGTCTTACTTTTGGGACGTTGTCACCATTTTTTTTTGCCCTTGAAGTCTGTGTGACATTGATAACGTAGCAGTAATCGGGAGGAAGGGATCCAAAGGAAAGGTAGCCAAGTTCATAAATGGAGGAGGCATAAACAGAAACCTTAGTAAACAGGAATCCTTTAAAGAGAACGTCCACAGTGAGTCGCCGTATATGCAAAGAAAAAATGTCTTTTGAATGACTGATGTTGTGTCACCAGCTGTGGAAACCCAATTTCACTCCATCTTTACTATCAGAGGCCTTGTGTGAGCGTTTTCTTTTTCAGGTCTACTTCAATGCTGACAATCTGAATAAGGTAGTGGGAGGACAAGCAATTACTATGAGGGCAGATAATGGGGACGAGAATAAAGAGGGATCCCAGTGGATCTCACTGGTAAATCCCACCAGTATTATGAGTCCTTCCACTATATCGCCATCCAATGAAAACCTCGTATCTTCAAAAAGTCACCTTTCCATGACCTTATTCAGATTGACGATCATGGGTTTTTGTAAATGTATCCTTGTTTTTGAATGGGTTGCATGGATCGTAAGATGATGAAAACTTCTTCCTTTGGCCCGAACCATAGAGCCATAGCAATCACATTAAAACGTCTTTTCAGTATATGTAACTTTCATGTAGCTTCCTCTTTTCAAGACAAGGTTGCCAACTGTTTAGGGCAAGGATTACATTTTCTTGTTTAGAGTCGGGGAATGTGCCAAATGCATTTGGGGACTTGGGGAGAGTAATCAAAAAGGTGCTTTAAATTTGGCATACTTCCAGGCACGAAAGATTTGGTGAGGACTGATGGTAGAGCAAGCATACAAGGTGACCTCTTGTCTTGCCCCAAGAGTGACGATGCTAAATTGGAAACACGCCTGTGGACACTGGCGCCTCCCCTGGCTCTGTCCCTTGTGCACGCCATCCAATGTCGGCTCAGATCACAACATAATTATATCCAATTAACAGCAGCGACCCTTTTAGACGGAATTACAGTAGCAGCCACTGTATCAGACTACCTTTTTCTTCTGCATCCGTCCTGCATTAGTACTGCAGTTAATTCTTTCTTTAATTTTACACAGTAGATTCAAGTTATTATATTGGAACAAATCTATAACGTCTCTCAACCAGACCTATCCTCTTGAGGACGGAGCCAAAGTGCAGCACTAGTTCAGTAAGAAAGCAGTAATAAGTATGATGGTGTTTTGCTGTAGGTCAAGCCTCTGTATCTGTATCTGCACTATGTGGATAACAGCAAATTGTGTCATACAATTTGATCAAAATGAGCAAGTTCTTGCAAGGCCGTCTTTGTTTTTTTGTTATTTATTTAATGTCACTTTCAGAAAACAAACCTATAAATGATTTCACCGTTTTAATTTAAAATGTGTTCCTGTCTGTTGTTATGGGGTCCAACAGTCTCCGAATGAAAACAGATCCAGATAAGATTTTAATCAAAAGAACATTGCCTATATGTAAAGGTGCAATAAGCAATATTTTTGACTCTTATTTGACATTGATAATAATTTTAACTGAGGCGACTCTAAAACTGCACATATAAAAAACTCTAAGGTAGGGCAGTACAGTATGACTAGTGGGTTGATGTGTGTGTGTAAAAGGTAATTTCCACCTTTCCAGTTTCTGCACATCTCTTTGGTTTAGACCTGACTTGCATTGGGATGAGGGCTATAAAACACTGTGGTGAACATTTGGTTCTTAGTGGGAAACCACCAGACTCTGAGTGCATGAGCCAATCACATAGGAGGATTGAAATTTAGGTCATTCAAAGGGAAACAGTGCCTTCAGCCTAACAACCTCGTTAATTGTCATAAAGCTTGTCTGCAACTTGCAATTCTAGGCAATCTACAGTAGCTGCTGGTCCATTTTGAGCATAAGTATTATATAATTGATCTCATGCAGGTTTATCTTCATGTGGGTGGTCCTATTTGGAGTCGTAGTCACAGATGGACCCAATATAGATCTGTTCAGTAGAGGGGAGGTGGGAGTCGTTAGACCGATAGACGCATCTACTGAAGTGTCCTTGGGCAACAGACTGGATCACTACCAGCTCCAAGGGTCGTGTTCTGCAGCCTACTCTGTGCTCTGACCTTCCTGGAGGGGGACAAACAAAAACACAACTCCCCGACAGGAATCAATGAAGTATCACATTATTTTATTTTTTAAATTAGATCAGTATAGATCCAAATGTTGCTAAAATGATAATTACTCCATTGGGTCTTAAGAGAGTGGAATTTAAATGACGCTGATCCTCAACTCTTTGATTGCAAAGTGGTACCGGATCACTTGATGCCCTCTACTGGCACAAACAGAAGAGCAAATAGCTACAGCCTGTATCACTGTTGTTATCACTTTGGACTTTTAGTTCTCTACTAGCCATTAAAATGTATCAGAATTTGTTTTAATAATGTGATTTTATATGAATAAGTGTCACTTTTTCCAAATGGCAAAACTCAGATTTTGGAACAAAATGATCCTGGAGTATCTGCTGCTTCAAGTTGTTTGTTAAATGTGAATCTACTACACACTGAAGTCTTCAAAGTACATTTCATGAGTGGAGCAACATGAGAGAAAACAAGACAAACATGACATGGTCCAGGTCAAGGGAAAAAAACACAATCTTTATTCTCTCCTGTTTACAAAACATTTCAGAGTCAACCTCAGTAAATGAAATCTAATACAGACCTGCAAGCAGCAAATGATCAAACTGAAACATGATCACTCATTTTCTCAAACAGCATCACCTCAAAACAAACCTTTCATTTTGTTTGCTGCTCTAGCACAATAACAAAAACATGAAAACGTGTTAATGTATGGATAAAATGACATGAGGTGCTTCTGAGCTCCACAGCATTGTGTGACGTGGATGATCACGAGCACGAGTGATGCCATGAATCTGGAGGACAGCAATAAGAAACAGAATCAAAAAGACAACTGAGATGGTTGCAAGCCAGTCATTCTTGGAAGTAGCATGCCTATAGCTTTGTTGACCTGCCCTGCAGTAAGCCCACAGACACTGAACCTACCAACGCAACCCTTTATGGCGCTGTGTGTGTGTGGGCGGGAAAAATCGCATGCTACACCACGGGAGATCACTTGCATGTTTGGATGCAGTCAACAGTCTGTTGCAGTGTATTGTTGATTTTGCAATTTTTCAAAGACATTCTAGTATATAATGGAGCTTAGCGTGAGTTCAATCAGGAAGGCTACCTACTTCATCCATCATTTTGCCAGCAGGAAGAAACACAACAAGCTCAGCATTGTCCAACCACTCTAGCCCACGCTCCTTGCTCCTCCCCTTCCTCCCTCTCCAGAAACCAATCACTAACCATTTCCCTCTATTTGTATCCTCTCAGCTGCTTCCGTGTTTCTGTCATTTCAATTTCAGTCTGACGCACCACCTCCTCCCCCACCACCACCAGCATCACGGCTCCATCAGATATCCAGAAGGGTCAGATCTCCAGCCCGGGGGGTCCTCCTGTCTCCTACCTGCCCCTGGGAGCTTCACCCTATCGCTGGATACCTCTTGGAGTCTACACCAAACCTATGCTCATGCACATTTTCTCATGTTGTTAATAAACTTTTATGATTGTAATCCTCTCGTGATTGAACTAAAGATAATTCAGAAATTATTATATCAGACCATTGTGAGTTCTGTAAGTCATGGCGCCTTAACGCAGGGGCATTACATTTTAAACACAGCATACTGACCTGAAATAACATGCACCACTGGTTGTGTTAACAGTGCTGGTATGTAGAGTCCTTATATGAGAATGGCAACTGATTACATTTTGAGAGTAACCTTTGTACACCTAATAATCTTTCAACAAATAATCAGTTCCAACAATAATCTACTGCAATGTTCAAGTTCCTGATTACACAGACATCCTCAAGGATAATGCATGACATGTAGCTGAAGAATGCCAAGCAAATGAGGAAATTTGGAAATACATTCAGTTTTAGCTTCAATGTCAGGGACACTGATTCGGTCTCCATATGTCGGAGAGACAAGCTGACAGCTGAGCCAGATACAACCTGGTGGGAACAAGGAGGAATCAGATGGCGGGGCGACTGCAGATGGATTTTTCTAGCTTCATAAAACCGGGCAAGCATGATTAGATTTGATAATAGCTTGAAACCGGTGAAAACAACAGTTGGTTAATTAAAGATACTAATATAAAAATGATGTTCCCAATGTTTTTTTCTGTATGACAGCGCGAACACTGGAAACATATTGCATTCATTTATTTTGATTGGTCGACAAAATTACACCTGTAACAGGCTTCCACGAGAAAAGAGCTGAAAAACAACATGAATGATTGTAAACAATTTTGCTTCCCAGGAGCTTTTCAGCCCTTCGGAGATGCACTCTTGAAACCTTGAATAATAATAGCTTTCTTGGTTCAGTAGTTCAAACAAGGTTTTCAGAGAAATGCTCTAAAAATCAAGCAGAAATATGTCACAGATAAATAGGAGCTGAATTCATGGTATTATATGGTGACCACATTCAAACCTTCCCATCTCTCCTACATGTAAGTGCAAATGTATATGTGACATTTTTCCAGCTTTACTTTGCGGTGTATGCCACTCACATCCATGTTATGGTGGAAACATAAAGAACATGGTTATATGTTGTCGGGGAGTAGATGAATAAAATGGGATTAATAGGATGCATTTGGATTTCACTCTTAGATGTGGTCATTACTTATTTTCATTTTTCCATCAAACCTTTGTGACAGCTTTCAAATGAAAGTAGGAAAGATGGATATTTTTGCAGCAGAGGGGATGTTTACTGGCCTCTATTGGGCATGTCCAAGCCGTCGTTTGAACATTTACTGTTCATTCTGGTCATTTTCCATCATAGTTTTTTCCATTAGATTTGAATTCAAAATGCAGTGATGGCTGCTGTGTTCTGTGCACCATGCAAGACAATCTATACTGCACATACATACAGTGCATTCAAAAAGACAGGCAGCCAAATGTCTCGAGGTGTACCAAAGCAAAACACTTATCAGTCATGAAATGAGTAGAGGAAGGACTAAAATAAAGTATCTGGTTGATAGTTGCTTCCTGACATTTTTAATTTAGTAATCTATTGATACAGGTGATAGTCTAAATATGGAATATATCATGTATCATGTATCAAAATATTATATAGACAAGGATGAGACCTGTCACATTTTTAAATGAAAACAATTTATATTTTCTACGTCATCTCATACTTTTATTCTGCATTCCTTCGCAAAAACAAATAATTTCCAGCTGCCTGCAGTGCAAAAACAAAAATAAAGCGATGTATTAAAAGATGAGGTAAAAAGAAAGTCGCAGTGAAACAAATGAGAAGTGCATGAGATGCCTTGAAAGGTACTAGAGTGTCAAAAAAGTAAAGTGTCCTTTCAAACCAGAAACAACAGGGTTTCGATAGGTGAGGAGAATCATAGTAACAGTGCAGGTATACATGTTTACGGTAAACACTAGAAATGATAAAAGTTAAAAATCACTTAAAAATCAGGACAGTCAAATACAGAGGAAATAAATAAACTAGGTGCAATGCCATTTGCTCAAGGGTCATGTGATGCAGTGAGGGAAGATGGGTAGAAATTAGAGTGTGCCCATTCCAGTGACCTCAGACGTCAGCCTAGGGGGAAGCAGGGGAAGAGGGGAGGAAAAGATAGACATAGAGAAAATAAAACAACTGTGAAAAAGGAAGTTATGCAGCAATGGCTGGTCTTTGTGCTAGAGTTTTGTGCTGTTGCGTGTCTATATCATAGATGTGTCAATGCACTTTCATTGAACCTCTTCATGGAAAAGACCTTAACCTCTAAATACATGGCAACATGACCGTACAATAACTGTACTGTCATAACTAGCAGCGTCCTCGTATAGCCATGCGGTGGACAGAACAGAAAAAGTTGATGGTGTCGTAAAATGCACTTCGGTTCAACGTAGACACTGTCCCCTGACAGAAGCATCACATCACTCTTCCTTCTAACAGCACTGCCTCGTAGCAGTCAGGTGGGTCCGTGATTTTTCTTTCCTTTTTTTTCATTTTCCACTTTTTATATTTTTATTATTTCTAGACAAGGACACAACAAGACTAAATAGGCAAAGTCATCTAACCTAGCAATGAGAGAAAAGAAATACAACAATATCCTTGGAATTAGGCATGCTTTAAATACTTAACTATACACTGGCTTCATGAACTTAAAGTAAATTCCGCCTTTCTTGTCTTGACTTTAACTATGTGGCTCCTTCGGTCTAACGCTAAAGGCTTGTCGTCAAGTGCTATGAAAATCCAAGGGGGTCTAGGGAAGTTCCACGGGAGAACACACAATGGTTAAATGTGAGGCGGTGGTTTTGACGTTAGCTTCTGACAACAGAACCAGATTTGGGGTGACTTCAGGATGTTGTCATGGATGAGGGGTCATTCCACATGGCAGCCACGTCCCTGAACCTGCCATTGGAATTGTGGGAAAGCAATATCCATTAGTTTCTCCAGACTCTCCTCTAAAATCCCCTTAAAAAGTCAAAGACACAAAGCCCTGGATGCAAGTATGTGGGTTCTCCTGCCATAACACTGGCAGGCAGGCAGCCTGAGGACATCTCTGAGGTTCGATATTCTCAGAGCTGTGGAGAAAACGCACATTTTTTGTTTCTTTGTTGATAATGAATTAAAGGTTCCAGTGGACAGAGAACAAAAAAAGGCAGATGTAGCAAAGCATAGCAGCAAAAATTCAAATGAAAAATGTGCTTTTATTGGTATGTATTGTATCTTACACTACCCAGGCCCTGGTTATTCAGCCTTGGGGCTTTAGAGATACCGACTTATCACTGGAGTCAGTTACTCTCCATTTGAAAACATAAATGGATTACGTTCCAAGACATCATGGTTGGATCTCAATAATATCTGGTATTAGAGGTGTTGATTCTATACACTTGTATGTGTTGTTATATTTTGTATTTTGAGTGCAGTGGCTTCTGGGTCATTCAACTTACTAAGCCAGTACTACTGTTCAAAGACACAGTTTACTTGGTTGTTATTGCTCCCATTTGTCAATCATTTCCAACAAAGTTTAACTACTAGGAAAAAAGGAGCAGAAAAAGAAGCAGCCAGTCATAATACCAGTAAATGCCACTAAAAGCCGCCTTCATTGAGTCATCTGAAATTTACTTGTCAAACATTCAAATCAGACTATCTGTCTCTTGTCAAAATCTGACAGTGATCTGATGTCATGTGGTGAGTCTTTTGGTGACTCATCAAAGTACCAGCATCAAAAGTGTCAAAACTAAATTAGCTAGGGATTTTTTTTTTAATCAGCACATTTTCAGACAGCTTTCGTCTCAGAACTTCACTACGAACACACTTATTCAGGTATTGCTTTTATCTTGGTCTGTGCCGGGGCCCGGCTGTTCGAATTAAAGGTTACCTGGCATTGATGAGATACTGCGCCAGGCTGATGTTAGCGGGGGTCCCTGTGATGGTGATCTGGCGCTCTGACGAGCCCTCCATGGCGTTAGCAATTTTGATTTGCGCCCCAGACATCTGTCGGATCTCATTTATTTTGGTTCCCTGGCGTCCGATTATGCAGCCTATTAGCTGCAAAAAAGAACAGAGATCCTTGAACAGGAGGCAAGGAATCACTAGTCTTAATAGATTTGAGCGATGAGTGTCTGACATAAAGAAGAGGAAATTCACTGGGTTATGAAATGGTCGGACCAGGTTCATTTTTTCCATCATTCAGGAAAATGAAGTGAGATTAATAATGGCAGCATGGTCAGTTAATCAGTCGACACAGATTAAGAATTGACATGAAGTCGTTGAATCATTGTTGGCTGTGCTTTCTATTGTCAATAAAACAAAAGTAGTAATAGTCAATATCTCAATGCACTCTACTATTAGTAACTTTCTGTGATTGTCCTGGTAATGAAATAAACACCAATTTCAATTTAAAGTTTCATCCCCAGACACATTTTCAGTCAATAAGATTCACTACACTCTAAGAAGGTATTCCAACAATGAGGTTTTTGCACCACTAAAAGTTTCTTCAGCATCATTTAATTCATATACAGGGCAGCCTAATAGGGGGCAACTAGCAGATTGGATCATTTTGACGTAACATTTGAAGATTAGAACATTTTGTCCCAAATAGCCTCAACCAACCATCCACACCATAATGGAAAAAGTTCCAGAAAGTTCAGTTTCTGGCTTTACTCACATCATTGGGAATGGTGAGTTCATGGGTGCTGGCTGGGGGACTGGCATCCAAACCTGGATTGGGGAGCAGGGGGACAAGAGGGGATTGCATACAAATGTACTTTTAAAAAAGTCACTTCAACAGTAGCAAAAATTGGGGCTGAAACCTATTGAGTACTATAAAAGAAATCTTATTGCTTCATGGAACATTTTTCAAGTGACAGGTCTTCTGATAAAATCTGATAATAATTCCTTTAAAAGCTAAAGAAGAGGGAATGTGTCTGTTTTGTTTTCTGCTCTAATGGTAAGCTAATGGTTTTATTTGAACTTTGAATCCATTTAAAGTATATTTTCTGCACTACTCCTCCTTATGAAATCATGTACGTGCTTTGAAGGATACATGGAGGATATTTGGCTGAAACGCATGTAAAAGAAGACACCTGCTTGTTTATTTAATCAATCTCTCCTGTCATATTTAAAATGGTAATGACCACATCCTTGTAGACGACAGAGGCGAAGAAGGAATCTAGCATAGCGGTCTTTATTCATGAGACCTTCACTGGCTCTTTTAGAAATGCACATGCAGGACATGATAAAAGCAGAATAAATATTACACCGAGGTCCAAGCAAAATAGTCCAATTCAGATCCTGGGGAGATTCTTTTGGTTATTATGGTCCACAAATACTTTTACACTGGAGGTTTTCATCTTAAATGGAAAGTAAAACAACCTTAAAATGTGTTAGAGGAAGAATGCATCCTGTTGCCCGAATACAATTTTGAATACACAGTTTTATAGTGAAGTCCAATGTCAAATTGTTTGCCTTTCACTGGCATAATATCAGACAGAGCAAGGAGAGAAAAAAAATAATATCCAAAACAAGAAAAGCAAGGTCTTTAGAGGAAGGAAATGTCATGCTGTGCAAAAACAGAGATAAGGTGGAAGGTATAGGGGATGAGAAAAATGTTTCTACGGGTGCAAAGAGAAGGAAGTGTCTAAAGGGCATTGTGGGTACGTACCAGGGAAAGCAGGGGTGGTCTGTCCGAGAGGGGTAAAGGGGGTTTGCTGCATAGCCAACTGGTGGAGCTTGGTCAACTGCTGAAGGGTTAGGAGGGAAAGTAGAACTAAGAGGTTATTGTTATAAAGGTCACACCAAGAAATAAAGCCAACCAAAACTAGAGTGACGAAACAGTGAGGGGGAAGGAAGGCCATGACGCAGGGTGGTGGAGGACGAGTAAGTAAGAGAGAAAGAGAGAAGGAGAGAGATTGTCTGTTATGGGGTAATAAATTGCCAGTTTTTTTTGTTTTTTTTCCTCCTAATTTCACCAAGTTCCTCATCATTTTGGAGTAGTTTCATTTTTTTTTTACATTTTTGTGTAGAATTTCATCCTCAAGCTCAAATGAACAACCTGCTTGCACAATAGGAGAAAAACTCCACACATCATCATATTATCCAAAAGAAAGAGTGTGTCATCGTTCATATTTGCCCCCCAATTGCCTAGTTATCCTCTAGTTCATACACACTCAGAGATGGAGAACCTCGGTGAAAAGGGGCAACTTTCATACGCCTGTCAGAGCTCCCACACTTGCCCCATATAAAAACATGGTCAAAGGATGTCCCTCCCCTGCAGTCTATCATTTCCACCAGCAATGGGTGACATGGATGCTTCAGAGCATTCTTTGCCTTTTAAGAGGAGTTTTAATGAGGGGTTGGAAGAGCCTGTGGAGCCTTTACTTGAGTGATTGTAACGTCAGCCGCCACCTCCCGGCATCAATCACCGCCTAACTTCGAATTAATGGATCTGACATGGGCTAGCTCCTGAGATGCTCTCTTGACAAGGACAGATGAAGTCAAATTATTAATGGGGAATATATGGTCCTCTGGAAATAAGGATGTGTCGACATCAAGATTGCCATTAACGTATCTGCCTTCATCATCAGCACCACAGCAATCACTGTTCCAGATCTGGTGATAGTGATATTTCTTCTTCTGTTTTTTTTCCCAGTGCTTGGGGGTGCTGTTCACCTCAAACCACAAGGACAATGATCAAGTTCAGATATTTGGATGTCTTGATTTATGATTTAATTTTAAATAAATTGAAAAGAGATTGTGCGGCAGTGTGACCAGTGTTCTGCAATTACAGTTATTAGAGCTATGATTTATTTTTATGATTTATCATTTTTTATTAGCAAGAGACCGGCAACTCACATCTGGGTGTGGTATGGCGTACTGTCCCTGAATAGTGTAGGCCTGGAAGGATGAAAAAATACAACAATCAGCTGATTTTAGCATCTCATATATGTATAATACATAATGGAGAGTAAATAAGATTGTGTGATCTAAGTTATGACAACATGATATATCGGTTTTAAACCTTTGGTTAAAATAATTTGATTAAGTAATGACTGTAATGAAGTAATAACTGCAAAACATTATCTTGGCATTATTAAAAACAGTAAGTGATACTACAATAAATTATCTTCTACATCATTTTCAATATTACCAAGCAGTACACAATATCAAAAGGGCTTCATATTAATTAAATGAAGAGGAATGTGGAGTTTTAATGAAGCATACATGCAAGTCTTAGAGACCAATATGTGTTAATATAAAACCAATGCAATGCACAGAGGGCAGCTTGTGTGAGCGTGAAGCAAGATAATGCATTTGTGCCAAACAGCAACAGGATATCAATGTATTGGACTACAATTTATATTTGGGCAACAGTAAAATCTGCACCGTCAAACAGATTTCAAATGTTATTTTGACAGTTCAATATTTGTCCAAATCTTTCCCAATGTCCACAAAGTTTCTTTCTCATTAATATTTGAAGGAGCAGCTCGAGAAAAAGTGGCCGTGATGTCACAGATTCATCTCTCCTGTTTCAACCTCATAACTCATAACCTACAAAGAGTCATATAAGTCTTCTGACGACGGGTGTTTCCAAATCTCATGTGAGTTGTGTATATTGATAGCTAAAGAGCAGAGGGTGTGTATTTTCATGTGATGTGTATCATTCACACTCCAACTGATTAGGATTGACTATACTATACTACTACTAATACTGTAAAGCTGCAGTCATGAGGCTCTTTGTCTGAAGGCTTCTATTGTGTTTTAGGGTGGATTTTTACTTTAACATCCACTAGGTACCATTTCGCGACCCTGGAATAGCCCCAATATTGGAATTACTTGCAACATAAGCAGCTAAAGTGTTTATCATATTTGTTTGCTCGTTTTCCAAATACTCCAAATAGATTCAATTGCTTTTTGCCCAGCTCTGCAATGAATTATCCATATTAGCTGTAAGTGTATTTTGCTTTGCACTCTTGCTGACACTAATGTCATTGTTGCTGAGTCAACCAGTAAGTAGCGACTTGCAGCAAGTCCCCTCCCTCATCTTCCCCTCTAACCAACCAAGCTCCCCCCAGAGGGCCTCGATTTGTGGAGGATTGAGGTGGCATGCAAGTGAATGTGAAAAGAAAGAAAACCTGGGTGCACTAACAGGCAGTGGCTGATGCTGCAGTAAAAGGCTGAGGTTGGCTGCAGACGCTGCCAGCGGCTCGGCTCTTACCTGGCCACCTGAAAAAATGACGGGGGTGGAGGCGGGCTTTGGGCGGTAAGGAATGGTGGCACCTTTTGGTGGGGACTAGGAGAAGGGGAAGAGAGTGAAGAGGCAGAGGACACCGTTGTGGTTATTTCGGTTGAAAGAGAAACAGAAAGAGAGAGAGACACCCCCCTGTGCTTCCCTGTGTGGTTAGCTGACTTCATATGTACTGTATGAAAGTGAAACGAGGCATTGTTGAAAAAGAGCATGTTTGCTCATCAGTCCTTCCTGCAATTAATAAAAGTAAAAGAATACCAACCTGTGATTTCAAACACTTGGAGATTAAATTAAATTTCATCACATTTATTAAATTTCTCAAGGCATTTTACCGCATCAAGCCTCAATCCACCACAAGAAACAGAAATCAGTCTGGGATCAGTCTGTACCATGAGTTACCTTACTGTGTTTGTATTTGTATCTGCTTGTACCTTCTTGCTCTATTCACAGAGACCTTGTATGGGTGAGAGCTGATGGTTACTGATTAAATGCATCGCCACGTCGCTAATTTTCCCTCCAAATGTGACAGTTGTGTGAAAAATACATGGGAGCAGAGACACCCTACTATAACAGTCTTTTCAAAGACAGCAGGGAAGGAGTTTTAATTATAAGGGACGGGGAGCCCACTTCTCAAAACTACAATGGCACAACGTTATTGATTCATGCGGCGCTGCAACAGCAACAACACTGCTAGGAGCTTAATCAGATTGCCTCTGTAGCGTTTTGTCACAGTTGTGCTGTAGAGTGTGAAGACCGTCCACTTAGAACATGCTGCTAATCTAATATCGAGATATCCAGACATGGAGTGGTGTTTTTAAGTTGGAGGAACAGGCTCGGGGCGTCATGGAGGCTCAGTTGTCTAATTGTGAGTAACTGTGATGTCCCAGGCCCTTTGTTGCATGTCTCCCCCTGTCGCTCTCCACTGTCTACTATCAAATAAAGCAAAAGATAATCTTTAAAAAAAAAAAGAGAAGTGGGCTTGTCACTGCATGCTTGCTGGTTAGAATCCCCTGACTGGGAGAAATGGAAAGGGGAAAATGAAGTAACACCCTCCCTTCACATAACAGCGTCCTTGAGCAGGGCACCTCTAACGGCTACAGTGGAGTTGCTCAGGGACCGACAGTATAGAAGACTCTGGTTGCACTGAGCAGCTCCCAGGTGTGGATGTGTGTGTGTCTGTGTGAATGTGTAGCAGGGCATTTGCTGAAATAGAAAATACATGCTCAGCAAATCTTCCCTGGACAAATAAAAATTAAAACGTACCTAAATAATTTCATAAAAAGCTACACACGGCGTGCTATTTGTCAACTACGATGGCATTACAGTTAAAACAAATATATTACCCTTAAAAAGTTGAATCCTATAATAATATAATGTATTTTACCACCCGAGGAATATCACTAGTTTGCAGAAAGACACTAGCATAGCAGTGTGGCTGACTGACCTGGCTTGTGTTTCAAAAAAGTATTGGGTTTGTGTACGCTGTTGCATCATGCATTGTATAAAGAATAGATAAACTGTTGCCTACTTTATGTAATGAAAGAGCACTGCATTTCCTGTTTCTGTTTCTACTCACTACTCACTCTCTATAAGTGTAGGAATAAACTTTATAACTTTATATATCTATTGTATTAAAAGCAGTTTCTCAACCCCCAACATACTCTACCTCCAGCATGACCACACAGATTTGTTTGACACACTGGATGATGGCTTCTGGGGTCCCGGAGATTGTCACAGCACGCTCTGTGGAGTTGGGCAGCATGTCCCCTGCCACCTGAACCTGGGCCCCTGTGGACTGGAGGGGAGTGGTAATCTTGACCAGGTGTACTTATTTCAAAGGTCAGAAATGTGCACTGGAAGTTGCAGGTAAGTATTAGATCATCAACTACTATTTAAAATCCAATTCCTGCATTAACAAGTGTATAAACATTGGATTTCAGTCCGAACCACTAAATCAATTTGAGGAAAATGTTGTCTCCTTGAATTCATAAGTTAATACGTGTTCTCAGCCTCAATATTGAACTTATATTAATGTTTAGCACTAGTATTAGTAAACTCTTCATGCACAATGTCTTTGAAATATGTCCTTGCAAAGCACAAAAATCATTAAAATCACAAAAAACTAATACATTGATAATATTGGCCTCAAATCAATCTTACATCACCCTCTACCCTATCTTGCTCCTTTAACTGCATTAACTTCTGTCTTGCACAAAAAGACAAACAGAAGAAAAAAAAAAAAAACCCCAAAGTGGCTAAAATGTAAAATATAAACAAATTTGGCTTCAGAAACTATCTGAGCTCGCCTATAATGTCATGCCATACCTCTCTCATCTCTTTTATCTTGGAGCCTCCTTTTCCTATTAGGGAACCACACTGGCTGGCTGGCACTACCAGCCTCAGGGTCACAGGGGGCTTGCTAGTCGCTGGGCTGTTGCTCATGGAATTGATTATGTCCTAGAAAATAAGAAAATACATCTAATTTAGCAGGAGAAAACAATGTGGTATGTAACCCAAATAATCCATCAAGACAACTAATCAATTTGGGATTGTGTTGCTAATGATTGCCCATATATATGTATACAAACAGTATACAAACATTTTGGCAAGGGAAATGCAAGGAAGTGCACTACATCCTCTGATAAGTACATCCATTAGATTAGATGTATTTAGATGAGGGACAGCAGAAAGAGGAAGTCAAACATAATGGAAAGGATGAGATTGAAATTCACCTATTCCAGCCAAAAGAAACATTTGTCAACTAGAATTAAAGACTGTTCACTTGTGCACATTTATATGAGCATCCTAACAAGAAAAAAATCCATTCCCAGTTTTTATTTCCTACAAAATAAAACAAGCCCCTCTGTCAGTTTTCTCAAGGTGAGAAACAAGAACCGTGCACGAACATTTTGATGGGCAGCGGCTTAAGCAGAAAAACAACATGCTCACCTAGTAAGGTAGCTTGTTTTTCATGGACTGTTTGACCTTTTTTTAAGTCAAAATGATGGTAAACATGAATCTTTATACAAAAGTCATATGAATGAACACGTCTATGAGGGCTTGAACTGCCTTTGGACCGTATACCAGCTGAATGGGAACACCAACACCAACACCAACATTACAGACATTGTACACAATATTAAAAGATGCATTGCTGTCATCATCACTCACACTTCTTCCTACCTCCTCAAACTTGTAGGCAATCATGGCAAAAGCCTTAAAAATGGCGTCTGTTGGGCCGGTGATGGTAACAATCCTCTCTGGACAGTTTCCCTCTGAAATATTGATTCGTGCTCCGCTCTGAAACAGCAACACATGGATGTTTTCGAGAGAGTTATTACAGGTGATGTGAGACCTCTGGTGTCAAGAAAGATTCTGGTAGGTTTGTGTTATAAATAGTGGCTATGATGGTTATATGTCTTGGGACTTTTAATATTATTTTCACCCTCAAATAAATAAAATTAAACTGAACTTGCCATTTCTAAAATAACAATAATTTGCAATTCATTTGATTCATTGCTTTTAATGTATTTACTTTTTTTTACTTTCCTGACTTTCCTGACTTTGTCACTTTGTGTTACATTTTTATATATTATCATTCTAATGCACGTCCATGAGACTCACACCTACCTCCTCACGCATCTTTTTTACTGTTTCCCCTTTCTGGAAAAAAGTTTAAAAAAATATATAATGAGATAATACTAATTGTGTTCAACAACGTGTTCTTGACAGTTCTTGATGTGTGATCTAATAAAAATGACTTACCTTTCCAATTATACTTCCAACCTCCTGCAGTAAAAACAAACAAAAAAACAGCATTCATTTTTTAAAACATTTAGGTTTCTTTAAATTGTCTTTGGAAGAATCTACTGAAAAAACTTCTGTTATCACTGTTGTTGTTTTTCCTTGCCAAGGTGCAAATAGTACAGGACATGCAGAGGTTATACGACTGCACGGCGTGTTGAAGGCCAAACTTCCCATAACCACGCAATCACTCTTCGTGATCCCGGTCTGACGCAGAGGGGCTAGGGGAGCGGGACGGCACTAGCTGGAAGCACCAACACTCCCTGACCTCTCCTCGGCGACTGGGAAGGTCACGTACACTCTGACGTGTAAGCTGCAGCCCAGTTGAGTCACAGAGCTGGGTGCTCCCCCATGCATCCATTTACTGTACGTATTGACCAATACAGAGAAGTTGATTTTACAGTCCTTTTTGCACCATTATTATCCAGGAGGAGTATTCATGCAGAAGCCCAATTTAGATGTTAAATGTTGAGCAATACTTTGTCAACGTCACTGATTACATCACCGCTCAAAGTGGTTTCAAAATGACGGCGGGAGTAACATGAGACTGGCATACACTCGGATTTACTAACTTTACTATTAAGGAGCCAAAACAATATAAACATGTTCTGTTCTAGACTGCCAAAATAGAAAGAGACGAAATCGGGAACTTCATTTTTATAGAAAAAAATGAATTTGAATCAAACCGTAGATGCCTTTTCTTATTGTTTTATCATGTGCTGTAGTAAATCGATAGATGAATTGTCTGCATAAAATGCAAGCATGCCAATAATGTTGTCCAGAAGTGTAGATTACTTAATGCACTTAAAAAAAACTGTGCCTGCTTACTTTTCCATGCATGAGGAGGCGGATGGTAAGGGTGACGTTGAGGCCACCCTCTGACTGGACTTTGGTGGGCTCCATGCTGGGCGGCGTGGTGGGAGGTGAGACCAGAGCACGGTCGTGGAATGGGAAGTCCTCAGAAGGAGAAGGAATGGGATGGTATTCCAGCCAGCCAGTCACCTGCCAAACCCAGGACACATGCCAAACACAACCACACACACACACACACACACACACACACACACACACACACACACACACACACACACACACACACACACACACACAATGGTTAGTTTCAAAAGACATGTCACTTCATCCATGCCAGAAGGTTGGAATGTGGTTTTCATGTGTTGGCTTTACAATACCAATGAACTGTAATTGACCAGCATCTATTTTATGATCTAGGATTTTTTATGCGTTTCCTCTGTATACATATACTATATGTGTGTTTTGTTGTTTTTTTGGGTCCTTTGAATTGCAATAGCCTAACAGTCACAGTAGCTCAATGTTTTAGGAACCTGTAATGACTGATGGCCACATCTTCTATTGCAACTGCACTGAGCTGAGGAGCTCAAATCCACAAGGTCCCCACATAGTTCTAGTTCTGTTTGAATTATACTTAAAGAGTGCAATGACAACTTGAAAGTAACCAAGTGTAATTACACTCAAGTCCCCCAGGTACTTTTTCCTGCCACAGAATTTCAAAAATAATTTAAAAAAATGTAATTAATAGTGATTAAAGACATTGTTCGCTCTTTTATTGAAATCTACAGTTCATCTCTACAACTTCACGACACAAGAGGGCAGCAATTCTGTTAACTTCTGTCAGGCCGATCATGGTCAATACAGGAATAAATTGGAAAAGCGTAATAGCCTCACAAATCATCATAGTGACTGCTCCAGCAAATCGTCTCATAATTGTGTATCCCTAATATCCCAGACACAATTATTTACCGTTCTCAAAACATTAATCAAGTGTGACAAACTACTGGTGGACATGAGGAGGATAATTTCTGTACACCCTGGTAAAGTGTTTTAAAAGCACTCTGTGACAATAATGAGAGTGGCATTTGCAAAAATGTATTACATCATTTGTCACAAACGTGTAGTGGTGGAGCCTGAACTGGACGATGACAGTGAATGCATCAACTAAACTCCTGACTGAATATCTGCTTTCTAATACTAATCACTTGAAGGTGCAGCACGATGACCTGCAGAATCCTGGAGTGGCTGCTTCTAGGCAAGGCAAGTGTATTTGTATAGCACCTTTCATACACAAGGCAGTTCAAAGTGCTTTACATGATGCATTAAAAGACATTTAAAACAAGGACATTCATGAAGACATTTAAAAAAAAAAAAATTAAAATCACAGTGCAAAAGGAATAAAAGTCGTAGTTTAGAGTTCAGCAGAAAGCGGTGGTGAACAGAAACGTTTAGAAGACCATTTTCTATGAGTCAGGCAAGTGCCCTCATCGCCCCTTTCAAATTACTTAGCTCCTTTGAAGAGGCAGCGAAGGCAAGTGGGAGATCGTGTGCATGTATCGATGGCTGTGTGAGAAAAATAAAGTAACTTTTTACTGTAGATGCAATACTTTTTTAAAAAAATCAAAACCAGTCCCAAGTGTGAAGCTGCTCAGTGGCCAGCAGCAGGAAGGAAAAGCACATGCATACTTGGTTGATTTTCTCTGGATAAATAAAGGTTAAATAAAAGTCCGACGTTTCAAATTAAATTAAAAAAGTGAAACTTCCATCAAGGACAACAGTTTAAGATTGGCAGTTTAACAGATTTCTTCTTCATGATTTGTTTTAACTTTATTTATTGAGGGAATGTTTTATAAGCACGTATCCTCTCTTTGAGCAACAGCTTGCTGAAAATGCACAGTCACAAATATTCACAACATGAGACCAGTTCAATTGTTTCCCACTAAGCAGTTCAAGTTGAGCAATTGGAGTTAAGTGTCTTGCTAAAGAGTTAATCTCCAGTAGTTGTTTAAGGAGGGGAGAGGGATCAAATTCCCGATGGCTTGAACTGGCAAACCTTTGGTCACAAGTCTTGTGCTCTAAACTTTTCTCTATCGTCACTTCAACCTGGGGAGCATGATCGAAACTGTCATTTCTGGACAATTACTAGTGGGGCTACCCTAGGAACTCACCCGCCCCTACAGGCAATCTGATAACTGCTAACATCTTCACCTGAGCAACCGTATCATTTCATTTCCAGAGATATCAAAAAAGGCCCAGTGGGCTCACCAACCTTCAAGGCTGTTCAGTAAAATCGGGCTTGTTTGTCACGCTATAACTTGGCAACAAGTTAAAGTCCACAAGCAAATTGTAATTTTCAGCCAGACACAACCTAAGGCTATCATTGCTTTTGTCCTCATACCAAAAAAAAAAATCTTCTCTATCTCAAAATACAGACTACAGGCAATGTTTGCAATTATAAGGAGTTTTCTTTCCATTAGAGTGTTGAGCAATTTGAACTTATTTGCAACTAACAAAAAATATTATCCAATAAGAAGGAAACGCCATGAATATTGATATAGAAGTAAACTTTATTTATAAAGTATTTAACTTGCTAGGCACATGTTCCTTTGCCCTTCCACTCACAATTCTCCTCTGTGTTCATAAGTTTATCGTCTGTAAAGATTTTTCCTCACCATCATCTTTACTTGAAAAGGACTGCATGCTTATAAAAAAAAAATACTTAACTTAAAAGGGCCACTGTCTCTCCTCCAAACTAAAGTAACCTGTCAACACAACTTCCAGCAGAGAATCCCATTTTGTAGATAAGAAAATCAAAGTGGCTATCTCTTATTCTTAGATCTGGAATGCTTGCTGAATTACTGCAGTTTCCATGTTGCACTATCCCTGCAGGCTGAAGCAGGAGGAGGTCTTCGCAAAAGGAGACCTGGACACGATACACTGTTTTAAACACATCGCTGGTCTTGCAGTGGATCAAAGGCGTCAGCCACAACAAGAAGTGACAGTGTTTATTAGAGTCGCACAGAGCAAATTATCACCTGCGGGCCAAGGGCCTTTAGTCCCCTCAGAAAGTCTCTGACGCAACCGACAAACCTCAATGCCTTGCCATGCAGAAGGACAATAAATAAGGAAGAAAAAGGATTGAATGAGAGGGTAATAGAGATTTGTAGTCCAGAAGAACGGTCCAAGAACAGTGTAATGATCAGCATCGCTCACCATCCAGCCATCCTCGTTCTCTGGGAGCCCATTTTTGTTGTGATGAAAGGCAGATGCAGGTGTCTTGAGCTTGGATATTGGGTTATTTATTCAGGTCAGATACTCCATTGAGAGAGAATATCAAAGACCCTTCCCATTGAGGGTTACTCACACATGTGCCAAACAATGGTGCTCTTTTATGTAATGCATAGGTTTGCCTCTGCATACACTTTGAGCAAGGTGGAAAATGTTCTTATTTGAATGGTTTCTAAGAAATAACACATCTGAAAGTGACATCTAATCTTATGATTGTACTGTATAGCTGAATAAACGTATTTTTGTGTTACTGAATTGTAAATAAAACACAACAGGTTTGCATCAAACTGTTTTGAAAAACTCTTAAGCTCTTTGCATGCAAGTACAAGTACATACAAGTAGTAGAAGGTGTGTCTACCAGGACATAATACTACAAACTGTATCAAATAATTGCATATCAACGTATACTGTTTTATGCACAGATAAGCTATTGAATTGTATTTCTTGCAAGTCTGCACACTGTGAAACATTGTGAAACACATAAAAACTTGGGATGAAGGTTGAACAAGAGAAAGTAATGTACCAGTTACCCCAGGGACCCTGGCTAACTCATGCAGGCATAGGGGCAGGCATAGTTGTAGCAAAAGCTGAAACAACTTTCTGAAAGAACTATATAATAAATGTTTGAACATCAAATAACTCTCATACATAATCTGTTCCTTCCGTTGTTTCCAAATATAATTTCTAAGACTTCTTTATGAGTCCACATTTAGTATAAAGTTCAATATCTTGGTTTCACTGCTGATGATAGGCCTGTTGCAGAGAAATGACCTCAATCAAATCGGATTGTACTCTTTAATTCAGCAGTTATATATCTATATGGTGTGAACCATAATAAGCTATATGGACAATACTTCCTGTTTATTATGGGTTCTGGAAGTTGCTATAATAATTTTTTTAAAAAGAAACTGGGGTGGCAGGGGCCATGAAGCCTACAAGTACAGTTGTCATTTAATTTAATTTTCATCAACATCACGCCAGGATGCAAGTTAGATTTTGCTTGTGTTTTGTTCTTGTATTGAATCCAGTGAACCTGACCACATATGGATAACTGGAGTGTGCATAAGTGCAATGTAAATAGATGAGGAAAGGAAGAGTGTGAAAAAGTAATGTGGACAGTTTTAAATAAATACAGCCACAGGGGACAGTAAGCATCCACCAGACGTGATCTCATAACACCAGATTGTTGTGACTGAATCTCAAAAAAAAAAAAAAAAAAAATGAGAGTAACAGAAGCCACAGACTACTGAGTCTGGTGCAATTAGACAGCCTGTTCAGCATCCCCACCAATCCTTATTTAACAGCATTACAGGGAATATGATAACACCATTACAACTGTCAGTCGCAAATGTAGTTTCACAGAAATCAGTGCAACGTTATGAATTGAACAGTCACAGAGGTCAGCCTAGACATCTTCATGAAAGCTGGATTCTTCTGAGACGATACACTGATGACGTTTCAGGAACCATCAGTGAACTCTCCAGAATATGCATGCTAATCCAGTCATGTTTGGCACCACTCTCCTAACTCCACCATACTGATACATCAAATTGAGTGACTCAGGACATTAAGCTTGTAACATGTAATCTTTTCCCCAAAAACATTTGTACATTTTTAGGTAGGTAGGTACTTTTTTCTATTCCATATGGTCTATACAAAGACTATTTTGCGCTTTGCTTATAGCGACATTTAACAATACATTCTGATACAACTACCCCTGATGGAAAACAAAAACATTGAATGCACACTGAGAGTTAATGATAGAGATATTGTAACAGAACAGGGCTAAACTTACATGACAGTAATGTACCACAATAACTAATATTGGACCACCTTGAAGCCGATGTGGATGAACAGTCATAATAGTAGCAATACTTTCAAATGTACATTGCACAGTTCTAGCATTAAGCTAGGAATCACACTAAAAATATTGCACTTATTGATTGATTCTGACCTCTCTCGCTCTCTCTCTCTCTCTCTCTCTCTCTCTCTCTCTCTCTCCCTCTCTCTCTCTCTCTCTCTCTCTCTGTCTTTTGTTCTCTTGTACGTACACAATTCACAGTTCTCATGTCCTGTTGTTTTAGTAATTTTGGTTGATCCTCCTTATAAGCCTATGGCTTCTGACCTCTCCTGCACAGTAACTATATCTTTTTTTTTTCTTTTCTCTTTTGTGCATTATTTTGTTACATTATGTGCAAATAACAAATATATATATAAATTAAATATAGATTTTTTTTAAATAAAAAAAAAATCACTAAGCACTTGCTTTGCTGCTGTTCCCTCTAATGCAAATCACCAACACTCTTTTTAAGCATAGCGGAGGACCAAGTGTGTTTTCTTGCTAAGAACTGCAAGCTAACCTTGAGCGGAGAATTGTCATCTGGCTTTTCAAAATGGCCCCTCAGCCAAACAGCCTTGTAGCATTGGGGAAATTAGTTATAGAGGGAGGGTGAACATACCCGCAGATATACGTTGATGCTGAGGAGCCCTTTGTTGCAGCCACTGTTATCCCCCATCCCTCCCACTTGGCCCAATAGCAGGCTGTAAACCTGTCATCTCCAATCAGTCGGCCTGGTTGAGAACTCAGCCCAAATTACAATCACCAGCGGACGGCCCCTTGCATTGTTCCTCTGCCAACTAGCATTAGCTAAGAGGGCTAGCATAGCTCACTGGTGCGTGTTTGCTAATAAGCCATGTTAGCTGACAGTTTCATCTTTTCTACAGCCTGACCACATGATTGAATGATACAAAGCTAATTCTGTACATGCTACAACCAGTAAGAGCGAGCCATAAAGCTAACGATGTTATTGAATCAATCGGATGATAGATATGGGTAATAGTTAATACTTCAGTTTCCTGTTTCCGTATGCACAAAAATGCTTTTGAAATGCCTCATTTTGTTGCGCTGCACCATGTTCATCTGACATCTAATAACATGTAGTTGGTTCAAGACAATACAAATCTGCCGTTCTGCAGCACATTTAGATTACACGCATGCACACACACATCTAGTGTACCAAGCAGTCTGCAGTCTGTGACCTGGCAACACAATTCAACTTTTTTTATGTTGTTCACTGACAGAGATTTTCATGAATATGAAAATAGTTTTGTCTGATCTTTGAAGACAAGAAAAGGAATAATCAATAAGAATTCATTCAGATACCTGTGCATCAATAATGCATATGATTTCTTATTCTCAATCATAACATGCAGATTGAGATCCTCATCTCTTTGAGTTTGTTTCCAACTTGTTCCTTTACATAATGCTTCATTCTTTGCTACAGATAATAATGTATAGTCCTGTAAAGAACTGGAAGAATACCTAAGTCACTGAGAAAGAATGATTGATCCACATTAGAAAACACTAAGCAATGTCAGATGCTACTGACTAACATGATTCAATTGACACAAAATGGTACCTTGCCCCTTTTGGCTTAGCATTAAAGAAACACAACTCTGAATGAATCAAAGTAGTGAGGTAATTAAAGACATCTGCTCCAACTGCAAGAAATACAACAATGCAGTGAGATTATAACAATACTTTCGATCAATGCCCAATACAACAATATCATCTTGACAGGTTCAACAGAACAATGTCATGTTTGCAAATTATGGAGTTACATGGAAGTCAATTCCCATCACATCCAATCCATGGGCTATGAACTGGAAATTTCAAACTTGTGCTATAAGACTTGACCACAGAAACATTTACTCATTTCTGACATAATTTACAATCATTTAGAAAGTATTTACCTCTGCACAGCTCCAAACAGATGACCACCACTTTCGCTGTTAGCAAAATATTCTAAAAATGGAATTGAAATATTATATTCCCAGTCTCCTATCACTCAGCCAAGATGCAACGCTGGCAACTCATTCGCCAAGACATGCAGTCATGTGGGCAATGCATCACAACACGTGATGTCGCAATTGGTGTGTAACCCTCAAAAGTCTCCCCAAATTGAACAAATGGTCGGTCTAGCTGTTCGCTGATGCTTTGACCATTGCGTGGGCAAGTGTTGTCCTCTATATGGGCAGAAGACACGATAGATTGCCCCAGATTGAGCTGCCCCTCAGGGTCTAGGGGCGGGGGGTGGCACAACATGGGAATGGGTGCCTGGATATTCTGAGTGACACGTCAGCGACGCCGTCGAACATGCGGTCCAGGCTACTGTCGCCCCCCCTGATTTTGTGTACTGTACCTCACAGTTTTGATGTGACGTGTAGCATTAGCTTGTACTTAAATTCATCCTCCACCCATTTTACCATTTTCCCACTCTGACTTCATTTTCAAAAGACAGATAAACCAACTTTAAGTCACAGTGCATTGGTTCACAGTGGAGAGTAACAGTCACCCACAGTCTGAAAGATATTCTTGAGAAAACCAATGACCACAGCTGTCATGTATAGCTGTCATGCATGTCCTTAATCTGGTAGGGTTAGAAATTATGGGATGCTCGACAGACATGTGACCTGGATTATAAACCGGAGGCTACAAAGACATGGACAGCATACAGTATACCAACTGACCTCAATCGATATGTTAATGTAGAATAATCAATAAGGGCCCTTGGCAGTATGAACTTTTATTTTGTAAGCATTTTTGCAACAAGTAAGTGTTTTTTTGCTTCATCCAAAGCACCGTAAACAGAGGTTTTGATTCTCATACCAATTTGTTGCTACACGAAAACATAATGAATTCTAATCGACTCTGGACGATTTAATCTCTCTCCGGCAAAGGATCCTGTCACAGACGTTCTCCAGTATTTTTGCAATTACTTGCCAGCTCAGTAACAACACTAGCAAGCCGCTCGCACTGTGCTGCTTTTATGTTTGTTTCATTCATTTTTAGCTGTCCTGATAGTGCTTGCTCCTGCTGCCGTCTGTAAGTCACAGATATGATGTCTTCTGCTGTAACCACATGCCTTGTATGCAGACTATAGTGTGTTCAGTGTGTCCATCCACCAAAACATCTTCAAGATAGAACTATGAAGTAAAAAATACAGTAACCCCCGAGGCTTTGGGATGCTTGAGCAAGCCTCAGGCAAACCGATGTTGTAACTCACTGACTGACGATTTTTTAATTAAACTTGTTATCTTGCGCTGCCCTTTACTAATCTCACCAATTTGTGCTGCTATTGTTATTTATGCAATTTATTCTCCTGTTTCCGATATCGGCTTATTAAATTGAGGGTTTTTTTTGTCACTGTGTCTCTGTATTCTGTTTCATTTCTAACCACATTTTGCCTTTTTCCTGGCTGCTATTTTACTGCACATAAGAATTTGCTCACAATAAAATTAAAGTTAGAATAAGTATTTGAGCCTAAAGTTGTGATATAGGTGTGATACAGGTGTAACACCAATGTTAGTTTTGTAGTGGCGTCGACTTAAAGCAAGAGGAAGCAGAATTTACTGTTGCCGGCATAAAACGACGTAACAAGTTTAAGGCTGCATTTAATGGTGAATGGTGTTTTTATTAGAGCTGTAAAGGAAAAATTAAAGGTTGAATAACTCAATTACAAAAGGGATACATAAAGCCTAAGGACCTGAAAATATAGGTGGATAGGTGATAAAATCCTGAAGAGATTAGGGGTGTTCAGTATGAGAGTATGGTAAAAACATTACCATTGTATCTGTGTAGCTTTCACAAAGAAATGTCAATACAACACCAGTGACAACCCCTTTGAGAGTTAAGTGAGAATACATTCAAATAATTTAGGACTGCGTTGCGTCATCCCAGGAGCCTCAGGAAGAAAATATTAGGACTGCAAAGAAATTGTCCAAAAAATTCTGGTGCTTTGGGCTGAAATGCTCTGTCTCAGAAAAAGAGGTCACTTTTGTATTTTAGGTTTCCCCTGAAACCTTTCACACCCAGCTACCCACCGCAAACCCCGTCGTAACACACTAATGGAAAATTGTGTCTGACCCCACTTGCGGTCACAGTCAGTGCTTTAAATAATGGTATTGCTCCCAGCTAAAATATGATTAACTAGAAAACAGTCTCACTAATTCAATTTAATTCACCCAATCATATGAATCATTTAGAGTTATTTATGATTATTATAAGAAGAGATACAAGCACATGCTGCTTATTGCATTAACCCACTGCACGGTATTTTTGTTTCTAAACTTAACAAGTTTACAATACCGACATTGGAGCAGGGTGACATATACATGGAGTTAGGTGCCCCTGCTCATGGGTATTTTGGCAAAATTGGGCACTGTTGGTACCAAGGATTCAACGACTAGGCTCCGTAAAGAAACTTGTTAACGTACACCTGCTTTTGTCAAAGACACATAAGGTAAAAAACAGTGTGTGAGGAATATGAGGGACGTGAAATGCTCTTTTGCTGAATCGGTGTCACCACAACTGTAACCTGTAACGTCTATAAAACAAGGAAACTAAATTAGGTACCTCTTGCTCTAACATCTTTTACTGATTTAAGATGATATAGCAGATGTTTGTAAAGGTTTATTGTGATAACACTCTCATAGCAGCTTCTTCTTGGTATAACCTGTTTATCATATCAATATGAAGTACAACATGCTTGTTGCGTCTTGTGAGGTTGGGCTGATTGGCAATACAACTTCTCATGTTGCTCTGAGAAAAAAGCAGGCCTTACATTCTTGTCATGTCATAGTAACTCCCCAGATATAACCTCCCTTGCTTTTCTGCTTCATATTCCCAGCTCTGTGCTTCTAATTCTGAACCGAATGCCACTGGAGTCCAAGCTATTATCTTTTCCCTTACTGTGTCAATATACACTCGCCTGAACCTTGAACCTTTGGAGATTCATCTGAGCAGCGGCGTGAGAGTGCTCACAGGAGAATATATGATGCAGGGTTTTTGTTGCACGGCAAAAATGTCCATCTTAACAACTAACTACAAGTGAAACAAGTGAAAGAAATCTGCCAATGAGTTGAGATAATTTCACTTGTTTCCAGTGCGCTCATTTCTGATGCAATTTCTAATGAAAGTGAGGGATCAAATATGCTTTTCTCTACCCCAACAAAAACAGGAATTGTTTTCTTGTTTGAATTCAGGACTGAACTGCAGCTTATCATCATCAGTCACAAAAAGACATTTATTTCCTTAGCTGTGACATGGTTTTACTATGAAGTTACGCTCTGGACTTATTTATAATGTATTTATAACAAATGACCAATGATGACAATTTGTTCAGGATAGACGTTTCACAGATGAAGTGCAGAAATCAGATTGTACAGTTGACAATACATAATAATGGCACAAAGGACACATGGGTATGGAGCCAAAGACAAAGTGACAGCCATTTTGGTGAGATATGTCCCTTCATCCCTTCCCACCTCCACAACAGGGAATCTCTTATCCCCCATATTAAAATATATTAGCTCAGTGCCCTTTGCTGGTAAACTGTCAGAGGGACTTCTCTGAGCAAATATTTGCCGTGACCATGCCACTGAGAAAGTAGTTTGGACCTACATTCTTGGTGGTTCTTGGGGAAGAGTTCCCCTGGTGTTTTCATCTGGTGGAAGTAAACTCAAATTGAAGAAAGGTATTTATCTTTTCAACAATTTAGGCTCCTGATAGTAAAAATGTTTCCTGTTTGGTTCTTAACTTAGCACCAATTTAATATCCACATGCGTGTTCTGCATGTTCTGAGGGTGCCCATGTTGAGGATGTGCACCTCATTACATTAGCTTAAGATAGATAACAATAACAATAACCGATAACAATATCCTGAATGACCTGAATGACCTTTGGAAAATGAAAACAATTATCTGATGGCATTTCTCATTGTCGGAGCGAACCAAAAGAAAAGAGTGTGAACACAAATCCGTTGAAGCGAAAGCAATAATGAAGCTGTGAGTCATGCAGTAGGTAGCCCTTCTATCTACAAATACATGATGCCCTGTAGCCCTCGTCTGGATGTGAGTCTGATTAGTATAGACTCACACTAGTATTGCCTGTGGACATTAGTAATAACTTTGGGAACAAAATGGCAAATATGAAACTAGAGCTGAAACAATCCCTTGAGGTACTCGAGGTACTTGATTCCAAAGACCCTCAATTTCTTTTTTTTGAGTCTTCATCTTTTATAGTCATTTTTTTCACATGCATGTACAAACATGTTTGTGCGTGTGTTGATACCTTTTCTTGTTTTGATTAAAAGGACAATGCTGAGACGTTAGAAAGCAGGATTTGAATGGGGCAGCGAACATTACAAATTAATTTAATCTTCAATTCCAATCAGATTTTCAATAGCGATATAGGCACAGCATAAACCACAACTGGGGTTTCCCCCAAACAGTGCTGCCAATGCCTGCCTAAGGTGATGTCATACAAGGCATGTCTATTTTTATTTTTACTTATTTTCATTGTATTATTTTTTATTTTTAAACAGATCATTATACAAAATATTTTTTGTTATTAAAAATGAGCAAAATTGTTTATAAATGAAACAGAAATGATAAATGTCTTACACTCCTGCAGTAGTTTAGTTTCATTAGGTTGGTTTTAGACCTTGTGCTCTGTCCTCTGTTTCTCATTTTGTATTTATCATGCATTTTATTTTATAGCGTTGCAGTTGAACGCTAAAAGCTCATTATGGCTTAACATCATTAAAATTAAGATTTAAGGTGTTTATCATTACTTAATTATTATATCATTACTTATTATATATTACTTAATACTTTGGAGAAAGAAAAGCTAGACCTGTCTTTTCTACAACACTATAACAATCGATATTTTTAACACTGGAATTCCTGTTTGGAAAATATTGCTCTTCTCTTTTTATCTTCTGCCATGTTGATGTAAGCAAGGACCTCAACTTCAGGTGAACCTCCTTTTACAGGCTACAGGACTCTGCCTAATTGGATAATTATGTTGCAGGATTTTTACATGTAGGTAGTGAGCGAGTCATGGTTGAGGTTAAATTATCCATGCACACACACACCCTGCACGGGTCACTTTACACTTGACACTTTACACTTGACACCACTACTCTGCACATTGTTTTTTTTACTTTATATTTTATTTTTATTATGTTGGTATTGTATTTTATGTCATGTCTTATGTTCTGTTTTTTGCACCTTGGTCCTGTGAGGAACAACATTTCGTTTGGCTGCATGTGCTACATGTATGGCTGAAATGACAATAAACTCAACTTGACTTGACTTATGTTGGACATGGTGCAATTTGTTAGCATGACATTTTTTCTTTAGATGAATGCAGTCGTGTCATCCCGCTTTCTACCTCAAACTGGTCAGGCCACTTGACATATCAGTTACTGGGCATGTGTCCTTGTGGTTGGAAATGAAAATAAATAGTGGTCAAATCTATGGGTGTATGGAGTTAAGACACAGATACCTTTACATATCCTGCACGAATGCCTCTCTGGAAAACACAGGTGTGGATTTCAAGCTCAATTCCATCAGTTCATTACTTAACACAAGAAGTACGGCCTTATGTGTCGATCCTAAGCTTTGTGTAGCAGGAAGAGATGTCAAACTACAACTAAAACTACATAGGAGCAACTATTTATTGTGCCATTGTGCCAAACTAAAGCCTGCAGAAATCACCAAGACAGATGAGGATCAGATTATAAAGGGTTATTTCAACCAGTTCATTAATGTGTCACTTCATTACACTCCTATGCCGAGTTGCTTAAAGTACTCCTCCTTGACCATAGTTTGCGGATAGTGTTAGAAAGTGCTGAACAACCTGCAAAATAATGAGGGCAGAGCTTTAGCACAATATAAGATGACACTGAATGTAAGTTGTGCAGGAACCCTAACTCTTAGTGATGATTCAGTGCAGTACATTCAGCAAGCCTCAAAGGGTGCGTGTGTGTGTGTAACACTGAACATCATAGATTGATGATATAACAGTGTATCTGAGGTTGGTTCTGACGGAGCTGCTCAGTGGCCACCACTAGAAGACTGCAATTGTCCTGGGCAGCTCCAAGGTATGAATGTGTGTAACTGTATAAAAGTGAAGCAGGGAATTGCTGAAAAATAGCAAACATGCTCAGCAAACTCTTTCAGGATGAGGGTAAAAAGCATATTTGTAAACAACGGCGCCCTTGATGATATAGTGTTTTGTTCCAGTTGTGCATGCATATCTACAGTCCAACCCATCCCTCCAAGGTTAGATTTGATGTCCTGCAGTTAGGAACCTAGATTCATACCCACAATAAAACTCAAAATGTATCATTAAGGCACCAGTCCCAGCAGAGACCCTATTGTGCCCAGCATTGTGATGTATGCTGAAACAATACCCCTGCTGCTATGTTCATTCAGTGTCTGACTATTCAAGGACCAAAAACCAAAGCAAAGTGCATCTAAAATCGATGGTAATTACTTAGTGAAAGGCTGTGTCTGTACATACAAAGAAAATCACTGCTAACCCCTTTTGAACCCCAATTATGTATTATAAATACAGGGTCATTATTGAAGTAATTTCATTTGGCCATTCAAAGGCACTTGTTAAAATGTGCTGTTATAGTTAGAGTGTTATAGTTCACTTATTTGACAGGTACGGTCAGGATGGAGGAAGCTTTCAGAGGAAGGCTGTCTGTACTGTGTATGTATGTATGAATGCTTGAACGTGTTGGTGTCTAGTTATCTGTCTGTATTGCATATGTTACAGATACCACCATATTGTTACTGGAGGCAGCAAAGGCACAGTGAGTGTATAGGGTTAGGAAATGAAAGGATCTGCTGACTTAGCCCTATCAATCCAAAGCAGTGCTCTGAGGGAGCAGGCTTAACACACAAACACATACAGGAATACTAAAAAAAAAACACACACACACACAGGCAGATTTACACACCCACATATCCATACCCAAAACTTGAAAGGGAACTTCTTGGTACTTTTTTCCCACAGCCCCCTCACTGTCTCTGTGCTCTGTGCTGGTCTTAGCTGAGGCAATGATGATGGACATTAAACACATGAGTGAATATAAAACACAGAGCTAGGGCAAAGCGATATCAATCACTTTGACATAGGCATCGCTCATTGCAAAACACCGAAACAGCAGAAACCATAGTCTGCTGTGTCTGGCTGGTCGGCTGGCTGCTGGGAGCAGTTCATATCTGCCTCATTTGTCATTGTGCAGATTGTCTGCATGTTGGAGAAATCTGGGCAGGGGAAGGACAGAATTGCCCTTGAGCAAGACAACTTGTTTCCCAAATTCCCAAATAGGGAATTCCCAAATAGGGAATTCCCAAATTGTCCCAGTGGAGCTGCTCACTGGCCCACAGTACCAGACTGCAGTTTTACTGGGTAATCACCCTGGTTTACTAAATTGTTCGATATGTCGAGCATGGCATCTGGAATGGATCCAGTTCCAAAGCAAAACAAAATAGTTTGTAGGTGACAGTTTGGTGAAAATGTGGAACTCGAGCTGAGTTAGGGGAGTAGTGTAGTGTAGTGTAGTGTAGTGTAGTGTTAGTGTTAGTGTTAGTGTTAGTAGTGAGTAGTGTTCTTAGCACTAGCGTAGGGTGCCAGAGAGGCATAAGAATTTCATTGCCAACTTTTGCTTTCTTGTGAATGTTTGTGCATATGATAATAAAAACCTTGAACCTTGAACCTTGAACCTTGAACCTAGAGATATGAATTCTTATAGACTAGGAAGAGTTTTGTTGTGTGCACTGCAGTGGGTTTGACTGAGCAGGTCCCAGTATATGTAGCATTGACAGTACCTTAGTTATAATGTTCATTTGATCCCTGCAATTCAATCAGTTGACTGCACAGTTGATATCACACGGGTAAGGATATGTGTAGACAAAAGATACACATAAATAGTTATTCATATTCAGATCTGGGTTGCACAGTGTATGTATTTTGCATCTTGGGAGCACATCAAAAATATTTTAATCATGCATTTACAGGATCTGCCTGCTGCACTGCCTTGTTTCTAATCCTCAAATGTCATTCATTGTGACTGTAGTGGCCCAGTTCTCTATGAAAAATATGAGATGATAAGATTCATTTCAGTTTTACTGAGGACAAGCCTATGTCACCCTACAAGTAGGCCTTCCTTTCCAATTATTGTCTGATTTTTTATATTATTGTATGCCCATCTTTGGAAATTTGAGACATTATTATATGTCTGAGACATCATAAATAGTCTTTAATAAAGTTTGACAAACAATGAAATGATGCATGTTTTTATTGGGTTTAAATGAAGCTCAATTAGGAAGGCTATAGTCTACTGATGGGTGCTTCGTCTCCCCATGTAAAAATGCTTCTATTGGAGCCTATGCCAAAGCTTGCTTTCTTACTCATGTTTTTCAAGTCTCCTGAAGTAACTTGATATCAACCTCATTATCAACTGGGGTCTAAACACCACTGGGGGTAGTTTTACTTACACTTAACAGAAATAGAAGGGATGATATAAAAAGATGAGTTTTGCGACTGTTTAAAATAAAATACTCAACTGTGTAAGCCAATCTCACACCCAGAGGGAGGCTGTAGCCTAGGAGCAACCACAGCAAAAGTCTCCTCTTGATTTGTGTTTGGACTGGGGGATGGTCAAAAAGTGACCTAGCAGTTTTGTGGGAGGTCAAAAATTCACAAATATATAAAGGCACTAGACCATTTAAGACCTTATAGGTGATTAAAAGGATCTTAAAATCGATCCGGGATTGAACAGGCAGCCAGTGCAAGTGGGAAGCGAGTACTTAGGTAATGTGAGTCCTGTATGGGGTCTTTGAGAAAAGTCCTGCAGCTGCGTTTTGAACAAACTGTAAACTTGCAGTGGTGCGTTAATTGAGGCAAGTGAACAAGCCATTACAGTGATCAAGATGGGAAGAGATAAAAGTGTGAAATAAACTTTCCGAATCTTGGAAAAATCGCATAGTATGTACTTCAGCACAGTTTTGCAGTTAATAGAAATTATCAAATTTAAGATGAGAATCCGATTATGCCTGTTTTATTATCTGGACCAGTAACAACAACCTCAGTTTTAGAAGAGTTGAGTTGAAGGAGTTGAATTGCATCCAAACATTTATGCAGTAGCAACTGGAGTGACGTCATTGGGCTTCATGAAAATATAAAGTTGTGTATCATCTGCATAAAAATGATAGAAAATAGGCCAGAGAATTGATCCCTGGGGAACACCACATGTCAGAGGAGCACAGGAAGAAATGATGGAGATGGATGAAGACTCTAAGTTTCCTATTTGACAGATATGAGGACAACTAATCAAGGTCACCTCCAGATTCATCAACTCCAGTCCTTAAGCTCATTAATCACGATGACACTCCTGTTGTTTTCCTGTTGTTTTCCTGATCCCATTTTTTCTGACAGATTGGGGGAGATGAGAGGTTGTGAGGAATCAAGGGATACAGTATCATTATGGCTAAAACAGTCAGCGTTGAGGATTTTCCCTCTCCATTCATCTTAGCAGCTATCACATCGGCCATCAGGAAAATTGCAGGGAACAGCTGACGCACTATAATGCTAGTCTCTCTATACCAGTCTTTGTTCATGCTAGATAGCAAATCACACAAATCTCCCCACAGGATTATTTCTGGGGCCTTTGGTGAAAACACAAGCACACAAGCACCTTGTTTCACAAACAATGAAATGTCTCAAATAAATTAATTTTGATTCCCCAAAAATGTTTCTGTTTTTAGTAGAATTATGGCATTTTAACAAATTCACAGCTTTCTATTGAGTAAAAAATGGCCGTAATATCATTACTATTGTATAATATTGTCCAGCGAAGTACCAATAATAAGTCCTACTGGACTTGCACCTGCACACGCTTGAGCTGATGCTGTCTTTTACACATTTGTATTTGATCTATTTTTTTTATTATGTGCAAAGAAATCAATCAAATCAAATCCAAACATAGAGCCAACCCAAACCAATGAAAACTAAATTATTCAGGACAACATGAAAAAAATCATGGCAATCAGACAGACAGAACATCTGTCTTAGACATCAATTATGTCAGACATGCAAATTCCCAAACAGCAAATGTCATCTCTGGGCATCTAAAAGCAGCGATGATGGATGAATGGATTTGTCTGTTTCCTGATATCAAATTGGATTTAGAAATGATACATTTGAATAACAGAGAGACAAAAATTGCACCGTAGCTTGAGACAAATAGTCCAAAGCATGTCAAGCCTCACCGGCTATCATCCAATCAAAGCAGGGAGCCTTAGTTCCTTTAACTCCTCTGTGATGGAACTGAGTGGATCCCATCACTTTTACCACTGACAGATGAAATCAGTACAGATACTCACCAGAGTTGCTCTGGGTGTTGTATTCTCAGGGCATATAGGAAACCAGAGAGTAAGGCAGGGTACCACACAATGCTGCCTCTCCCAGGATATCAGTTCATCAGCCTTTGGACTTCTCTTCAGGTTGATAGCTGGGCCATTCTAAGGCCAAAGAAGGAATGACATTAAGACGTAAAGAGAGAGGTTTGCAAAAGAGGATACAAAATGTTTCAAGTCAATTAGGTTTGTCAGATATTAGTTTTAGACCCTTACATAGAGGCTTTGCAATTGCGCCACAAATCTCCCAGCAACCACAGGTGTGGATGTAGATCTATTCAATAATGTTATAAATAATTTTTACTGTCTTGCTGAGTTGCCATGAGTTGTAGCTTGAGAAGAGTCAGCTCAGTTAACCTGAACAAACAGATGGTTTTTGGCATTGTTAGCTAGTTAACTAGCCAGAAAGCTAATTTAGCAAAGCAATCGATGTTAATGTTAAGATGCCATTTTCTACTAGATGCACTAGATCAGATGTGTTCACAACAGGTCAGTGATGGTTAGCTGACTAGATAATACTAAATCAATCTGTGGTGAAATGATCAGTTCCCAGTCAACAACAGCACAGAAATGAACCATGGCCATTCAATTCTGTCAAGACATTGTAAGAGAGGACTTCCACTATGGCTGCCAGGCAGTGTGTGATGTCACCTGAAAGCCCTGATTTGTATTATGTAAAGGGTCTATGTATCAACATACTTTGACTGCATTTGCCAGGTATTGTCAAAAGTTATTTTGTGATTAAGAAGGTGTGTCTGACCAAAGAGGGATCCCAAAAGTATTTTTCTCTTCCAGGTCATGTGACCTGTGGCTGGTAGCCTTCGAGCAGACTGGGGAGACTTCTGGATGTCTGGCCAATACACCTAAAGAGTTGTAAGACATGGAGCAGAGTTAGAGGACGACAGGGTACATTCAGTTACACTTTAGTGAGGGAGTTTTTTTTTCCAAATGTAGATATCAATCTTCTGAAAATGTCATCTACTTTTACAAAATGATGGCGAAGTTACAAAAAAGTCACGTCAGTTTAGATCAGTTTAGGTCAATCTCTCTTGAGGAACTAATGGAAAACCATTTCACACATGAGTCTGTCTTCCAGCCTCCTTGACATCACATCACAGCTCTGTGTCCTCTGGTTGTGTCAATACTATAGGTCATGGTTTCATTATAGATAGATTGAGGCAGAGGGTTGGTATTTCAGAGACACACTCTAGATTGGTTCTCATCCTCATTTTACCTGACTGATAGGAAATGTCTAAAGAGGTCTAGCATGTGATGCGCTACATTAACCTCTAGATTGTGGATAAATGTGCTTTTTAAAGTACTCTATAATTCAGAAGACTTGCATTTAAATTGAAATATCTGCATTACAAGTGCTGCTCTCTGGGCAGGTTTTCTCTGAAACACGTAAGCCATGTAGGGTGAAGAGCATAAGAGTGATCCTTAGCAACTGAATTTAGCCCAGGGTCAGGTCCAGTTTTCCCCTATCAGCACAATAATGTTTTAGCTTCAAGTGGATTAAAATGCATGCCATAATTGATTCAAATACTTGGATGTGATGTGAACATACACATAGTGCCCGTTGAACTATACTGTTTGCCCAATCCAATTCTTTATGATTTCCACTTACTTTGCTGTGCCTCGCCAGCAGATACGTGTTTAGATCAAATGAATTGTGGAACTGGACTCTAGGGATCTGTTAGGGAGAGAAAAGCACTACTAAAGGCAATGCTGAATATCTTTGCAATGTGAAAGCAATGATATCACGCATCCTATTGCTGATGAATTATTACAAAGGAGATTTTTTCCCACACCATAATCCTCCTCATTTGTGACGTGAAGGCATGAGAAAAGTTATTGAAATTGAAAATGATTGAATGATATTTTGGTATAATATATCTTACACTGAGCAGTTTCAGCCGTTGACTTGTTCTCAGACAGCACTCCAGGGGGGAAAAGGAGAGGAATTCCTGTGAATGAGAAAAAAAAATATTACTTTGGTTCCAGTTTTGTTTTTATATGGTTACAGCTCCCTCTATTGGCATCTGCCCATACTGCCACTCAGTAGTGGGAGAAGAGCAGCACAACCTACCTGGATAGGCAGGCTCATTCATACCCACCAACACCCTCTCACAAATACACACACACGTGCACACACATATGCACACACATACACACTAGTACACACACACACACACACACACACACACACACACACACACTGTGTGAGTTCCTCTGTTCTGCTGCCTTGCCACTGAGATTTCTTCAGGAGGAGATCACTGCCCTCTATTGGCGCCTCACATGGCAAATACCATTCAGAGCCACAATTGGAAATTGTTGAGAAAATCAGTTACTAGTGCAGTGGGTTTGGAGAATAGGACTTGTATGGAAAATTGTTAAGTAATTGCAATGTGTAAATAGTGAATATACTTCTAATGCCCTTAGAAATCTACCATGGCTTCTAGACGGTGGCTAGAAAGTCAGATTTTTACATTTAGCAATATTTTTGAATGAATGATTTACTGCAATTTGAAGAATAAAACATCGGTAAGACGCTACTAATAACTATCCAGGTCATATTTGAGATTCATGGAAACCAGAGGTAAAAATCTGATTTTATAATATGGTTGCTAGCTACTCCAGGCGTTCTTCTCGGGGGAAAAAAGATTCTGCAGAAAAGTATTATAAGTGCTTCCCAGGATTAAACACCGGTTAAATATATGCAAGCTTCCTCAGAGAGTTTAGTAGTTTTAGCATATCCTCATACACCGAGAGAGAGATAGACAGAAAGAGAGCAAGAGGGAGAGAGAGAGAGAGGCAGTGAGAGTGTATAACCTCACATAATCCACAATTAACACACACACACACACACACACACACACACACACACAGTCACATTAATCTCATCCTCAGAAGACGGGTGGCGATCTGATCTTCCCTTAGCTTGAGCACTGGGGCGAGGGGGTGGGGGTAGGGGTGGGGGTGGAGGTCCCCAGAGGTGAAACTCTATTACCACACAGCATGAAAGTCAGTGAAAAGGGCCCTACTGTGCACCAGCCCCCTGACAGGATTAATGTTTAATGATATCTAAAAGGGCTAATACTCAACCCCCCTCGCTTTTGCTCTCATCCTCTTCTTAAATATCCTCACAATATCGTCACCTCCACAGATTAGAGCGCTGACCCCCTCGGCTCAAGGACTTGCCCTTCACTGATAGGAAACGAGCATCTCTCTCTCATTCTCTCTCTCCGTCTCCCTCAAAATCCCACAGATGCATAGACTCACAAAAAACTATCTCTCTCTCTCTCTCTCTCTCTCTCTCTCTCAAGATCAGGGTATTTAACCTATGTGATAGTGGTGGGGGGCATCTACTGGAATATGGATGAGTCAAATGACAGGCTTGTGTGCACACAGAAACCAGTGAGCAGGCAGTTGACAGTCAATTAAACGCCATATTACACACAGTGCTGTTATGAATTTGTTCCTTCTTTGAGACACACAAGTGTATCAAGGAGTATCGCCCCTGGAGCAGGCAGGGGTTCACTGTCTTGCTACGGTTTGACATCAATGGACAGGATGGTCTCTCTAACAGTAGGCCACCCTGCATGCACCAACGATAAAACGGTTGACAAACTATTATTGGACATGATTGAAATGGGTGTTTATACCCCAGAGACAGGTTTATTAGACAATGGGTAACTCAGGACTCAAAAATGGAGTTCTTCAGTTTCAGGGGGAGACTGATTTTTTTTTTTATTTGCACCCTGAAAATGTTAAAGAACCTTTGTCCAAGAGGATTTAATACCAAGTGTCAAGCAACAGAAGTAAGGATGCAGGCAAATATAAGTTGAAAATTATGGGTTGAGACACAGACCCATGAAATATCCATCCCTCTAGGGGCAATTTGTTTTTCTTTCACACATTGTAATTTTCAAGGCCACCATCTCGTGTTTGCAATTTTACCAAGTAAGTCACTGAGAATCCACTTGGCCTTATAGAAGACAGCATAAAAAATGTATCATACTTAAACTATTTATATTGCACGCATCAATAATAAATCACAGGCCCTATAAAGGCTTGCTTCAAACAACATGTTGTATCAAGGGAGGAGCTCTCGCTTTCTATATTGCTCTAGGAGGAAGTGGAGTTGTATGAGTTGGGGGTGGGGAGTAAAAGGAATCATGAGATTAACCAACGGTTAGGCGTTGTATCAGACCGTAGTGGTAAAGAGAGAGCCACAAAGCAAAGCTCTTTATTTAGCGGTCAGTCTTCATCCATCTGTGGTCAAAAGAGGCCTTTCTCCACAAGGCAGCTGGCCTCTGGGACAGGAGCCGGTTGAGGTGATCTGGGCACCTGGTAAGGTAAGGATAGACTGGAGGGACTACATCTCCCAGCTGCCCTGGGTGCGCTTGGAGATCCCCCCCAGGATGAGCTGGAGGAAGTTGCTAGGGAAAAGGACATCGAGGCTGCTCTGCTCCTAACCTTGACCCAGATGAGTGGCTAGAAAATGGTTGAGTGGATGGATGGGCTGTGTCCTAAGGGTCCCATAAGTACAGCGACTAAGTAGAAATCATGAAAGGGGATGTCAAGCTTTGTGTGCCTAATAGGAGTAACAATGATAATAATGTGATACTTTATTGATTCCTATGGTGAAATTCTCTTTTCATTTGCAGGGCAGATGCTTCCCAATAAAGGGGCTAGAACCAGGTTGTACAGCAGCATCCCTACTCCCTACGATTGAAATGATGATTGAGTGGGCGAGACATCTACAAGAAATAAGTATTGGAGTCAATTAAACATTTCATAACCACTTCATATTACAGGGCTTAACAAGCATGAATGTTTTTAGCATGTCTTGCATTGTTCGTTTGCTCTGTATGTGGGTTCCTGTTGTCCTTGTACTATGTGGCAGTCAGTGTTGCGCTCGTAACTCAAAAAATTGAATATATTCTTTTTTACTTGTTACTCATTTCAAAAGTAATAATATTATTTTACTTACTACTCCCTAGGAGAAGTAATTCATTACACTACTCGTTAAATAATTTTTCCTTTAATCCGTTAATACTCCTTTGGAAACTGCAATACACCTGTACAGTATAAACAAGGCTTGGAAAAAAAGAGCAATTCTATAAATAAGTGAAATTAAATACACTTGTTGTCATCTGAGAACAAAGGGCTCTGCTGAACAGATGTAGAGTGAGGAGCAGTATAAAAAAGACCTTCCACAGGACATCTGAATTGTAACGTGACTAGATTCCTTCTTTCACTGGCTCCAAGCCACAGAGCTCATGCTGTGTAAATTCTCATGTAGTCATGCATTAAGCCTGTGCAGGCCAACCCCTCAACACAAAGCGTGCTGTGCACATACACCTACCCACATCATTACCATTGGAAAAAGAAAAAGTGTAAACCTCATCTTGGAACAACACAAATCTCACTGTGAAAACTTCAAAAAGTCATTAAAACAACAGATATAAATCGTCTCAAAATAGACATCGGTATGTATCTTGTGTCCCAGTAATTCCCCGGACTAACATGTGTGTTAAAGGCTTATCCCTATAGCATTCATCATCCTCTGTATCAGAGTGCAAACATTTGCTTTTACTCGATGCTATTTCCACTTTTGTCTTTGCAGTCCCCAGCGTCCTTCCCCCCGGAGTGCAAGACTATATTATGGTGACCTGATGTCAGTATGACAAATCCAATCCAGACTATTTAAACAGCAGATTGAAATTTATTCTTGAAATAACAAACAAATCAAGGCATTTTTGTGAGCCGGTCAATGAAAACTCATAAACAAGCATTAAGAGTTTCGAGGCTTTTTTTATATCAAAATTAGAAAATAACAAGCGATTTGACTCATTTTTAGTTGATATGGATTTTTTTTCTATCAACCTCATTTTGATATCAGGGAACTCAAAAGGAGCTCTCAACTCCATGAAAAATCCTGGATTATTCTCTCTTTCACAATCTGCTTTAGTGTGGGATTTTTTTTCATTTTGGACATGGAGGGGGGCTTGAAAATCATGTTTTTAAAAAAATTTTGTGTGTTCAAATTACTGCAGCCTCACCATACAACGCTGCAACCAAGACAGCACATTCAGAGTAAGGAATGACGCGCGCACACACACACACACACACACACACACAAACACACCAATGAGCATGCACACACATATACACACAGTGCCATTAGTAAGCAGGCAAAAACTCAGAGGAAATGCTTATGCCTACAAACCTGCCCAGGAGGGGCAGCACAGCATTTTAGTGGTCACTTTTTGCACAAAAAGCCCAATCACAGGAGCTTAGCTGGCCCCATCAAGCTCTTTAGCAAATGCTGCCTCACTGAATTTGCTTGTTAAGTTAACCCTGTGTGCTACTGGGGGAAATATACTTCTATCACACACATTTGGATTGTGTCAAATGATTCGCTTTGAAGTCATTTAGAGAGAGACCATTCACTGCATGTCGCGTAAGATGACTAGGCCTCGTCGTTTGTGAGGAGGGATTAGTTATGCTGTGTTTATGGGAGAGTGTGTGTCAGCTTTTAAGGATTTTGGTTCAGAGGTGGGGGTTTTTTTTGCCAGAAATGCACAACACTGACACTGAAAGAAAACTTTTCAGCATCAAGCCAACTCTTCAAACCATTACAGATGAGTAAGGAATTAATTTCAGAGAGAGAGAGAGAGAGAGAGAGAGAGAGAGAGAGAGAGAGAGAGAGAGAGAGAACAAACCCATCTTTAGACACTTGCCACTACTGGGTTTGTCCGGTCATTTTCATCCCTGTTGAAAAGCTCATCTGCCCCAAGTCTATGGACATTTGCAAAATTGGCATACGTATAAGGAAGAGCCTATATCTGATTTACAATCGTCTATATAATCGTCATTCCACTTTTTTCTTCCAACAGTCATGGTTTGCATGGTTCGTCACACCTGACATCCCAACAACATAACTCTTTGCCAGGTAACTAAGTGTTGACAACTGGCCTGAAACTATGATGTTTTCACCCAACAGCCTGTTGCTGCTTATTATTGCTGCCTAGCCAGAGATGGCCAGAATGAGAATGGAAGTTGGGTGATTTTGCTATCAAAATAAAAGCCTAAAAAAAGGCAATTGTGTTCTCCTTAGATTCATCTTTAATATACTCTTCATTTTTACTTTGGTACAACAACAAAAAAAGCAACCAATGTTCATCAAAAAGGGTTTTATTTTGAACATTGTGACCAGAACTCTATTTTGTTTATTCTGGTACAATTAATGATAATCACAATAATAACATCAACACTGGGCCAACTGCTGCCCTGTCAAACATTTTTAATTGAAAGACTGAAGCTATCTTGATCTGTATCTTGATCTACAGTAAGATAGTTAGTAAATGAATTAGAAATCAATTGTCAAAAAGTCATAAATGAACAAAAGGGCCAAATAGTTGACTTTGCTGGTATGTAATGTGTTAGCTGGGTATCCAGAGTGAGCAGCTTCACTCAAGGACTGTTTGACAGGATGGGAGTACTGGCAGTGACCTTTTGTTTACTGGAAAATCTCCCTAACCACCATGCCACCCACGGTGCTCCTTGTTTGCCCCGGTCTTGAGAGAGAGAGACTCAACTCAACGGGACTTCTCGCTCACATAAATGTTAAAAATAAGAGTTGTCCTGTCAGTGAAGCAGTTTATAAAATGTTCCTCTGCTATAAAAGACCAGAAGTAGGATGTATTATATCTGGTTCATTGTGAAAGGGAATTATCCAATGTAAATTCCTTTCAGTAAAACGTATTTAATTGGAACAATTCATGCAACAGTGGACCTGCAATCAAAGTGATCACAAAGCACCTCGGTATAAGAGTGCACATCCATAAGGATTGCTGGTTACTGGGAGTGATAACGCTCCTTTGGTTTCTGGTTGTTGCTCCGCTGCACAAGGCGTGGATGGGCAGTTGATGGATGTGTTTTGCATAATCCCCATATAAACTGAGAGGTAATTTTCACCCTTTGTTAGATATCCTCTATTTGACCCCCCCCCCCCCTCGGTGTGTGTGCCTGTGCCGTGCGCGAGTGTGTGCAGGCGGTATTTGTGTCTGCGTGCCGTTGCATGCGTGCACGAGTTGCACAGACGGGGCCGAGGAGTAATCGGCAAGACTTCAGCTGGAGATGCAATTGCCAGTTGTATATCTTGAAGCTGGACATATTTATGCCGGAGAAGCTATAGCCTTTCTGCTTGCTCATCACAGCTACTGCCGCGTGGTGTATACTGAGTGTGTGACGTGTGTGCTGTGTCTATGTGTGTGTGTGATAAGCCCGTGAGTGTTAAATTTACCTGTGTGTTTTGGGAACGTGAAACCTGTGTGTGTCCATGTGTATCACTCTCTTTCCCTATATATGTACATACATCTCTCTCCCCCTCGCTCTCTCTCTCTTTGCATGTCAAGGAGTGTGTGTGTGTGTGTGTGTGCAGCTATGTGTGTGAGAAATGTCCTGCGCATGCAATGGAGTGGAAAGAGAAGTCACTGAGCTGTAGTGCACCATACAAGGATCATAAATATCGGTATGACCTAATATACTTTGGATGTTTAATCCAGAGTGATTTGCAAAGTGGCCTCAAATGTCCCTCCCGCCCCCCCGCCACAATGAATAAGATCCGAGTCAAAGCGCACAAAGGACGAGCACGCAGGTGTGTGGCCAGGTTCAGCTCCAACACCATCATTAAGTTTGCGGATGACACAGTGGTGGTGGGCCTGATCTCCAACAACGACGAGAAGGCCTACCTGGAGGAAGTTGCTGATCTGTCACTCTGGTGCCAGGACAACAGCCTCCTCTTGAATGTCACCAAAACTAAGGAGCTGATTGTGGACTTTAGGAGGACACAACAACAGAGGACGTACTCACCACTGGGGATTAATGGGACTACTGTGGAGAGGGTGAGCAGGTATAAATACCTGGGAGTCAACATCACCGAAGATCTGACATGGTCCACACACACTGACACTCTGGTGAGAAAGGCGAGGCAGCGCCTTTACCACCTCAGGCAGCTGAGGAAATTCAAAGTCTCCCGGAGGATCCTTCAGTCCTTCTACTCTGGAGCTGTGGAGAGCATCCTGACAGGAAGCATCACTGCCTGGTTTGGCAACAGCTCCGCTCAGGACAGGAAGGCTCTGCAGAGAGTAGTGCGTTCGGCCGAGCGCACTATTGGAATTACACTCCCCACCCTGCAGGACTTGTACACCAGGAGGTGCAGAACCAGAGCCTGCAGGATCATGAAGGATCCTCACCACCCCAACAACGGACTGTTTCAGCTGCTGCGGTCAGGCAAGCGCCTCCGTAGTCACGCTGCAAAAACAGAGAGACTGAGACGGAGTTTCTTTCCTCAGGCCATCAGGACTGTGAACTCCGACCTCACCAGGGCCCCCACCAAGACACACACACTGCCCCTCTTATGCACACACACACACACACACACACACACACACACACACACTTAGGTAATGACTACACATAATTTATATACATATATACAATTTCTCATATTTCTCATATTACTATAATTTTGTAGTGCTCTTACTGTAAATATTGTGTTGTTGTTTTTTTTTTTTTTTTTTTTTTTTTTTTTTTTTTTTTTTTATATAAGAGCTCTTACTGTAATACTGTAAATATTGTGTTGTTCTTTTATTGTAAATACTGTGTACTGTTGCCCTTTGCACATTCCCGTTGAGCATTGCCACTTTTTCATTTCACTGCACACCCCGTGTGTGTATGTGACAAATAAAGTTCTTGAATCTTGAATCTTGAACGCAGATAAACACACACACAAACTAAGGCATTGTTATGGACCGCTTGAGTTGAGTGTGTTTCATAACTGACGTTTCACACTGGTTCTTCAAATCAGTTCATCCTTCGTGACATCTGTGAGACTGAGCATCAAATACAGATGTATTCAAAAAAAATAATAAATAGGAATATTATTTTGTTTGTATGTTTATTATTGTTTACATGAGGCCAAAGACAATTTCCCTCATTGTTTGTACGATACTGTTCTATTCTTTTCAAATGAGTCTCTATTTGACAACGTGCCTGAATAGTTATAGTAGCTCTTCGTTTGGGTATCAGAGCTCAACTAGAAAACAAAAGGCCATCACAGTGCTTGAAGAGCCTACATCTCTTGTCTTGGATTCAATCATTGCATCTTAACTTTTTCCATTTTCACTGCAGTATCCCCTTTCAACAGTTGGGGGTCACCCACAGCACATTTTCCTTTTCCAGCTGCACAGAAGCATCAGCAGTGTTGAGGTTGTTGATAAAAAATGTTAAATGATATATCACACTTTTTTGGTGGTAATACTATTACTGTTACTACTATTACTATTACTATTACTATTAGAGAGAATAGGAGTATTAGTCTGGAGCGCTTGCCACCATACATTGGGCAGAATTCAATCACAGGGCTTGTTAAATCATGTATATGTGTATTTACTTGATAAAGACTCACCAATCAGAATGAATCATTATTCTTCTGTATGTTGCTGATATATTCTGTATTCTGCGTGCTCTGTCTGTGAACAGTTTCCTCGCTAGTCATTTGTGTCCTCTATCACTCGTGGTGCTTTGATGAAAAAGGAATTTCTCACCGCAGGAGCGATAAAGTACTATCTCTTTTTCAGTTGTTGTCTGCAGCCTGCTGTTTAGTCCAAATATACACAAATGTACATTTCTTTTCTTTATCCTTCCCCCTGTCTCCCTGGCATTTCATAATTAGCCTATAGTATATTGCTCACTAAGGTCGCGTGAGTATCATGCTAATGTTAACGAGACTCAATGAAGAGTAATGCACCACTCTAATTCTACCTGTAGTTTGTTATATTCCTCATAGCCACATCAGTAACGACAGCAACGTGACATCTGCCATGGTGGATGTCAGGCGTTTTAATCCTCTGTATATCTCCACCAAAACTCAAGCCCCCATTCCTCTATTAATATCCAGCCAAGGCATTCACATTACACTTTGATACGTTTCCGATCGGAGAGAGGAGAGGAATTCAGTAACGGGCCTTATTAAGTTGTCCAACATATCACAATTCTATAGAGATACACAGTCAGCCAAATGAGTTTTATGCATCATGAGACATACCCCCTTATGTGCATGGAAATTGCACAGCTGTTTTTTTCCCCCTTACTAGCACAATTTTTCTGCAGATAAAATGTGCCAGCTTTAATACATCTGATGAATTACCAGTAACAAAATGTTGACCAGTCACTTTTTCTGACAGGCTGTATTACCTGATATTCTGCTTTTATCAAAACACGCCCGCAAATGGAGGCTGATTGCTCCCCGAGGTGGTGAGTTACAAACGTAATGATGTTGAACTAACTCAGCAACGGACACGCTCAGCACTCTCTCACACACACACACATACACACACACACGTACATGCACATGCAAACAGATGCACACGAGTGACAACATTCTTTGAGTTTAGCTACATTTGTTATTGCAGTTTCACACACCCACTGGACTAGTGGTGACGTGGGCTGACGTGTTCATGTACTGAGCAGTAGATAGGACTCTGTTTGATCTCAGATTAATGAGGTCAGCTGCTAAAAAGGACCTTTTGACAGCAGCTGGCTCTCTTTTTGATACATGCAAGTGATTTGTACAGCCCAAATCCCCTAAACTATATAATGTGGTGTCAACTGAAGGAGGCTGGAATTGAAATGTGCAGATTTACAAATAGTTAAGACCGACTGGTTCAGGGAGACTTCTTTGCAAGTCAATGTAGACTAAACAAACCCATCATGCACCAGTCAGCCAAAGGAGCCGGCCACGGGAGATATATATAGGCTTAATTTGTATGCTTAATGTGTGTGTGTGTGTGTGTGTGTGTGTGTGTGTGTGTGTGTGTGTGAGGGGAGGCCTAATATCCTGCATCGTTTAGCAGCTTTTGACACCTTCACACCTTCAGCACAGAGCCTCTTCTTACGTGGAGACGACACTAAAACACTTTGATGTTGCAGAGTCTTTAAACACTTAATCCCAAGGAGTGGGAAAAAAGGGAAAACTATAAGCACCTCCTACATCTGAATGTCATTCTCATGGTACTTCACTTTCTGCACCTCACTCCCATTCTCCTACACACACACAAACGCACATTTCTTTCCTCAGAAGAAGCTTTTCTAGCTTCCCTCAACCTGTGATTTTGTTGTGATAGTGTGAGAGGGAACATTGTGTATACATATATATGCTTGTGTGTGGTGAAGTGATGTTGGGGGGTAATCATGATGTCATACGCCTCTCTCTCTCTCGCAGAGTGATGAAAGCGAATTAGGCAAAGGATCAAGTTCCATCAAATCTTGGTGGAGAGAGAGAGATCACACCACGCTGGTGAAATAATCTGCTTCCACTTTCGATTCGCCCGCAGGGGAACAGATTGCGGCTCAGCTCAGCGATGAGCTCTGCAAAATGTCAAAAAAAAAAAAAATCAAGGGGATGTTCTTACAGTAATTACGCTCTCCGCTTGGTGCCGTAAGCAATATGTCAATAGGATATATGTCACTGAATATACACGATCATGTGAGCATCCATCTACTAAAAGCGAGTCCTCACATCTGATTAGAGCGCTCAGCGAGAGGATGAGGGCGTGGCTTGAGCTCTGTCTTGCAGTTATTGCCCTCATTGTTCAGCGCTGATCTAAAACAGATGGCGCCTTCCCCCGAGGGGGTCTGTGAAGTGTCCCGTCTCCAATGTCATCGGGTGACAACGCATGACAGAAAGGAGATGGGGAAGAAGGAGAAGGTAAAGGATGTGAGAACAGGAGGGCGGCGAAGGAGGAAGTGTCTCCCTCTCGGACCGCTGAGTTTGCACCCCAAGGTCTGGTCGCCGAGTATTAGCACTGACACAGTTTCGGTACTCCATTAAATTAATAATAGAGGGAGATGGGAGGGTTAACAGCATCCCTTCTTCCCCAATGTGGAAAGGAAGACTGGGAGGCTATAAGATACCATAACATTCTTTTGGCAGAGTTACGTTAAGGTGTTTTTCAGCTCTCAACCATCCAAAAAGCACATGATGTCATTCTTAAATATGTCCCTCACGGGGATCTGAAACTTTTTAGTGATTAATGAATTGGGTTGTGCATACAGGGGAGGCGGAAGGCACAGTGCAGGCTAATGGGATTTGAAGCTCTCTTTCTCAGACCTGTCCCATTTCCACCACCGCTGCTGCCGCCGCTCTCGCCATCGACCGGTACCTAAGACGCTGAGCGCAAAGCCAACCGGCAGCTATAACCCGGGGAAGTGTTTTCTCCAGCTCCTGAAGCGTCCTCGCCTCCTTTTTCTACATCTGCTTAAGCACACTCGGCTGCGTTCTCGCTGACTTAGCAGCCTCTTCTTGCGGATGCTTTTGGGAGCCGCACACACACACACACACACAAAAAATATATATATATATAAATAAAAGACAGGGCTCAGGAAAAAGTGTGTCAGGGAAACGGAGAATGCGAAGCCACCGGTTCTTTTCTCCTAAAATGGGAGGATGAAATGAGAGAGGCAGAGACAGAGGAGGTGAGACAAAGAAAGACAGATGAAATTGAGATCGAGGTTATGAACTCAGAGAAATATTAAACCGGTTGCGTTAAAGTTCATAGCGGGTTCATCAGACACTTGACGGTGACGATCTAGCAAAGCCCCAGCCAATACCGAGTCTGCATCACTTCACTGCTGAATTCCTGCTAGAGCTGCAGTTGGTTAAATCGTGGTTCTGCCAACTTCAGTCTTCAGTCTTGTCCGTGCAATTCCTCTCTAATGCCGTTTGAATTGATGTTTGACCTTTTTATTGTTTATCTTACTGGCTTTTAAATATGACTGTTTTATTGCATGTGATGCACTTTGCAACTTTGCAAGTGCTCTGCAAATAACACTTATTATTTTCAACCGGAGCACATTAAATACACTTTTCAACCACCAACTCACTATACTCGAGATGTTTCAACTGCAAATGATGACAAAGTGAATCAACAACAAAACTCATTAATGCTACGACCATTGAGACGAGAATGTGATGCTTCCATTTGATTTCTTCCATTGTCAGCTGAACACGAGGTAATAAGTGTCCACAGTGGCAACTCCAGCTCCTCTGTTCCTGCCTCGGCCCCCCCCAGCTGGGACCAATCTGCTGGTCAGGTGTGGCGCGGTGGTGGCGGCCGAGGCCTCGCCAGCAAGCGGAGGGGGACTCGGATACACGGCCCAGATACAGAGAGGGGACAGCTTGCATTGCAGTGTAATGCATAATACACAGGAAATAAAGACCGTCCTCACTGTAATTCACGTTGCAACAATGGAAATGCTCCTATATAGATGCAGACATTCGTGAAATGTTCAAAGTCACCAGTTTCTACCATTATGTGCTTTGAAAATTACAACTATATTAAAACATATTGGAAAACAAGAACAGTTCAGTTTGGCTCTGTCTTGACCCTAGACAATAAAATGCTCTACAGTAGTGTGTATGTGTTCTGCGGACATTCCCACCAGCCCTGATGCAGAAACACAGATGACAACACAGCACATAATGACATTGTGCAATGACAACAGTACCTCACATATAGCACAGACGGATGGTGAGAGACGTGCTACAGATGGCATATCACTCATTCAGCCTGCTCTAGCTGGGTCCAGAGACATGGCATAAGTTGCTGTGTTAGCAAAACACCGTGGTGACATGTTGACCCCTCTAGACCCCTCAGACAGCCGCTGCTAATGCATTGTAGTGGGGGGGCTTTCCCTGCGGACACGGGACAATAGCGAGCCTGGTTAGCGCTAACAAGCTATACACAGGCACTTGTCTAGCTAGCGAGCTAGGACCCTACACTGGGTGGATTATGTCTAAATAAAGCCTCGGCACTGTATGAATCACTGTGTCACTGATCCCCTATGCTTCCCAGACAACAGGTCTGCCTTCTCCGAGCTGTCTCTGCCTTTCCACTCCTTCAAATGAAGAATAAATGAGAGGGAGAAAGAGAGACTGCGTGTGAGGGAGAGAGGAGAGTTGACGTTCATCACTCGAGTGCCGTGGCTTAGCCTAAGAGGCTTGAATAATCAGTATGTTAAGCTGTCAGGGTGTGCACCCGCGCCTACCGCGCACTTACAAACTCCTGGGCGCTTTTTAATCAAGCAAAAACGCTGAGAGGCAGCGGCGAGTGCCAACAGCCCGGGCTAAGAGACGAGCTTTAGAGTATCTGTTACACTTTCTCCTGACATCACCAGACATGCATTTTCACTGTAAGCTGCAGACATGTCTGTTTTTTCTCTGCAGAGGACACGCTGTATGGCTATGGCTTTCAAGGGCCGCATTGAATTTTCTGCATGCCTTTATGTGAATCATCATATTCAGTATAACTACCTCATGGTACACTGATCCACTAAAGGGGACCTCTACAACTACAGTTATGCCATGTTGCCTGAATGCACAGCGAATGAGTGTTGAATCTTTATTTGAGTTTGAGTGATATGTCTTCTGTATGTCACGCCCCTTTGGTCTGTCCTCAAACGATAAATTCAAGATGAACTATTGTGCAATGTGCAAATTAAAGCAATTCTGTTTTTTCTTCTGAATGTACAACCAATGCGGCAGGTTTAGCTCAGTGGCCATCTTGGTGGAGAGGCCTTCCTGCGTGAAACATTCAGTCAAAAACCACAAATCCAGAATGTCAGCTATGGCAGGGCATCGTCCAAATGAACATACAATTAAATCCATGTTGTAGTTAAGAACCCCTTCTGGCCTTAAATCCCACCACAACCTTCTCTCCTGTGTCTCCCTCTCACCTCTCCTACTGTCTCAACCAATAACAAGACTGAGGGAAGCTGACTGCTCTCTCCTGGAGGGAAAAATGGATTTAAAACATGCAATTGAAATATGTATTTTGAACCGACAAATCAGCTCTGTTGACAACGCTATAAGGGAAAGACTTGAGTTGTAGGAAACTGAACGAAATGGCAAGAATGACCCTCTAGTTAGCAATTCGGATCTGTAGTGGAAACATTTTCACCTTTTTCAGCGGTCTCCAAAAAAAAACAACGTGGCACTGACAATACAGCTGAAACTAATACATTCCAGTGATATCTCAAAATACGGCAATGGATCCAATACACAAACGGGAATCCGCGTTAAAAAAAAGCAAATCCCAATGGAAAACCCAAGGCTAATGCTGTCACAACACACATGCTTCTATGCATAATACTTTGATCGCAACAGCTATCTTAACTCCAAGCCAACAATAATATTCTCATGTCACTGTCCCACTTGAGCTGTTTCTCCAAACCCCATGTATTAGTGGGTGTATAAATAGCATCGACACAGGGGGCAGGAGGGGCTGCCTATTTATGACCATACTGCACCACCCAGAGCGATGCTAGCGAAGCAGCGGGGAAGGCAAAAGCTCTCACCCTGTTCCTTCTCCATCTTTTCCCTTCTCAACCCTCCGCCTCTTCCTTTTTTTTCCCTCCCAACTTTTCATCCTTTTCTGATTGATCTCGTGACCCTTCAACAGCTTAAATTACAGCGTCCAGTGGTTTCGCACAGAGACTAAAAAGGCCCTCAGATTTCACAGCCCATAATTCTCTCCTATAGCCTCAACTTTTAAAAGATGCCATGTTCAATTTCAGCCTCCGGCAAGGCCTCCCCCCTCCATCACTTGCATTCTCTTATGAATTACGACACAGGATAGATGGTTTTTAAGTTTACAACCCGGCTCAGTGACAGCGTGCTGCTTACCAATCAAGCTAGTATGAAGGAGGGAGGGATAGGGAAAAGACAGCAGCACAGTAGTGGCCAGTTGATTTTTTTTTAGTGGACAGGAGCTGGGCCCAATACATGATAGGACTGAAACCCAGGCTGGGTAAGAACAAAAAATGATTTGACCAGGCAAGATGACAAAAAAACTCTCTAATCGCTAAAATGCTATTTAAGATTGGTACAGGTCAATGTGACATTTTGTCAGACGTAGAACATTGCAGCAAAACAAGCGCAAGGCAATATGTACAACCACAAAACCACTGCTGGAGGTAAGTGGGTTGATCTGGCGTCAGATTTTCTTTCAGGTCATCAGATGGGGGTAGAGTGTAGAGCTTGACACTGATCCCAGATCAGAACTCAGAGGACAGAGAAACGCTCCGATCTGTCTTCACAGAGAATTTACAGGTTTCCGTTTCTCATTCATGATGCGCATGACAATTGCATAGTGCAGCGTTTCTCAATCTCTGGATCAGCATCCAAAGGGTTGTTTCTGGTGGGTTTCCTATTTGACAAGAGTACTATCATGGGTCCCAGGGAGACACTTTACTCTAAACCAACAATTTCTGGTACCCTGCCCACACAGCATACATTACAACTCAGCCATTTCACTTGATTCAGTGACTCACTTGTTTGTCCTGTTACTTAAACTGAATCGCCTGCTGTACCTCGAGTAAGGCAGTGTATACTGAGTCAGAGGATCACATTACACGTTTCAAGGTGATATGACAAAACCAAACTGAAGAATGACTCATAAGGATTATATGAACTATCATTCCTACCCCAATGTAAACTGACATGCTCACCAATGTCCGTAAAAGATTAAGGGAAATGGGGGGAAAATTTACTTTTTTAAGAGTTGCCAAAAGTCAAAAGCCTTTTCATTTACAAGCCAATGCACATATGGTCTGAAAACGGACCATAAACAGACAAAGTATTAGAAGAAAAATAAAATAAAATAGCATTGTTTTGTTATAGATACATTAAAGATACTATATTTAGATTTCATTCATATTTTACCCTGATATTAGCTGTTAGCTGACACATTATAATGCTAGCCAAAAAGGGACTGTTGATAGCCCCAGTGATCATGCTTTCATTTAGTCCAATTTGGGTGCTCTTTAGTGTTCTGAGGATTATCTTGCTGGTAAGCTACTTAATAAAATGAAATAATGAATATGGACATAGAAAGCAGCTCACAGGGGCCATAGAACGTACTATAAATGATTATCACAATTTATCTGACTCATGGGAAAGTCCTACTTGGCAATCTTTTTAATATGGACTTTTATTTTGAAATCAGCCATGTAATTATGGGTATCACTTTACAATGGTCCCTTTTCTAGAGCATCAACCTGTGAAAAAAGTATTGTCGTGAAAGTACACAATAACTATCTGTAAATACATAATGGAAATCTCCCCAGTACTTTATGCTTACATGTGTAACAAAATAATTAAAGTACAACATGAAGAAAACATAATATATTAGAAATCTGTACTTACACAAACATTCCAGCACCTTATATAAATGTGATGTTCCTATATTTTTCAATGTTTTTTTTACTGACATTGTTATGATGTGTCTCATTGATTGCTAAGGCAAAAGGCTTTAAGATAGGATATGATATCATACATGATATGGGCCCAGTTTTCCTGAGTTATTCTGGTATGTTGATATCATAATAAAATGTGGGGCAGTATCCAACAAGTTGTTCAAGATTACTCATGGCTACATCAGACCTATTTTTTTAGTGCGTTCAATTTGTACTCTTACTCATTGTTACAACTATTTAAGTGTATTATACAGTGGAAGATTTTTGTTTAGTACTAACACAGCATGATTGTGTAATTCCAATACTTTATCATAGGCTAAATGTGACAGGAATGTCAGTTATGCATTCATAAACACATCATGACACAATTAATCAGCATCTTATCAATATGTTATGTAAACCCCCTTGAGAAAGTGTAAGCCAGTGTACAGTCAGTTTCTACATTTTATAACATCTAAAATCAGATCCCATGTGATCAAAGGCAAAAACCCACAGCTCTTTTGTCAGCGTCTGTTTGCCCTCCACCCTGTTTGACAGACACAGAGACAGCAGCCAGTCGGTGTCAGTGGCCTTTTTTTCACTCTGCGCCAATGCCTAGCCAGGCAACTCTCAGCCCACTACATGCCCTGAGCCAGGCCAGCATGAGATCCGGAATGGCTAGAGCGGGCCAAGGCACAAAAGGACCAGCTGCTTGCAGAGCATTGGCCTTAGATAGACGGAAGAGGGGGTTATTCAATGCACTGGATGCATGTGATCCATCTTTTTATAGCATGGTTCTTCCAAAGGAATTCAATGGTCAAAATGGGAACACATAAAAATAGAAGAGAAGATAATATAAGTATCTGTGTAATCATTTGAGATTTACTCAAACGGATGATGATCATGATCAATTAGCTGATGATCAGCTGATGAATCACGGATGTCACCCTTGGTTTTGATCCATCTTTATTTTCATAAACAAACGCCTGTCGACTCAGATTTAATTTGCTGCCAACACTTCATGTGACGTATTTCATTCAAATTAAAACCCCAAACCTTCACAACACGCCGATATCTAACACCGAATGTCCTAAACCGAAGTATGTGGCAGTATGTGATGTGAAAGTGTAAAACCGGTCTGACATGGAGAGCCATACTCACAGCCTGCGTTAGCTACATGCTGCTGAACTGCAGCGTGTACAGCGGCAGAAGGGCGTGCGACTGCACAAGCTGGAGCATGCACATACATCAGCGAGACTCATAAATATCTCATTCTACAAAGGGTTTCATGTACGCATTCTTAAAAGAGTTGACGTGCTGTAAGTGCATTAAATATAGCTGCATAAGGGGAGCTGGGACGATGAGGTAGAGAGAACTGTGGAAATTGCAAAAATGCCGTAGCCATGTGGAAGAAGGAAGCAAGGCCATTTTCTTTCAGTGCTTCATCATTCATCATGGTACACTGAGGTCCAAGCTAATATCACTGTAACTCCTTGACCTAAACACACGTGCACCATGTTACTGATGGTAATTTAAACCAATTAGGAAACTCGAGAAGAAGATATAGGCTTGTGACACGTAGTATGAAGTACTGGAGATTACCGATATTGCACAATTGTAATTATCTATTATATTTTTCATATTATCGTAGGATTTGATGAGTGCCAAAATTCACTGCAAACCTGCAGATACTGCCTTTTGAGAAACTGTACTATATAAAGTACTGATCAGTAAATATCTGTTAAGCTAAAGAAATATCTTTACTTTACTGAAAGAAATGCCATAACTTGGTTCAAGAAAATGCATGTAGTATTCATGCTTCCATTTGTAAGTATTTCATACAATACAGCTGATTGCTTGAGACAAGATGCTGGAGGGAACATTCCAGTTCTTTTTTTATTGGTTAAACTTACATTCATTTCTTCATCTCCCTCTGAGCAATTTAACTTGAATAGAGTCCAAATTGGATGCAAAGTTTAAAGGCCTTCTAACTAAATGCGCTCAGTGATGACCAGTGAAGATTTGAGCTGAATTTGATGTGGGGAGGATGAGCATGATTCACTTTGTTCTAGCATTTGGCACTGAACCAGCTCGGCATCTGATAGTGGTGTAGACAAAAACACCTGCTTGTTTCTTGAAGAAACACGCACTTCATTTACGCCTCCTCAAAACTACTGACATCCCACCAACTGATTGCTGTGTGAACACAATCAAAAACACCAATGCGTTTCCTTAGCTATATCAAAGACATGTGCAGAGTCAAATTTCTTCGAAGTCTAAGGTTTCTACAGTTTTTTTTCATCACACAGCACCACAATAAAAAACATTTCAAGGGAAGCAGCTATCTCCTGAGACTCAGTCTTATTGGGAGGTCCCTCATTCCCAAAAGGCTTTTGCACAGATGCTCTTTTCGTCTAAATTAGAAAATGATTATCTCAAAAAGAAAGGTCAAACTGCCTGTCAGGGAGAGACATTTTAAAGTTGAGTGTGAGAGAAGTTCTACGGATTTCATATTGTGAATGTAGTTTCATAGCAAAAATGCCAATTAAGTTGCCATAAATAAGGTAGGTGAGGTTTGTAACTGGACCAGACTGTATAGTCAAGGACCCAATAACTAACAATTATCCTTTTTACAGAGACCCACATATGTAGGTCTGTTTTACATCTTCAAATGAGTTTTCAAATTTCATTATCTGGACACTTCATTGGAATACAGTAGATGAAGTTGTGGAGTTTGGGTTGACTTTACAACAAAAAATATGACGTGTCATAACAATGATAAAAGACCTTCATGGTTATCCGTGTGTGCGCTTCAGTTATTTTAACAGCCACAAAAAAAAGGTCTACATCACGAGAGGCATTTCCTCAGGTGTGGACGTTGTTCTGAGGCCCCGTTTTCCACTTTTATAGAGAGGCTTTAAAAACTCTGGCCTGGCATTATTGACGTCTGAACCACTCCAGCAGTCTCTCTCTCTCTCTCTCTCTCTCTCTCTCACACACACACACACACACACTACACTTCCCCTTCCTGGTAAACTACAGGATGTGCGGATGGGGAACTAAGCAGTTTTTTTTCCCCTGCTGTTGCCTGGAATGCTTTATAGACCATGTTAATATTGGAGCTGCCTGCCGGAAAGATTGCTTGATTCAATCAAGCAAGTCTCTGCCTTGTAAAGTCATTACACTTTGTGCAATGTCATGCATTCTGGAGCCTCTGGACGGTCCTGTGCTCTGTCCTAGCATTAGGGAAGTGGCCTAGCAAAGCATGTGTGCCTGGCACTTCAGGGTCTATAAATAGCCATCACGAACCAACATAAACACTTTTAAAAATCAATTAGAGATGCACTTTCCGTAACCAAAATACGGCACGCTGTCGCTGGCAACTTACGCCCCGAGCAGACTTGGAAAATAAAGACTTAATTCACTTTCCCACTGAATTTGCTTCCGTTGAAACCCCCCCGAGGGTAGGAGATTGCAAAAAGACATGGGGAGAGAAGATGAGGAGATTGTGGGATAGAGAGGGAGGGGTAAGTTGATATCAGGGCGGGATATCAGAGGAAGAAGAAAAACACAGTGACCTCCCTGATATCATCTCCTCTGACTTCACACTTTCTAAACCATGCTGATTTTCTGAGAGGGACAGAAGTGCTAGAGGGGAAAACTTGGAAATAGAGATGGGAGAGAGAGAGATAGAGAGAGAGAGCACAGAGACGCCTGAGTGTAAATAAAAAAAAGAGAGGGAACAGTTTAAGAGACAGAGATATAAAGGTGTTATAAGTGCTTGAGTGAAGAAGAAAGAGAGAATGATTCAAAGAAGGGAGGGAAACGGGGGAGGTGGTGTGAGTACTTTTTGCTCAGTAAACAACAGTGAAGCAGTCAGCGCCGTAATAAGCAGAGATCTTACCTGCTCAGCTGTCACAAAGGTCGTGGTTGGTGGGATGGAGAAGTGAGGAGAGTCAAAGGGTCCTGGGGTGGTCCGGGTGGTGGAGGGGGGCTCGGTCCGGCTCGAAGCAGGGCTGGAGGGTGGTCCAGGAGGGGGGAGGAAGGACGGAGTGACAGGGAGCGGGGAGACGGGGAGGCTAAAGGGGGGAGAAGAAACGCTGCTCGCCTCTCCCTCCCTTTCTCTCTCTCTCTTTATCTCTTTCCCTCTCCAACACACACACACAGACACACACGCGCTCGCAGGCAGACACCAAAACCCCGAGTCACTCAGATAATAGGCAGAGAAAGAGTCTTTACATTTACACGCTCTGCCACAGGGGGAGGATGGGTAGAGCTCGCCTCCCACTCTCCTCCAGGCAGCCAATGGGAGCCGGCAGAGAGGTGTCCAGGCAGCCAATGAAACTGGAGGCAAGCAGTGCCTTGCCCCAGCCAATAAGTGCAATAGCTCACATCCAATTGGAATAATTACAGTATGGAAGGAGTCATGAAAAGCTTCTCTTTTGAAGGACAGACCAACCAGTGCACTTAGCCAATAAGTGTGATTTAGGGCCGCAACAGACATTAGAGTGATTAGATTTCTGGGCCACTTAACCCAGCACAATATCGCTGCATGCTCCTCTGCAGACCTGGCAAAAGAGCCAGGCTCCCTGACACCGAGAATGCTTTTAGTCAGCTGGAGTTGGAGAATTAGCAGTGTGTGCTCAAACAAGGCATGCATGCTCTCTCTCTCTCTCTCTCTCTCTCTCTCTCTCTCTCTCTCTCACACACACACACATGCAGGCATAGGTTCACGTTCACAGGCGCTCTCTCTCACACACCCACATAATCAATTCCCCTTCCACCACATACGTTTAGACTCAGCAAAGTCCCACAGTGGTCATCAACAATACTGAGCGTATAATAACGTTAGCCGAACAAAGTGTGAAATTTCATCAGATTTTCAAGCTCATACGCTCAGTAAGGAATATTCTTCACGTCCAAAAGTCTTGTTTTATTCCCTCCTCAATCAATAGCTCTGGCAAGTGCCCAGCTTGATAAATGATCAGTGGCAAACTGTCAGCTTGAGGAATGAAAAGCACATCACGCTTCCCCTCTTCATTCTGCATAGTGGAGGGAACAAAATACCAGGTATAATGCCACATCAAAAAACGGTGAGGAAGTAGTACTTTTTTCAAGTTCTTTTTGTCAGCAAACAGAGCTTGGCAACTTGCTGAAAGGTAGATTTTCTTAGGGCTGGAGAGAATTCTCTTGGGCTGCCAGCTGGGGGATTTAGCAGTGCTGTGAAACTGGTGGTGATGCTCACAAGCTTTTACACCAACTTGACTACACTCTAAAAAAAAAAAGGTCCCCGAGGAACCTTTCGGGATTCAACGTCACCACTGTGAGAGAAGCTTCAATTTCAAAAATGTTCACAACGAATCTATCCATCTATCTCTGGCTCAACATCAACGTGTGACTTTCTAGTTTTTCCTCTTTGGACTCAATGACAGACATTCAGTAAATGCAATTTTGGTTCCCCACAACCCAAATCTCTCATGACAGTAAATTAAATATTAATGGGAGGGAAGAAAAAGGCTGAAAAAAACAATAAAAGTGAACAATATTGACTTGCATGCTCTGCACAATCACCAACAGAAGTGTTCAGAGTTTAGAGGAAATTAAAGATTAGATGATCCGATGATCATAACGTGATATTTCTCCATCAGGATTAAACTGTTGTAAGTCTAGGGCCTCAGATCTTCTTATTGCTCTACTTTTAATGAAAATCAATGAGGCTGTCAATACCTGAGTGCATTATAACAAGGTTAGATATGCACAGCACAAGTGTGGCATCAAGCTGTCAGTTTACCACAGAGTTAAGCCCAGAAGTTAATCTTCCTCTGAAATCGATATCACCAGACGGGGGGGGATGCATGAGAGAAAATATCCTCTGTGTTTTTGAAAATGGTCCACTCCGGATAGTTTTGCCTCATATAATGCAGTTGGAAGATTGGACGCATTTGTGTGACTCCCAATCAGGAAAACTAATTTCATGGCTATTTATTTTGTCGACTTGTGACAACTGATTTTTTCCCCCCCTTCCTGTTTTGTGAGTTGACATCTTAACAACACAACTTATCTTGTAAATGCTGCTGATGACATGCACAGCGCCTCTGGCCAAGGCCGCTCAGTATGGTACCTAGGGCAATGTATAGCAAACACAAGAGAGGAGCGGGGTCACAGCTTCCAAAGACAACACTGTCGGTTACAGTAGCACAGTTTCATAGAGCGGGACTGATACGAGCCGCCCCTCTGCGTGTGAGTGGGAGAGGAAGAGACATAAAAAATTCATAAGAAGATGGAAGGAGATGTCACATCGAATATGTACCCAGCTGCAGTGATGGCCAAGGGTAGTGAGCTGTGTAAGCTATGCAAGGTAGCTGTGATCCGGTAGACCTGACCTGGGTGGGTTATGAAGCGAGGCACCGAGGAGGTCTCGGATGCACAAATAGACAGGAAGCACGATCACAATCAGGCTTATGTTTGTTAGATACTACCTAATGTTGTTGGTTGGATTCAAGAAAACAGAGTCTATTGTTCTAAGGATAGTGCAGTGGTTATGGCTAATACCAGGTCCAGCCATCCATCCATGTGTCCTATACCTTTCCCAAAATTCCCCAGATATTGCCTTTAGGATTTTCCCGCAGTCAAATGAATTGTGATCACAAACAGCCTCAATTTACAGAACATGCTTTTATTTCTGAGGAGTTGGGAGGTTTTGAGAACTGGTGACATTCAGGCTACTATAGCATCAACGGCTTTATTTTTTAACACACAAGTGTAATGCACTTTTGAAAATCCTACATTTCCGCATTTCTGCATTACACCTTACAGCCCATATTCAGATTACAACCTGGCCAGCAGATATGTATAAAACCAGACATGTAGGGCATCAATTGTATGAATGACAAGTACACAAAATGAAAAGGATTGAAAGTCAACCAGTATTTTGAGTATTTGTTGTATTTGTTTACCTCTGAATACGAGACACCTTGGACAGTGTTTCTTAGTAGCTCTGCATTTTACAAAAACTGGCTCAACCTTTATCCTTCATTTTGATATTTCCCCACTGGAAAGGTGAGAAAAGGCGTTGGTGCATCAATAACTGAGTCAAAAGAGTGCAGGTGTGACTGAGTGGTCAAAGCCTACTTTCCCAATGCCAGGAATATCCACTCTAGATAACATCCTCCTCATCAAATATTTAAAAGGAGGAAAAGAAAAAAATAAAGACCTAAATGCCAGCAGATTCACAAGGGGATTTAAAGACTGGGAGATTGTTACTCATTATCTATCTAAATGTCAGTGAAATGTGAAAGCCTTGCCGTTAGCCTACCTCAGACACTACACAAATGTAGCTTTAGGCCTACTTGTTACCCTTTAATTTGATGTGAAAACATGTTGGTGTAGTTACAGGCGGCATGGATTAACAGATGCCTTCTAACAGGCATACACGTGATTTACAGGAATCACTCTTTTCCTATACAGTTTCATATTATGTTGGGTTTAGATGCACTACGGTTATACAGAAATAAACCAGCCCTCCTAGATGCAGCATGTTTTACATTACATTTCTATTTAACAAGTGCATGAAACAAAGGGAAGAGGCTCTGCGACCAGCCTGTAAGTGCTCACTTAAGATATTGTTAGATTTGGGTTAATGTGACGGTGAGTCACCAACCATGTATAAACATAGTCCAGAGACCTGACAACCACAGCTTTTCGCTTCCGCCCCAAACGTAATTAAGTCCCCCAATATCTGGTTGTCGCCTTCTTGTATCATTACCGTCGCTGGATCATTTCGATGTACTTAGTTATTACTTAGCAGCCCCTAAATATAGCCTTCCCCAGGCAGCCGTTGTGATAGCACTTCACAGCAAAGCCAGCTGTGGGTTGTTACAACCCACCCACCCCCAACCCACTCTGTCCCCCACTCAGTCAAGGATACTTATATGGATAATACAGTACTCAGCAAGTTATGTTTTTTAGTTTTTTTTTGAAAGATTTACTCATCCAAGACCTTGAGGAATTGGAAATGGAAAGTAATGCTAGTTATTTTTCTTTCAACCAGGGACAGTGCTACGACACTGAGCCCCCCAGTCAATTAAAATAAGCCTTATTGCTCTAGAAAGGATGCTCAGCGGGTTGAGATGCTTAAGTTGAGAGGCAGACATGTGAGTTTGATGGAACTGAGTGGGGAGTAACTGTATCTTCCCATTATTCCTAGGGACCGTTCGGTTTTTATTTTGGGGTGGGTGCATGGATGATGGATGGGCCTCTGTCCTCCATGAGGTGTTATAACCAGCCAAGCTCCATTCACGAATGACATCCAAGCCAGGATGTTGCTCTCGAGCGCCAAATATTTAATGCCTACTCGTGCATGGGTTTATTTAAACAGAGTGAAACTGGAAAATACAGACTTTAGCAAAACTTTTATGATGTTCACTATACACAGGCATGTTTGGAGTAGAAAGATGTTACAACTCATTAGTTAAAATCCTGACCACTGAGTGACAAGATTAACAGGGTTAGACATAGAGAGAAAAAACACATTTAAAATCTAATGTATTATATTGCAATTACATGTAATTCTGATTGTGAATAGGTTTAATAAAAAATATGTGGATGTGTGATACTAAAGCGTGCTTGAGTAGTTGCGTGGGTCGTTCTTCATCATAAATGAAATATTTTAATAACTGCTTGTGTATATTAGGTGAGATTTGATGAGCCTGTAATTGTTTTGATTGTTTTTGCCTTGTAGGCTATTTTATTTAGTACTCTGTGTTCTGTTTGTATTATTTTCTTACTCTTTAAGGCTTTCATGATAACGTTGTAATGTATTATTTTGATGTATGAAACATTTGTCTAGTTATTTATTGTGTGCATTGATTGTAAATGTAGAGGTAGTCCATTTAGCTTTTGTGGGATGGGAACTACCTTATTTTACAATGTTTTGTTAGATGAGAAGTTATTGTTGTTGTTATTTAAAGGTGCATTTTTCTCGCTGCCCACTAGATGTCCTATTTTGATTGGTGGGTGTCCATCATATTAATTGGTTGTTTAGGAGTCAACTAGTTTCACTATTGTTGGTTTTGAGTTGCGGGTTATAATCTACAAGAAGTTAAAGGAATTTTTAATCCAGCTGGTTAGTTTTAAATGTGGAGTGATGAGAAGGCTTGATGCATTAATCAGCTGTTCACCAGTCGGTGTTGGTTAGCTAACCTGCAGGAAAAACAAGGGTTATTACGAGTGTTACCTCGCCAAGTCTGCCTTACAGCAGGAGGCCAAGCTGCAGAATCAAAGTGCAGCTGTCACATGAACTCTGTCAGTCTCAGCTAAGAAAAACGGACAAACTGTAATCACACTGTATGTGTCAAGTGTGTGGTTGGAACAGGGGGGGGTCCAAATGGCCTAACAGAATATTAGCAGAATATCAAGTCAAAGTTAGGTGGCCTATGCTCCATTGACTGCTGCTAGTTTGCCAATTGATTCAATTGTTAATTTTATGTATTCATTAAACTCTTACTACAGGTTGATGCTGAGCTACTAATAATGATATAAATGGTTGAATATTTATTTCAGGTACATGCACACATAATCTGACTTCTGATGTCAGTGATCAATAAATGGGTCAGTTATCCAAAATGTATATAGTATGTATTAGGTATATTCCAAAACTTTCACCAATGTTGGCAGATCGGCAAAATACTTATTTATGCTCTTTAAACCACTTGATAACAGATTTCAACTTATGGTAAAGGCAATGCCCTCTATGGTGGATGTAGTGCAGTGTTGTACAGTGTTTTAGACTAAACAGAAAAACAGGTGAGGTAAAATTACAAAGGTCATATAACAATTGCCTAGAGGGCAGAATATTCCTAAAACTTTAATGAACCTCCCTCAAGCAAACAATTACTTTCCATGACCTTCCCTGACAAGACTGAAGAAAAATGAATAACCTTACACTAGACAAAAGAGTAATATCCAGCAATACAGGCTACCAAAAGGTTTGGATACAAAGAGATTTTTAATTTAAAAAACATGACACGAAGCTCTACACGGTTCCCAAACTGGGGTACGTGTACCCCCAGGGGTACACAAAGACACGTGGGGGGGTACACAAAAACAAATGCAATAATTTATTGAATCAGTGTCTCAGTTTCTAATGGTGTTTTCACATATAGTTCTTGTTAAATGAGCCAAACTGAGTTCTCTTTAAGTGGACCAAAAAAGTGAACCCACTGAAAAATAACTTTATTACAATTCTATTTATATAAATTCAACGTTAACAGAATTGGTTTCCATAATGCAATACAAAAAGTCTGGTCACAACAGGATCAAGTGGAATGAAATAAAAAGTGCAATGTTGACACAATTATGGCAGCCCTGTGGAAACGCTGAATTAGAAACACAATTTAATAAACAAGCTTGCTGTGCATTCAATAATATTTGTAAATAATACACAGTAAATAATTTGCTCTCCTCCTTTTTTTCGAGCGGGTAGATAGAGGAGGTAGTATGAGCATGGAGGGACAAAAATGTACTGAAAAACGCAAAGCTAACGGGGGAAAACACAATGGGGGAAAACAAGCGAACTGCAAAACAAACTCTAAACCTACCGCTCTCAGACCACCTCCTAAAAGGTCTCAGTTTGGTTCGTTTCAGAGGGGTACCAAAACTTTGCCGAACCACTCTGAGTTTGCTAAAAAATGGCTGGAACGGACCAAGTGTGAAAACACCCTATCATTCAGTTTTATTTTGAGCATTAGCCTGTATATGCAGAACCACTACTTGCAAACATGAATCTAATGCACCCTCTAGTGGGCAAGCATGAAAAACACCCTGGGGAAAGTCACGCACATAGCATCACTACGTCTTCCAAACAAACAGAAGGCAAACTTGCGTACTTGATGAAGTTGCTAATCGAGAATGGACAGATGGACAAAGGTGCATCCACCAAAGACACATCAGTTGCCTATAGTTCACTCAAAGGAAATTACATTTTAATTTGGCTTTGTAACTTTACTTCAAACTATTTTGTCTTGTACTGCTGCAAACTGCAATTTCCCCTCAGGGACAATACAGAGCCATCTATCTATCTATCTATCTATCTATTGTGTCCATTTCCCCGCAGCCACAACCTCATCGGCGGCGCCGCCACCTGCGAGCAAAGCTGTTACAGCAGCTAGCGATGGTGCCATTAGCGCTAGCATAGATAGCAGTGCTGGAAGGGCCCGTGCACCTGACACTCATTGACATCACACCCAGTGGGACTCCTGAGAGTACAGTTTTGCCAGAAGCCATTGGCAGATTTCTGGATATCATTACACACCGAGCACCCAGTCCTGTCAAAACATGCTTTGAAAACTCTCATGCCATTTGCGACTATGTATTTATACAAGAGTGTAATCTCTGCACTTCACTACCATCAATCACTACCAAAAATGAAAACACAGACTGTGTGGAAAATGATATGAGACTGAAACTCTCCCCCATTAAACCTGATTTAAAGGCTTTATGTGGTTCATTCCAGGTTCACCCCTCACTGAGTAAGTGACTGAGTGTTGTGATGACAGTCTTACTCATAGAGGAGTAAGAGTGTCATTTGACAGGTTATCATGATGTAAATATTTTTTAGTGGTCTGTCGTTGTGGGGCTGGAGGGGGTAAATACGATGTGTATTTCAGGGAATCTGGGTCATTCTCCCTCCTACTGGTTGAAATCTGCAACAAGTGTGCAGTGCTGTTTGTAGCAGTTGCCTAGCTCTTCTGTCCTCGTACTTTAGATAGATAGATAGATAGATAGATATTGAAGAATTGATTCCCGGGGGAAATGTAAGGGGTTGCATCAGCATAAAACTATCACAAAAATGAAATATAAAATACAAGGCCTAAATACAAGAAAATACACAAACATGAAGTAGAACCAGGACGTACAGCGGATGGATGGCATATTTAGATATATACAAGTAAGAAGACTGAGAAGAGCAGCGTGTGAATGAATGCATGGTACATATATACAGTCAATGAACGGCAATGAAGGAATGTGAAAGGGAATGAATAAAGTGCGGGGCGATGAGTGGTGAGGAGCAAACCAGTCCTCTGTTGAGCTGTAGAGGGGGAGGGGTGGCGTTAAAAGGTCTGATGGTGGCCGGCAGGAAAGACATCCTGTAGCGTTCTCTGTCGCACCGTGGTGGGATCAGTCTATGGCTGAATAAGCGCCGCTGCTTCGTAGATGTAGAAAGACTCAAATTTAGGGGTTGCATTTTACTTTAATGGAACCTGATGTTCAGATTGTATTTGTTGGATCTGGGAAGAAAATGAAAAATGTGCATCTCTCTCTCAACCCCTGGTCCCCATGTGGTCCTGATTGTGCAGACATTGAAAAAATTCACAAAGGAGAAACATCAAATGATGAGCCCAATCTGACAAATACTCCACATAGCTCTTAGTTCACAGTGACTAGCTAGGAGACATAGTCACCCACCCACCCCATGGATTGTCAAGAAGAAAAATCCATTGTACTATTTTGCTACACTAGCTGTCTTTCCATATAGTAGCCTGTTAGCCAAAATATATTGTTAGCATTACAACTGTTGTGCAAAACTGCTTTGCTAGCTCAATGTTGTTAGAACTAAAATATTCACCAGCAAAAAATATTTTTTGTCACACAGATACTACTGCACTACTTGAGCTACTGCAGTTGCAAAACCTACACACATTAGCGGGCTGTAACACCAGGCGAACACTGTTTAGCGTTACCTCAGAACAAACTCAGGTAACAGACCGATCACACTGTTAAACTAGTTAGACCACTTCACTTCTTGATACATTTCTTTTCTCAAATATCATGAATCAATTTCATAGTGCACTGGTATATAGAGTTTAGGTGTCTGGTGACTGACTGACCTGAAATTGGCTCCTGTGGGAAAAATAAAGAAATGTGTTTTCTGTGTACATTTTTGCAGTGAGCACTGCCAAAAATTGCAGATCAAAAAAGTAAGTTGTGAAGGCATGCTTGATGACAAGGGTTAGTTTGTTGCAGTGAGTCTAAAAAAATTGCCATTTTAAAAAAAAATGTATGTGGTAAAAATGCACCAGCTTGATCAAAATTGCAAGCCTATGCAACATTTTCTGTGAGTACCGGTCTCCACATTTTCTTTACCTCGTTAGAAAGACTAATCCAACCTGTTCATCTTGAAACTCACCAGTAGCTGGTTTACTCTGATATTTTCAATGTTTATCTTACTTTATTTGTGCTGTATTATATTGAATTGTTGAAATGATAGAACTGGAAAAACATGCAGCACTTGAACTCTTCAACTCAGTATAATCACAACAAGTACAGATTTTGTACACTGAGCATTTGGGGCAATAGACCTAATTATAGATCTAGTTAATTAGCAATTTATTTGAATGGAGCTCTTTATTATTTATTTGAATGGAATGGAGCCATCTGGCTTCCTACTTGATCAGCTGCCTCAATCTCATCTATGGAGAATACAATAATGTCAGGTTACCTGGCTTGACATAAGCAACTGAACCGTTTAGAGCGTATTACATACTTAGCATTGCTGATACAACAATGTGATTTATTATGAAATGTCAAGTATTATGGAGGACAGAATCGCCCACAATTAGAATGAATAAATAAATATGAAGAGAAATCTTTCAGTAAATACATGAAAAAGTAAAAGTGAGCATAATTTAATAAATGTGTTAAAATACATACATGTGTTGAAATGTGTTAAATCACCACGTTTGATTTATTGACAGCCTCATTATCATGGTAGGGAGAAATACTAAAATACAAATTAGGGAAATAAATAAATGGGGAATCAATGATTATGTGGATATTTTTTTCTTGTTAATACGTTATTCATTTACTTATTACTTATTTATATTTCTATGCTTTTTTCCCCACATTTCCCATTTTTTTCCACTAAAGATTTATTTCTAATTATGACGTATTCTGTTCTCCATATACAATGTATTATATCTATACTATCATCATACATGACTTTATCACAGCTAATAGATGAAGAACCCAGAAGCTCGTTCTCCTGTCTTTTCATGTAACATCATCCAACATCATTTGCACACGAGAAGAGGATTTTAGGAGTTGTGTGGGAAAAAAAACCCACAGCCGTGAAGATGTATTGTAATGTAAATGCAACTTTTACTTCTTTTAATTAGATACTACTCAATAAAGAACAGATTGAATGGTATAAAATGAGTTTTATTAAAACATATATTGCGTTCCCTTGAGTTGGGTGTGTTGAGGAACCATATTGTTACTCTCCTGAATGTTTTTCTTGCAGTTACTACCTACATGACAGGAACAATTAGGGAGATAATGGGACTACTGTCCACTGTAACCACCCCAAGGTAAGAAACACAATGACACATTTTTTGTGGGTGGCATATGCCTTTAAACTAACTACTGAATTAGGCCACTTTAGAATAATTCAAATTAATCTTCTTAATCAAGTAATATTTTAAGAGTGAAACACCTCCCAACTTTAAGGCAGAGATTTAAGGAGATGTCATAAGCCATTGGCAATGAATGGTGACCTACTTTAGTTCTCACTTTGAATCCACTTTACTTGTATAGTCACTGCATTCTCATTTCCTGGTAATGTCATTTCAAAAAAGTCAATTTCGACATATAAGGGGAACTTCAGAAGAGCTGTAATGTGCATGAATTGGCTAGTAACTAATGTTAAAAAGTGTTAACTGAACCTAAAGGGAACACAGTCCATCTCCCAACAGTAGTTTTAATGAACTCAAAATAAAGAAATGTTGCCGGCTTGTGTATCAAGGGCTTTTTTAATACATTTATTTTGAAAATACCCTGGCAGTAACCTCTCTCAGAATTGTACATCGGTTGTACTATAGTATGAAATCACCCTATTAACCTGCATGGGAGCTAGATGAGCAGCTCTATTGCACCAAGGATGTTAAATGATTCATGGTTTAGCTGACTTGACTTAGTACCTCTACAGTGGTCAGTGTTGCCCTATGTGAATTGTGCAACCTACACTAGCCCGAAGGCCCTTACAGGTTTACGGATTGTCCAACCAAGGCACCTTGAGCACCTTTCTTTGCCACCGGGGACATTGACATGTGTGAAGGTGGTGCAGTCAAGGCCGACCAGCGACATCCCATAGAGTGGGCCATGAAGCTGCTAAGGTGGACGGGGCTCCTGGGAGTCAAACGTACCAAGGTGACATTGCCATTAGAGGTCTTCCAACTTGGTAGGTAAATGAAACAACAGTAACACATATTACACAATGTGACATGTTCCTTTATATACAGCAGATCGCTCCAAAAATTAGACTAACGTATATCTCATTGATGTTGTGGATGGAAAAAAAAAGTTTTATTCAGTGCCTGGGAAAATGGTACAGCACATATTGTTATAAAAATGGATCTCCACAGGTTCAGTCAAGACATCAGTAGCACTAGAGCCAAGTTAGTCTCCGAAATTAACACAAGGCTACTGCAAAACTGTCTCCATAACGCCTCCCAAACACCCCCCCTCCTCCTCCCTGTCAGCAGTCACTCCAACAGAGATTAATACCAAACTGGCTTTTCAGTTTACCCACTGATATAAAAAAAAAAGAGCACATTTCTGGTAAAATGTACACTTCAAATTCAAAAGGCTCAATTTCAGCTACAAGGAATCTTGCAACATCTAGCATGTGGGATGTGGGATTATTCAATGAAGAAGAGGCTGTGTCCAAGAAGGCCCTTTAAACTTGAAAAATTCATTATTATGTGAGTTTTGTTATTTTATAAAACAATCCTTTCAGGAAATATAATCAGGCACAGTTTCTGATAAGAATCTCTTTTGAACGGTATAAAATGTTCTGTGCTGCGTATAATATGGATGAGGGCATTTTGTCTTTTTTTTTTTTTTTTTACTCTTCCAAATCCAATCGTATGTTCTTACATAACTTCATTTAAAAATAAATATCTATTATCTTCTTTAAATTTAAAATAGTCTTTAAAAAATTGTTGTACCCCATAGTAACCCACAATTCTTAAATGTAATTGAAACAAAAGTGGAAAATTACTCATAAATCATCAATATCTAAAAAACAATAAAAAAAAATAAAAAGCAGGATGGATATACCAATTTTGAAAACAGTTCAAAAAGTAATAACATCGACGAAAAAACAAAGATGAACAAAAAATAAAAGCACAAATAACAAACATATAATATACAGAATTTATAAAATGGATACAATTTGAAAACACATTTAGCTTCTCTCTTATTCCACCCCTTAGAAATAATATGTGCCAATGCCCCCGAGAAAACCAACCAGGGACCAACACCCTTCTGTTCGACCCGTCTCTTTGGCATTCATGGAAGGGAGGAGCAGACAATGAAAAGCGTCTCTGTCAGGCAAAGAGCCACAGGGCCAGTTCATTGGACGCCGTGCTCTCATGGGGCGCATTATCAGGGAATAAAAACACGTGCCTGCTTGGACATTAGAATTGTGTTTCACTAGGACCCAAAAAAAACAAGTGAAGAGGACGGGATTTATTTTTTGGAGTGTGTTATGTAGCTGTTCTCAATACAGAGGACGATATAAGAGCTGGAGCAGCTACTGGAGGATTGCTGCAAGACCTGGCCGCTCTGCAGTGACGATGCCAGGCCGGTCACAGCGTGGTGGCCCGCTCGCCATGTCTCACAGTAGTTGTCTGTCTCCCGGTGGCCCTTGTTGCTTGAACCGTGCCAGACCATTTTCTCTGGCCTGGAGAAAGAAAAACCAAAAAGAAGCAAAGCAGTCAAGAATACTGCAACCTCCTGAAGTGGCCACCGATGCCTAAACTAGTCTAGTCTAAGGTGAAGGTCATGGATTCATTTATTTCATTAAGTGGCTCCTTCTTGAATGGTTGCAAAGATATCTTGTTAGACGTACACATTGAAAACACACACAAGCAAAATATAACTGGATATTAACTAAGTGAACACAGGCTACTAACACGGTAACAGCAATGTTTAGTGCCAAGAACAGAGGCTATACTGAATATAAGATTTGTGCCCAGTCAGCAACTCACCACGCGCTGTCCCTGAGGATATCTCTACCATCAAAGGAGTAGATTGATGCGTTATCTCTCATTTTGCCCCCATTCTCGTTGAAGAGAGACTCCCAACTGCTAAACAACACTTGGTCCTGCATGGAAAAGAATACACCAATGAGTCAAGTTTAATTTCTCTTGCACAAAATGTTTCTCATGGTACAGCAAGATAAATGGGACAAAGGCAGCTTTGACAAAACTTGATGGCATTTTATTGAGAATTTGAATGCAATTGGTGTCAGAGGTAGGACTTGGTAGCATCTTGGTAACAACTCCTCCATTAGCGGTGACTCACCTTGAGGTTCACAATGGGGAGGCTGTCCCTGTCTGACTTGCGGACTATGCTGTAGAGGTCTTGAAGCTTGGAGGACAGGAAGGCTCTGAAGGTACCCTTCAGGCCGAGCACACGGGCCTGCTGGAAGCACAGGAAGTCTGCGCCGCGAATTCCTCGCATGTTACCGGTTTGAGGTGCATTCAGGGCAATGAGATGTAGCTGATGAAGAAGACACAATTTCCTATTAAAAACAGCCCCTCTCTCTCTCTCTACACATTTTTATTTTGTTTGAATCTGTTCGGGGGAACTATGTTACATACAAGCATGCAGGTAAACCTTGTAAAACATCTTCAGCTTATGATTTGATTGGTATAACATTTTATTGTAAATTGAGGTTAAAGGGGCAGATATTGGGCAAAGGTTTTCAGATTATTGTCACTATCAGATGAAAACCTTGCAGCCCTATTTTAAGATGGATCACTATGCATTTCTGCAATTATGTCATGAGTTTTGAATTGGTTTCATGGGCCCACAGGACATGAAACTCACTGTACCTAAAAATAACTACTGTAAACATTCAGTTAAAGTAAAACATGAAAGCCACCAATTGAACATTGAAGATACTTACTCCTGGCCCTGATGTGTGCACATGCACGACAGGCTGAACTACGGGTGGGATGGGTCGTCGCGGGGGAGTGACAGGGTGTCTGGTCTCAGGCTGCGAGGGGTTCGACCTTCCATCTGTCTGACCCGTGTACCTTGGGTCTGGGAATCTTGGCTCATATTGTGGGGGGTATCTGGGGTCCGGATGGACAGGCTCCCTCCTCGGGGGCTCTACGGGTGGGTGGGGTGGAGGCTCAATGGGCCGTGTGGCAGTACCACCTTGGGAGTAATGGCCAGCTCCGTTGTTGTGGGACTGGTCCTGGGACTGTGGGTAAAGGATCACAGGAGGAGGCTGAACCTCTGCGACCTCGTTGTCCTTTAAATGGAAAATAACCAGATTCAGAAATTAGAAACTAGTCAATGAAAACCTTCTCCACATAAACGGTGGCAAAATAAGTTTATACCAATTCATTCTTTCATGCAGTCACACTTACCAGGTCTCTGTAGAAGGGACTGTACTCTCCAAGCTATGGGAGGAAAACCACATTTAAACTCAATAATTCATCTGGACTGAAATGGACTTAAAATGTATGAAATATAGGCACATACATTCCTGTTTCAGGCTCTATGCAACCAATCATATCATTGCCATTTCATAGGTGAGAAGACTGTAGATGACTGTACCATGACTTGCCGGAGTCCATCACGGACTCGTAAATAGAGGTCTGCTTTGTCTATCACATAGATGAGGCTGCCCTCCGCCTGGCGTCTGGCAGTAGCGATCATGGTGTCGTATGACCTCAGAACTGTAACCTGGACAAACCAATACACGATATTTAGCTTTTGTTGGAGAAACAAATTCTCTGAAGACCAAATTGGTGTTCAAATCCTAGTCCAACAATCATTCTGATTCATCATACTTCAAGTTCAACTGTATTGCCATTTCTATATACACAGGGCACATACAATGGAATTGAAAAAGTACAATGCTTCTCTAAAACATGGAGGGAGGGGTTACATGACAGAACAGAGACGTTCTACAAACATGGGACAAGGACAGGACAACAGAAAAAAAGAGATATTCGACAGACACAAAAACAAAAACAAAATAAAACAGCTGCCATAGTTATAAAGTGCAAGTGCATTAGGTCCAAGACTGGTTTCCATTCAGGCTCTGCACCGCACTGGGATAAAAACTGTTGTACAGGTGGGCTGTTGAAGACCTAATAGATGTTGTTTCAATGCAATGACGACTCTTACCCCAGAGGAGTGACCAGGTACTCCAGGAGGGCCAGGGGGGCCCGCAGGTCCAGGGACACTGACGGCTATTAACGGAAACAAAGAGTTGGGAATGATTTTTAACCTTTACTTATCCAGGTAGGGGGTACTGAGCATGCATGCCCTCAGCAGCCCCGCTTCACATCCATACAATTAAACACATTCACAACTTTAAATGGAGTTTTATACTGTGAGCCACTGAGCTGTTTGGAGCCATGTGCCTTGCTCAAGGGCAGCTCCATGGTAGTGGGAGGGGAGAGGTTACTCATTGACTTTTGATAAAGATTGCAGGCTACATTTAGTCTCGTTTGTAAAGCCTGAAGAAGGTACTTCAGCAGACTATCACAATATTTAAACAGGGTAAAACCTCCACTTACGGTGATTGGGCCTATAAGCCCCTGGCAGTGAGGGAGACCCTGGGGGTCCAGGAGGTCCTTGTAGGCCCGGAGACCCTGGGCGCCCATCATAACCAATCCCTGGTGCCCCTGGTGGTCCCTGAGGTCCAGGTGGGCCCATAATGGAATCTCCCTTTGGACCCTAACACAAAAGAAAAAAATGAAGGTTGAAAATGAAGATTTTTTGTTGAAAAAATAAAACATTGTTACAATTAGCTATATAAGTTATGACAAGCTTTGGTTGTCTTAAATCTGATATGGTCACGGAGATCAAATAACATCATGATGAACATTTATGTGTGACAATTGTTGATGATACTTGTACTACTTGTAAATATGTTTTTTATTTTTTAGTACTCACCTGTCGGCCTGGGTTGCCCGGATGCCCTTGTTGGCCTTGTACTCCTCCAAAACGAGGGTCATAATATCCACCGCCTGGCTCTCCCTTTTCTCCCTTCACACCTGCCTCTCCATGCTCTCCCTTCAGTTCATTCTGTTGACAACAGGCAGGTTTTAACATTACAATCAATCATCCACCTACAGTATGTCTTGCATAATATACAAGGAAACAAGTCGTTGAGCCCCACAAATGATGCCGGCATCCCTTCGGCCAATCAGTAACAAGATGCATCATCTCTCCAAGTTTCATCAGAATCAGACCGGTGGTGTCGTGAGATATAGGCGATGTGAGATTTCAGTCTGATTTTAAAATGAATGAAGCCCCTTCCATAACCAGTTAACACTGGAGTGAAACAGATCTACAGCTCAGGAATACTTCACCACTAAAGCTCTTACCTTGAATGTATAAATATCAAAGTTGGAGGCGGTTCCTGCAGAAGAACAAAAAGGTGTTTTAGTATTAAAGTAATAATAATTGAGTGCAAAACACAAGAAGATTTGTATTTAAAGCTTCGTATTTAATGTTCGTACTGCACACATATTGTATTGAGGCTCTAGGGTTTACCTGGGATCCCTGGATGTCCATGCTCACCCTTTTCCCCTTTCATTGCTACAAAAAAACAAAATATGTCCCATGAAATACAGAGTATACCACACGTGTCAGTTTGATATTAATATCTCTTGCTACTGTGTTTTATCAATACATTCTTCATATGTAGTAACAGTAGACAGCCTAATCTCTTGACAATAGAGAATCTATCCACCTTAGACTCAGATAACTGGATCAAAATGAAATTAAGATAGCAGTGTGTATCTCTCCAGAGACAGTTTAAACACTTAAGTCTCTCTTCCTCGACTGGAGGCTTTACTGAACTATTTTAATCTTTCTCTTTGAGAAGTTCCATCCATCTCAGTGAATTATGTATTAAAACAACTGTGTGTGTTTGGGGGGGGGGGGGGTTACCTGGGTAATTCCTTGAAGTGTCGTCATAGCGCTGAAAACAGAAGAAGTGTGAAAAATATGAGAATATATATAAGAACCAGGGAAGGAAAGTAAATGTTTTGTCTCCGGGTCACAAGTGGTGGTAAATCCCAAAATTCCTCCAACCACTTTCACAATTTCACCAGCCAACTAGTTTTTTTTCATGTTTTTTTTTATTCACCAGAAGGAACAAATAATGGTGTGGCAACTAGTTGTTTGAGAGATACGAGCTTTGTGTTGCAATATACTGATTCAGTTCAACTGTAGGTTTGTAAAACAGCAGGCCGCAACCTGAATTGTAGTGCTTATGCTGACAGATGCATGATGGGGGATTATAACTACCACTGTATGTAGATTGTATTATCAAAGGGAAGACCATTAACTGGTAAAAACAACTGTCCAGAATATGAGACCGAGACAGAGGTCAGCCATTCATTGATGTTAAAGAGTTTTAGGATCCTGTATACTCACATTGAAGCGATCTAAGGGAACGGCTGGCCCAGGGGGTCCGGGTGGTCCGGGTGGGCCTGCGGGTCCCTGGTGACAAAAAAACGATTTCACTCTTTGTCACTGTTTGGTGTGTGTGTCCATATAGATATTGATATACAATATGATTCCTCGTTAGGAAGCGGTGAGATGACACCAATAACAGAAGAGTTTTATTCCAAAATTAGATATCCAACATCTGAATTATTTAACACCTAAATGTTTGCTGGCACTAGAGGAATACTAAAGGCTAATACTTACTGGGTAACTATAGCCAGAACCGGTGGTCGGATCTCCTTTCTCACCCTTGTATCCATTTACACCGGGGCGGCCCTGAAGAAAGAAAATGATGATTCATATTTTTCTGGACTGAAAAAAAACTTAAAAACATATAAACCTATATAAAATAAAAGCATACATATATATATATATAAATATCTTTCCTACATCTTCTAAAATGTCCCTGGACTTGATGTAGCTGAGAGAGTTGAGTAGAAATACACGTACAAATGGTAGGTTGAGCCAGAGCCGAGCCAGATATAACTAGAACCATTCAAACTTTAAACATTGAAACTTTATGAGTTTTCCGACTGAGACGAGTTCCCAGGAGTACTTACCGGTCTTCCAGGCATGCCAATTTCCCCCTTCAAACCCGGAGGCCCGTACTGACCCTGTACAGAAGAATCATGAAGCAAAATGAGAGCCAACTTGGTGAAACGTGGTGAAAATAAGGATCTAATGGTTTCACTGTAGAAACGTGACTAGGAGACTTGACTGACTTGCCTAAATAGTTTTTATCTTAAAGTTGTGTTTGTCTGTAGGGAACATTGGTCAGTGTTTTAATGCTTAAACACTTACAGTAGGTCCAACAGGTCCAGCAGGTCCTCTGTCTCCCTACATAGGATGAATTCAATAAAATATATTTATTTATTTTTAGTGCCGTTCACGTCACAATACAGTTTACACAGACATTGACAACCATATAGAAAGAAAGCAAATAGATTGAAGCGTGTGTGTGTGTATCTGTGTGACACTCACCTTCTGACCCAGTAGTCCTCCCAGAGCATTTCCATCAGGTCCGATCACTAAGCCGGGCTCACCCTTCTCACCCTGGACACAGCACAGCACCAATGAGACATGAGAGACACATCTAGCATTTCTACACACGATTTAAATTGCAGAGAAGCAAGAAAAATGTCCGTTATCTTGCCAAGAAACCAACAATCAATCAATCAAGTGCTTGTCTTAGTTCTACAGTGGTGAGAGGAAGACGTGTGAATCAACGATAATGAGTAAAGACGTTAAAAAAAACACATTGAAAGACATTGAAGTAAAAAAAAAGCTTCCTCTTGATTCCTGTCATTTTCTTGTTGTTCATTTACAATAACTGAAATGATACAATATTTGTATATGTTAAGAGTTTCTGTACAACTGTACACTGTTCTTTTACTTTGAATCCTGTTTGACCTGATGCTTGCCCCTAGTGGTAGGTTTGGGTTTGGGTCTATTTAATGGTCTGAACTCCCTGTTGAAGGCAGAGGCTGATACACACAGGTCTCTCTAAATAAAGGCTTTTTAACTTACAAACCCACATGTGTGTCTAGACTTCGATTTTTGTTTAATGCTACAACAACATATTTGTGGTCATAATCCTTTCTTTCTTTCCACCTCCTGGATCCCAAGAGCATCTACGATTGTTTGAGGATTTCCTCTTAGAAACATTTTATGGTTTCTAAAAGGGAAACAAGGAAATGTAGAGGTAAAATATGAAGTCAACGAAAGGGTAGAATTATGTCATTACCTTTACTCCGTAGCCTGGCGGGCCTGGATCCCCACTGTCACCCTTTGGTCCAATAGGGCCCTGGCAGGAGGTACAAAATATGTGTCAGACTAAGACTATAGAATAACAACAGACCAGAATAACAGCCATGTAGGGGCAGAAGATTGGTCTTCTGAGCCCTCGGGTCAGTTCAAGCCAGCAGGGTCAGTCATCCCATTCGAGTGTGTTGAGTGTTTGATGGTTGCTGAGTGCGGCTGTAGAAGGGGGCGCCGTAATTTACTGCTGAGCCATCTGAGGGCATTGTGGGTATTTGAAAGAAATGGAGCTTCTCCCTTCTAGTCCCTTCTTCCAGTTTTACCTCCAAGCTCTAAGTGACATGTCGTGTGTGTGGTAGATATTCTGCATTATAGAATAACAACTATTTACAAAATAAAGATTGATATTGTCCACATGGTTATAAAGAGGTTACCGTACATAGAGCAGATAATATTTAGAAAAAGAGACTTACAGGGAATCCAGCTTGACCAGGTAAACCAGGTCCTCCCTAAACAGGAAACAAAATCGTCATTAATAAATATAATATATTATATCATAAAATCTCTAATATAACATCTTATATGTCTATTCAATAGATACGAAGATTCATTTAATCTTGTGTACACTCACGCCTGTGTAAAATATACATTTCCAAATATTCTCATAACTAAAGGAGAGAGCCTTTACTCCAGTAGCATTTCAGTATCGCTGTGTATTAGTACATACCTGAGGCCCAACACTTCCAACACGATCATACTGTAGGGACACACAAAGACAATTAAACAAAGCAAAGGTATCTTCCACATCTCACCTGATCTCAAACAGCAGTGTTGGTACCACCGCACCCCTAACTCTGAATATTGCATATCAGCCTCTGTGTGTGATTTTTATGGGACTTACACTGCCAGATGTTTGGTAGATGATCTGTCCTGGGGGTCCGGGTGGGCCTGGTGGTCCCAGGAGTCCAGCTCCATCTCGGCCTGATTCACCCTAATACCACAACACACACACAAAAAGATAAATGATTGTTGCCATAGTAACACATCCAATACAGGAAATGAATCAAATGCTTTTCAGTCAATCATTAGAATACAAACATCTTTGAAAAAATGCAACAGAAATGAGCTGATTTTTCTTTTTTTTTTCTTTGAGTGCTTAAAATAAATTCTGTCTTTCTTATTTCAGTACAACAATGGATCATCATGTTAGATTGCCTTGTGGTGAACGTAAAAAAAGGGTTAAAAACAATATTCACCCTCTCTCCTTTGTCGCCCATGTCACCCTTTGGTCCCTGTGAAATTAAGACCGAGAGAAAAGATGCATTACATCAAAGGTGAAAGTCCCGTATTTCCAAAGACCAGCTCCATGAAGACGAGGGAAACTGAAACAACGGGATCCAAGGCACTCTTCATGAATTAAGGTGAAAAGGCTTTAATCCACTGGCTCACCCTACAAACAGAGATATAACCCTTAAAAACTCCAAAAGTGTTTCAGTCGAAGCCCTCATCGGGGAGTAGAACAACACAATAAAGGCACCAGTGCCGTGCTATCATACAAAAAAGTTTCTCTCCAGTTCACAGAACAAGTTGGAGGATTAAAGGGTTTTTAACTTTATTCAGGAAGAGTGCCTTAGATCTCTTTTCTTATCTGAAATGCGAGCCAAAAACCGAAAAGCACATGTACTGTTTTTTAATTGAGCCACGTTCTGCTCAGCATAAGACCCCCAGGTACGAAACAGATACATCTACCAACTGACTGTACATTGTGTTACTTCAAGAGCATTTCTATACTACAAAATAAAGGTCAAATTAGCCGACCGGTTGTGTGAGCTGTGAAACAATGCAACCAACAATATTAAGCTACCAGAAGAATAATCTGGATAAGATACAAAACCTGGGTCAGATATTTGCAACTACCTCCTATGATTGGTTTCAGACTAGTAAGATGTGAAGACAATGAACGTCAAAATTTCTACAAAGGAAGGAGTTTCTACACAAGAAAGTATTTTAACGTCAACGTATACATTTGTGTTGGACAGCTGACCTGATCTGAAGTGTGCCGTAGTGAACCGAAGCATCTGGTACTCCACACAGGTTCAAACAAATGCTAAAACTTTGCAACTACTGTTCGACCCCCTGTGTGACTGATAATTGAAGGAGTGCCACATCCCTTTAACTGGATGCCAAATTTCCAGATGGAGAGGGGAAACCAGGCTTTTACCTGAGGTCCCGGGAAGCCATCCAACCCTGGCCGCCCGTCTCTTCCTTGAGCACCTTCCCCGCCCTTCTGACCGGGTAAACCAGGGAAACCGGCTGTACCCTGCAGAGAACAACATAGCAATCCTGTAAGCAGAAGGTCGCTGATTTGACTCCCCAGACCAGCTTGGTAAACCTGGGCAGAGCAGAGTGAACATGAAAATGCTTTCTCCTCCCTCAACAATTATCTTTACAGTGTTGTTGAACGAGACACTTAATCCCCGACCCCTCCTGTGGAGCTGCATGCTGGCCAACAGCCAAACACTGGTTGCAATTGGACTCATTAAAATCCAGGTATGAGTACGTTACCAATCCTCCGTTGATCAATGTGCCTCGTTATGAATGGGTTGAAATATTCTTTCCTCTTAAATGTTTTTATTCATTTGCACATATTCCAAATTTAGTGATCCATATTTAAGTATAGCAATTGTGACTGTTAGTAACATCTGTATGTAATCACTCAGCAATAACGGTAACTGAATCTATACATGCCCATATTTCCCACCAATACACCAGCAGACATTTGTTTAACCCCACAACTGTTTTTTTGTTGTATTTTTTTTACCATTTTATTGATTATTTTCCATTCTATTATCTTTGTTTCCCTGCTGAACCCTATTACGTTTGCTGCTGCAACGACCTTATTTCCCCACGGGGATCAATAAACCTTTCGGGGGTTTTTCAGCTGCTCTTTCCCGTTTTTTAAATGAAAGCATGTGAGCCGGAGCAGCAGACAAGCAGACCAACTAATGACAGACCATGGAGACAGTTCCTCAAGTACTTACAAGCAATCCAGGCACACCGGGAGGACCCTGAGAGCACACAAAAAAAAGTGCCTTGGTTATTCACAAGTTATATCTTCAATGCTGTGTTGCCTTATTGCGGTATGGATTTTTGGACAACTGAAAAAGCCCCTGCTAGAAAGCGTTGTTTCTGAATGAGAAGGCACATCAATAACACTAACAGTCGCAGACGAAATTGTTGGGCCATTTTCAGTTAAAGACAGACGAGATAAACAGGATAAGAGGTGACAAACATCATGGACAATTAAAGTATATCATCCACATGAGAAATCACTCACACAAATACTGTGAATACAGTAATAAACAGGTGTACGGCAAAATCTGAAAAAAACATCAATCAGATCTGGGATCAGAGACCCACTCTACCTCGTAATATGGCCATTAAGAAACTGCATTCAAGCAAATTGAGTGCACTGAAAAGGAACTCTCTCTTATTTAAAACCCTAATGGCTGTAGATTTTTTGCTGGGTGATACAACTCTTTCCCACGGGGCCGTAAGCCTTTTTTTTAGTAATTCAATAAGCAGTACTAACCTGTCTTCCTTCAGGTCCTCTGACGCCAGGAAGTCCGTTGGAGAAAACCCCAGAGCCCTCCATGTCATCCTTCAAACGTGGACAATGATTTTATGTCAAACAAACAGTTTGGAGACACCTATTTTCTCTCAGTCTGTGCAAGTAAACAAACTAATAATCTAACTGAACCTCACTGGTCTGTGTATGTAGACGACGCTGCATAGAGGCAGGATCATATTGAACCAGGATTGAATCATATTTTTAAGCCTTTTGATGATCAATTATGATATGTAGACCTACAGTAATGTAAATCCTTTCCTGATATGACACTTTCCAATTACTGTTTTCATGAGATTCTGTTGAAATGGTTTCAATGTGACTGGTTACTAGACTTTGACCAATATGATCTTTACATTTCTTCCATTTTCATTCCAAAAAATGACAAGTATTCAGTGTTTCCCCTCAGAATCTCAAAGTCTTCAGGGTGGAAAAGCCTCTGAAACAGCATTTAAACCATCATGGGATATTAAAACTCTCCATTGAAACTAATGAAATTCTTTTAGGTTTGCAGCTCTTTAACCAAGCCCATTAATCAGTCAATGGCATGGAAACTCTGGGATAGATTACTACCTGTAAATGAAGAACTAATTTACAAAAATACAATTGAACAAATAAATAAAACCTGCAAAGAAAATACATTTAATTGCAGGTTTTATAGACTTTTATATGGCTGTGGTCAGGGAGGAATCAGCAGTGGACCACATCACTGGTCGATATCAGATGTTTAATATCGGCCTGATATGCTCTAACTCTCATGCTTACCAACAAGTGTGATGCTGAATACTGGACCTGGTGAACTGTCTCTATCGCTGCCCCCTTCTAGAGATGAGGCCTTAGCATTAAGATGTTAATGAGACTATTTGCATGGATAGAAGAGTTCATTTTTCATCTTCTCCACTGAGCCTTGTCGACTCCACCATACGGTATACTGACGCAGACAAAGCTGATGTAGAAACTTACGAAGCCAACGCGATAACTTGGTCCAGGAGGGCCAGGAAGCCCAGGGCGTCCAACTGGCCCCATTGGTCCAGGCAGGCCAGCCAGTCCACTCTGTCCTGGAGGGCCTGGTAAACCGAGACCTCCTGGGGCTCCCTGTGGGATCGCACGACAGAGGTAGAATCACAAATAAAGAAATAGTCATATCACTCTAGAGAAACTTTCCACTCCCCATGTAGATTGTGGTGACTCCCCCACCTTTCTCCCAGGGATGGATGAACAGAATTAGGGGCTACATTCACATGCACAAAGAAACCAGACTATTGCCCACACACTGGTTAAGGTCATGTTCATCAAACCAATCAAACCTTGCGATTGACTGTCCCTGTTGCCACAAATAAACCAGTTAACAGAATATTCTTGTCTACTTGTGGTGTCTCACTCACAGATAGAACGGCCCGCCGGCAAAAAAAAAAGTATGAATGCTGCCAAGATGCAGCTGCCAGCTACCCGGTATGACTGAGCAGTAGGTTATTTCTAATACAGGGGGGAAATAAATGATGATCCCAGCAGTAATAGTAACAGCAAGTCCTGCTCGCCTGCTTTTTTTTGTTGACATCAAAATTAACCCGAGTTTGCGCAGAAGGTGGAAATCAAAAATGAAAGATGTTTACAGGAGCTCATGTTATACCAGGCAACGGGAGTGTGATTTTAACTGGGTTATTCCAACAGACTTACGATGTTTACATTCGTCAACCTAAAACCAGGTAGAGAACGAAACTCTCCATGCATGTAAACGTTGCCAATGGATGGATCAATGGACTGATAAATGACTGATTGAGTGAATGGGTGACTGAGGGCGTGTCCCTTTGTCTGACAGTCATACAAGGGTCATGAATGTATATTACTCACACACCATGCTCATCAGTGCATTGTTATGGTGCTCAATTCACAGACCAAATGTTGAAAACAACCACTGACAGTATATTACAAACATATTTGCACACCATTATAAGGCACAAATCCCCTTTGATGGATTGGGACCCAGTTACCTGCAGATGGGCAGGCTTAGGAGAGGAGGAGGAGGAGGAGGAGGAGGAGGAGGAGGATGAATAGTAAGGCAGCAGATTGTTGAGAAAAGAAAAGTAGGAGCGTGGCTGGAGAAATGAAAGGAAGGGAAAAGGCTTTAGACAAAGGTGGAAAAGAAAGCAGGTATGTCACTAGGGTTATAAAGTGGGCATCATTAAGCACCTCCAGAAGGTTCAACAGTAAGGTCTGGTGTCCCCAGATCTGCCAAACCCTCACTGTAAACCTCAAAAATACAGCAGGGTCAAAGAACAAAACAAAACGAAGACATGAATCTGTACCTTCTCTCCAACGGCTCCTGGAAGACCCAGCTCACCCAAATCACCCTGGAGAAGAGAGAGACGAAACACCGATGAGAAACGATATCACAAAGCAAACTGAATTAAAGTCCTAGGTTATCATTAGATTCTGAAGGTATTGCATTGTAAGTTACACTACATTAGTCTGTACCTTTTCTCCCATGAGACCGGGGGCTCCTGAGATGCCATCAGTACCTGGTAGGCCAGGCAAGCCCTGGACGCCAAAAGAGTTGGTTCAAATGGTTGATTTGGTTAGGTGGTACAATTGTTATCATCACTACTTGCACAGTGTGAGGATTTTACGAGTTATTTGCTTAGTGGTGTCAAGAGACATTAAACAGTGACACGTACAGGTTTACCGGGGGCCCCGTCCTGTCCTGGCGGTCCAAACGCCCCAGAGCTCACTGCTGTGCCCACTGTAGCAGGACCAGGAGGACCAGGAAGACCTGGTGGCCCAGGAAACCCAGGCAATCCCTACATCAAGAAAAATAAACCATGATTGGATACTTTGGCGTAAGATTTACTGACAAAATGACACAAATCAGTGATGTCTCTGGAGATCTTACAGGTGTTTCAACATTTAATCAGGTATCAGAAGGTGATCATCAAAAGGTGATTTCACCTCCTGGACCTCCTGATGAGAACAGGAAATTTCAATCATTCTCACCCGAATTGATTCCAAATCGGGGAACCCTGAGCCTTCCATGTCCACAAAAGTCTGAAATAAAGCAGATGCAATTAGTTGTCATCAACACAAACTTCAGCTCAACACATAGTCTTCTTCTGGTTTCTCTTCATGAACACTGTACAGCATGTGACTGAGGTTGAGATTGACTCACAGATCTGGATCCTGGTCCTGGGGGTCCGGGAAGACCTGGGGGTCCCCTAGGGCCAGGGTGGCCATCTCCATGATCTCCCTTTACACACAATGACACATTAAGACATTAGAATTCAACATTAGGGGCATTCATTTTTTTTCTTATTTCATATATATGATGTGTTTTTTTCAGTTTATATTTGTTTCCATTCATGTCTTGTTGTTCTATCCACAGTATTGTGCACCTTACCTTATCTCCTTTAAATCCAGGGTCGCCTGGAGTTCCTGGGAACCCTGGAGGTCCAACAGCACCCTGGGTGGACAACCATAATGTTAGGGCAGCTACTATAGATATATGTACCCATAAACCCAGGAGACTCCAGCACCCTCCACAGCCTTTCAGATATAAAGTGCAGCATTTCCCTCCAACTTAACAAAAATAAGTCTGATTTTTCTCTCTGGCCTCCAAACTCCATCAACCAGACTCAGGACAATACTGGAGTACTGGGTCTTTGCAGTCAGAGTGGACTTACCGCATTTCCATCTTCACCAGGATCGCCCTGTGGATCGAGAAAAAGCCAATTGGAATTAAAAAAGGGACCGTAAAAACCAAATGAGTCCATATACATTTTCCAGTTAATTGATCATTTCTAATTATCTTAAATGCAATGGTTACTTAAAAATACAAAATGGACTCTTTTTCATCTGAAGGATTCAACTGTCTACTAACTGGCTCTCCATCAGCTCCTGGTTGTCCCTGAGGCCCTGGGGCGCCTTGTGGCCCAGCTGGTCCTCGGGGTCCAGCTACCCTCTGTACTACTGAGCCGTCGTTGTGCTCCAGTAGCTCGGCTGTGGGCCCTGCAGCACCACGGGGTCCAGGAGGACCTGCGGGGCCGGCCTCTCCCTTCTTTCCTGGGTAGCCAAACCCGGCGCTGCCCTGAAAAACAAAACCATCAGTATTTGATTAGAGTGCTTTCCCATATCCTTCCATGTTGAATGAAAGAATATATATTATAATATCTATATAATGTGTGTGTGATATTGTGACTACATTCTTGTGTCACATTTTTACATGTCATTTGGTTTTCCAGAGTCAGACAGGGTTCAACTGATTTTCTCAAAAAACGATAACGAAAAAGAAATGAACAATAAATTAAAAGTAAAGAAGGAAAAGAAAGAAAGGAATAGATTTTGTCTTTCCATATCTTTCAATACAGTGCTTATTTTACCAAATTCTACCATGAAGATGCCAAACGGTAAGTAAAATAGCACCGAAAGTCCCTAAGATGTCGCAATCCTGCCCCGGGTTTGGATCATGACCCACCAGTTGAAAAACATATCACATACAGAGATCATTGAATGGGACAGGTAATGTGAGAAATGTGTAAAAATAAATAATAAATAAATAAAAAAGCCAGCATTGTGGAAACACGGCAAACTTGACCTTGACAAAGATCAAGGGTTACACTCAAATCTCGAGTTTATCTCGAATAAGAGTCATTCAAAAAAAGATGGTCTCAGACTTACCTTCCCTCCCTTTTCTCCTGGCTCTCCCTGAAAATATAATAAAGAAACAGCGATGTCAGTACTTGAGTTTAAACATTGCTCATCGCAGTACCAAATCTTCCATTTCCTGGGCAAGTTCATCCAAAGCACCTTCCACTGACATGAGTGGATACGTTTTGGGTGGCTCCTGTCGAAATGAAACCCCCAACCTTTTGCAATGTTGGTGCCACGCTCTACCAGAGAGCTACACTACACAACACTCGTCTTAATGTACCAATTTGGAATAACTACGCAGTTTATTAACAGTCTTACAGCTTGAGGTAGCTGGGGAACCATAACAACTACACATTTTAAGTGTATTTGCTACATTCAAAGATATCACCGGTTAAAAAATCTGCATATGAGAAAGCAGAAAATGATAACTTGTAGCTCCCTCTAGTGGTTTCTGTCTCCCATTAGAAAACATCATCAAAGTGCATCCTTTGTACAGCTTGATGTCGTTGATGTTGAAGTTACCACCTCACACCTTTACCAACCCCCTGCAGCCTTCAGAAGAACAAAGAGGGTGAAGGACAGTCACGCAGCGTCTGTGTGCACCAGCTCTTAAATTGTACACCAGATATTCCAGGTTTAATGTATGCAGTCCTTCGACTTTCAAAGCAGAGCTCAGGAAAGGTCCAAACCTTCTCTCCACGGGCTCCACCCCGCGAGCTGGTGCCAGAGCCTGATTCTCCCTTCGGCCCAATAGGACCCCGATCTCCTTTCTCCCCTCTATTCCCTTGGTCACCCGTCTCTCCTTTAGCACCCACCGGCCCTGGAAAACAATGAAAAAGGACAGTTATTATTACCCTCGTGAAAAGACCATTCAAACATGATTAATGAGTGTATCCCAGATCTCCAAAAACATGCAGGACATTTCCTGCTCCCAAAAGAAGAGGAAATGGATTTTTTGGTTTGTTTGAGAGAGTATCCCGGCGCACTGTGCTGTAATTTATAGGCCATGAGAAGGTTTCGAGGTCGAGGCGGTAATTGAATACACAGTCCCACACCTGCATGCACCACCATCCTGAAATATTTCCTGGTATGACCCACTTTGACCTTAAACGCTTCCCATTGAGCATGCTGCCCTTTAAGCGGACCCTGAGTGAAACACAACCCATACATACACAACTTATACGTAAATCATCCATCTCCGTCACTGTTGACATGCACAGCAAAATTATGGACATTACCGGGAGGCTCCTTTCTTCTGTTAAGATTACCACTAACTTGTTTTGCCACTGCTTGTCCAGAACCAGACAGCCAAACCACGCTTCATGCACAGTCTCAAATCTTTCGCAGAGTCAGAAAAACCTCAAGGGATGCATCAGAATAATCTGAGTTTCTCTCCTTCACTCCATCTCTTCTTCTGAGACTCTAATTTTCTCTCAAATTTGTTCTTCCGAGGCATTTACAGCCAAAATATGCCAATTTTCCATGCTTCTACCCTAAATGCACTCTTGTCCACCACCCCGCATGGGTTCCAAAGCAGAGAAAGCACGCTTTCTTACATCTACTTTGTGCTTTTTTAAATCCACGTGTGGTTATGGATGCACTCATGGAGAAGGCAGAGCATCAGGACACAGAGCAAAAAGACAGGAGGGAGGAGAGGAAATGCAGAGGATTTGAATGCTCCTTTGTCTCTGCCTTGTTAACTCTCCTTCACCCACCTGATGGCCCAGGAAGCCCGGGCCTGGACTCCACAGAGACTGAAACCTGCCGGGAGTCAGTCGCTGAACACAGTGCAAAAGACATCGTTAAAAAAGCCTCCAGACTGAACATTATTTTGTAAATGGTGTCATTTCTTTGTACTTCTTTTCGTCTTTTCCTCATTTTAAACTAGTATCTGAGATGCTAGTGTTTCACTGTACAACCAATAGGGGACTTGTTATAGTATTTCAAACTTCTGTATGTATTGACACCACAATCCTCAATTCATGAAACAACCTCAAATCAATTTGGGACAATAACCTACTTATAGAATACTGAACAATATAATTTACAAGCGTTTATTGTTGAACATATGCAACATGTGCAAACATTTGTGCAAACCTGAGCACCTTTTATTTTGCTACAAAATAATTTAAAAATAGAAAAAGTACCAAAGTGAAAACAAAATTTGAGAAATCAAATGAAGGTAAAACAGTTTTGTACATGACAAACAAAATGATCAGAAATAGACTTTATATTCTGCAATAGAGGGCACCCTTTACAAGTTAGTAAATGAATAAAATGCTAAAACAAAATCCATTACACATTCTTGTACACTAACGTTCAATTATTCTTGAGTCCTTTTTTCCTTGAATGATAAAACTGACAGAAGTTTCATCTCATTTTCAACAAGCTGAACATCTTTATGCTCAAAATAAAACTAGATTTGATTTATTAGGGAGTTCATACAGCATGTCATGCCTGTCCTGATACTCCCAGATAGCACTGTTGCGTTTGTCCACTAGATGGAGACTTAGAACTATAAATCTTTACACAGCAAGCACTGACTAGTTCAGCGTATGCACGTTGTCATAAACCCTCCCCTCCATATCCATCAGGTTAGTTAAGTCATGTGTCAGCGTGTGGAAAACACACCATCTATTCTCCATCGTTAACATTACAGATCTAGTAAAGTAAAGTTTTATTGGAGTGCTGTCCATGATCCTTAATAGAAAAAATACACAACCAATACAGGGTGTGGTATGTGTTGTACTGTAGGCAGTTAAACTCACCTGTTTCTCTCTCTATGGACTGTTGTTTCTTCAATGGTGGCTGTTGAATGGGCCGAGAAGATGGGGGAGTAGTCTGCAGGAAAATAACCAAGCAAGATGTGGGAAAAATGTTTAAAAAAAAGGCAACATATGACATTTCTTGGACATTTTTATCCTTAAAGTACATTTTTTTAGGCAATGTGAGGGTGACGTGCTCTACATTGAGCTGTTGAGCTGCACAGTTCAGTTTCTACTGACGTCTCCTTTGAAAGACAAGACAATCTTGTAGCTGCATGGGAAAAAGTGTTGCTTGTTAATATCAATTCCAGAAAAACAATCCCAAGAAAAATGACTCATGAGTTCAGCGCTGTGTTATCATTATGCTACCATTCCACTGTGCTAATGTTTATGCCTTTCTGTGCAGCCAAAGCTCTCTACCACTAACAAGCCAGCTCTAGAAACCACTGAGTTCACTCACCAAGCGTAATTCAGCATGTACATTAAGAAACTAAGAATACACTGACGCCCCCCCCCGCCCCCCCCCCCCCCAACATTTTTGGGAGCCAGTTTGTTTTATTTTCTGGCATATTGTTATTGTTCTTGGTAATCATATGTGTTAATCGCTGGCAGACATCTCATGTCTGGCTTTTATTATGAAACCGCTCTTTATGTGTGCCTTATTAAGACCCTTGGGGAAGCCAAGATGAATACAGCCATGACAAAAACACATTCACCCCTCTCTCTGTCTCTCTCTATCTCCCATCTACCCTCCAGATGCAAGATGTCAGGTCTAGCAACATCTAGGAAGCAATAATTGCATTATATTTACAACACAACTGACAAGTCCAATCTGGTTTGTCCCTTAATCAGCATTCCAGTCTCAAAGGGCTCCACAAACGGCCACATTGTGAAACACAAATGAAAACAAGAGGAAAATAAAATAAAGTTATTTCACATTGTTCATAACCTCTATCGGAAATTGTGTGTGTGTGTGTGTGTGTGTGTGTAGGTAAGACTATGCTTGCCATCAGCAGATTTCCCAGAGAATGATCCGTGGATATGAGTGGAAGTGCTCTTTATTTCATGATGCCTTTATTGCTTTCATGATCTAAATTGTGCATCAAAAATCACTAAAATATTTAAAAAGTCACGTGCAGCGCGTCTGACTGACTGTCTGCACATCCTGAATACCAAATACATGCATTTATTTATCTGTGCATGTGTGCACAAAGGAAAGACAGGCCAGCCTCCAGTCTGTCAAAGATCTTCCATCACTAAAAACACACGAGCACTGAGAGAATCGACAGCAGCACTTGGAGGAGGAAGAGGATGAAAGGGACACTTCTGGTCTCCTAAACCCCCTCGGGGAAGAAGTGGGAGGAAAAAAACACAAATATCCCCCCACCTTTGTTTTTTTTTGTTTTTTTTTAGCTCATTCTTCATCAGTGACACACCTCAAACTGTCACCTGTGGAATTCAAGAGACGAGTGGGGATGGAGAATGTGGAAGGGGGGGGGGGGGGGGGGGGGGGGGGCAAAGCAGGAGGAGGCCAAGTGCAGCCAACGTTGATAATTAACTGGTTTCCTCTTTGGGAAGCCGTTCTCCCCTGCTGTGTTGCCGGGCAATGACTAGGCAAAGAATTCAGCCAGATGATTATTGGCAAATAGTTCCAAGTTGATTTATGTTTTACTGTAATAGAGAATGCCCTGCTTGTTCACTCCCTCGTCTATCTATCACAGCTGGGAATGATGGGCGGGAGGCTCCAGCCTTTAGAACAAAGTGTTGATGGATTTGAACCACACAACCCCTGGATTTAAAATAAAGGTATGCAGCTCCCTCGGCGATGAGCGGAGCCCACATCTGCAGCAATGCAGCGTGTTTTTTTTTTCTTTCAGTGATGAAATATGAAATATTATAGGAGGAACTTACTGGAATTCGCTCTTCTCTGTGGTCAACCTGCAGACAGAGGAAAACAGCCTGGTTAATTATAACATACACCACCGAAGTTTGAGTCTTGTTAGTCTGAATGTTTGTGGCTTTAGTGTAGTAAGGAGGATCCAGACCAGACTATCACTACATAAAAAATCATCGAAAATGCCATTTGGCCAACCAGCATGCAACATGGAGCTACTACTTTGGTTGCAAATATTAAGCACTAAAAAAGGTAAAAGAAACAAATTCTATATACCATCAAATATTACAGCAACAATCTTTTGAAAGGCTCCTTCACTGCAAACCAAACCTAGTCAAGATTTCTGCCATATTTGTTGGGAAAACATTGTGAAATGTAACAGATTAATACATCATTTACATTACAAAGAGACCGTCATGTCCCAATGCAATGCCTGTTAGCGACAAGGGCATTTCCCCATACCCTAACATAGACTCAACTAAAGCCATATGGGCTTATTTTTTTATCCCTGATGCCTCATTCAGTCATTACTCAATAAATCAATAAATAAATGTGAACAAGAGAGTGTTTTCACATCACTCATCATCTTGCGCACATCACAAATGGGAGATAATCTGCACAAATAAACAAGAGGACTCAAGAGGAGGAACGCTGCCTTGGCTTAACCATGCTCATTGGAGGCTTTGGTGTCTGTAAATAGTAGAAAGAAATCCACAAATTTCTACTACTTAAAGTTACAAAGTCTTTATTTTACTGGCTAATGGAGTGAAATGGATGTCTCTTTTTCTCTTATGGGGGAAAACGGACAATGAGAAACAACTGCTACAAGGAATTGGCCATACCTTGCGCAACAATGTGCATTACATCAAGTCAGAATAACATTGTACCAGAGTCATTTCCTCCTTGTGGGCTGCACGCTGCAGGGGACACTGGATTTCAGCACCCATCCATCACCATCATTTCCAGGGTGACACAATGGAAAGTTTCATTTAAACAAGTCTCTCCCATTAACTTGTGTCTGCCCAGACTTGTCTTCCAGCGGTTGAGCTATGCAGAGTCTACTAGGTTATTTTCCCCGCGCGTACACATCGGGTGGAAAAACATAGACGACTAGGGTGTTTGATGCCAGCTGTTGCCTTTTACAGCACATTACATATGATGCTAATAAATGCTTGTTGGACAGACGGAAAGCCCCTCGTCTTAAAAGTGGCAGGGCATCAAAGTGCAGTCAGTAGTGCAGTAATCATGAGGCTGGGTGAAAGGAGACCTCCTCTGGCCCCCCTCTGTCTCCTCTCTGTTTAACTTTCTTTCCACCCCCGCCGATTCCGGTACATTCTTATGTTTTAATGCTGATTGAGAAACCAGTCAAAATAACAAAACAGAGAGCGGGCTTGGATCGAACAGAGTCCCAGTGACATCTGTTTTTTCCCCGACTCTCCACTATAATTGCGAGTGGGAGTGCATGCACGGGCGGTAGCGGTACAGGTTGGAGGCTGTGCTACATTTCACCCTGCACGCCTACCTTTGAGAGGGGGGAGCAAGTGAGAGGGTGTCTGTAGAGTGTGATTGAGTGTGAGTGTGAGAGAGACAGAGAGAGAGAGAGAGACAGGGAAGGAGATGGAGCGAGAGACTGAAAAGACAGAAGGATGGAGATGGATGGAGAAAGAGAGAGTGTGACTAGAATGTGCATGACTGACTGGAAAGATAGAGACTGAGAAAGGTGGTCTGAGATTGTGAGTGCGCCTGAACAAACAGTGAATGTCTGCATGAGAGTCCGCAGCCTGCCAGCTAGCTAGCCGATGCTTCTGTTGGTTTAGGCCTTGGTCCAGGTGATAAGCCTGCAGCCTCCCCTGACATCAGGTAGATCCCCTGAGAAATAACATGTGCCACTTGGTGGATGCTTTTATCCAAAGTGCCTTAGAGTGCCGTGAGTGCATTTGTTAGTAGACCCAGTGGGAATAGAGGGGACATCACATGCTTTCTGGTGGGCAGAGTGGATCTCCTCTGTGAACCACTGACGGCGTTGGGAAATGTACAACTTGGCCGTCTCAGCAGAATTAAACAGACATAGTTCATTTCTGTGCTGTGCATCATTCTGAAAGGGTTTCATCAGCCTGAAAGGTTGTTCGCCTCAACCCGTCGTTATGTTATGAGGTTTTCACATGACAACAGCGACTGGTACCTTTCCCCCGCCCCGCCTTGTGTACATGCACAAATAAAATGCTACCGTATTAATGCATACCTGCATCAGTTACAATGCAAGCCAGTTTAGTTGCGATCTTCAACTCGCCAAGGTTATTTCCTCTTCAATCTGACAAGAGGCTATTCTTGGCAAGAGGCAACTCCTGATGTAAAATGTCTTTATCCCCCATCGTATAGGTCAGATACAGCTCAGTTTCAAGACATCAACTCAGCAGTTTTTAATCTCACTCAAGGGATGAGTGCTTGGATACGGAGTAACTTGAGAAGTCACTGGTGTATCCCGTAACACTGAGGCCTTCAACTCTACTATACTGAGACCGACTGACTTTGCAGAAGCTGGTCTGCTGCTGATGACACTCTTTGCTGGTCAATCCTGCATGTATCCCTTGATCAGCTGTTTGAATCCTCTCTAGTTTCTAGTTTAGTTTCCCTCTCTTGTGCTTTCTAGATTGACAATTTACATTTAAGGCATTTGGCAAAATTACAGTAAGTAAAACAGCAGACCAACCTATCATCAAGCAGCAAGATGATGAGTGCCTGTATCAATGAAACAATCTAAAAACGTGCTTGGACTTTTTTGTATTTAAGTAATTCTACTCAGTAGCTAAACTTAAATGATGAGGAAAAAACAACAGGTGAACCTTACTGGAACGTTGTAATGTTCAGTAAAAGAGCTAATGATGATAAACTGAGATTGTTTCATACCGTCCATTTGACGTTCTCAGTGGCTGGTTTTGGTCTCGGTCCCTCTGAGCCACTTCCTTCCCCTGAAGCCTGAGAAGACAGAGGTATATGTTTCACAGTAATGTTTTTTTTATTAGCTGAAACTAAAATGCTGTAATGTCTTTCTGAGTTGTTAATTGGTCTCTGCACTGATGTCATCAAGTCAAATTCATGTACATTTGTTGTACTTGGCAGCTAAAGTGAGTCTGCCTCTGCAACATAAACGTGAAACCTTCTTAACAGACTGTCACTCTATAGAAGTAGAGGGAACGTGGGAATTGTACCCTGGGAACATATTCCAACAAATCCGGGGCGAAAAACAGCTGTGCATGAGGAAATTATTTGAGAGGACAGGCACATCCCAGAATTGGAAACCTGTCATTTCTTCCCACCTGGGGTTTGCTTTTCCCATTTAATCCAAACAACATCTAAAGTTTTGATAATAACAAGTAGTAAACTCGAGCCGTATTCTGTCAGTCACGACAGGCTTTTGCCGTCGTGTTCACGAGCTAGTTGAACAGCTGCCCGGATCATGTTTTGTTGACTTGAACGTACACTAAACAACAGTCTGGCGTGCTGCGGTGAGCCACCTGTGTTTGTGTATGGGTGGTCAGGATCAGGGTGAGAAGGCTACTCTAAAGGCTATCTGTTACAGATTAGTGATCAGTCAACGGTGATGTAATCTGCTGGAATAAAAACCCCAAAAGTCAGTATAATGGGATTACTATCAGTTACTTTCAGGTTTCTTTGACTTCAAATTCCATAGAAGACGCAGTTAAATTAACAATTTATTCCAATTTGCAGACTTCAAATAGATTATCAACCATTATTTAAAAATGGGTAGATTGATGTTCATGTTCACAGTCTCACTATCTAAACAGATTTTTAACCTTCAAACACGTTTCTAAATCATCCGATAAGTGATCACCCATTTTCAAAAAGTATCTGCAAACTGTATACTGTGTTTCTTACAGCAACTGGAACAGATTACAGTTCCCATTTCCCCCCCCAAATGAGATTACGGTAATCCAATCCCATGCGGTCCGTTGCTTCCAAACCTTCATCTTATAGTCAAAGTTGACACTCACCATATCGGAGTCATCTTCATCGTCTTCACAGTGCCTCTCAGCAGCGCGAGGGTCTCCCAACACCCTCAGCTCGCTGATCACACCCTATCATCACACACACACACACACACACACACACACACACACACACACAGACACACGCACACAAAACAAAACAGTTGTGAAACGAGGACATGATGTTTGGATGTTTGATGGTATGTTGGGTATCATGTCGGCACAGCTGCTGGGTTCTCACACAACCACACACACACACACACACACACAATAAATTGCTTACTCTAAACACAGACAAATGGATGATCTCTGAACTGTTTGCTACAATCTGGGAATGTTTCAGGGGAATCCCCCTTTTCCACCAACTCAGAGGGACTATTTCTTTCCACAGTTTGAGCCGTTACTTTCTCTTCCCACACACAAGGTCTGATACAAGTTCCCACACAGGAGACCCGCTTGGTGAGATGCATTATGCCATCCGGGCCATTGCATAGCTTGGTGTGAAGAGGAGGTTGTTCATACGTTCCCAGCTGATGAATTATTTGAAGTTGACGCCATAGGCCGTATCTATGTGCTGAGATAGCTTTCAAAACTATGCTAGAGGAGGATAAATGAGAGAACCTTTAATCCGTTCCTTTACGCAGGCTTTTAATGTTTTTAGCGAGGCGCCTTTTTTGGATTTATGGTCTGTTCCTAACAGAGTGCTTTAGATGTCCATGTTCTTGTATCAGATCTTGTGCCTATTCGTGATAAAGACTAAACTACCATAGCAGCATATTTTTCGCTCAGTGACAGTGCTGAAGAAAAAAAAAAAAAAAGATGTTCCTTGATCGTTGTGTCCTTGCATAAACGACCATGTTTGTCCCATAAACAAATTCAATTACAGAATGTCTGGTCAGTTTTATAAATACATAACATAAATATTTAGATGCAAAAGCCTTCATTTGATTGGCAGTATTACATTCACAAGACCTTTTCAGCTGAGGGCCATGCAAAGGTCACTAAAGTACATGAGCCTCTGAGCTAAGTCCTGAGAAAAGAGACTAGTTATGGTCACGGTTATTATTTTACAGACATTTGATAATCTTCATGTTTGTGACAAAACATCAGACCACAACAAGATGCCTTAGATGGGCTTATGTAATAGAAAACTGCGTAGCAAAGTGCTTCACAACAAAACAAGCATTGTTTGTCTCAGCTGTCTTCAAAAACGGACAAAAAAGATTGAAGTAAAAGTTTCAGCGGAGAAACTTCAGTTGGGGAAACCCTTTGGGGAAAGACTTTGTTTGGTCTTGTTAAGAGAACAGAGACATTTAGGACTGACTGAGCATTTAATCAGCAATGGCCAAAAGGCCGAGCCACACGGGGTCGTAGTGCACCTGTCTGCCCTGTTTACTGCTCACAGCTAAGGTCAAAAGTTGTTGGGATCACCTACTGCGCTTTACTGAAGACAAACCAGCAGGAGTTAATTGCACCCCAACTGTGAGGCCTACCAATTATTTGCAGTCTAGTCTCAAGAAGACGGTGGGGTGGTCTAGACATTTATGTTATGCTTTAGAGAAGGCCAATTTGGGCAATCAAATCATACGAGAGTTATTCAGGCTCAACAGGTTCTCTTTCACATGTTTGACTGAGGACTAGAACACTATACTAACACTATACTGCACTTTTCACTCAGCAGCAGCCCTGTCTGTTCATGTTAGGAGTGATTTTTTATGGAAATGAAAGTCCTGTTTCAAAACATGAGGAGAATCAGAGAACAGAGATCAGTCAAGTTCAAGTCTGTGTACATACCAAGAACTTATCAGGATCAGCCCCTCCCGCTTGGCCGACGAAGACCCCGGCACCAGCCTCCAGCTCCAGCTCATCCGGAGACCTCTCAAAGTGCATCACCTGGGGGTCCGAGTCACAGTTGAGGTAGAAGGTCACCTTGTCACCGAGCACGGAGAGGGAAAAACGAGTCCAGCTATCCCTCAGCGACGGCACAGAGAACCTGGCCGCCTCGTACGAGTCCTGCGAGTCGGGCTCTGTGTAGTAGAAGATGACATCCTGCTTCCCACCCTGCACCGCTGACAGTTTGACGCCCAGGTACATGATCTGCTGCGAGGCATCAGTGACGGAGAAGATGACGCCGCCGCGGTCAGAGGTGGGCTTCAGGTGGAAGATGAGCGAGAAGTCTCGGTAGTACGGGCTGGGGAAGTGGGCACGCGCCAACTGGCCTGTGTTAGCATGGGGGCCGAAGACGTAAGAAGGGCTGCTGTTGGGTCCGTAGACTTGGGTGATCTCGTCCGGAGGGGGATCCCCAATCAGCTGCAGCAGGTAAACTCCGCTGTCACCTACAGAGACAGGATGTGAGGTCACAAGACACAGGAAGTGTGGGTGGGAAGGGAGGGCTGCATGGCAGGGTATGAGGTTAGACCAGGCTCTATTAGTCTGTTGGTGGGTGAATTGGTATGAACTTGTGTCTGATGGATGCAAGAAAAACTGCAATCACGTCCATAGCAGTATTTTGAGTCTTTGTGGGGACTAGACTGGAAGGGAGAGGGAGACGGTTATGGAAAAACAGTCCCAATGAAAGGAATTGGTCAGTGATTTCTCCTTTTTTAAATGAATATAAACATACTGATGCAGAAACCCAGAAACACTGTGAACTTCACCTGTCAATAAAATCCAAATATGAAATTAAAGTTTAGAACATTTACACATTTCATTGAATGTACATATGGAAAGTTACCACAACTGAGATAAAAGTGTTGCTTGAGTAAAAGGGGCTCTGCTCAAGGGACCAAATAAAAACGTCCTGGACTAAACAAATGGAACGGGTTGTGAAATCTACCAGAAACTCTGACATCCCCAAAAAAGGCAAAGGAGGGTTCATCTCCTGGGACAAAAGGAGATTACTTTAGTAGACATTGTAAGGCTTGTAGTCCAAAGGCCAGAGCCCCCACTAAACCCTGCCCGCCTCCCTTACACAAAGTTATGAAGCTTTAGTTGACTCGGCGGATAAGGGGAATTCCCGGGAAGACTTTGAATGATGTGAGCTCTGATATTTTTATGTCTTCCAACAATGACTCTACATTTTTCGTGAGACCAAAACGACAAAGTCCATGAGATCTATGAAGATGTGGCTCGACAGTCGATGGATGCAGTTCTTAAATCAGAGCAAATGAAGCAAAATGACTAAACGTTTCTATTCTATGGGAGTCAACAGTCAAGTGTCATTGCTGCAGGGTACACAAGGACCAACAGCCGGGTCCCCTGAATATCTTTGCTCGTTCTTCCGTCACCCTGGGTGACTTTGGCGGGGTCAGTGCATAATATTTGGAGACGTTCTGGAAATACAAGGACCACAAAGAGCAATGTGTACTATTCCCTTCAAACTGGCCTTGTTTCTGAGGTCCATACTGGGGACATCTACTGTAAATGAGGCATTATCAAACAAAACACCAGCGAATCATGCTTGTTTCACTAGAATGAAACTTAAGAGTAAACCTTCTTCCTACTTTGGTCAGCAAGGACATGTTTGACCGCCCTGAAAAGAAAATCACTGTTTTGGTAGAATACTTGACACAGTTTCAAGCCCTTTGAAGAAAACACTATGGGTCACCACCTGATGACTAATGTGCCAGCTCCATTGCTTGGTTCAAAGCCTCCCCACTGCACTATGCACACTGGAGATCAGTGGAGTCGGCAGGTGGCTTTGTTGAAAGCTAAAACACATGAGGTATTCGGCTGAGTCAAAGGTTTGTGTGGCCTCTCAGCTGGCCGCTGCAGAATCTTAAAACATCAGTTTCAGTACGCTTGATGCTCCCAGAGACACTTTCTGTTACATTTGAGCAAACAGAGAAGCCAGCCAAATTGAAAATAAGGCATATTAAAAGAGAAAGGATAGCTGGATTTGTGCACCAAATTTCACCTCATTTGAACTTGTGGAGATATGACTGGGTATTAAAATGTTGAATGTAGACCTTCAATTATATTGTCCCCCTTCAACCAATGAATGTCATTTTGGAAATAGTGGAACACAGTGGTGATCTTGAACATCATCTTGTTTTCCAAGTTTCATCAAAACCCAATCAGTGGTGTCTGAGATATCGCGTGTGACCGTTTCGCGACTGCCGGCTGAGGTGATCTACTGGAGCAATTCCAAGCAATTTTTGTACCTATTTTGGGGTGTAAATGTAAATTTGTACATATTAGTATATGTACAAATATATTAGTATATGTACAAATAGGTTTAAAAATACCGAAATCACCCTTTAACGCAATTCAGTTCTCGGTTATTTGCAGAAGTACTGTATACCATTTGATTTTCACAAGTTGGCAGCAGGGCGCAAAAAAAAAAATTTGATTTGTGTGGAGATAATCAGTCAGTAATAAGTTGGAATGTGGGATGCATCTCCCAGACAGAGGCTGGTTGTCCTCACCCTCCTCTCTCCACCTCCAGACTTTCACCATCTCATTCCCTTATGATTCAGTCATCTGATTCTCTGATGCATTCACCAACCATACAGCACATCTCCTATTGCCCTGGGGCTGTCATCAAGACGAGTCTGTGTCTGTGTCTGTGTGTGTGTGTCTGTGTGTCTGTGTGTGTGTGTGTGTGTGTGTGTGTGTGTGTGTGTGTGTGTGTTTTTCCCAGCATTCCAACACAAGCCCCTCATTAGCGAAACAGCTCACCTATTACTTACGCCAACCAGATGTGCACCCTTTGGTCTAAGTTCAGATGTATGTTTACACAGACCTGACCATAGAAGATGAAAAAAAAAGATCAAAATCAAGCAGACATGGATCAAAAAGTATTCGCAAGAAAGTATTACTTTTTTTGTGACCTGGTGAGATCAGCAGCAAACTTCAGCAAACATTATTTGATGTTAAAAAGTGTTACTGCCATCTTTTTTTTCATGTCACCATGGCACAAGCAACTGTCTAAGTTCTGCACTTACAGTGATTGAGAAGTGATGCACAACCAACGGAGACATTCATCTGAACAACATCTGGAATAATATCTCAGTTTTAAAGTAATTTGGGTTGGCAGAAAGGTTTCTAACTAAGAACAGGAAAGGAAGACAATTTGATTACCAGATCTACAAAGCAGCTGCACAGGTTTGAACTGCTTTAGGCTCGCTAAGGAATGCTTTTGCTGATGTTTGCTGAATATGCCGGCATTGTCACCAAAAGGCCGACAAGTCATTCATTGTCATGGATCAAAAACGAGTCGGGCATACAGACGGTTCACCATTAGCATTTTAAGAGCAATCTCAATTCAGCTTTTCCAAATAGCCTTTGTCAAGCAACGACAGCTCAAACAGTCTTCTAGACCAATCACGCAGAGAAAAGAACTGCTGGTGAATGGAGCGGTGCTGGGTTTATGGTCCTAGTTTGTCTTGTCAAGAAGACCATTTACTGACCAGGAACTCGAATGCAGCTCTTGTGTTTTTCCCATGTAACGTTAGCATTCCAAGACCAGCGCACCAGACTTTGTGCCTCCCGTTGATAAAGCGGTATATATACACAGGTATGAGACCATGTTTCACGATTATAGCTCACATAAAGGCTCGTTGGCGGAGGAGGCCCCAACTTTTTGAAGATAAGAGGACTAGTTTATAGGATCTCCCTTGTCTTTCAGCCAGTGTAGCATCCACGACTCCCCGTGGGAAAACATTTGAACATCTGGACAGCCAGGGAAGACTTTCTGATTAGACTTTCTGTTCCACCGCTCCGTCACCATTGAAAACATCCCTTAGGGCCTGCTGACAAGTGCAATGACCCTTCTCTCACATTGCAGAAAGCTGCTCAGCGGTTCTTTTGAGTGTCAAAGTTCACTTCTGGACACATGGAAATTACTATCCCACGATTGTAAAAATGTCTTTGACTTTGCAGAATGCGTCTTGCCTGGAGCTTGTCAGCACTAGACTGAGTTCATTTACAAGTGGAGTAAATTCAATTTGGTCACAAGATGATTTGGATGTGTGTTGGTTTGAGCCTTTCTGTATAAACATAGAAAAAAAAAACTAGCTCTCGTCCCTGTGGCTGCCAGATCTGTGTCTATCTGCTCACTGGGTCAAGAGGAGTCATTTGTGATGCTTACAATGTCAACTTGATGTCAAGTACTTGGTAGAATGTATTTTTGTTGCCAAATCAGAATACTGTACAAACATGATATGGACAAATCTGTTGTGTCTGCAATACTGACGCAACCAGGGAACGATTTTAGTAGAGCAGCATTTTAACACCGAAAGACATGACTCTTGGATGCAGCTGATAATATGAATGTTAACTTCATCTTAAGAGTGAATGTCAGTAAATAATTCAGTGTATTTATGTTGTGTGAATGGTTCACTCCCATTCCCCAAGACTCCTCCCACTTCACCTTCAACTGACCCTGGGACTTTTACCACTTTATCATATTTAAGCAATGATAAGATAGGTGTAGTTACAAGCAGCTTTATTTACTTTATCCTATCCAACATGATATGGCGTCATATTTACTTTTCTTGCTTTACACCTTCTTGTGGCATGTTTTATGTTTTATAAACCTACTGCTGCTGTAAAGCCATCCCTAACATTTACATTTGTACATTTCATCTATAGCTCTATAGACAGAACTAGGTTCCACTGCCACTAAACTGAAAAGTTAAAGTTTACCAAGGACATTTTGATTAGCAAAGTACACATTAACACTGTCAATAAGTGTCAATAATACAAAGACTGAGTGGTAAGACAGCAAAAAGGAAGATGGGTCGACCCCAAGCTGTGCCACTTCACTCTTTGGGGAGGGAGTAAGACGATACTGTTCAAGTTGTCCACCTGTAATCTGTACAGCACTTAAGCTGCTCCCCAAAACACAGTGTAAACAAAGAACCTCTGGAGGTGACATGCAGAGTGTAAACCTAAACCTCACCACATACCACAACCTTCATACAAGTATCCCTTTAGAAAAAATAAGCACATAGCAATAGGGATACAACGATTATAGATTGTGATGGTACGATTATAGTCTGAGGAAAAACCACGGTTTCACGGTTTCACGATTATTACGCGGAAATTTATTCCACAACACTATGGATGTATAAAATCACATGAGCATTCATAAATTAGAGGTTTTATTGTATTTTCCCCACAAAATTTATTTGTTGGCTTTTCAGTTGCTGCCTTTCAAAACACAAATAATACAGTAGCCAAATAATACATACAAAATAATAAAAATAAACAAAAAGTATGTCTCTTTGGAATTAAATATAAGCTACATCTTTAAACATCCATGTCAGTATTTCCCTTTTGAACAAAACCGAGTCAAAGGCTGCAGGACCTCTGTCTGCAAGGCTCTTCTGATCAACTAGATTACAAAATAGTATTTTCAGTTCAGCTGCCTGGTGATCGCGAAGATGTTGAAGTAAACTGGAGGTGTTGGACCCTTTAGCTGCGACTTTTTTTCGGCATGTTTTTGGTCGTCCTTTGTGTAGCCGAAATACTCCCACACTGATGACTTCAGCCGTTTGTTTGGTGGATACAAATCGCTTGGTCCCTCTGCCATTGTTTGGCAATGTAGCGTAGCATGGACGGACGTAGCCCCCCCTCGAACACAATGTCGCTCTCGTGACACCCACACAGATATACAGGTACGGTCTAAATTCCTGTCTGTTTTATTTGTTTCACTTAACTCTGACTGTCAACAGTGTCGCTTGGCTTCCGCACGGCATTTTAAGCTGGCGCGCGCACCACTGGTGTAACGTTAACTTCGTTCCGGTCCCTTTTTTTTAACCTTTATTTATTCGGGGGAGTTTCGCTGAGAGCCTTTCGTTCCGGCTGCAGCGGCTGCAGGTTGCGCCGGCAGTAATTTACCATTAATGCCCCTTTTTTTCTGAGAACAGAAACACTCAGTGTTTTTTGTTTTTTTTATACACTCGGTGTTGCTGAGCCTCTACGGTTATATAACCGTGACGTTTTAAATCGCGGTTAATAGTAAAATCGGTTAATCGCTGCATCCCTACATAGCAAATAAAATGGTACTTCTGCTATTCAGGGGAAGCACTAAGGAAATGCTCCTAAACAGGTTCGCTATGGTTCAGAGACGAATCCAAAAGGCTGCAACAGCATGGCTCATGTTCAGAATCTGTTAGAAACCTCCAAAGAGGGACTAAAATTGGCCATGGCTCAGCGTGAAACATCCCAGTGTTTCTGTATTGTTTTGCAACACTGCCTCATCAGTTCTTGTTTTTTTTTTTCAAAACCAGAGGGGGCAATGAGTTTCTGGCAGCAAAGTATTCAGACTACACTGTGTCCATAATTGGAACCCTCCTGAGAGCCAAGTCAGAATGATTCCCTGGCATACTGCATGCAGGAGGACTGGTGCCAGCTCTGGACCCTTCCTGTCATGAGATACAATATCAATCTCCACTCAAAGACGCCACGGTGCTGCTAATCACAGTCAGACCTCCAACAGTAAGAACCCCCAGGGAATACAAGCCACAAAACAGAGACTGAATGTATTCAGACCTGGTTCAGATACCGATACAGATAAGGGGGGTGTATTCCATTTAGCAAGAAAACACCTTTTTGTCCTTTCAGACCACCATAGAAGTCCACACGGGGGCAGATTTTATTTAAATTAATAAAGTGAACAGTCTAATTTGGCAGGGGGTTATGGAGCTTCACCATTGGGCTGTAGTTCTCCCTTGAAAAACTAAGCAGAAGAAATTGCAGTTGACCCCTATGCCCTGATATCTCTGACCGCTCAAGGAATAGACTGGTAACCATGGGAAAAAAAACATAATTAAAAGGACTATTGTGCCCCAACAATCCCCCGTACCACCGGGGAGCCCCCCATTGTAGAAACGATAGCATCCGACAGATTTCTTACGAAGCACTCAAGCACAGACCAATATCTTTTCAATCTTCCCACGGGCAGTAGCTCTCCGACATACACACACATCTATAGGCTATATTCACATTTGGCAGTGCATAAACCGTTCCATTGTATTCTTGCCCTGCGAGAAACTAAAGAAAGCCGCGTGTCGGTGTTCCCCTAGTGAGCATCCGCCCAAAATTCAAACTCAAAATGATGGAGGGAGAGTGTGATGAGAGATTCTTCCCTGGCAGGCCATTGTCAGATGATGGAGGAGTGAGGTGGTGCTAAGCCCCACCGGGAGGGGAGAGATGGGAAGGGTGCCCTCCTCCCACACCCCATATAGCCAATGCAACTTCAGATAGGGAAAAGTGTCTGATATCGTTTCCAAGGCAGTACACAGCAGGGGTGCTGATCAGTGAATGTGGGAGGTTGGAGGATGTGTGTGTGTGTTTGGGATGAGGGGGTAGCCACAGTAGAAAATAGCCAGAGATAAAGTCACCAGCCTAATAAACAAAGGGAAAACAGAACATCTTTGCCTTGAGGGCAGGCCTTTACAGAGCTGAGTGACTCATTATCTCAGCTATTCAAGTCATCCCATTCAACCGCCGTTAACGATTTACCACCTCAAACGCAGGCCACTGAAGTTCATCGGACACATTAAGCTTGAAACTGATGTCTCACTTCCAGAGACGTAAATAGGTTTTGCTCTAATAGGAAGCACGTGAAGCTACATGGGAGCAGGCAACATCCAAATCGGGGTTTTTGAGGGCAGAGTATAGATCCAAAGTATCCGAGAGACCTCACAGCGAGGGTAGTAACCCAATAACAGAGTGATTAGTTACATCTATCCGTCCATTTCGTTTCAGGCTCCGTGTTCCATCTCAACCATCGATCTATAGAGCAGTGTCCCATCTGTAGTTTCTTAAGAGGACTGTTTTTGAACGAGTGATACCAGATGGTCGTGCATGAGGTGGCTTTCTGTCTAGCCAAGAATGATTTACAGTGACTGAAAGCAGAGACCTGGTACACCTCGAGGTTATTCTGACAGGCAATACCAAACAGACATGCCTCAGTGGTGAACCAACCTTTGGAGCGCCTATAAATGCTACCCTGGGGGTTGTAAGATAGTAGAAAGTAGAGAGAGAGAGAGCAATATCAGATTTGTACTGATCTTTTTTCCCTTTCACACCTCTGGAGCAGCTCAGGATTCACTTAGACCACTTAGACCTGGGTCAAACAATATGTGAAAATAATTCCTTGCATTTCTGAGGTTTGCTACACAGGACGATGCAATTAGTACCAGAAAGTTTAGAGGATCACAACCTAACTGATACTGAATTGTCCTGATGTAGAAAGCCCAAGCAGGTTAAAACAAATACAAAGCATTATTTTCAAATACTACAGGACCCAGGTCTGTCACATAGTGCTGTAACCACAGACATCTTGTCCACTCAAGACTGTCAATGGAGAAAGCTGTCAGAAAGATAGCAGAGCTGTAAAAAGACACAGTGATATGGCATCAGAGTGCAGGGCAGGACACAGACAGAAAACACACCAGGAACAATAATTGGAGCGTACAGCAGCACATGGTTTGAGACACAATTTTGCTACAGAAACAGATTTTCTTACTCAAAATCGTAGATTATTCTCCAGGACAACTCAATATTCTGAAACTAATCGACACTCACCATTAGCATGAAAGTTATTCTTGCCATCAATTGTTTTAGTCATTGACAGGCATTCTACTTGCCAGCTGGAGCCCAAGTGCACACTGGTCTTTGGAAACAAACATACATTAAGAAAATTAATAACATAATGTTATTACACTGCTGACTAGGTTGCACCGTTGGACTGAGCCAGATGTGCTTCAAAAGTGAACGTGAAGTCATCTTTAAATTTATGTGGCGGTTATATTGCATTTTTCTCTTTTCGTCTATCCATTTATCCTTTGACTACTTTTTAAATCACTAGTTCTCTGGAATTTATATCACCCCTCTGCTCCACTGCTATTCAAATGCTCTATGTTAGACTGTTGCCTTCAAACAAGACATTCATTGTTCTTTGTTAAAGTATTTGAGAGGTAAATACCATATCCATAAAACGTGTTAAGTGCCTAAATGCATTTTGATGTAGAAATCACAAGCATATGCCGATCCCGCTGAGTTCATCGGCTGGTTAATTGTAATAAACTGTAACACAATTCAGAGTATGCGCGGCGCTTTTGAACACCTCAGATCTAGCAAGATATAAGGCTACACTACAGTAACTACACATAGCAGAGATGTGCAGATTGACACCCCACAGCAAACCACTGATGCAAACAGTCGCGCAATGTAACATGACGACCTCGTCTGTCCATTCAAAGACAGATGGACATCAAGCTGCCTCCAAGTCATTGTCAAAAGAAGCGTGCACATTTCCATGCCAAAGTATCCATTACATGCACAAATGGTTTACAGTAGCTGGGTTTCCATCCAAGCATTCTTATATAAATTATGTATTAATTTAGAAAGCTCAAAAGAACCAAACAATTTTCGCTAAATTTCCCTCAAGCAAAAATTGTTTTGCTTGTTTAAAGCTGACATTTTGTTTGGTCAATTAAGAAATGAGGCTATACAAAGCAATGGAAACAAGTGTGTGTGTGTGTGTGTGTGTGTGTGTGTGTGTGTGTGTGTGTGTGTGTGTTACAATGACCTCCAAGTAATGAGTCACATGCCAACCACACGACAAGGGAGAGACACAGACATGCACGCAAGTTGATGCAGTAAATGCTGTAAGCAGTGCTGGTACCATGCTTGTTAGGTTTTTTTCTCACATCTTCCTTTGAAGACAGGAATAGCATGCATAATTCAAAGCATGCCGATTTGTCTTCTAAATAATTTTACTGTGCAGGGGAACCAACATATACGTAGTTAATAGCACTGACACCTTGTGCCGACTGAGACAAATGTCAAGGTATTGGGTGGCAAAAACAGACAAACTGGGGAATGGGGACTTTGAAAACTGGTTCAAAATGAATTCCCAAGCTGGGATCCATTCTAACCAGTGATTACCTGTCCGGTTACTAACTGACAAGCACTGATACCCATCATCCTCCTCGTCCGGCAGAGTGTGGCACTCCACAGGGAGGCGGCCCTCATCCAGGAGCATCCAGCAACTGTCCCGCAAGGCTTCGCAGAAGCTCCGGCAAGGCAGCGCCGGCGGCAGGCCCGGAGAGCCACACTTTGGCACCAGGAGCAGGCAGAAAAACCACTCCAAACTATGGTGGCAATACGACCTCAAGAGCCATGCCCACTCGTTCATGTGTGCCCGGACTTCTTCCACACTGCTCTGGTTGAGATAATTTGGTACAACAAAACTTTGCCCACGCATTGAGGAGCAGAAAGGAAGAGCAGTGTCTAGTAACAAACAGTGTGGGGATTCTAGGGCCACTGCTGGTTTAGCTACTTGTGTTTGGCTTGCAACTGGTGCTTGGCTGGCTACAGCTGTTTGTCTAGTTAGCTTTGCTTGGCTAGGTACTTCAGTTACAGTTTGTGTAGTATCGGAGATGTGATGAATTAAAAACGTTTGGCTGGTTGCCAGTGTCTGGCCAGTTGCTGATGCTTGGCCAGGCACTGGAGGTTGATTCACTCTTGGTATTGAGGTAGTGATTTGTGTCTTGCTAGCTATTTGCGGTTGGGTGATTAACAATTTTTGGGTAGTAACTGGTGTTTGGCTTGTAGACAATGACTGGCTAGCTAATGGAGCTTGGCTAGTCAGTAAGATTTGACTAGGCAAAAGTTCTTGGGTGGCTGGCGATTGGCTAGCTGATTGCTGAACAGTTATTTCTACTTCGTCTTCCCTAGGTGCCTGGATAGTGGTCAAAGAGTTGTTGTCTACAAATGGGGTTAGTAAATCACCTGGGACAGAGTATTCATGGGAATACTCTGTCAAGTTAAAATCAATGGCATTCCAACTAGAGCTACTGTTAATATTTATATTTCTTCTAGTGCTGCTGGGAATTTCAAGAGACACATTGAGAATTTGCTCTGTTTGAATGTCTAGTGTGCTACCAAGAGCATGCCCCTCATCCGTTCTGTTGCCAATGATCAATGCACTCTCTTGAAACGTCACATTTGTTTCTGCAAGCGTATCGCCTTTACTCTCTATCAACCCTCCACGGTCAGTGGGCATTACTGCTCCCTGTTGGCGTTCCCGCAGAAACAAACCTGATTCAATTCCAGATCCCTTGTTAGCAGATTCAGACCTAAATCCAGAGTCAGACCAAAGACCTGACCCAGTGTCTGATGCAAATTCAGACCCAAGCCCAGGTCCAGATCCAGGCATATTTTCTTCCCCTGTAAAATTCAAGTGATCAGATCCTCTGGAACCCATACCCTCTAGTGAAGATGTGCCATTACCAAGTTTGCTTGTGTGTGATGAAGCCCCAGCTCTGCCCTTTTCTGAGGCACGTTCATTCTCCAGTTGTGGCACAGGCCTTACAGTGGTCAGTTGAGGTGCCTCCGTAGTCTGATCCCAAGTCTGTACAAACTTTTGGATCCCATTCGCCACGTCAATGATCTCCGCCACAACGCCTGCGATGTTCTCGGTTGGCTGTTCTCCACTACCTACCAGACTGCCAGACCCCTCATGGTCCAGTTTTGGGGCCAAAGTTGTAGAGTCAGTCCAAGACCAGAACCAAGCATCAGAACGGACCCCCCACAGGACCAACAGAAACAAAATCCCAAGCCGGATCCTCATCTTAGACATCCTGTCAACTCTTCAAAACACGTCCACTTGCTTTATCAGGCTCCCAGAGTGAACTGTGACATGCCCACACCGCAACCTCACTCCTCATGTACACTTTCCTCTAGCTGAACTGAATCCCAGCACACACACCGCTAGGCAGAGAGGAAAAGTGAAGAGGAGTGCCCCATTCAAAAGAGTGAGGGGGGGGGGGCACAGGGGGAGATGTCTTCCTCATTGGCCGCCCTGGTAATATTTCCTCTCCTGACTCCTCCTTCCTCCTCCTTCTCCTTTTGTCACAGCAGTGAAAAGGGGTCTCTCCTGCTGACTGATACCTTTAGAAATACGGCAGTCTTGCTTTTCAATGTAAAACATTGACGCTTTCAATGTTTTACAGAGAGTGGCAATTTGTTCCCCTTGACTTGCTCTCTTTGTTCAAACATGATAATAAGAAACTACGGCTCTGTGTGAAACTGTAGTGGGAGCATGGGGGCAGAAGTATTGGTAATGTGATCTGTACATTTCTATACGGTTTTACAACAAAAAAACCTGAATGCTATACTATGTGTTGATGGTTTGGAATGTGAGGCTGAATTTCTATAATACATGTTGAAGTTAATCCCAATCCACAGCAACATTGTAACCAATTATTTGTCGAACAAATATTACCTATGTGGCAATTGGTAATTCATTTCATTGGATTAGTCATTCTCAATCATTTATTTAACTAGATAACTAGAGGGAAAGTAGTTAACCGTGTACCACAATAACAGAATCTACTTACAGTCTATATTTAGGGGTTCAAATTCCTCTAAACAAGTTTACCTTCGCTTTTTACACTTCATGTAAGCTAGTCATTATAAGTGGGATTCCCCCCTGAACCTGCGTGAAATTCAATCTATTTCACATAATACGTCTAAAAGTTTAGATCAAGATTTTGCGTAATCTAGGCAGCTACTTGTAAGCAATTTCCTCCTTATTTTCTCTACCACCTTGGACATACCTTCAAGCTACAGCCCCTGCATAAATCTCTGTCTCCGTGATGCAATTCATTTTCCACCCAGATTAAACCCCTGCTTTCAGTGCTCTTTGCTATGTGGTTACACCGTAATCAAGGCCTTGCTTTCTTGTCCAGACTGGTTTCCCCATACAGCCTATAGGAGCAGTTGACAGAGACCCTCGACATCTGCTAATGTTAGTTTAGTGATAAAAGCAAGAGGGGTTTTGTGCAAGTAGCACTGAGGTTTAGAAGAAACGGAGGCATTTTGTGCATGCTCGCTCACTTGTTGATAGAGAGGAACTCAATTCATTGGTGCACAATGTGCCACCACCCCTATATTGTTTTCAGACACTTATGTTGTGAAGCTGAGATGTCTTGACACAGGCATATCCTGTGGTTTGATGGGCTCTCCGCCATGGCTTGGGGTCACCGATGATCCAACTGACCCCGTTCGGCACGATTCGGTGTTTGTTTGGTCTTATTTAGGGGGAAGTGGTGTACATCTCTCCATGTTTCAGATACACAGCCTTCATCAACATTTAGTGTCTTGAACGCTGTAGAGACTAAATATGTTCATTGTGACATTCATTTGTTGCCAGACTAGGCTATTTTTATGACTCAAGAGAATTATAATGAAAGGGAAATATTGTGTTTAGGCATAAGGGAAATAGGTCATTAGAATCCTTAAGGGCAAAACTGAGCTACTTGTGAATAACGTTTGTTAGTGTCTGTCTGGGTTTTAATACAACTAAGAGCACACTGAAGTCCTAAGATAATTTATCAACCTTATAAAACTATATTTGCCACTGAAAAACCCCCATCAACAATACTAAGTTAAGCATGGAAGATGTGTAGTCATCTGTCCTACGTTCAATGACCCATTCACAAGAGGCAGGTTGCAGCATACCAGAATGTAGATTCCCATGTAGGATGTAGGAGTCCGTGGCCCAACATGGGATGCTTGACTTGGTTACCCCTCAGGGCAAGGAGTTAATACTTTTAAACAAGCAATTGTTCACCCTAAAACTGTCAGAAATAGACAATTTAATTATATCATGAGATTCTTGACAAAAAAGCAGAATGACAGCCACTTCCTGTGAGAAAGTGGCTCGTTTACAAAGTGAGTTTCATGCAATGTTTTCTAAGACATCAGGGAAATATTACAACATTTTCTAAGGGCAAACTAACAGCAAAATGAAGAACAACTTTATTCTAGGGGTAGTTGCAGGTTATTGCAGCTACATGTGTGCAAATAAACAAACCAGCATACGAACACAAATGAGGCTCTGAAAGCATAAACTTTTCCTCCAGCTTATCAATAAAAAGCGTAAACTTTTCCTCCAGCTTATCAATGAATACCAAAAGTAAATGGCTTAATGTACAAGCGAAGCATGTCTGTGCTCAGATCAATTCTGTGATGAAACTAATCTCTATTTAGTCTCTAAACCAAGGTTTATAAAAGACCTGGTTAATAAAGACTAGGATAAGGTTAGTTAATGATTAACCTTGGACGACAGAAAAGAAAGCTAATGGATTTCTTGTGTTTCTTTCCTTTTCTTTCTTCATACATCATAGCATTCACTATTATACTGTAACAGAGGAAATTAGCAACAGGCTCCCAAGGCAGCTTCAAAACCGAGATGACAATGATCATTGTTGCTTATTGAAGCAGGAAGTCATGAGGTAGATACATTTCTGACTGAATGGTGATTATTGTATTGCTTAAATCTCATTCAAATTCCTCACACTAATGGCAAACCCAAACATTTCAGTTGAATTTAATGATCTCAGGCCTCTTGTTTGAGTCTCCTTTTTTGTCTGAGTGAGTGGTAGAGTCCCGCCCCTGCCAGACACATCCTGCCGTCTACTCCTCTTCCCTCTCCATCTCCTGTGGGGAGTCCCACTAGCATGCTCTCCTTCTTTTTTTTGCCTTGTCCCTTTCCGTTCTCTTATGTACACAAGATGCCAAAGCCTTATGACTCACAAAATCCTGTCTGCAAAAACACTGTTAGCAAATAATACTATCACCTGGAGAATCCAACTTAAAAGGTATTATCCAAATGATGACAAAGCCTGAAGGTGCGTTGGTATGGGATTCCAAGACAACAGTTCATCGAGTTCGAGAAGCTGGGTGGCCAAGAATATCCCTGAGCTGGTGTGTGCTCTTGTCACCTTGTCAAGAGTCTCCTCAGAATCAGGAAACAGTCTGCTTATTTATAGAAAAACCTGACAATGAAGGTTGTGCATTGCTTTTGGAGTGACAATGTCTGAGTTTTTTCAACACAGGAAATCATCAGGAGATCAAAAAAACGTGAAGATACCTTGAGCTTAGTCAAAAGTATGTGACCCTCTTTTCAACATCTCTTTCATGTCTACTACTGCCTTTAAAAAGAACATTTCCTGTTTTCATTTGTGTTTGGAACAGGTAATTACAGTAAGGATGTCTCAGAGGTGTGCTTTGGATATCAAACAAACAGAAGCAAGCATGGGGAAGAAATTAAAGAAGAAGAAGGTAGATGGAAGATGTTTTGGGGAACAATCTCTGTGTCTGACAACTGCAGAAAACAATAATAGCTGAAACCCTGTTTTAAATCAAATGGATTGTGATGCTCAAAAGGTAATTGTAACACACTCATACCCCTACAGCCAAGAACTGGCAGAGAAGCTCTCATATGACTACTAACCACCTGTGGTGAATTATAGACCCGGTAGACCAAATAGTTATAGAGCGTATCTTCTTTGGCCTGAGCCCTTAAACCATGAAAACAAGGGTTGTCAAAACGCATTAGGAGAACAGTGTGGCCAATATAAGCTTCATTGCAGGGGAATAAGTGCGTTGGGCATCATTTCCTTGTGGTCTTGCATGAGTCAAGTCAAGAAAAGAACAGCAACAAAAGCTGACCTGGTCGGACCGTCAATGTCAATGTGTCCAATATAAATTCATCCACTGTTCTGGGGAAGACCCCTGTGTGCCCAAATCACTGCATATCGCCCGCATGGCTTTAAGAACTTCCCTTTCCCCCAGTTCACAACCAGGCCACCCACTGTCAAGCTGCTCTCCACTGGGAGATGACCCTCTTTTCAACAGGGACCCTCCTGCACTCGCCTCTTCTCTACATACTCGTTTAAGCAACTGGGCAGACAAGTACTATGTGATGGTCACACGGGGACTTTTACACTTTTACGAGTTTTGTGTAAAAGTTTTTACATGCACACTTTCAGAAACTTCAAATTCAAGATGGTGATCTTAAAAGCCAAACAAGAGATCATTAAAAAGTGGATTGCATCATCTTTCTCATCTTTTTATGACTCAGGCTGTTAAAGAACCCCTTCCACCATTGTTTTTGGGGAAATAACCAGGCTTTTTATGACTCAGGCTATTCATTTGACACAGCCTTGGCTATGGGATCTGTTAACGTGGAATCTGACCATAAAAGTATTTTTAAAGGAATGTGTTTCCTTTGATTTCGAAACCCCCAACATATTGCACAGCAGAATCCCAAATAAATGTCGTTCTAGAGTTTCTGTGATCTGCACAAGCTTGAGATGTTCAAGCATGAGTCGACATTCCAGGCGTCCCTCACGTCTAAGCTTCACAATGCACAAACAATAGCATGAAACCTAAGACCAGGAATGAGTCTGAGGGCTGCAGTCATCAATGGGAGGATGAAATGGCTCGCCTAATTACAACACCAACAAAACCTTGTGAACATAATCCAACAGGGGCTTGGGGCATCCAATTATATGTCACTGCAGAGCACCGTTTTCTGCCGTACTCACCATCCGCTCAGATATCAAGTTTCCTATTCAGAGTATCCATTCCATTGATGCTAAATTTAGCTTTTGTGAATAATTTAGGGCTACTGGGGCATACATCTGCAACACAACACCCTGCATTGTGTGTACTACAAAGTGGTGAAATGTGTATTGCATTGCAAATGTGATTTACAAGTAAATCCTTCCTTCAAAAAATAGTGTAGTGACGCAACATGCAAGAGGCAGCTGTGGTTTAATTCCTCCCAACAACATTTAAAGTATCCACTTAAGAGTTATACCTCGACATCATTCAAATAAAGGGCTCTACTGTGTGGCCACCCTCGACGCCGTGCCTTTTTTTGACCTGAGCAAGTGGAACCGCTGGACAAACAGAAAAAGCATGGAAATAGATGCACATTAAAACACAGGTTGACAACAGAAAACATGAAGGGGGATTCTTTGTAAGCGTCCAAACAGCCAGGGAGTCTTTTGGCAGCCCCCCCCCCGCACCCTCCCTGATGTTGTTCCAGCAAGTGAGGGTCGCTGACCTCTCGCTGTGAGTCATAGTGGATAAACAAGCATTCAGCCCCCGAGCACTCGAGGTTTAAATGACCCACACAAATTGAGACGCCACTAGACACTCTGAGTGCACGTACGCTAACCCACATATGGCTGAAATGCATGTGCAGATACACACACACACATACGGAAACTGACAGACAAACACACACACACACACATACACACACTGAACATCATCTCAGACTGTGCTGCAGCCATACAGCAGGTCACAGTTGAGCAGCAGTGTAAACAACAGTGAGACACGAGCAGATACTCTAGCTGCTCACATATGTTGCCAACATATGGTTGAAATCCGTCCGCAGACACACACACACACACACACACACACACACACACTGGGCTACAGTCTGTCACAGCTGAGCAGCAGCGTAAACATATCTCAATCTGAATCGACTGCAGAACAGAAACACGAGGAAATGCCTGTGATACCATCATCGGATGATCTTCCACCCTCTCTACATGCTGCAGGATCCTGTGGGCAAAAAGCAACATGCTCCCCAAGTTGCTTCAACTGAGCAACAGGTTGCAACTGACTGACTCCCAGAATATTTAAACTGGCATCCGCTTCAACAGTTTTGGTGCAAAAGTGAAGTTTGTTGTGAATCTTTGACAGTAAAAACTAAAGTGTTCTTTCTTCTCCCGTAGGCTTGAAGTGTTGCTTTGAGAGTCACGTCAACATGCTGCTAGAAAAATCGGAATGCGTAAATGATGTGGGCTGCTATTATTTTTGCTGACAGATCACCCCTCCTCACACACACACACACACACACACACACACACACACACACACACACACACACACACACACACACACACACACACCCCAATGTCTAAACTAAGCTCCTCAGTAAGACAACCGCAAACATCAGCACACACACTCTACAGCTTAATATGCATTGAAAGTGATGCCACGTCCTTTAAAATACTTGTCTATGGAGATAAGGGGAGCTGTGAGATGTTTGGCCGTGGAGTGTTATAATTTAGTGACTAAAACAAACTGTAAAAATGACAATTTCAGGTTGTTACAGGATGTTTGACATGGACAAACCACAAAAAATCCTAATCAACACATATATCAGATAATTTGTCCCTTCTAGCATTGCAATCAGATTCGATCAAAAACCAAAGTTTGGGCCCTGCTTTGTTAACAAGGTTGTAATTCTGCTTGCAACCAGCAGATGGCAAACTGTACACCCAATAACATACAGTACAGTCACTATACACTACCAGACCACACAGGACCACTCCACCCTGCATGTCCGTATGAAAGACTCCGATTCAAATGACATCGTCTCTCACATCTCTACGACCTCTTTACAAAGAATGTATGTCGCTAAGTGTGTGAGAGGGACAGAGAGAGAGGGAGGGAGGTGGGGGGGAGGCTAATGGCAGGGAGGGCAGGAGGTCACGTCGGGCAGATTAGGAGGGAAACGGGTCTCGTCTCTAACAGAAGCAGAGACTTGTCGCAGTGTGAGTGCTGTTACAGAACGTTAAGACAGACAGACAATATACAGATATATGCCAGATGTCTGTTTCCATTATGTTCTCTGAGGAATCAAAAACAAGCAGAGTAGTACATCTGTTGGCTCAATTCTTTTTCTAGACTATTCACTCTTCAGACTGCCTGCAAGGCGGATACTTTCTGGTTTGGAAATGACGACAGAAATTCAAACTTTTTTTTTCATCCCTTTCATTGTTTATGGTGGAGCTCCAGACTTTCTACCCGATGACTTCACAAATTTAAGTCTGTTTTCGGTCTTTAGGAGAGATGTTCATGTTGCCAGCAGAGTATGGCCCATAACAAGTTTTGAAAGCCAGAAATCTCAGTACCTGGCAACGTAATCATCGAGTCACTGGCATTGATCAACAACCCTATCAACTCCCCGTAGGTATATTATCATCATTTTGTGCTGCGAGGCAGTAAAAAACCTCACTTATTGCCCCTTTAAAGGCTAATTCACTGCTAGACTGTTTCTTCCAGCCGCCTCCACTGAACCCACCACCCTATAGAAACAGACAGACAGCCCTGCAGGGTTCCTCACAGTCCTGCTCAGGCAAGCAGAAACAGCTTGGCTCTCACCCTGTACAAGACACATTCCTCAACAACAGGAGGATATGTAGCCTGTGGTGCCCAAACCATAGTTACAGTATGGGATGGTGGGGGGGATAGACACAGATTTTGCCTCGACTGTTGTTCATTTCTTAAATTGCATCCTGAGAAGTTGTTATACCTTCCAGTCCATGTCGTTTGAACACCTTGCTAAATTTAACAAATGCTAACACTAACTAAATGGACATTTTGGGGGCAATTTGTTATGTTGCATATAAGAAAAGAGTCAATTCAATGTAAACAAACTATAAAACTTAAAACTGTAAAAGATTGTGCAGACAGTTTCATACATTTTGGCGTTGTCTCCGAGACTCCTTTAGCTTTACAGGTGGATACATTTTCATGATCTTCTTATGGGGATTACCAGAAAAGCAAGCCGTGCATTCCAGTGTCGCCTGGCTCTTAGATTACTCTCAGGCAACAGAGCCATCTGAGTAGCACATTGAAAAAAAAGGGAGTCATCTCTGAAAGGTTCTGGGGCCCAAATAATAACTTGCCACATGAAATGCTCTATTGATGAGGTGCAATGGAGGAAATGAGCCAAGAATTAAAAACCACCAGTATTTTTTCCTTTAATAGCCTTTAACAGCCCCACTCCAAAGGACTGACTGGGTAGTAGTTGTACCTGTAATGAGTCAGCTAATTGGTATGTTGTCAAGTCAAAGAATCCAGAAACCTTTGTGGACTGTAATTGGTCCACAATGCCTGGAGACACTATCTCCGCTAATGACAGGCACTGCTTTGATGCTTCTGCCTGCAACAAGACCAACTATAGCAGCGGTGCACTTCTCAGAATATGAATTCAGCCTGAAACGAGGAGCTGAAACTGCACAGCACCCAAAGGGATCCTCGCCATGTAAATGTATGTTGTGAAGTCAATAACAGAGACATTTTTATGCGTGCCCCAACAGTTGTCAGCCAGATGTTTTGAGGCTGGTTTATAAAAAACAATGGTATCATTATGAAAGTCTATAAAAGGTGTTAAGAGGTGTTTTCTAATAATGGAGTAACCGTAAAAATGTTTCCACTGTTCTGCAGAGCCCTCGGGGGGGAAAACCTTGACATGACTGCTCCTATTAATCCCTGGTGTGTGTGTGTGTGTGTGTGTGTGTGTGTGTGTGTGTGTGTGTGTGTGTTTTCAGAGCTAGGATGGGCACAATTACACACAGTCAGCAGGGAATAAAGACTGTAGATGCAAGACAATCAGCAAAGTTAACACGTTATTGTGTTATTTGTGTCGGGCCTGTCTGGTGGTGTGGTGGTGGGCTACCACAAATAGTATGTTTGTGTCCGTGTTAACAGGTTTGTATGGAACTCACTACACTTTCAGGTCAAACTCCAGAGTATTGAGCTGTAGCTGTGTGCAAACAGCTCCCTCTCCTGTCCAAAGTGTGAACCGCAACTACGTAAATACACAAAAGGCTCATTTGGCGAATGGCTTACCCGCCTCTCTCTTCCCCAAATCCTCATCTCCACTGTCTACTATCAAATAAAGGCAAAAATTCCCAATAAATAATAAAAAGGGCTGATATCACACACACGCCCTGCACGCCACCATCATTCATTTTCTCAGTTTTAACTCATATCATCCTAGTTTCAACTTTAATCACAAGAGGGTCGACTGAGTGCACTTGCTTCTTATCTGCTTCAAAGTATTAGTATTGATATAGTTGTCTTAGTATAGATGAGTGGTGCTTCCCATGAGTAATAAGATTTGAATTCATGACGATTGGTCCATACCTTGCTGATGCAGACCTCACCAAATAATACACTTTCCCATACAGGTGATATAGGTGCTCTCCAAACAAAAAAGCACCTGTGGAAAATCAAACAGGCACTCTATGTTCACGCAGCTTGTCAACAGCTAACAGGCTGTCACCTCTTGGCAGATAAAGCAAGCGGCGGTGGTGCTGAGAGAAATGAAGGGGAATGAGTGTTCAAAAGGGACCGAAACGTCTAACAGCGGCATCACCAAACCCTCACCTCATGGAAACAAACCAACAAGCGGCATGTGTACGTGTGCACTCTATTTATGTGTGTCGTTGGAAGTATAGCGGAGAACAACCGTGTTGAAGAAAACGCCGCTTTCATATGGTGTTCACTGAGATAATAAATTATTATAACGTGTTTATTGTCGTCAGCTACACAAACCTGATGGCCAAGCCTCAGGCAAAACTCAACACCTGTACTGTTGATCTCACAGCACAAAGAAAACCACAAACATGTGTTCTCAGTTTCCTGAATGACGGGACTCGACGATTAAGCCCTAAAAGGTCCCGTTCCTTTGACATTTAATGGTGTGTGAGATGACTTGCCAAAAGATACATGGATAGATTATAGAATTATCCCCCCTGCCAAAATGAATCTTGTTTTTTTCAATGTACAGAACATCTAAACACACTCCATGTACTTGTCAAAGAAGTGAGAAAGGAATCTGTGAGCCAAAGCATTTCTACTGATTCACTGTTGAAATACCGTCTCCTCATCAGTAGAGGGAGACTAAATCACAGTAACAGGCATTACGGGTTAGCACAGACAGTCAGACAGAAACAGACACACACACACACACACACACACACACAGACACACACACAGACACACAGACACACACACACACACACACACACACACACACACACACACACACACACACACACACACACACACACACACACACACACACACACACACACACACACACACACACACACACACACACACACACACACACACACACACACACCTCAGCCAGACAAGCAGGATCAAACAGTCTAGTAAGGTCTAGATAGGAACCAGACCCTAAATACCCAGTTACACCAGTAGATCCCAGTTGGTCATCAAAGTAACTTGTGTAACTTTTCAACTGATCTACAGGCTCGTTGGTGAACTGCAGACGGGTGTTTTGGATGTGTAATGTTCCTTCAACCCACCTGTTTACTCATATATTGCCTTTTTTTCCATTTTCCAAGGTAAATTCATTATTTGTTCAAAACATTATAGCCCAATTTGAATTTCCACTCTCAATGTTAAATTCATAACTTGTTTTATAAATGCCTTTATGAAGTTTAAAAAAGGTTGAAAACATGACAAAGACAAATAGGGGTTAAATTGGGCAAACAAGTCACCAGGATATCATCTCCAGTTAACGTGATGGGGAAGAGGAAATGTGCCACACACGTTGAGGCATTGGTCAACCTGGGTTACACTTCACCATTTCCAATTTATTTTCTTTTTTTAACAAACTATAAATGTATTTGTTTTTTATTGTCTTTATTAAACTATGTAGATCACCTAAAAACAAATTAATGTTTAAAGAGTCATACTGGTCTTACAAATCATTAACTTGCTTCCTAGACCTGAAAGGAATGGAGGGCGACTCTCCCACACCTGGAATCCAGACGCTCGTCCAATATGGGCAGGGTTGGAGGGTCACAGAGTTAAAGACGTCCCAGAGGATTCAGGTTAGCTACATATTGACTGTGGAGGTGGACTGTTTGGGGACTTAAAATGCTTCTTATAACTATAAACATGTGTGTCTGGGTGCAAATAAAAGCCATGAGGTTTTGCTGCATTAAATCCCCAACACATGAGAACAATCTGACTCCAACAATGTACTGTATAGAGGAGCTTTCTTTTCCTTCTGCTGAAAAACATTCATTAAAAGCGTTCATTAAAAGCAGGGAACAGGTGGTGATAGCCTACAGGTTGGAGAATTGGGACTTCTGACTGGAAGGTCACCAGTTCGACTCCCCAGACCAGCTGGGAAAATCTGGTTGGGGGTAATGACTGAGTAACATTCTCCCCTCGTTCAACGTCTGCTGTGAAAGTGCCCTTGAGCAAGGCACTTTTCCCCCAACTGCTCCAGTAACGCTGCTCAGTGGTCTGTGGTACAAGGTTGTGATAGTACTGGGTACTTCCCAGGTGTGGGCGTGAGAATTTGTGTAACCCCCCTGTAAGTAATCCTCAAGGCTGTTGCTGTAAAAATAAGAGTGAGTTGGTAGTAGCTTGGTTAAACAGGGTTCACACAATCCAGCAGAGAAAGAAACTAGTACTTCAGGGACAGTATTTTAAAGCATTTCCTGAAAATAACCTCAATAAAGTAAAGACATTATAATAAATTTAAAGGTCCCGTGCTATTCGGAAATTCACCATCAATCTAAGAAATGAAAGAGGAAACACTGCACAGCTCTTATTCACCATTGATAAAAAACACCTCGGGTGAGGCTGGAGGTGGAGATGACAGTCGGCACCACTACACATACCATGCAAAAGGAAACCGTCCAACAGGAGAGGACTTGTGTCCAAATCACTCAAGCAAGTCTGGTCTTTTCGTCCTTGAGACATTTGACACACATGAAACTGAGGCCAAGGGTCCCATTTTGTCACCTCAGAAAAAAAAGTCACATTCCAACCAAAACCATGTTTCAGAAAATCTATGCAAAAGCAAATTCCACCCAAAATGATGTTGCAAAATGGAAACAAAACTTCCCACTACTTGGATAATAACATAATAACACATTAGACGATTGGGTTGTGCCAACAGGCAAATATTGCCAAGGAGCCCAAATATGAAGTGTAGATATTTAATACGAATTGTTTTATTAGCTCGTCATCATTCGAAGAGAAATGATGGAGATTGCTAAATGATCAGCTGCCATGTCTGAGGAAGAAGCTGGCTAGCCAGTGATGACAATGCTGTCATTCTGACTTCCCAAACGGATGAAACGATTGGAGATCGGAAGTTGAGAATTAGGAGTGTTGACTTTGGGGATTAGTATCCATAACCGGAAGGGCATGTCTACTTTGAAAGACATGTAAGTGACGGTTTCAGGAATGAAAAACTGAACTGACATGCTTTAAATAAACCCTTGACCTTTTTGTTTTCTTTCAAAAATGCCATATCCGTTCCTCCGTGACACGTCTGTGCTGATATAATACCGTATGTTTGCGCCCTGGGGACTCGGCAGTGTACATATTTATTTTTGGTATTCATAGTTGTTGTTTTTATATCATCCTTTCCCAGATGAGCAGAACCAAGAAGAATGTGCTGCATGAGAACCAAGAGCGGCACCAAGAGAGAGAGAAATGCTGACGTACCCAGAGAGAAACTCTAACCCTGGAGCAAGTACGCCAAGAGTATATAATATTAAGCCATGCCCATAAATAGATATGTAGTAGCAATACACAAAAAACTTCAATATTTTAAACTCTCTGTGGTCATGTATGCAGTAGGTTCATCTTAGTGACATTCAAATGATATTTTAAAGTCTTCTGCTAAATTTCGCTCAAAAGGCCTCTTACTGTTAGAAGCAGCCACTAAACTAAAAACCTCATCCATTCCTACACAGTTTGACAGCACTGACATTTTACTGAAAACAACTTAACAGAATTTGTAACCACCACACTCCTCAGAACAGAAAATGCCCCAAAACGTGCCTCAGGTGAGGTATAGCACAGTCATCAAGCATACAGTTAGAATGACTTATGATAACCTAAGTACCTCAGGTGTAGAGTAACATTCAACCCCCATCTTTGCCCCGGTTGTTGCCTTTTATCAGCATTGCAGCTGAAGCAGGAAATTAGTTATCTTTTAATACAGGTTCAAAGGCCTGTTGAAAGTGCCGGGGCCTTTAAAGGCGCCGAGCAAGGTGCAGGACTGAAACAGGTCCCCCAGGTCGAAAGAATAAACCCCCATGTGTGAATGGGGGAAAGAGTGTGTGTTTGTATACGGTCTCACTTTGTTCAAGACACACTGACTGATAGCATTGACATGATAACCGACCAAAATAATCTCATTTTTGTAGCCAAGATCTCTTTAAAGTGGCATTTGATTTTATGTTTAGCTTCTGTAACGGTTCTTCACAAAATGGTCCATTGTGCCGTCTACCCACATCACTCTGGTCATGCGTGTCTGCTGTCCCACACGTGGAAAGTCTTTTGTTTGACACCGTTTTTACCCGGTGTCCTTTGTAATGTTTCTCACCCATATAATAAGACAGGCGCGTTTCCCTGGGTAGTCTTGACTTCAAAACAAACACAACCCATCTTCCCCTTTGCCAGGAATGGATTCAGCAAGAGGCCGATGCGTTGAGACTTGAATTTACAAAAGCATTGCACTTTTCATTCCTTGCAGGGATTTGAAGCATCCTTTAAGGACGTTTACATTTGTCTCATGGTTTGAGCACCACTATATTACTCAAAGCTCTTGTGTCTGGTTCACAGAAACAACTCATACCGTACAAACACAGAAAAAAGCTACCGTCAAACTGCTACTACTATTGTCAAACATCAAAGTTAAATGTATCTATACAGCTCATGATGTGTGGTTGAAATGGCAATAAATGTGTCACAATTACTGCAAAACGATGAAAACAAAGCGTTGTGGTTCTAATTAATGGTGACATCTCAGTCTCGGCGTCTCCGACACTGTTTAATTCCTCTCAGCGACTCATGCCAAAGTGATTCTGCTCTGTGGGTGAGGAGCATGAGTCAGGACAGGCAGAGGAAAATCGGAAACTCTCTCCGCCTTGCTAACAGATGGAGGGGAAATCCAGACGTGACCACTTCCAGACAGGCACTAACACCGGGGAAATGGCCTCGCATGCAAAAAGGATTTTGCAAACATTTACACCTTTACAAACATTTACACTTTCTTCAGGAGGCCGTTTATATTGGACAGCATCTTGAATTTGTACAGTTTTAGCGAAGGAGGAGAAAGACGCAAATACAATGTGGGAATATTCAGAGAGAATTACATGAAACAACAATCCCCTGGGAGAGGCTAGCCTGAGCGCTAGGCTAACGAGATTTCAACTCTAGATAGCCAGGGAGAGTGGGTGCCACCCAAGTGGTTCGTATCCAGCTAACAAAGAATAACAGCGTAGAAAAGTATGTCTAGTTCTGCCACTTCTGTCTCCCCACTAGTGACAGCCGTGTGTGTGTGTGTGTGTGTGTGTGTGTGTGTGTGTGTGTGTGTGTGTGTGTGTGTGTGTGTGTGTGTGTGTGTGTGTGTCCACGCGCTTGCATCTACACAAGCCTGTGTGTCTGCGAGGAATTAAGTTTTGGACTAAACAAATCACTGGGTCAGTCAAGCAAAGTCAACCAGGCCATTTCCTCAGCCTCTTAATCCCAAAATGAGACTCAACAGTAAAAAGCATGTGTCTAAACATCAAAAGGTCCTGGGACTGCGGCTGTTAGGAGCATTCTTCTGTGACCAGACCAATGAAAGGGAAACATTTCGAGAAGCTTTGCTGCAACTTCCAAGGAAAAAGTGCCCTGAATTGTTGTGTCGGACAACAGAGTCTTCTCCGCAGCATATTGCAATGAATGACTCACATCACATTCGACATTGACCCAAGACAGTAACAACAAAATTTGGCAACCTAGGATATCGGGTTGGGTGACTGGACGAGTACATCACAGAGGTGGAAATTCCCTTGCAATGTTTTAAATTACCTTGATATTTGCCAATTTAAGATGAAGCCTAGTTCAAGACATTCAGGGTTTTTCCGCGGCGCTGTAACTGTAAAACCCCTAAAAACATCAAAATATTTATTTATTGTATTTTCACTGAGATCAAAGCTCATGACTTTGCACTGCCTTGCTCCGTGTATTTACTGGTATACTTCTGCCTACAAGTTCAGGGCTTGGAGCCTGAAAGCCATTACAGGCATTTTGGGAAAAAGTGAGACCTATATATAACAGAAGCTCTATCTATTTAGTAACTTAAGAAAATGAAAGGGAGTAAGTCCACTTAAGCCCCTTTCGACCCCAGATGTTGGGTCACACAAATAGTGATTACTTAAATAGACAAAATGGCAAACAGGCTGACGTTGGTTTCTGATTCACCACTTCTTATCCATGAGGTAAGGGAAAATTAAGTTTCTTACACTGTGAAAGATACACACATTTTTACTTTAGTTATGTAGCATAACATAGTTTAACATCAATCAATTAAATTATGTTACATATCACTAACTATTTATTGTAATGGGGAAGCAGACGCAGGGACAGAAAGTTGATTCTCTTCTTGACTGCTAGTATGATCAAATAAAATTTAAAAACTCAATTACTTGCACATTTAAGTCATTGCATAAGCATTAGGTGTATCAGCTCAGTAGAGGACTGTTCAACTCGGTACACAATGGCCGGGAAAGGATTAAAGGTGTCTGACCCCATCTTGGCAACACTGGCCCTTTATAGACTCAACTGTCTTATGAATCCAAAGCATGACTCACTTTCTTTTGGGAAATATCACTGAACTGCACGCAATGGCAGGGGTTCCAGCATACAGCCCTGGGGTACACCAAACATCTGCCATACATATCCCAAAGCATCACCTACCCACCTAATGTAAGTTTTCCAAAAAAGTATTGCAAAGGCATTTTTTCTCTCAGTTTGGCAGACCTGTTCTGAGGAGCATACTGAGGAGGAAGAACCGGGATAAGAAAGAGGAAATTATGTGGCTTTGCATGCTCTGTGAGACTTCATCTCAATAATCCTCTGTAAGCAAGGAAACTGTTTGTTTGCAACAGAAGAAAGCCTTCATGCAAGACAAGACAATTCAAGCTTGCAAAGGCAGTGGTTAGGAAACATTAGCCTCCTGGTGACTCACCATCAGAGCAGGGCAGACTAAAATCGGGGGTAGGCGATGAAGACAATGGCTAAACATGCTCTAACCAAGTACCGTAGTGTATTATAATGTCAGCTATTTCCAATGTACTCATTCAGTCTTGACAGGGGATCCTGGGGAACAGAAAGAGGCTGGAATCCACCGAAGCAATGTTAACATTTAATACCAAGACAACACAACATTGTTTAGATGCAGTAGACCAGTGGCGTTAACCCTCAGACAACTGGACCTCTTAGCACGGGTGACAATTTATTAGCAATGATGGTTCTAAAATCCACTATTTGTATTATTCTCACTGCAGAAAAAGAGAAAAGAAATACAGCAACAGCGGCTGGGCTGAATCAGCCTCCAATGCCGAGAGAGACAGATCACTCTCTCAGACCAACAATGCTCTTGTGCCATTCCTTCTGTAACACTGTCCATCTTTTCATCCTACACTCAAAACCCCCAGCAGCCCACCAGCTCAACCCCCTAAAGTGAATACATTCCAACTTAAATGATCCTGTTGGAACAAAAGAGCTCCTCCACTAAAAAAAAAGGGGGGAAAAAAGCATTCCGATCATGTTGGTTCAAGCTGGGCAATACCAAAATACCGCATGTGAAAGAGGGATGGTAGCGCCCCGGAGCTATGGTTTTGCGTGGTCAGTTAGAGGGGGGCAGCTAGAGCCTCCTGGAAACAACAAAGGTATGGTGAGTCACAAAACACATTTGTTTTCTCTAAGATGGCTCAGTATCAAGCGGCCTTTTCGACTTTAGTTACATTTACTTTCACTGAAACTAAATGTAACTCAACCCTCAATGGGATAACCATCACTGGCAATGAGGAAAACAGTGGCTCATCAACAGCCTATCGGTCAGCTTTACAGTCTTTCGTCCCTTGCGGCTCCTGAAAATGTTTACTCAAACCTTTGGCTGGGATGTGATCACTAAGCACCACATAAAGTAATGTCTAAATCTGAAGGCCCCAGGAGTGACATTGGAAAGCTCAACATTAGTCATTGCAAACTCACCTATTTCCCCTTTAACGAGTACAACTGCTGCATATAATGAATCTTCATTCTGCACTGTAGATTCACACGGAGCGGGGGAGTGATGGAAATGAAATAACAGTAATTGGTAAAACATGTACAGAATGATTTCTGAGGGATTTGGGGGAGGGAAATTATGGGGGTGTTTTCAGACCATGTGCGATTCACTTCACATCCGTAACACTTCACAAAGCCCACAGCACCAATACGACTGACAGTGTAGGAGGAGAGAGAGAGAGAAATTTGTCATCTTCCAGACAAAAAACACAGCAACTTAATATCTATGGGCCATAATCATTTTAACAGATGGACAGAGACTTCCTGTATCACTGTTTTGCATTGGTGAGTGATGTGGATGGAGTTGCTAAGGATGCATGAGGGTTTTTCTGTACCTGGGGCCAATGATAATTATTGGAAGGACATAAGGGAGAGGTATTACCCTCAATTCAAATGTATTTCACATACTTCCATTTCCTTTGAAAGCATGATGTACATAATTAGAAAACCTGGAGTTTCATTGCTTTGAAAAATGAAAAAGTCACTAACAGGATATCATTTTCAACATGCTGGTACCACACATATAAGTGAGAGTTGCAGAGCTGCTGACTTCCATACTGCTGGTAAATACACCAGGTTAACATGGAGAAATGCCCTATACACGGTGTTGATTGATACCACTTGTACCAGCTCCTAATGTCAACAGATGAATCAGCAGGACAGCTAAACACACAAGCTCATAAATACAAAGCTCAGCGTCTATGAGCTACTGGCTTGGATCACTACTGGATATCATACTGACGGTACTGATCCCATGCGATCATTAAACGCTACAGACCAGGACTTGACCCCTTGGTGGGAATTATCACCATTCCAGAGATAATTAAGATCTGTGTTAGCTTTTGGTCTGCAACTTTGTTTGAATTATTGCTGCTGTCTGGGCCAGGCTTCCCTTGAAAGAGGTTGTTAATCTCAGTGGGACTAAGCTGGTTAAAAGTTAAATAAAATAAGTGAAATACACAGAATGTTACCACAAGTTCACGTTTTTAGTGTCACAGGCATTCGTCCTGATAACTGCAGTGGAAAAACAGGCAGACTTCTACAACATTATGTCATCTAGGCACAATGCTACCTTTTAAGGTTTTGGGTGGAGCAAACCTGCCTGACCCTCTGAATACCTGCTCTCTTCACCTCTCCCTCTTTCTGTCCCTTGAAAGTTCACTTTTATGGCGGAAAATGCAAGGTTCAAGGGGTGTGGAGGACACTTAACATGCAGAGGCTGTCCTTGTAGAAGAAAGAAAAAAAAAACGGGCAGACTACATCCTTTCATCCCTAAACATCAAAGATGGGACATATCTCAAAGAGGGCAATCATACAGTGAACTACTACACATACTAGGGGTGGGCGGTATGGCCAAAAATTTATATCACGGTATATTTAGAATTTTGGACGGTAACGGTATATATCACGGTATATTTGTTTTTCTTATAATAATAATAAAAATGCTTTAGGAGCAGTGCAAGACTCTGGGATGGTAACAGTTTATTCCCGGGGGGTTAACTATGAGGTTTCTACTGGGCTCTACCATTAGTATTCTGTAATCTGTATATTATGACAAAATTGACATTGAACTTAAGTGTTTATGAATGTTTTATTGTGCAAAACTGCACTGTATTAAATATAAATAGCACCTTATATGCAAACGTTTTTCTAAAATAGGTTCTGAACAATACAAAGAAATATTAAAAAATAAATAAATAAACATAAAAATGTAAATTTCAAGTATTCCAATACTTCAAATAACTTCTACTGTATATAACAAAAACAGGCAACATGCCAAGAAAAGAATTATAAAGATAAATAGCACATTATATGCAAACTTTTTTCCAGTTTGGCTGAAGTGTTTTCGACCTGGCATCACATACCTCGGATCCAGTGTTTTGATCAATGCCTTAAACCTGTTTGTATAGGAACCATGTCCTTACATAGGTACTCCGTTGTGGAATGTCCTTCCACCGCTTGCTTTTTTTTGTCATACGGATAGCCACTGGAAAATGACTCGGCTAGCGACGTCTGCGTTGTGGTTTTTCGTTTAGCACCACTTGCGGAGGGACTGCTTGTGTCTGCGCGCATCCTAGTACTCTCTTCATACTCGCGGACATGTTTTGTTTTGAGGTGATAAAAGAGATTGCTCGTGTTACCACCGCCGGCAACAACTCTTGCTCGACATTGCTTGCAGATAATAGTTTTCTGCTCAAGGTCCGACTTTTTAAACCCAAACCACGTCCAGATGATGGACGAAGCACCTTTCTTTCTAACTAATTCTTCTTCTTTGTTTGCATGGGGAACGGGAGCTCCCGCATCATGCCCGCTGCCTTCCATTTCATCATGCATCTTCAGAAAGCATGCATCTGTTTACGTCGAAGTTTACGTTGCACTACTCACATTTTCACATTGTCTTTTTCCACAAACTAGTTTATTATCTTTAAATGGCAGCGCGCAGTTGGCTGGCTTTGTGTGTTACGTTTGTAAATTTGAAAAAGTATTTTTACATTCAAAGAGCCTAAAAGTAGCCTTCTACCGGTACATCCGGTAGAGTCAAATCTCTACCGTGGCACGGATTTCTACCGGTATACCGGTTCAACCGTTATACCGCCCACCCCTAACACATACCATCGCTCTCACACACACATCAGTGCATCATTCAGCAAGGGTGGAAAACTGAAACTATTGCTAAAGAAAATGAAAAAAAAAAGTATTTTAAGTAGGTCTGCACTGCAAAACCCCGTTGTTTGTAAGGTCCTGATGTCCCTGTACCATGTGTGTTTTGTACACTGCAATTAAAATGACTGATTCTCATTCTTTCTCATTTGACAGTCAGTAGAGAGAGACAGGAAGGATCAGGTGAGAGAAGAGGGATGACATGGAACATAGGTCCCGGGCCGGATTCGAACCCAGGACGTCACAGTTATGTGGTATGCTCCTTGGACCATTGAGACACCAGGACGCCTCTGATTCTCATTCTTATACATCTTTCTGTTGCGTTCACACCACCGGTCTTCACGCTCCATTCCAAACTGCTGCTCATATCCGATTTCTTTGGATGACAGTCCTCATCTATTCTAGGACGTAACCCAAATCCCATACCAGTATGAGTTAACAGCGACGTCATCCAGGCACAATGGTTTGGGTGGAGCATATACCTGCCTGACCATCTGAATACCTGCTCTCTTTACTTCTCCCTCTTTCTGTCTCTTGCAAGTTGACTTTTATTGCAGTCCCGTGTGAAAACGCAAGGTGATGAAACACAAGTGATCAAGTCAAATTTAGCTTGTACCACTTATCCACTTATTATTTTCATTGGAATTGAAAAATATGAGCCTCCAAGCACCTTTTTTCGCTGTTCACACTAACTAGAAAACATCAGATCTGTGTCACGGGAGGAAAGAAATAGAACTGGGATACTTTCAGCTTGCAGAGTGAATGCAGAGTCCTGCTCTGTCTCAGTTGGATGGTGGGAGAGGTGAGGATACATGGCTATTGTCTGCTCTGAGGAATTCCACACAGGCTGTGGCTATTCACTTAGGAGACCCTGCTGTGTGTGTGTGTGTATGAGAGAGAGAGAGCGAGAGAGAGAGAGAGAGCGAGAGAGAGAGAGAGAGACTGACCCCTCACTTCGACTTTGGCCACTGAGCTTATGGCCATTTGGACTCAGTGAAGGGGAGCGGAGATAAATCGAACGGGGGTCTTAGGGATCGGGGTGAGGGAGGGGCAAGGGGGTTTAAAGGACTGTTTCATTGTGAGGGGAGCGGGGCAAAAATCAGGCTCTATCCTCAACCACACACACACACACACACATACACACACATACACACACACAGCTAAACCCTATGGCATTTTTGGCAGGGGAGGAAGGTGAGCTGCAGTTGGGAGGAGGAGGAGGGTGTGAGTGGACGATTTTTCTTCTCTCTGACTAACAGTGCACCATTCAACAGGGGGATAAATAAAACCGAAACAGCAAAAAAGCCCCAGAGACAAATTTGTTTCAGGAAGGATATAAAAGCTGTCAGTCGCAGCTTGTTACCACGTGATGAGTGTTCACGAGCATCTAATAACTCTCGGGGCGACTCTGGACTCCGGCTCAGTTGTATGATGTCTTTTTATAGAGTGCTCATTCAGTGACTTTCATCTTTTGGATTTTTTATTTGGATGGAAATCATACAGTTCTGTGGTTTTACTGAAGCTCACTCCAAAAAAAATGTTTAATCCTTTAATTTGTAGGTAGGGCTTTGTACTGAAGGATCCTACATCCAACCTGCAATTGGTTACAGAAGCAGAAATGAAAGATTTTGCTACTTAATAAGGACGCCAGGCTTACATCCATGCTGTTTTTGAGCCCGGATCAGACCTATTAAGTAATGCTGCCGTAACCCAATAGGACTGCCGGGCCGTATGGGCTGACCAGGGGAATGCATGGCCTGAATAACTTTGTAGTGGCAGGACGAATGAGAAGAAAGGAGGGGGAGGCAAACACACACCTAATGTGAATTACCGAATTTTAACACACACTTGCCTCCAATGGACAATACACTGAACCTGTTCGCCACCTCGAGATCCACCTCGTCCTACCGTCTGCTGAGTTTATCAAGGAGCAATTTCTTGCCACTGTACTCACCCCATTGTGATATATAAAACTCCTGGAAAGTCGCCAGGAGCGCCCCATACACCCCCCACCACACACCCACACCTCCCCACCCTTCTTTTTTTGTAGTGGACTGAGACAAAGTCAAGAGCCTGAGGCAAAACTTGGGTGTTGTGGGGGGTGGGGAAGTAAAGAGTTTGACTTGCCCTCAGGTTAAGCATTCTACTGGCTGGGGGATGGAGGGGGAGGGGGTAAAACCTCATCCATCAATGCAATGTTTCAACAAAGCACTTCACATCACATTCGGTAAACTTACAGCAGAAAATAGAGAGAGGAAAACTTGCACACTAGATTGAGGCTCCCCTTATTGAGCAATACATCACCCTCAACTGGTCGTCACTCTCACAAAGCAGATCCTCAGTTGGAGCCTTGTCAGTAAAAAAAATGTATTTACAAAGACAACTGTCACATAATAATCAACAGGTAATTAATAAAGAGGCAAGTAACGGCCTGATGGGGCCTTGGTACAAAAATGTGAATCAGTGGGAAAGCACGCATAACTCATGAACCCACATCACTGGGGGCGACAGCGGGACCTTGAAGCATTACAGTAGCAGACCACATACAGGAACAGCATTTCAGCAGGTCTTTTTGGTGGGTTTTTCAAAGCGGTGGACGAGTTGGAGCCTGTGAAGTGGCTGAGCCGGGACCTGCGCCTGTACATCTTGATGGAAGCAGTTCCTGTTGGTTCCCTGCGCTAAGAAGCTCAAAATATGGGGATCTGGTCTGGGTCAATAAAAAGCTTGGGTCTCAGAAGGGGCATTACAAGTTACTTACTGGTTAAATCAATCAAGCCTTCTTTTCCCACAGCCCCAGATTGTGAGGCTAATCAAGCATTAATAACTAGAAACCACAGGAGGTTCAAGGGTCAGCATTAGCTTCAGCTCCTTACATAATATGCTTGAACTACATTGACTAGTGGGTCTCTGTTGATAACCAACCGACAAAGCTCTTTGCAGAGCTTCAACACAACTTGGAAGGGTTGGCCTTATTTCTCCAATTAGAAGGGAAGAAAGCATATTAAACTGACACATTTTGCCTAAATTGCCTTTGTGTGATTGATTGGGCCCATAAGCCTTTTCACAAAGGAATACAATAAAACATACTCTCATAACTTGAAGAAAGAAACTGAGTGATGCAGTATATTCATATTTTCTACACATAAAAGTCACATAAATAGCTAGTAGGTTGAAATCTCTACATTCATAAAGAAAGTTAAGCCTGTTTAACCAAAGAGCTAAGCTTGATTCTCAACATATTCCCCATCAAGTCTTTAACAAGGCAAGAAAATTCCTTTCCATTTCCATTTCAATTGTCAGACCCTTTGTATCAATCAAACAAAACAAAAAAAACAAGGATTATTTTCAGATTGAATCATGCCTGCAAGCGTTCATCATCTGACGACAGGGTGAACTCGCAAGGGCATGCCTGATTTCATCAGCTAAAACAACAATCTGGAGAGGTGAAACAAAGAAGTAAAGCACTAACTCATTGATGACGGGAGATCCTCGGTGTAAGATGATATTCTTGGACAAATCAAAAGAAAAAAAAGCGTGTAAGCAGAAACCAGCCAGAAGCTGCTGCTAATAAAACAAAACGAGGTGCTGAATAATAGAGATCATCAATAACATTCACACCTTGTGGCCTTCAGCCCTCTCCACTTCCCACTTGACTTGTTTTCACCCAACCTTCTTAGCCCATTTCTATTCAAACAGAAACCCACCAAGACCATGGCAACAAACGGGCGGTGGAGGGAGGGTTCAAGTTTGATGGCATTCAAACAGCCTGAGGGGCTCGTAAAAGAAAATATGCCTGGGCTGAGCAATGTCTGCAAACATTTAAGATATACAGAACATGTCAAGATGAAACCAACTGTACCTGGCGGTGGAGAGACATTGATGTCCCATGAACAGAGAGAGGGGGCCGAAATTTTTTGATTTTTTTTTTGGGGGGGGGGGGGGGGGGGGGTTTGGAGGGAGAGGGGTGAGTTGTGTTGATCCCCCAAGGCAGATAGCGGAGGGAACAGACCCAGCCATTGTCACTTTTCCAAAGAGCTGACTAATTACAGCCCTAATCCCTGCCACCTGACAAGGTGAGACAGCTTGGCACTGCAGGGCCACAAAACTGCAAGCGAAAAGGTAAAAAAAAAAAGCTGATTATGGCGCAGCTTTGTTTCACAGACCCAATCAATGTCAATGAAGTGACGGGGGAGGAACTGAGCTCAGAGTCGGTAAAACGGGCATGAAAAGAGGCACTGACTTCCTGAACGTGTACTTTTCCAGAGTCCATACACTGTGAAACAACAGCTGTCCTGTCCTAACTCAAACTACAGTGATTGCACGTCAATACGATATACAAACCATAAATATTTTTGACCAAAACTCATGACATCTAACTGCCTATAGCTCTGAGGACCTAGAAGGATTTGAGATCTTACCCCGTTACATCTTGACTCTATGAAACATACATCATGGTCACATTCCACGAAGTGCTCATATCTAATAAAATAGGGGCCCACCTCTCCGCCGTTCAGACCGTCCACTGACGAACTTCCCAGGCAATCTGCATTCTTAACATTCTCCTGTCAGTCACTCAGGACAATTTATTTGACTGACCGTCATACAAACTTGAAGCAATGCTTAAATAAATGGTTCATTCTGGGATTATAGCTCCTCATGTTACACAATTAACAAAGTCATATCAGTACGGTATGTTATGCAATAAAATTATTATTTTATGTTGATAATCTGGAAATTGTTCCTGTTTTTTAAAAGTTGCCGCAACCCTTACAGTGTTGCTCAGCAATATTTCACACTGAGATAAGGGACTGGACTTGTACCGCACTAGGGGTGGGTGCAGTATTAATGGTATGAAAGGTACACTGACATGAGGTTGCTGTTGCGGTATGGATTTTGACTATACCGCTTTTACCAGTAGAGCCTCATCACTTCACTTGACCTGCTCCAGCAAATTGTGCTGATAAACAGGAATTGTGAAGAGAAAGGAGGGGAGCGAAAAAGATGGGCGCAACTTCCATTATATGGACATGTCACCTGACTGCCAAGGCTGATAAAAACTAATCATCACCTCAGATCCAAACACATTCTGGAATATTAGGAATGCAATAGAATGAGTTCAATGGAAAAATTAATGAATAAATCATTTCATTTGTTCAATCATCGCTTTCTCAAGCATTTTTCAAAGACTGTTCCTACAAAAGAGGTAAGCAGTGGAGCAACAATACACATGCTATAACTATCTACTTATGGACATGGTTCCCCTTTAAACAGTGGATCCAAAGTATGTGGTACCTGTGCAAACACTTCAATTGAAATGCCAATGTCGGCGCTATGTGAAATAGGTACAGTTACAATACAGTACATTATATAATGAATGTGAATCTTAGGCCATACCACTCAGCCCAATACTACACGCAAACCTCAGTAATACATTTTGTAAAGGTAACATGAAGTTCAAAAGATAGCACTTGCTCCCCAAGTGATTATACAGTGACTCCAATAAAAAGCAAATGGTTCAACATTTACAAACACTTTGAGCACTGTGGTCTTACATATTTCTTGCCCTGCTAAGAGTTATGGTCTAAAATGCTTCAAGCTGACAGGATTTCTAGGGTACTGACTGGTTGTGTTTTAAGTTAAGTTTTAATTGGGTGCTGAGCGGTAAACACTGTTAAAAAAGCTGATGGTTTTGATGTAGTTTGATTAAAACTAAAATCAGTTTTAATTACTGGTCTACTGTCTGTAATTTTACACTCTTCTAATTTGCCGCTCTTTTCATCATTCTCAGATTAGAGCCTTCTCTGCACTGCACACTCTGGTCTCCTCTACTTACTTTAACAACAGTCGTTTGACTCAAACTAGTTAAGATTCCAACTGTAAAAAAGTTCGAGCTGTCTGGAGGAGGACTGCAAAACCAGAAAGGTCCAAATTATTCCATTTCAACTATTGCCTCACTCCTTATCCAATTCTCCTCATGGTACATCAGATTGAAATAATGTTAAACTGAGTGAGACCAATCCTTACATTCATCATGCATGCACAAATTCTACCTGTCTATGCAGGTCTAAAGGTAAATGTTAGACCTGCAGCTTACAAATGCTGGCAAAGGTACAAATGTGTATGCACGTCCTCTCAGCTTTCTGCACACGCTGAGGGTACATTTCCTTACACTCCTGTTGACAGTCCTGAATGCATAAGTAAATAAGATCCTCCGCTGAAGAGGAGGGATTCATGTGGAAGGAATGTGCGTGCAGATCTCATTTCTGTGCTGCTCAGGTTCTGTAGGAAGCAGAGATTGTTAGATCACTCCGTTGGCCAGTCCCCGGCTCTTTGTCCTTTTGCTGGTTCTTTGAACCCACAAGGCCTCACTCAAGTGTTGAGTTTCAGCTTTGCACAGCACTTCAAGAACACGTCAATGCAGATCAACGCCTTGACAGTAAATCTGACCGTGAAAGGGGGATAAATCACTCCAAAGAGAGAGGGAAACTCTATCACAATGTTTCCACTTTGCACGGGAGCAAATCACAGTACCAAGCCCTTGACATTTGCAGCAGACTGTTATGGATTCCACAGTGAGAAAACAGCTGAAACAAATGAGATAAGAGCAGAGAATGTGCTTTCCCCCGCATATCCATTCTGCTTTGGTCAGGTAGGCATACAAATGTGTTTGAAGTGGACAAATCAGAGCCAGTAGAGCTGTGGCTCAAAGTTGGCACCATATTCGAGGGGGGGCCACAGTTGAGTGCCACTACCCATTCTTCAATCCTAATCCTTGTTGCTTGGTTACTGAATACCAAAGACATCTAATACACACCGATTAATGGGCAGAGTAGACTGTGACCTTTTTCCTCAGACGATTCCCTCCAGTCCCAAAAAGGCAGACAAAGTCTCATCCTCTAGGGTAGGGTGTTGACAGAGGCACACCCCATTAGCTTAGAGGCCACAGCACCTTTAAACACCCTTGAGTGAATGACGTCGGCTAGCTTATACCCCACCTTCAACTGACATTTTAATCCCCTGTAATGAATGGAGAAAATGGCTGGAAGGGAATGACGTTATGCCTGTGGCTACATCTGAGGCCGGAGGGATACATGAAGAAAAGTGAGTGGGACAAAGAGGGCTTTCATCGACAAGACAATATCAGGGCCTCAATTAGCACAGACCAGACTACAGAGGATGCCAGCGCTCATTGTTCCCCCCACAGGGCAGTTTTGCACAAAAAGCCTGCAGGTCATGCTCTTCTTCTGTTTCAGCTTAAGCCAAGCAAAGGCATGTTATAATCCATGTGATGGGGCTTTGGAGAACTTTCTGTGCCAACTTGATCTGAAGCAAGTGAACTTGGTGAACTAGCCAAGAAACGTTTTGACCCCACAAGGGTGACGTGTGTAGCTTGTGAAAAGCCAAACGGGAGGGGGAACAAAGTCAACTTAAACTTGGTATTCCTGAAATATAACATGATCCTTGACACAATATCTGTGACAGCGTTTTATCCTACTGGTGTCAATATTAAATCATGTCTTCAAATGTAATTTATTTCAAGGCAGACAGACGCAGGTAGAGATCAAAATATGAACTGAGGTGAAGGAATTTTCTCACACAAGGCACTTCTCTTTCTGAACCATGTTAGGCCCTGATAAAATCTACAGTTATTCTGCCCGAGGCATGGATAGGACAGTGCTATCAGGGTTTCAGCAACAGAGAGAAAGAGAAAGAGGGAGGGGACAGGAGACTGTGGACTTGAGTGGAAAAAAAAGGGATGCATTGCATTGCTTCTGAGGAAAAAAAATACAACGCCTTTGAGAGCAATGTGAAATACTAGCTGGAGGGTGTGGGTGAAGAGCCATAGGGCATAGGCAATTGGGTTGGCTCCTCAGGCTGCATGCCGTTTAGCTTCAAGGCATTCACTCTCATTTTAAGATCAAATGATTAACAGAGAATGGACGGCATCATGGAATTCGAAATATGTTCCCGAAGAATAGAATTCCTGAATGGGGTAAAGGTTACAGAAACGACAATCTATAAAACGTTATCTATTAAATCATTTTAATGGTCAATATGTAGGCGAGGAATGCAAAGCAGGGGTTGGTTTCCTCTGCAGAAGCCATCAAAATATTTTAACGGCCATCTCAGAGAGCATCATCCCCGGTTATGCCAAAGCTAAAAAAAGGACAGTTCACGAGAAATTTGTGTTTTGTTCACTGCAATCGTTCTGTTACCGCTTGGCAAACCACACCTGCCACACCGACCTGCCAGCCAATGAGCCATTACCCTCTTTTAGCATGTGGGCATTTCAACAACGAGCACTTCACGGGTAAACAAGAAATTCCTTTGCTTGCTCTGTCTTGTTGTTGTATTCAGTGAATTGTACTTTTTCACAAATTGATCTAGAAATCGTAGGAAATGTGATTCATGTGGATTTTCTACGGTAGCAAAAAGTCACCTGATATGAGAGCTGGTTATACTGCAGCATCATTTTTGAAAAATGGAATGACGCTTGACCTCAATCTTGTTTTGTACTTCTGCATTTGAGAGTCTGCGTACATGCACGGTTGTCGCCCGCAGACTTCCGCGTGGGTGTTTGCCAACATACTTGCACGTAGCGTTAACACGTACACTAGGGGACAATGTCTCATTTATTAAAACTACAGAAAACGAAGAAGAATCTAAATACGGAAACCCGTTTTCACCTCCAGTAAAAGTGTAAACAAAGATACGTGCTCGTTACATTTACCATTGCTATATTTTTGCTGAAGGTGAAATGAAAACACTGGTAATCCTCTAACCAAAGTGGGAAATCAGTCTACTTGAGCACAGAGCAGCTTGGTCAGATACTGAAACCTTTACTAACTGGCTCCAATGACCTGATTTAACATGCCTGCCTCTTTGCTTTTACCTTGCCTTCGCCTTTTAACTTGGGCAGACACATTCAAGACAGGAAATTGAAGGCCACAAAACATTTACACATACAACAGTATGTTGGTTAGAATGCCGTGTCAAGACAATATGGACACATTGCGTTGTGAAGAGTCCATTTGCAAGCCCAGATAATACGGTTATAAACTCGGCTTGTGAAACCACGGGGCTCTGTTGAGCGCGTTCAGCCAGGGCACAAGTTTCATGGGATGGTTCAACCAGTCAAGTGACCAATGGGGAAGGGAATGTAACTGCAGACCTTCCACCCTCTCTCCCCCAAAGATAATGCCACTGTCTCAGCTGAAGAACTGCCTAGCAAATCTTTCACTGGCCCTCTCAATGTTTTAACGACCCCACGGTTGGCTTAAGTTCCTTTCTCCTCTCCCTGCTTCTCAATGGATGGCACTGTGCCATCTGGCCCACAACGGCCATCGAGTGAATACAGGGCACCCTTCATTGTCCACCCGCTCATGATTCACGTAACAATTAGCAGCCTCTGGGTTATGAGCGGCTAAGGCGTTCACTTTGGAAACACCCGGGCTCAGAACATGATGCCAACAGAGCCAAAGACTTGATTCTCGCTACACCATAACTTTGAGCAATGATGTACAGTATATAGACGACAAGGTTTTTTTTTAATATAAGTGGTGCTGAGAGGCACTCAACTACAGTAAAGAAACACATTTAAAGTCAAAGGGCCATAACAGACTCAGAGACTGGCAGAGTTCACCTTAAAAACTGACAAAATAGGTAACCACTTAAGAAAAACTTTCAATCACCTTATGTTGGAATTCATCCTGGTGGTCAACCTTAAGCATAGACGTCCTCAACCTTTATCTTCAGTTCATATACAGTGAGGAGTCATCTACATATAAATCTACATTGTATGGGCCTGGTTTAGATCATACCCTCTGCCTCTTGGCTGTTACTTCTAGAACTGTACACAACTGCAATATATCAGGTAAAAATGGTAGTAAAACACTGTCCAACATTAAACACAATACTAAAAATGTATGTAGATGACATCACGGAGACAGTGAAGTCCCATGTCACCCCAAGCCCTACGTCTAGCAATACCATACGAGGGCAGAGGGCAGAGGTATAGGACTCAGCAAATCCCCCTTTTGTCACAGGAGCTCTAGGCTTGATGGTAATCTCCCCTTCCCAGGGGATTCTCCTTCTTTCACACCCCCATGGTGTGAGATTTGAGAGAGGGGGTAAAAAGAGAACTGTCTACAGAGATGGCAGCTCTTGAAGGACGGGTGAATGAATGGAATTTAAGGATGCCTTGAAAAGCGGTCCGCACATCTTGAGAGTCAATCAGAAGATAAGAGTAGGTGGAGGAGGAGGAAGAAGGGTATAACGGCAAGTAAGGACCAAAACTCACAATGGCATTCCCCAAAGGGGCCTCATGAAATCCTGAATGGTCTATTCATTCATAAAAACCACATTGGGTGGCAGCCGGTACTGGTATTAGTGGACAGCTCTTCTGACAGTTTCACTTCATAACTGTAGCCGTACAGCAGCTCGTATAGTTTTAAAGCCTTACAATGGTGGTCGCTTTGAATCAATCTTAATTCAGGAGAATAAAAAGCTGATGGTGTAGATTTCCTGGGCTGAGGGGAGTGTACGTGGGTGGGGGGGGGGGTCTCTCGTTTCATTTCTCCCTGTGTTCGGTAGGTTGTTAGTGAGGACATGTAAACACTCCCTAAAGCTGGAGACAGGGACAAAGTGCCAGGTAGATAGATCCGGTTTCCTTTGCTGCAGCCAAATAAGGCTTTGTGGCAGAAAAATCTGCACCTGGTGGCCATGGAAACCAGTGCTCAGCCAGGTTACAGCCTACACTGCTGACAGACAAACTGGCTGCACAGAGGAGAAGTGAACCTGGATTGCAATTTAAAGGTTTCTAAACCAGCTCGATGTCTTTAGCCAGGTTAGGCTGTAATTAACGGTCACTTGATAGGTCTACATGTGGAATATAACTACAAGTTAACAATGCAGTACATCATTGCACCTGTTATTTTGTGCATGCAAGGAGTCAGGTATACAAAAGATGTCTGCATAGTTAGTCTCTGATGTCCATTACAGAGTTCCTTCATAGCTCGGTACCTTTGGACAGCTAAAATGCCCCAGATCAGGTATCAATAGAGATACCTGTCATGAAGTTAGTGATTTGCAATCAAAATCTCTCCAAAACAATATAAATAGTCAAGTTTCAAGATTCTTAATGATGGGAAGCCTGAAAACTACATATGACGCAATACCTCGCTTGCTACAGTAGCTAGTTATCTTCAGACATGCATAACCAGGGATGTAGTAGACGGCAAACCCACCTTAGAACAGAATAGACCAACCTCTTTAGGCCTGACAGAAAACTGTAGGAGGTAAAGTCACAGTATGCATCATAATAAGTAATATGAAACTGATTAAAGTTATATGAAGATGAAGGGAAATAACACCTTTATGAACATATATCTGATTTTTATTCATATTTTGCCTTTTGATGATCACTAACAGGAGGTCATAGTTTACCCACCTTTTTATTTACCACTACATCACTGTGCAATTACATGCAAACCTCAAGGCTCAGTCCATTTTGTTTATATTAGAAGTTATGGTCACTGTTCAGCCTTCTCCATCCTGCTCTCAGTTCAAATCCTGAAGGCAACCCTGCATATGGACTCCTGTTATTTGCCGAGCAAAGCTTCACAGGTTCAGCTAACTGTTACCTGGATTACGGCTGGGAAACACAAGCAAATAAGTGAGGGTTTCACCGCAAACAGGAAAGAGGCGCTGAGAGGTAAGAGGACGCTCAGTGTACCATTAGTGCTGGAGATAGTTGGGTGTACAGAGCAAGTGGCCCTACAAATCCTCCTCTCTTAGAACATAAGCAGTAATTATGGTTTCCCTCTGTGTTTTGCCACTGTCAACCCAGCATTTTGACACCAGGGACGGCATGAGAGAGCAGCCGAGTGCACCTGAAACACTGAGAGAGCGCACGTAAAATACAAATAACAGCTGTCAGCAACATTCAAAAGGACGCTTTGTAGACTACCTTATCCTGAAAGAGAAGAGGATGGGGGATTACAAATACAGAACAAAGCCCTGCAACTGCATTTGATTACACAAACCAATGCTAACAAAGTTATATTGTCTGAGGAAAACTGCATCAGATTGGCACCATGCCATTTAGCCTAACTCGTTTCATGGAGAAAGCAGAGAGAAAACAATATATTTGTCAAACTACTGTGCAGATATGAATGCAAAATTGGTGGCCTCATGATCGTCTTCAATCAATCACTCATGCCATTTGAGCCCTTCATGTCAGGCTGATCAATATAGCGAGCAGAAGTTCGCTACTGCACCTCCAGCAGTGTGTCTGGTTATGATACATCCGCCTGGAGCTCCTGAGGTTTCCCTTGAACATGATCTCGCCTTTGCCTGCCAATAGTTATCCTAGGAGCTTGGCCAAACACACTTCCTCCCTCCTTCACCACATAACTGAAACCATGCAGGTTTCTGGCAACCATGACCTCACTGAGGTCTACTGGTTTAAGATCAAAGAGGGATAGGTCTTTTTTTTGGGGGGGTGACATTCAACACAATGAGAGAGCAGCTGGTTTTGTGTGGGTTTATGTGTGTTGTGCTCCACTAATGTGTGGTGGTAGTAATTGAGAATCTTAAAGTTAGACTGATATTCACTCAAATGATATGAAATCGTTCTGATAATAAACATCATTAACCGAAATGGGTATAAACACTTTGATTTGTATGACATGCAATATATTTAATCAGTACGATGAAATTCTAAATATACCATTAGAGGTTGAGACAGTCATCACATTTACCTACACGTTCTTAAAGTATATAAATACTTCAAACAGCATGCCTGGGGAGACGGGGGTGATCTGACACCGGGGCCATGTTTCTCTACGTGTAGCGTGGATATACAACAGTAAGAATCATCACACGATCCAGATGGGTCGAATTAAGAAATCAAAGCAGGATGTGACCACCGTGGTTTTCTTACAAAAACACACCCAGGTTAAAGTAAACTGCACTGGGTCTACATTTCCTTTTCAGTCTCCTTAGTATGTGTATGTTTCTCCATATAGAGAGACACACCTTTTTGTCTTGGGCTGGGTTTCAGTGTGGTCCTGAGTTTTAAGAGACAGACAGGTCCCTTTGCTTGAAATGGCATTACAAAGGGGACTTTTACAATTGGCACGTCCTATGTTTTTACAGCAGGGTATCAAATGGGATTTTAAAAAAGGTGAGTTCAGTCCATTACAAAACATTTGCAACGTCAACCTTTGTTCAGAATGCATCCCACACCATACATCTTGGTGAGTGACAGACAAAAGACAGCGGTCACACAGGCACATGTAAGAGCAGGGGAGTACTAGGGAAGTGTCAATCCCTTGAAGTTTTTGAAAATGCAGTAAAAGAAGAGACACAAAGTGAAGTTCAGACCATACACTTGATGGTCTGAATGACAATCTCTCACAGATGTCAAAGCCCACACTGACACCAACAAGCCCACAGTCCAAGGAGTAAACTGTCTACACGGCATAGCTGTCTAATGTCCTTCCAAGTGCTGGTGGCTGCTGACACATGTGGAAGCATGCGTACACCAAAACAAATACTAGATGGGACTTCTCAGCCTTGACATGAGGCACCTCCAGAGATGTTGATTGTGACTAAGTAGGTTTATTGACTGGAAAATCCAAGGATTAGACATCACAAGGTCCACTGAGTCAACAGAATTTGTGCACAGTCCGTCCATTTATTGGTTTTTATGTGGGGAGGCTTACAATGACCTGATTCGACCAGAGACACCAATCCAAGAGCCTTTTGCCACATAATACTTTACTTTTATCTTTGAAGGGACAGAAGCTCACGCATGAGGAAAACAAAACTGGGAAAAGTCTGTGAATTGTTTCTTTTTAAAGATTCAAGGCTGCTGTGAAACTACAGTGAAAGTGAAAGTGAAACTACATTGATTTTAAAAATCTGTTGACAGCAAAGTACATCATGTTGTTGTAACTAAGAGAATCACTGAACAAAATATTGAATTCATGCGTTGACTACTACAAGTAGAAGGTCACTGAGCTACTTCCTGGTATGTGAACGCACCACGCACCAACCTAGAGCACACTGGACGTCCCTTATGCAGGGCTCTTAGGGCTCTGGAGGCCTAATTCCCCTAAGTGTGCATCGTGCATTGCAAAAAGTGTTACACAGGAATGAATGAACCAACCAATGAACACACAGAGCCCTGCCCGTGGAGGTGTTCCTTCCTGCACCTAACAAACCCCCGAAATTCAATCTCATGATGATATGTCAGTAGTTGCATGACAGCAAAATTGATTTTGCCCAGCAGCCAGGGGGCGAGAAAAGGAGAAAAGTTGTGAAATCACCATTCTACAGAAACATGTGAGGTATGGAAGCAGATGTTTTCACCCACAACTATCTAGAACAGATGTTTGTCAAAGTTACTCATTGCTCCAGACCTACCATTCAATCGTTTGTTATTACAGTATGAGTATCACTAACTATAGGTTAAGATAATCAGATGGAAGTTATGGTACCACTTTAAATTCAAATAGCATGTAAGTAGCATGTATATGGTTGTGAGCTTGTTAAATGATATGGGGATAAAAATCAACCCTACATTTTGCCATCCCTTCCCAGGGAATACATTAGAAGCACCATTGGGAGCAACTAGCCTGTTTCATTTACCACTTCTCCTTGTGAAAAAAAAACAAAAAGGGCCCTTTCTGTCCCTCTGGCGATCCTGCCCCTGCTCTGAACAGGAGGAAACCCCATGCCGGCTGTGATTTTTAATGTGGCATCTAATTCAGCCATTAAATGGCCCGGTGGGGTGTCCCCTTACAACCGCTCCCCTCCCCCTGCCTTCTCCTGCTCCCTCCAGGCAAAACCACGCTGGGTGCATGTCAAAGATCACATGACAATAGGGATTCCTGACCCAGCCAGAGACTGGAAATGAATTAGACCAAATTCAACCATGTAGCAGGCAGCCAATGGCATTGGTCTAAAGAGCCAACAGCAGGCCTATTCAACCTGGATACCATGTATAGTTGTTTGAGAGCTACATTATTTCACAATAGGATATCTAACTCATGTTATAACCTTTTCAAAGTTTACTATCTGTCATATCTACAAGAGTGATATCAATCTATAGAAATTAAAGGAGGACAAATTGGAAGACTGATAGTAGGCAGATGAATGGAAAAATGACGGCACTAGGGCAATAGTTACCGAAGAACAATTCAGATCTGGGTCAGATAATATCTGCAAGTAATTGTGAATGTTTGTTTTATCCTGCTTGGAGTACCGCACGGGTGGCTTTTGTCACATAGGACAATACAATGAGTGCCAGAAAGGTTAGATAATTACAAGAAGGCACTTTGAAGTGAATTTGCTTTACATTGCTCTCATTGACAATATAATTCACACTATCTGAACTGCCCCGATGTTGTAAACCCCACCCATCCGGTAATCCAAGGAGGTTAAAACACACTAAGAAGTACTTGTCGATATTATTTGAACCGGGTCTGGCAGCATGAGAGGTGTAAGGTTCGTCTTGTAAAGCCCTCAAAATGCTTCGTCTAGCCCGTAGTCATCACAGTCAATCAAATATTAATGGACGTCCTCTCAATTTCTTAACCCTATCACCTGACAGCTGCACAATCCACCGACAGAACTTTTACTAAATTAAATATAGGGCATTAGTGAGGTTCAAAAATAAATTATTTAACAACGGAAGAGAGTTATTCTATTACACAGTGCATATCCCTTCAAAACCATTGTGTGTGTAATATCAATGGTCTCTCAGTAATTTCTAATAATGCTGCTTTTGCCTGTTCTGTGTCTAGATCATTGCATGTGTGGGAAAGAAAGCAAGCGTCATTCAGCACTGAGATGCACTCCCCAGAACCCGGTCAGATAAGGAGCAAGACACAGGACAAACAAAGAAGGAATGTAGGTTTCTGAGTATTGTAGACTTTGGACTTGGCAAAACCTGTAAACAGACACTAAACCCTTTTGACCTCCTCAAAATGAATCTATTGTTAAAATGGATGTACTGTAGCAACCGTATCACTGTATCACAGCCTCATAGCAGGACTGCTGATCGGTTAGTCAGTAATACATACACGATTATTGTGTTTTGTTAAAAGACCATGAATAGGCGGCAGACTGATGCCATCCAAGCAGAAAACAGTCAATATCCGAGTGGCAGTCCACACCAAAGTGCTGAGAAAACATCTTCCACAATATTTAACATTTTATCATAATGTGGTTGACAAAGTGTTGCAATGAACAACTTTTAGCAGCAGACAAGTGAAGGGCACATAACTTGCAGGATTACCAGGCAAGGTTTCAACTGAATGCTCACATGAAAAAAAAAACTTAGACAATAAGCAACTTGGCCATTTGCAACCATAACTCCAGTGTCCCCACAGTCACAGCGTCTCAAACAGGATGCTCACCAATGCAAACGATTATTTAACAATTTCAACCTTTAATTGTCAAGCCTGTGCACGAATTAACAGTTTATCTCCCTTAATTGACAGCGCACAGACCACAACACTAGACTACTAGGAAACGTCTTAAACACATAAACCATCATCACTGCATCCTGCTCTGTCTGGTACTTTCTCTTACCTGGCCATTGCGATGCTGCGGGGCTGACCAGAATAAGGACGCAGCAAAGAAGGCGCTCCGACCATGAGGAACACCTGCAGACAGGGAGCACATCGACCACTCACAACTTTATCGATGTATTTACAGCCAATAAACCCTAACGAAATGCCCAGAAAAAAAAGAAAAAAAAGTACCTCATCTTCATCTGTTCTTTCGCAGCAATCGAGTGGAAAACCTACATGGACTATTGCGGAGGGGAGGCAGGGAATAAAAGTTTCACGGGGTCCCGGGGTCCACGCTGGTAGAACAGCTGATGGGGACGGAGCGCTTTGCTGCAAACAGAGGGAGAAGTGGGAGAAGTGGGAGAGAAGTGACCTGCAGGAGTTTACAGCAGGGATTTCCTCCAGGTCCTAAAGAGAACCCGTATTCCTCCGCTTTTCAGGTCAGCTTGGCATGTCATTTTGTTTAAATTCACAGTGAATATGTGTTATTTCCAGAAAACAGATAATAACAATTAAAAATAAATAAATAATAAATAAATAAAAATAATTAAATAATAATAAAATGTTTTTTTAATGCAGAGCTATGAGATTACAGTGGAAATATAAATATAAAACAATCATAAACAACAGCTTTGCATGTCATTTTGTTTAAAATCACAGTGTCTAGGTATTATTTTGTCCTCCAAACTGAATATAATAAATAATTAAAATGATGTGAAGTTGTGTATGTTTATTCCACTGCTCTAGTATAGGTAAACATACAAGATTGTTAACAGGACTAAAAAACGTCTTTAACGTTTCCTCACCATCATCTCCATCTCTCGGATGTAATAGGTGAAATTACTATGGTACCAGGTGAATCACAGCTTTCACCTGGATTCACCTGGTCAGCCTATGTGGTGGAAAGAGCAGGTTGTCCTAATATTTTGTCCACTCAGTGTACTTGTGTATATATTTATGAAGTGTCTTATAAAGCTACAAGCCAGACAACCAAGACTCATTCTGGCGCTACTCCACTGGCACTGAGCAGGAGACTGGTTTTGTGGATTCAAAGAGTGTTTGTGTGAATGACCTTCATTTCATGGTTCCAAACCAAACCAGAAAATGTATCCATGATGTTGGAAAACCATGCAGGTATCATCCCAGAGTACAATGAAGGAGCTTCAGAAAAATGTAACTTAATAATGTCACAGATTAGAGTCTGGGCACTCTTGACTAGTTTATGTTACTTGGACTGAATTACGCAGGATCAGATGGACGCTCTTTCAGAGTTGGTTTAACCAGGATGGTTATTCAAATAAAAGAAATCAAATCCAAGGCACTCTTCTCTTCGAAGTTTTTTTAAAAGTCTTTATTTTAGTGGCTAATGCCGTGACATTACAGATTAAACGCTGCACCAAAGCACATGCTAAAATAAAGGATTTTTTGTTTTCCTAAGAAAAGAAAAGGGTTTGTTTTTCTTCATTGCTCTTCAGAGTATAAACACCTCAACTTCCCAAGGCAGCAATCATCCTCTGGGCCACTTTGGAAAAGCAAAACTGTAAAAATTATTGTGTCCTACAATATGAAATAAGATGGGTGAACTAACAGTTTCCTGCTTTTTAATAGCTCTTAAATTTGAGACAATGAAAAAGTAAGCAGGATACGTCAGCACAGCTTGTCTCTCTTGTTTTGTGGCCCCAAAAGTGTCTCTGACAAAACTTTGGTTATGTCCCTCTCTTGACATAAGATAGAGTGGACGTGAACAGGTAAAAAAAAAATACAGCGTGAACTATGTAAACTTTAGTTTTCCACCGGAAAATCTTCTGTCATTCACGCACAATCTACGTTGTCAGTACCTTCTCTAGTTGTAGTGGGCTCACAAGAATGAACTTGACAAGGTAATGACCACATGTTGTCTCAGTGAAGGCTTATTTGCCTTGGTTTATGTTGCTCGGAGGTAAGAGAAAGGTTAGACCTCCCCGAGGAAGACCACAGTTCACAAGGGATAATAGCTGCTTAAATATGTCAAGTCGTTTCTGGTTTGTCTTTGGCTTGACATGGGGGCTTAGCTCAATGTGTAATAAAACACATTCCTTTTTTGGTGGAAAATTCAGGAAAAAGTAAACTTACAATTTTACTCCTTCAAACCATTTTAATTGACTCACTGATTTCATTAAATTCAAAAAAGATTATTTCTAAGAGACTTCTGCTTCATGAGACTGTACAGTGGATAGTACCAGAGGGGTTGACACGCTGAGCCTCTACCATGCAACAGTTGCAGAATTTCTTAAATGATCTTCATCAGTTAAATTGAACCTTCTGAAGTTCAACCTTCAACACTCGCACTATAATATAATATGTAATTATATATAATAATATGCTAACATACTGCAGCATACATAAGTGAAAAGATTAAAGCTAGTTTTGAAGGTTGAATGTAAAATTCAAGTTTCAACATTTAGGCATTGATCTTTTAATCCTACTTTTCAGCTTCAGTCATGATAGGAAAAAATAAATAACTGAATCACCCCAAATCCCAAATTAGACCAATCTGACAACGTTTGAACTCTGGACATGAGCTGGGTTGTGACATATTGCACTTACACAACATGGCCAGCAGAGGATGAAGTTGGTGTTCTTTTGAAGAGCTGCAGAGGGAAAACATCAATCCCTTCATTCTGGTCCTGTACTGGTATAGTACTGTTCATGTTGATGACATCGTCTTTAAATGTTAAGCTGTCACTAAACTGGCTTTAACAACATGAATCGGCAAAAGAAACATATGTTGCAAGATACCTACAGTATCTCAAATGCTTGAAAAATGTGAAATGTAGCATCATTTATTTAGCTGGACGTCTTCAAGGGGATCCTGTGGACTCCAGGGAGAGGAGCTGTCTCCTCCAGCATTATCCAAAGGGTATTGTTAATCAATTACAAATAAAAAGAGGGAAGCAGCTGAATTTATGCTTTTAAATATGTTCAAAATGTTTTCTGTCATATGATGAACATCTACGTACTTTTGTCTCCCATTTTATTCCACATCCTAATCTGTATCAATGCAGCAGTTGTAGGCTGTATGTAGGTAGTGATTCATACAGATTTGAGTCTTGGTTTTGTTTGATGGTGTTCATGTTCATCAATTCATCACTTGTGTGCTATTTATGTTACACAATATGTGAATTCAGGAACTGAGTGGGATTCCCTTTGCAAGTAGCAGGTATTTATACTTGCTTTATGACTTCTTCAAGCACACAGGGGTGATAGAGTTTGCTAACAGGAGAAAAGGCATTGGGTTCAGTGCTGTGTATTAGACTGCTGTATTAAACTCTGTATCTGTAGGCCCCCGGGCTACTGTCTGAACACGTCCACCGCTCTGTGGATGTCGGCTCCCCTCACATTCCAATGTCAGGGAAAAGAAAGGAAAAATTGTCTCTTAAATGCTATGTTGCAGTATAACCTAGCAGAGAGCAGGGTGGGGTCCTTTACACAAAAAGTAATATATATTACAACTCTGGTATGCCAGTACTGTCATTTTACTGGAGTAATGCGTCCCACAAGTCGTCATGTTACTTTTGATATTGTTACTGCATTGGTATCGGCATAATCGTAAAAAAAAAACCTTTGTTATATCATGGAGGAAAATAAATAATGACAAAATCTTTACATCTGTCCAAAATGTTAAGTAAGGCCCCCTAACTGGACTTCATTTCAATCCACTTACATTTTGAAGTCCCAGATTTCCCCAAATGGTCATGATGATACTTACGTGTTCACAATGTCAGCAAGAGGAAACATTGAGAGGCTCTCTTTTCTGAGTACCGCTCAAACTAACTGCTTATTACTTATTATTAGATGTTGAAATTATTAAAAAATGTATTTGAAAGAACAGAGTAACTGAATCACAAGACTGCACCCTGTGATTTCTTCCACTGCAGCACAAATAAGCGCTATAAGCAACAAGGAAGGAACGTCAGGGTATTGGACACCCAAACCTCTCTCTACTGGAGGAGCAACAGGATCAAGGTTCAATAATTGCAAGTTCAAGCTTCAAACGTCTCCAGATGTCTAGCTGCTAGTTTATTGGTGCCATGACATGAGGTGTAAAGTATGACATTTACACAGTCAACACCATCATACCTTAAAATATCCCTCTGACCTAAGGATGATGTGGTAAGTCATTTGACCGGGAAGATATTCCTTATAAATTCTTGAGTCTACGTATGACATATAATATTATTATTGGAGAGGCTAAATGGAAGACACGGCAGAGAGAGAGAGAGAGAGAGAGAGAGAGAGCGTCTAATACAATATTGCCATCACACAAGCAAAACTGGATATATAATTTTGAAGTGGGTGTGATATAGAAATAGGGTTGCTTGTTTGTTTGATCTGATTTTATGATTTAATTAATCAAAGTTCGTCTTTGGTCACATACCCTAAACATAACAACAACAACAATAAATGTGTAAAGTTTGTGACCCGACTATTGATATATCCCTTTGATATAGGGATAGATTGATTCCTTTGACTGTATATGTGAATCTCCACTGTACCTTACTCTGTTTGCCATGAATGCATTTTCATTTGATTGGTCAATATTGACTGGCTTTAAATACAAACAGTTGAGGACCGAGGAACTTCACGATACTCTACCAAGCCTGAAATGGAGTGTCTTAAATCTATGGACTCAACCAAAGGAGATGATGGTTCATCTAAAATACCTACTTAACTACCTTAACCTACAATTTAGTTGTGTTTTTCCTGTGTTGTATGTTAGAGGACTGCAGGGGAAATGATTTCATGGTGCGGCCTGCATTCATTTTGGCTTTCAGGTAAATGTAATCTAATCTAATCTAATCTACCCTTCAGTGCTTTAGTAGCTTGCGCAGTACATAAATGGTTCAGACTGTCTCATTGTCCAGATCCTGAGGTCAATACTAACTTGATTTCTTTGACACAGCCACTGATGACAGGTGATGGTACTTTTCCATATTGCGTGGTTATTCTGTCTATTGTATCAGCACCACATCCTTTTCTAGTCACATGATTTACTGACCATGTGATATTAGGTGACAGCCTGACCCAATTCTGCTATCCCTGCCTGATGAGAATTGGTTCACCCTAGATGTGGGATTTTCATTTTTGGAGAATAACTCATGGAAGTCGGCTCTGAGAATGGAGAATGGAGAATGAAAAAAAAGGAATCAGGTTTGGCTTGATTCAATTTTGACACTGCTGTGTAGAAAATAAACACATTAAGGCAGAAACCATTAGAACATGTTACACTGACCAAATCTATCTTATTCCAAGGCATCGCTTTTGAAGTATAGACGTGTAGTACAGCATGAGAATCACATCCACGTTTTCAGTGAAAGGCCGTATTTGAGTAGAAGTCAAAACAGAAGGTAGATTTTGCTTTTCGGTGCGTGTGAAAGACCTGTACCATAGGTTTCACTCAGCGGTACAGTATCCGGAGTTGATCAAAGGATTTTCTAACCTCAGGAAACAGGTTGATGGTACAGCTCAGACCTGGGTCACATAGTATTTGCAAATACGTCTTGGCATTGGTTTTAACTTGCTCAGACCAGATGGGTTGAGTTTGTCAGTTCAGACAATATAATGTGCACCCGTTTAAACAATCACAGGAAAGTATCTAAGCCAATACCTTTTTTTTTTGGCACAGCATATAGTATATACTTGTTGTGTATTTTTCTTATCAGGTTTTGAGTATGTGAAAGTTTTAAAATGAGGCCTGATAACCCCCTTCAAGTTTTTAGAGTATGGAGAGCCAAAACGGACTTAAGTATAAATAAATGAATTAATGTATAAATAAATAATTACATAAATAAATAAAATCAACTAATCAGTGTATATATAGAGAAATAAATAAAATAATGCATGAATGCACACAGTAATAAATAAATAAATAAATAGATGAAATCTGGTATAAATGTATATTTCTGTATTTTTTGTGTCATTAATTTATTTCTGTTTATATTTATTTCCCCCTTTTATTAATTTGTGTATTTATTCCCCTGAGAATTGAATTCTGTATTTATAAATGTCTCTTTTTATCTATTTCCTTATGAATGCATTTCTGTATATATTCTTTTCCCTATTTATTTATTTATTTATTTATTTATTTATTTATTTATTTATGTATTTCCCTGTCAGTTTTGGTCCTCTATACAGAGGTCTGAGTTAGATCAGATTACTTCCAACAGCTGAAATCAGAGAGGAGGGACTGTGAGGCTGTAAGACATGAGCCACTAAACAGCTGAAGGGCCAACGCTGCCCATGCTGAGGCCGGGTCCCACGATCACACAACAGTCTCACACACTGAAAACCAGGCCCACGTGCGTCCAGTCCCCTCAGGCTCACAAGGCATAGGACTAACAAATACTGTCACAAATGTCTATTGGCTCCAGTAAACATATAATAACATGTGTGGTAACATTACATTAACTGCTTGGAGTCTGATTGGCAATTTGGAGTTTTAGTTATACAAATGTTTCTCAGAGGCAGAAATAATCTCATTGGTTGAGTTAAACCTCAGTGGGCGGAGCCAAAGCACCACAGTTTTTCTGGCTGAGTAACATTAGACTGAAGGCCAGTGAAAAAGGCAAGGGGTAAGAGAGCATGTAACTAATATTATGAAGCCTAGTGCTCTTGACACTAACTGAAAAAATCTAGCCTTGCTAGGTTAAACCTAGCTGACCTCCCAAGTTCAAACTAGCAATACTAGCCTATAGCTATGTAAGCTAGTTAGCTAGCCTGCTGACCTTCCAAGATCATGAATGCCATGAATGAATGAAAAAAGAAGGCATTGCCATTCATATTTTTTATTTCTATGTTGATCAAAGTTCCTATTTTACCAATCATTTTTGGCAGTTAGCTAATTTACAAAAAGCTGTGGTTCTTTAAGTTTAACTCAACCAATGTTTCTGCGTCCAGAGCACAGCATGATTTGTTGTTGCTTTTCTTTTGTTATTAGGTGCTTGGGAGCACCTCTATAAGAGCCAGGCTCCGTGTGTTTGTTGGTTGTTTGGTTGGTTTATTCGATTGTGCAACGCTTTGTGCAATGCACAGTGCTTAGGGGAATTACAGTATGTGCTTTTTAAGCCTCCAGAGCCCTAAGAGCCCTGCATAAGCCAAATCCAGTGTCTCGTACACCAGGCAGCACAGTAGAAGTCACACAAGCATGAGCAGCTCTAGGTTGGTGCGCGGCACATCCACGTGCCAAGAAGTAGCTCTGTGATTTTCTGACTGTAGTGGCAGGAATTAAATATTTTGTTCAGCAGCATTGTGCTACCACAGCACAGCAGGATTTGTATTTAGTCACGATGATTGTCATTGATTGTCATTGTGGACATATTTGTGTGAATTTGTGCCCCCTCAAAAGATTTGGGTGCATTACATCCCTGAGTATACCAATGGTTTCATGACACATTCCTAGGACATCCCATCAACAGATAATCTATGGATACCCATACTATCAGCAAACAATAACCTACACTCTCACATGCAGTGACAAAGGATACAATTGTGTACCCTTTTTTCTGAGAGTGTATACAGGCATACATCATCATCAGCCATTGCCAGCGTCCCTGTTAGGGGGATTGCCAGCATGGATAGATCAGTAGGTGTAGGTGACGGAGGAGATCACCTTGCTTGATACTGTCTGTCCAAGGAGAGCATTACCCTTTGGAAAAGATTTTATTTATGTCTGCCGTGTATCAACAGATCTCACTACAGCCTTTTTATTCTAAATAAAAGTTATAAGCAGAGGCACAGTGGCAAATAAAAGGTAGGTAAAGTATAAACTCAGTGATCACCATGGAGTGAACAACTACCTGTATAAAAAAACATTTATGTTTTCAGTAATTATGGCTTATTTTCTTGATGGAACTGTGTTTTCAAGTAAATTGCATCAGTCTAATACTTCTTACGATAATCTATGGATTTCTATTAGCTTAAAAAGTTGGGTAAACTCAAACTGACAAGGTGGGTAAACTGAGTGGAGATTTCCTCTCCACTATATTTCGTTAGTGGTAAATTATCAGCAGCAATGGGATAAAACAAGATGGAAGATTTGGCTCCACACAGTAAGTGTCTGTACAGGTGGACGAAGTAGTAGTTGAAGTGTTTCAAACCGTGTTTGAGGATCATGCAATAAAATCAGCTCATTGTTTATTTGATTTTACCTTTTGTGCTTGACTATTGATCTGTTAGTATTCAGTCAATTTGATGTAGCATAACCTTGAATAAAACAGAGGAGTCATTTGGGCCAAACAGACTCTTCACTTGCCGGAAGAGGTTTCCCTCCTGTTAAAAGCATCACTCACCTAAAGATGGCACTTTATGATAAATGCTTAACAATACCTCTTGCTCACTGTATCACTTCTGAATCAGAAAATGGAGGGGATTTATTGAGGATGACCTTTAAAGATTTTTAGAGACCAGAAGCCTGCCCTTCTCCTCTTTTTTTATTGCAAGGACTCAAGTAAGCTAAGCAGTCTGCCCTGGACCGGTCATCTAAACCTATCTTTAGCCCATGCTAGCAAGTGAATGGAAGCGCCCGACTTATCTTCACTGCTGTCATCGAGGCTGCCGGTATTTTTAGGGGACAGCAGCAGCTGCAAAAGCATTTAACAGTCTTCTACGAACAATGACACTTGGGGTGTCTAAGGGCTGAACGCCACAGAGATTGGGGGACCACTCTGAAATTGTGGAACAGGGAGTGGATACTGAAGTTCTGTTTTCTATCTCTCTTGCCAGACAGAAGTCTGTGAATATGCACTGACAAAACACGTGGGACATTTGAGGAGGACATTTGTGTGAATCTGAAATCAACTTGGGACATTACTCAGCCTTAAGGAGACGGGTGTCATTTCTTCTTAACTCGCAGAGAGATCGTGAGTGCGGCATGTATGTTGACGGTCGTTCCTGGGGACTGAAGCGAGGTAGGTCATGTGAGGGGTACGCAGCACAGCTTCACAAGGGGCAAAGGTCATTCCAATTAAACCAGACGAGTAAACACAGGGGTTAATCTCCTCTCTTTAAACCTCCAGGGGGAATATTGAAGCCACTTTCAACATTTCAGTATTTAATGAAATATCTTGCCATGTGACAAATTATTTTTGTGCAACTTGAATGAATGTTAACACCAAAATATAACTTAATTTACAAACAGTTCAAATTCAGTGCCACACGGTCAGGACGGTGGAATTTGTTTCAGTTTTATGTGTTACAACACATAAAAAGCTTCGGTGCAACAGGGAACATAAACACTATAGATAGACAGAACAAAGTGCAACATACACATGCAAGTTGATTCAAATATTTTATCCAATTCAAAAAGATATCCTGAACATTACCCACTACTTTAATATGAAACTAGAATGAATTTGTACCTTTGAATTTGAAATATATTGAGGTTAGTGTTGGAAAAAATGACAAAAGATCAAAGGTGTGAGAGAGTGGCGGATATTGCAGTTCAACTTGTTCTCAACATTCGTATGACATCTTACGAAACAGTTATGCACCTTTGATTCGTACAATACCTACGCATCGCCAGCCGTATAACCTATCATTCTGCTAAAACAACTTTGGTGATACTCATAGTTAAGGTTAGGGTTAAGTTTAGGCAACTAAAACAATTTTGTTAAAGTTAGGGTCAAGTTTTGGTCATGGTTGAATAAGAATTATGCTGCAAATGAAAACTTAACTACGCAAAAAACATTTTTGCATGAGTTGAACTTGGGTAGTCACAGTTGAAGTGTAAACGCCCATCCACCACCCCAACACCCATGGCCTTACTTTCCATTGCATTTCAATGTCAAACTACTACCCGTTTCAGTCACGTTAGCTCTGCCTCCTGTTTCACTTTGATGAGAACACTGTGCAGTTCAATACTCCCAAGATATGACCACGGGATGTACTGTCGAATGTTACTTAGTGTGTTTGAAGGGGGGAGTATTTGAACTAAAAAGCTTCAAAAGCTGTCCTAAGAGATCATATGAAAAAGTGGCTTGAAAAATAAGAGGCCCAGATTATCTTCTTTGAGAGTGTCCCTGCATCCAAGGGACCACATTTTCATCACTCTGTGGGAGCTGTCCCAAAATACATAAACTCAACTGACTGATAGATGGCATCTGGCAAGTTCACATGTCCATCAAGGCAAAGCTTGAGCTGCTGCAGCCAAATGTGAGAAGCAAACCATAAAATGGGATTATACAAAATGGTCAAAAAGAGGACCAGAATTTTCCCTGTGAGGATAATTACAACGTCAGGCGTGAAGAGAATAACCTTTGGGGCGGGATGATTGCCCAACTGCTATTTATTTGGGAATATGACAGAGAAAACCAATTTTAACAGTGACATTTTAAGATGGAATTCTCTCACAGGGCTGCCAACAAAGGGTGTGATTGAGGCTTAGCATATTTTGACTGCAAGGTCTCTTGGGTGGGCATACTGTGAGTTTGGCTTGTGTTTGTGTGAGCACGCGGGTTTCAGAGCGTTCTTTGTGATACCTGACACACACTCCCTCGCAGGTCTTTATTTAGGGCGTACTATATTAAGCACTTTCCCATTGAAATACAGCACCAGCTGTGCTGGCTATGTGTTGTGGCTGCTGTTGCAATAGGACTAGGCAGCTCACCCCCCCCCCCCCCCCCAACACACACACACAACTACCCTGTGCTTCTCTCACGCAGACAGATCTAATTCAATTAGCACTAATAATCATACCATCCATTTGCACTCAAAACACATGGACATGAAGTGGCCAGTGGGGTGAGGTGTTTAAATGATAACAGTATTTTCATTCATCCATATAGTGCAAAGGGTATTGTTCCTTATTATATGAGAGCCTTCTAATATATGTAGTCATTTATCATATAGTTGAAGGATCTGGCTAACGTGATAATATGGACCCTTCACTTTTTTCAGGTTAAAAGGTATGATGTCAGATGTTTGATATTTTGATATTATGTTACTTCTCATTATGTCTTCATTATTTTCTTTGTTTAGAAACTTGCACAGTGCAGAAGTCGGACAGTAAGAACGACTAATTGCTCTTCTGGCCTGCTTAAGGTGAGGTGAGGCTGACGAAGCAGCAGAAATGGATGTGTTTGGCGGTGCACCACGTTTCTTGGCCTATCCGAGGCCTGTGGTGGTACAAAGTGGGACTGATGCCGTCCTCAAGTGTCAGATTGGTGGCGATCCGAGGCCCGCGGTTATCTGGGAGCGGAACAATGAAAAGATTGACCCACAGGGACAATATAGGGTCTTTGAGGATGGAAATGTTTACAATCTCATAATTTCAGCCGTGACCGCAGAGGACAGTGGCCAGTACATATGCAAAGCAAAGAACAGCATTGGGGAAACATATGCAGCGGCCACACTGAGGGTGGAAGGTGAAGCACAAGAGATGGAGCTACGAGAGGAAAATAAGCCACGATTCCTCATCAAGCCCCTTTCAACTCGTGTTGGTCGGGGGGAGGATGCTGTCTTCTCTTGTAAGCTGTGGGGGAACCCACAGCCAGAGGTTGTCTGGGAAAAGGATGGTAGGAAACTCAATGAAATTTTTGAAAGCACACATTTTAGTGTGGGCTACCAGGATGGCGGATGGTTCCAGCTAAAGATATTTAAGACCCGTGCACCGGATGGTGGTGTATATACGTGCAAAGCCAGGAACGGGTTTGGGGAAGGGTTGGCAGGGTGCTGTGTTGCTAGTCGATGCAGGCCCAGGACATGAAGATGAAGGAAATCGTAACGGTTACACAAACAGCCACTGGAAAGCCCACCAGGGAAAACAGAGGATTGGCAGGCCGGTGTCATATCGGCTCAAAGACGACACCATGACCAAGTCAACTAAGGTGAAAATGTTTGCAGTGACCGAGGGAAAACACGCAAAATTCCGCTGCTTTGTGACTGGAAAACCCAAACCAGAAATAATTTGGAGGAAAGATGGCAGGCTGATACTGTCTGGAAGGCGTTATTTGTTGTATGAGGACAGGGAGGGATACTTCACACTGAAAGTGCTGTACTGTAAGCAGAAGGATAATGGAGTTTATGTTTGTGCTGCATCCAATACTGCGGGACAAACCCTCAGTGCTGTGCATCTGTCTGTAAAAGGTAAGTAAACATGAACTTCAATGGCTCCATCATTTTAAGGCTCTAACACCAAGAGAAATCTACATGCAATTGAAGAATTTGTCCACACAATCTCGTCATCAATTACAATAGAAGGTAAAAGATTTAAACCTAACTAATATTATCATCCTGGTAATTTGCTATCAAAAATGCCCATTCTCCAATAATCTCTAATACCTACAAATTAAGGGATTTCAACAGGTAAAAAGCTTTGTATAATCAATCAATGGCATTCATAAAATGACACATTAATAAGCCAATTAGCTGCAAATATAATCACTAACCAAATTGATCGACACCTGCAACATCAAAAGCAATTCAATCCACTGGAGGATTAATGAAAAGATGAAAAATTATCTGAAATTTGAGATTTCCAATTATCTAACCAGGCCAAGTTCATTGGCTTGAGGTGGATTCTAGTAGCAGTAGTGATGTCTGCAAAGTCACTTAGCTTGTGAAAGGGCCTAGGGGGGCGTGTGTCCACGTGACCCAAATCTGTGGGGATGGGATCAGATTTCTCACATGGCCCAGGAATGTCCAAACTGACGGGTACCAACAGAAAGTATTGTGTCAGCCAGAGATAGAGAAAATAACACTGTGCAAGATTAGATTAAGACGGTGAGGTGAAGCATTTTAAAAGTGATTTAAGTTACATGGTGTTGAGTGTGTTTCATGAGTTGTCTGTGTTTAATTGGACTCATTGAAACATTGGTAAGAGAAAGAAATGGGGACTACTATATACAGTCCACATTCCTTTGTTTACAACTGTCTGGTACTGTCTGATGGTGTCAGTTACCAGCAGTTTATTTCCTATCCAACACCCCAATGTGTTAATGATCTTTCCATTCCTCAACTAAATGAGCCACTTGTCTCATAATCTCACTTATCTTGTTTGCTTCACTAGTATTTACTACCAAATATATTTCAATTTACAGGTTAATAGTATTTAGGACAAGGTTGTAGATTAAGTGCAGTTGTGATTTTTTCAGCATTTTGCCATGGGGACGTCTGTAGGGAAAGGATATATCGATTGAATGATATCATTTGATAGATGGTAGTAAATATGAATTTTCACTTGTCTGTAAATTATAGCACAACAAACTCACACTCCAGGGGTGACATAATGCGGGAGGTTGGCAGTCAACCAGGTGCCACAGGGCAAGGATATTGAAAAGCTAAAACATTAGACTCCATGTTACTAAATACTGTACTACATAGGCATAATGCATGCACACTGAGTGTATAATAAATGTTATGTTAAAGTGAAAATCTTGCTGACCTCCTACGGTCGACTTCCTCCTACACTAACAGAAGTCACATTGGTTTAATAATACTAGTGTTCTTCCTCCTCCTTAATGCCAGAGCCGCCTGTGCGGTTCAAGCAGCCTCTCATTGATCTAGAGGTATGGGAACGGGACTTGGCTGTTCTCGAGTGTGAGGTTCCAGAGGACTCTGTTCCCATCACATGGTATCTGGAGGACAGACGACTGCAGCCAGGGGCCAAATATGGGATGGAGGAGTGGGGCACAAAACGGCGACTAACCATCCGTGACATTGCAGTCGACGACGATGGGATTTACCTCTGCGAGATGCCCGACGGGGGGAGAAGCATTGCGGAGGTAGCTGTGAAAGGTAAATCACAGAATCACAAGATAAAATCACTTTATTTGCAAACTACAATAAAATACAGGAATTTATCTTGGTGGCATTAGTGTGAAGACATATAGACATATCACTTGCATAGTGACTCATTTGGTACAGGGATACCAGGACCTCACAAGAGGACAGGACAAAACATACAGTAGTCAGTAGACTTTGTGGAAAGTCTACTGAAATTCAAGTCAATGATATAGACTGGAACTGTTATTATTTCATGGTACCATGTAGTCATACCAGTTTTAAATATTAAAACCGATGATCCTGAACCGATGATATAATCATGGTCATAGTTCCCTGATACACTGGTACTTTACTGCATATTTTCCCCTTTCAAAATGTTAGAGAGAATTCTGGACATCTCTTTCCCTACTCAACCACTGGTGTGAGTTTGGGAGCTGAAGCACCACTTGTCTTCTTTCACCAAGAATTGTTGTGTTGTTGACTGAATTTGATTTGACAGCCTCCATTTACTATCACTTTCAATGTCTCTACTTCCAGGCACAATTATGCGGAAGCTTCCAAGAAAAGTGGATGTCTTAGAAGGAGAAAATGCTGCTTTTTGCGTTGAAGTGGAAGAGGAAGAGATGGATATACACTGGTACAAAGACAGCATAGAGCTGCGTGAAACGCACCAGACCATCCTGAAATCTTTTGGCCGAACTCACATCCTGGTTTTCGTCAACACAATGCCCCAAGACTCTGGCATTGTGACTTTCTTCGTAGGCAGATCCAAGACTTCCGCTCAGCTGAGGGTGAAAGGTAGGGTACATCTTTTGTGTTTTATAGCATCGCAAAGGCAACATTTTTTTTTACTTTTGGAATTGAACCATCAATCATTTCTATCCAAAAGGAGAATATGCCCGCAAGTACAAGCGTGATGGTTTTCTCATTTGTTTCAGCGGCCAGACATTGTCCTCCCAGTTGTCCAGTGGGTGTACAGATCAACACAGAGCGTGCTAACGCTGCTCTTCTCTCCTGGGTTCCTGCTCAGGACTCACGAAAGAATCCCCCCTCTGGATATGTGCTTGAGAGGCAGGAAGTGGGCACTGGGTCACAGGAGTGGCTACAGTGCCTGACCACTGACTCCGCCACCTCTGTGGAGATCCTTGGTGACAGCGTTCCATGTGAAGCTGATTATCGATTTCGCATTTGCAGTGTGAACAAATATGGCAAGAGCAACAATGTTGAGTTCCCAAGAGCAGTTCACCTGGGTAAGTCAAGCCCAATCGTGCTAAGTTGTCATATACTCAAGAAGGTTGACACCATATGTGGATAAAACTGATTTTCTCTTCCAGTCCCAGTGACCAGAATACAAGCGCCTCTACAGGATGCCTTGGTGCCAGAGGGACAAGACGCCTGCTTCTCCATTGAGCTCTCTGCCTCGGTCATTGGGACGTGGTTCTTAAACGGTACCCAGCTTCAGGAGGAGGAGCGTTATTCCATGCGTCGGTCACGAACACACCAATCTCTTCGCATCCGAGGAGTGCGTGAAACAGACAACGGAGCTGAGATTACCTTCATTGCCTATGGCATTCGCGATTCTGCAGCATTATACATTCAAGGTATGTATTAGTCACGTTCGCAAAATTGTTTTGGCAACTCAAGCTTTTCTGAAATGTATACATGAGATTTTTTTCCTCATGATATCTTAATGGAACATTTGTGGGATAAACATTAAAAATCACAGGGATCAGAAAATGTTATTACCTCACAAAAAACACGATCACTGTAAAAGTTTGCATGGCATTGACACACATGGCAAAGACAACACTTATGTATAACTCAATAACATTATTCTTTATGAAAAGCGATAATCAGTCAATCTGTTCTCATACAATGTTCGTATGATATCTTACGAAAAGTTATGCAACCTTGATTGGTACAATGCCTACACATTGATTCGTTCTATACTATTGGAAGGCCAACCACATAACCTATCACTGCCCTAAATTAGCTTTCGTGTAGCTAACGTTAAGGTTAAGGTTAGGTTTGGGCAACTAAAACAACCTGGTTAAGGTTAGGCAAATAAAACAACCTGGTTAAGGTTAGGGTAATGCTATGGTCATCGAACAACTGCACATTATATTTTTACACAGTAGAAACCTTCATTGTATGAGTCAGAATGTGGGCTGCTGGAGTTAAAGGCAAGGGTATACACCCACCCCAACATCCACACTACTCTCCTACTACTCTCCACAGCACTATTCCTATGTTAAACTACTGCCTCTTTCACACAATTCCTACAATATCCTATGAAATGATGGTGCATTACTTTTTCTAACTATAACTACAAATTTGAGAACAGGCTGAATCAGTGATGTAAAAATTCCTCATCGTTTTTCCGAAATTTGCAGCTCCTCTTGTGAAGTTTTCGCCACTGTCAGAAATGGATCGTAATAAATTTGTAGAAGTTGGAAATCCCATTGTGCTCTACTGTGAGCTGTCAGACCCTGCACCTCCAGTGCATTGGTACAAGAATGGGGTGGAGTTACAAACGGTGGAGGGTCTTCATATCCAATCAGAGGGCACCATGAGGAGAATTGTCATCCAATCGGCAGAGTTCTCACATTCGGGAGTGTATTGCTGCGATGCCATTGATGATGTCATCAGATTCAATGTGGAAGTAGAGGGTGAGTGGCAAGTGCTTCTTGCAAAAGTTATGTAATTTCTTTATTGTGACCTTTTTACTTTTTTCTGATCTTTTTGCTCAAACATATGTTTAATCTTGCCTTATGAAGTCTGGCACATAAAAACAAAGAGTAAATTAGTCATAAAAACAGCCATGCACACTTAACAACCGTCATAATATTTAAACATCCATAGCCCCACCTGTGAGGTTCTCAGCAATTCCAGATGCTGAGAGGAACAAGATCATCCAAGCAGGCTGCTGCATTGTTTTACAATGTGAGCTCTCAGATCCCTCTGCCCAGGTGCACTGGTACAAGGATGGGTCCAAGCTCCTTCCTCAAAGTGGAGTCGATATTCTAACAGACGGCGTGGCAAGGACATTGATTGTCCAGTCTGCAGATTTTTTCCACTCTGGGTTATACAGCTGCAAGACAAAGGGTGACACCATCATGTTCAGTGTGGACATCAAAGGTGACTTGAAGTTTTACTTTAAGCGTATGAAAAATTAATAAGCACTCTCTCAGCAAAGCTACTAACTATGATGACACACTTGTGTGTTGCTCTTCTTCTTGCCACTTAATAAAAGTGCAGCTATAATGTCCCCTTTATACAATTACAATACAGCATGTTAGCAATTTTGAATTCATGAAATTTAGCTCATGAAATCCTTATTAATCATTAGGAGTGGCATGTAAGGTTGGCTTAAGGTTGATCTAAGATCTAAACATATTTATAGCTCCACCTGTGAAGTTCTCAGCTATTCCAGAGGAAATGAGGACCAAGTCCATCGAAGCAGGCTGCCCCATTGTACTACAGTGTGTGGTCTCAGATCCCGAGGCCCACGTTTGCTGGTACAAGGGTGGGATGCAGCTCATTTCAAACTTGTGTTGCCCTCTGAGTGGATTAGAAATCCACTCAGGATCCACTGAGGATCCACTCAGTGGATTAGAAATCCACTCAGAGGGCAACACGAGGACCTTAGTTGTCCAGTCTGCAGAGCTGTCCCACTCTGGTGTGTACAGTTGCACCACAGAGGATGATACCATGGAGTTTCAAGTGGAAATCAAAGGTGACTTTGCACTTTTTATCTTGTGCAATAATAATGTAACCCCACCTACTCTTTGTAGATGCCACTAATACTCTCTGCTTTCTGTGTTTTGAGATTGTGCTCCACACAGAACTGTTAACTAATTATGTTATTACTATTAGTGATCATTTGTTTTGTGGCTGCTGTGGCTCTCCTTGAATGTACTTGAAAATCGCCAGGTCCTTTTCATCTTCTACTCACCAGATCAGTTTTTGCAATTGTATTTAGTCTGTTCTGAATTCCCAATGCTAGCTATACCAGGGAAATTCACAACCATCTTTGAAGATGAGAGAACCAAGTCACTTGAAGCGGGCAGACCTTTTGAACTGGAATGTGAGGTTACAGACTCCACTCGGCATGTCTGCTGGTACAAAGATGGAGTAAAGCTTTTGCCCCAGAATGGGTGGGGCATTCATTCTAATGGCACTTTGAGGAGACTCATTATCCCATCAGCTGAGCTCTTTCACTCTGGGTTATACAGCTGTGAAACCTCTGATGATACTATCCATTTCACTGTGGATATCAAAGGTGATTTTTTTATTTGTTGAATTTTAGAGTAATCTCTAGAGCGTCCTGGAGACTAGCTTCAACTAACATTTACACTATGCATATATGTCTGTGGTGTTTTGTGTGAAGTTGTATCTGTTTTATAAATCATGGGAAAATGATCCTTGAAATACATAATTTCTTGACTGAAAATATGAAACTACTTTTTATGTAATGCTTGAATGTATGAGTTCACCTCTTTGATTCTGGTCTGAGAAATTACAGATTAGTCCATTTGGGAAAGCTGTACCTGTAGCCCTTCTCTTAATCAAAATGTAGTTATGCACTGTAACGTCCAGAATTATAATATGAATATCATCTTTAGCTCCAACGTTGCCATTGTCATCCTCACTGGAGGTTGTGAAGAGCCAGTCACTTGAAGCAACCTGCCCCATTGAACTGCCCTGTGAAATCTCAGACACTGCTGTCCAGGTGTCATGGCAGAAGGATGAAGAACATGATTCCAAAAGTCAGCCTGACTTTGAAATGGAAGACATCAAGAAGACCCTTGTTATTGAACCAACTCACCCCTCCAACTCTGGGACATACTATTGTGCAACAGCGGACGATGTTGCCCAGTTAATTGTACAAAATCAAGGTGACTGTCAAATGTTGAGTTTCTTATTTCAGTTGTAACTAACTTGGATTCTGTAGCTTTTGGATTGGCATCTTATCTGTTACCATACAGAGATAATATATATAAATCTTAGTTATTGAGATTATAATTTTAAAGCCATTTGACAGCATTCAAAATAATTTACACTAAAATTATCCCCCCAATGATTATCTGTAGCGCCACCTGTGACATACCTGCTTGGTCCTGAAGTTGAGAAGACCAAGTCCATAGGAGCATGCTGCCCAATTGTTCGGCAATTTGAGATCTCAGATCCCATTGCCAAAGCCTGCTGGTACAAAGATGGGACCCAGATCTACCCAAAAGGGGAACTTGACAGTGAATCAGAGAGCAGCAAAAGGACTATGCTCCTCCAGTCAGATGGCCTATCCTGTGATGGGAGGTTTGGCTGTGAAAGAACTGGTGATGCGCAGTTTAATGTGGACATGAAAGGTGGTGTTCCACATGCATCTGCAAAATTAAGAATCAGTCAAAAGTATTTAGCTACATACCTGAAGCTATCACCCAGCTCATTGTTTTCTCTTTGGCTTTGTCCAAACAGCAGAACAGTGTCACTCTGGTGATGCGAGTGGTGAGATAGCTGATTCATCTGCCCAATACACTGTGGATGTCAAAGGTGATTTGATATATTTCAACATTAGTCATCCATTTTAACCCAGCATATACATGCCACTAACAACAGTGGTGAATTTTATTGTTAGTTCAATCTCTTGAGGTATCTATAAAATGTATATTTTTTAAAATATATATATTTTTCCATTTCAAAAATGCTTTGAGTCATATTGTCATCCCTGATCTCATATCATTTCCTGCTGTTTTTGGCTCTTAATCAAACATCTGGGTGTTTTATAGCTGCTCTTCATACTAACATATATGTTGTGTCTGTGATGTCATTTTCCATTGTAACAGCCATCTTTTTATGCTTGTAACAAGCAGCTTTCAACTCTTGAAGCCCATCTTATGTCTTGTTCATCACCAAATCATGTCATTCACTTTGCTGCCATGAACCACTCCCCGTTGCAATGACAATGACCTCTTATCAAAAAGGAGAAAATTAATGTACTTTACGGATATTTTTTCAAAGGAATTACTAAAACGTTGGTGCACAGATTCATATTATTACAGTATTGGGAGTCTACTGTAGTGGTAAAAAGGACTGATTGTCCTCAATTTCAGACCAAGTCTGGTCGCCCTTCTTAACTGTTTGTCTTTGCAATGGATTATCCCATAACTTCATGCTAACCCACAATGATGTACAGTTCTATTTTGACAAGAACTATTGAGGCAAACAACTACTGAAAACCTTTCTCACAATGCCTATAGCTACACCACCAAGGCTCTCACCTGACCAAGGGATTCAGCAGAACAAGTCCATTGAAGAGGCTCACCCTGTTGAAGATGACTGCATGTCTTCAAAACCAAATTCTGAGATCTTCTACAGTAAGAGAGGAGAACCTCAGACATATGAAGAACATTCCAGGCAAAAGCCAACTCTTCAGTCAGCATATCAATATAACACTGAACAGCCCAACACTGTCCATTCAGAAGAGCTCTCTGACAGTCAACAAAGAGTAAATGTCTATTCTGGGGAGTGCAGTAATGCTACACAGCCAACAATAGTCCAACCCTGGGGAGCAACATCATTATATACAGCCTACAGAAGCACAAATTGAAGACTTCAGTTACTACATACAGCAAGAAATAGCCCCATCTGACGAGTTTGATAGTCTCCTTCAGACAGCAACTGTCCAATCAGATGAGTTCTACAATTCTGTGCATACTGCAACTGTCCAATCAGAGGAGTTCTTTAACTCCCTCAAGACTGTAACTGTCCAATCAGAGGACCTCCATAGCTCCATAAAGACTGCAACTGTCCAATCAGAGGAGCTCTGTAATTTCTTACGGACTGCAACTGTCCAATCAGAGAAGCTCTGTAACTCCATAAAGACTCCAACTGTCCAGTCAGAGGGGCTCTGTAACTGCTTACAGACTGCAACTGTCCAATCAGAGCAGCTCTGTAACTGCTTACAGACTGCAACTGTCCAATCAGAGGAACTCTGTAACTGCTTACAGACTGTAACTGTCCAATCAGAGGAACTCTGTAACTGCTTACAGACCGCAACTGTCCAATCAGAGGAGCTCTGTAACTGCTTACAGACCGCAACTGTCCAATCAGAGGAGCTGTGTAACAGTTTACAGACTGCAACTGTCCAATCAGAGGAGCTCTGTAACTGCTTACAGACTGCAACTGTGCAATCAGAGGAACTATGTTACTCCCCTCACACAGCATCCCTTCAGTCAAAGGAGTTTTATAACTCGCTACAGGCAGCAACTGTGCAATCAGGGGAGCTCTATAACTTGCTGCAGACTGCAACTGTCAAATCAGATGACCTCTATCACACCGGGAAAACAGTACCTATCCAATCAGAAGTGCTGTATCACTCCATGAAGGAAGTCCAAGCAGAAGACTTTTATCACACCATGCACACAACAGAAGACCAGTTAGACAGCACAATTAACTCTGAGCAAAGATCATCTCCTCAGTCGTCAGAGCCCTATTATGTCAAGCAGACACCCACTGTCCAATCAGAAGAGATCTATCTATCAAGGGCATGTGACAGTCATTGGGGTGACGATGTCATTGCAATTAAGGTGGCTGTTGAAGGTGATTGAAATGGTTAGCATTATCAAATAAGGAAATGGATGGGCACAATGTTGACATTGTGTAAAATCAAGAGATTGTTTATCACAATCCTTGACATTTTGATAATTTCTAGATTTACTTACTCAAATTATTTCATACTAAAAATACTGAAAGTAGTCAATGTGAAACTTTGAGCTTGGGTGGTCTGTGACGTTTGAAAATAGTAAATATATTAGGTCCAAAGCCTAACTAGAATGCATATCTAACAAACAATCCTGTTAAAACACTAATGACATATCTGTGCATTGAGATATCTATTTTAAGGACTTAACGAGTGCTAATTAATTTAAAGGTACTGGCATGACTATTCTCAGTTGTGAGAGGTTTTGCTCTTCTGTTGATTGGAAGCATAGTTTCTGTTGTAGCTAATAACAGTGATGCAATTCTCTCTTGATATCACCTCAAACATCCCCAGCTCCACCTGTGAGAATTTCAACACCTTGTGAGGCTGAGAGGAACAAGTCCGTTGAAGTTGGTGATGCCATAGTGCTGCGATGTGAGATATCAGATCCTAAAGCTCAAGTTACTTGGTACAAGGACGGAATAGAGCTACTTGAAGCAATTGGGCAAGACATGCAGTCAGAGGGTTCCATAAGAACATTGGCTTTCCAATCAGCGATGCTGTCTCATGCAGGGGTTTACAGCTGCAAAACAACAGATGATGCAATGCAGTTTCATGTGGATGTTAAAGGTGATGAAAGTTATTTTCTTATGTTTTGTATATAGATTTTGGTGAGGCTAGATTAGTGCATCCAATTTGCCTTTGCATAGCAAATGAAAACAAAGGGAAACATATTGCCTGGGATAAAGAAAAATTAACCTGAGTAAATAGGCTTTATACATTTCAAAGTTCACTTTTTTGACTGAAAGCAAGCAAACCTTAAGGGAATGTTATAGAACAAATCTCAAGATTCACTTTGCCCTATTATAATGAATGCAGAGTAGCTGTAGTAGCATAGTGGAAAGGCTTTGCTCCCACATCATTAAATAAAATAAATAAATAAAACTACCAGCCTCTGCTTCATTTACAGTCAAACTTAAAGGTTGAGCCAAAACGTATTAACCCTAAAATGTTAAAAAAAAAAAAGACTAACCCTATTTTTTGACCATTTACTGCAACATTATGTCATCTTTAGTAGGTCACTCCAAGTTTAAGAGCTTTTTCACATTTCAAGTTTAACAACTGCACCTTGTGCCATAAACATTGGTTAAAAATTTTGGGTGAGGATAGTATTATAATATGCTGCAATTAAGTCTTCAGTTTCAGGGAATTTTGCTTTGCTTCATTTGGTATATTAACAGTACCTGTTTCATTAACCAATTATATTTTTTATATTCAACCCTGTAGCTCGACTTCTGAAGTTTTCAGCTATATCTGAAGCTGACCAGAAAAAGACTGTCATGGTAGGCTGTCCCATTGTTCTACAATGTGAGCTCTCAGACCCCACTGGACAAGTCTATTGGTACAAGGATGGAACAAAGCTCCTACCTCGAAATGGAGTAGACATCCTATCAGACGGAAATTTGAGGAGTCTAGTTGTCCAATCAGCAGAGCAGGCTCACTCTGGGGTATACCGTTGTGAGACAAAGGATGATGATATCCAATTCACTGTGGAAGTAAAAGGTGACACTCAGAAACTCTCAGGTACCCAATCTGTCTTGCACTGGCAACTAACTATGACAGCTTGTGGTTTATTAATGTTTGGCTGATCACCTAACAAATTGGTTCATTGTTCAGCTCCCCTAATTTGTACCAGGTTTCCCCTGAAGTAATAGTTTGACCAATTTAACTGATACACGTGGTTAAAACAGAGACACAAATGGTTAACTCGGTATGGTGATACTTAACAACCCCAATAACGAACCAATTATGCCCATTTTTATGCTACTTTTAGCTTTAATGAGTAAAAAGACATATTAACTCCAAAACATATCCATTATAAAACACGCAGCTACACTCTGCAGCTACTTTCATTGTGAATGTCAAATGTCTTACGAAGACTAACGTTTAATTGTCTTAATCTTTTTCATTAAGGTAATTAACGGTAATTTCTGTTAACACATCTCCTTTAACTCTAATGAAAGCACTTCTTCATAACTTCCTGCTTATATCTTGCCACCTGTCCTTTTCCTGTCTGTGTATCAAAATTGTGGATAACTTTGAAATTGCACAACTTGATTCTTGCACTTCCTGCTCTTTGGTTGAATGTTTTTCTTTTTATCTTTGTTGAGTCAGGAGTCTTGTGTTCATGTTGTTCTGTCTATTCTGTCTTTATGACATATCTTGAAATTCTTTAAAATTGAATATGTTGGTAATTTGAAATCAGGTCCGAGCATTCATTTTATTAAAATATTATTTTTGCGATCACTGAAACCTGTAGCTCTACATGTGAAGTTCTCAGAGCTTCCAGAGACTGAGAGGAACAAGTCCATCCAAGAAGGCTCCTCTATGGTTCTCCATTGTGAACTCTCTCGTGATCCTACTACTCAAGTCTACTGGTACAAGGATGGGATTAAACTCCTACCACAAAGTGAAATAGAAATTCAGGCAGATGGTCTAACAAGGACGCTATTCATCCATTCTGCTGAAAATACACACGGTGGCACCTATGAATGTTCAACAGTGGATGATACCATCACATTTAACGTGGACATCAAAGGTGATTTATTTATACCCTGAATATAATCTTATTATTATTATTATTATGACAAGCTTGAGTATTACTGCCACAAGTAAACTATATGGTTTACAAATAACCCATACCACATGAGCCATCTTGTTATATGGTGTGAATGGAGATAAATATGTACTCCCTTTTGAATGTTTATGGGAACATGACTGATTGAACGCTGTGTGTTTTGACCAATTTTGAATTTTGAATTCAGTTCTTATTCAAAACCTCACTATTCCCTTCCCTTACATCCCAATACCTTTTAGGCCGATCGCCAAAGATCATGCCAGTCCCGACATCAGAAAGATACAAGTCCATTGCAATTGGTTCTCCAATTATTCTCCAGTGTGAGCTCTCAGACCCCATTGCCCAGGTTTCCTGGTTTAAAGATGAGGTGGAGCTTTTTTCCAAAACTGGCCTTGATATGAAAAGAGATGGCAGCTTAAGGAAGCTAATGATTCATTCCGCTAAGGTCTCTGACTCTGGCCTCTACAGCTGTTGTCTTGCTGAGGATGTTGTGACATTCCAGGTGGAGGTGCAAGGTGATTTTCTTTTATTGCTTTTATTTATAATCTTCAAGGTGTGGGGTGAACATAATTATAGCCTAGCCAAATTACCTTAAATTAAATTCCCCTTCTCTCCCTGCACCGCTTTGCAGAATTACTCTTGAAACCTTCTGACTTCAAGTTGAGACACAGTATTTTTGTAACCCTGTATGTAAATATCTGGATCTCCCAGTATGTACTAAAAAAGACCAAACCAAAATGATTTAATGTGCATGACAATAGCTATATGTTAAATGATGTCTTAACAACAGTGCTCTTCATATCTTTTAAAAAAATAACAGCCACTCCTGTAAGGTTTTCAGCACTTCCAGAAGTCGCAAGAAACAAATTTGTTGAAGCAGGCTGCCCGATTATGCTGCAGTGTGAGGTTTCAAAGCCTTCTGCCCAAGTCTATTGGCACAAGGATGGAGTAGAGCTACTCCCACAGAGCGAACTTGACATCCAATCAAAAGGGAAACTGAGGGCAGTGGTGATTAAATCAGCAGAAGTCAGACACTCTGGAGTGTACAGCTGTGAAGCTGCAGATGACCATATAGAATTCAAGGTGGATGTTGCAGGTGATCTGAGTATTTTGAGTTTTGTCAAAATCACTAACTTGTTTCAATTAATGCTTTGCTATTATAGCAAGCTATAAATGTTCTTTCATAATATCCTAAGCTAATGTATACTAGCAGCCATTTACTTACTTTACTTACTTTCTAGGATTCTGGTGGATACAATAGAATCTGATAGAAAATTTCACAGTGTGGTCATTTGTACTTATAAATAAGTACATAAGGGATCTAAGGTAGTTAAAAAAATAACACCAGTGACTTGCGGGTCCAATGTCATTCTTGCCTTTATAGGTGTGAATACCTCAAACTGTACTTTGAGATACTGTAGGCACTTTATTAACATAAAAAACAAAGGTGACACCACATAAGTTTAAACATGTTTAAAAACAATAGCAGTGATACATCTGCACAAAATAACTGGCAAATATCCCAATAATAGAGAAGAAAAGATCCTGAATTAAGGTTTGTGGTATGAACTATCAAGGCAGGAATAAAAAGGACTCACGTTTCGAAAACACTCATAGTGTCCTGCAGTAAAATGCATGTACAGTAGATATTTAGTTTTAACAATAAAGTCTGATCTTGTAAAAGCAACTAATTTGAAGTTGGAATGACTCAGGTACTACTATACTGAAAGTAATGCCAACTAATAGCTTGAGCGTTTGAAGACTTTAATCATCTTGAACTAAAAGAGTGACTGCACTATGATCCTTGGTATTTACAAACTTCTAAACTTGTATATAGCCTTTGTTCAGTCTGGAGCCAACAGTCAACTTCATAGCCTTTAGCCTGTAAATGCATAATTCACCCAAATTTGTAACCCGTATTGTGGCATGTTGATGTTACCGTATAAAATCTGATTACTACATGTTAATGTTACATGAATTAAAATGCCAATAGCACCAGTTTGGTTCTCAGCTGTTCCAGAGGCTGAGAGGAGCAAGTCTGTTGAAGCCGGCAACCCCGTCATACTGCAATGTGAGATCTTAGACCCCACAAGCCAGACCTGCTGGTATAAGGATGGAATAAAGCTCCTGCCAAAATTTGGAATAAACATCCAATCAGAGGGCAGTAAGAGGACACTGGTTATCCAATCAGCCAAGTCTTCATGCTCTGGGGTGTACAGTTGTAAAACCGATGATGATTCAGATTTCAACGATTTCTATGTGGAGGTGAAAGGTGACCTGAAAGCAAAGCTTTTCCATAGATGCAAACTTTGAGATGCAACTAACAATCTTTTCTTTGCCAGATCATGTGATCCTTGAGCCATGGACATTTTCATTTTAATTTGCTGTTAGAAACTGCCATTCCATTCCTCTAATATGTCGAAGCGAGGAATTCTTGTCCATAAAACTGTCATATTCATCATAACTGATCTTTTCCCTCCTAAATGTCCTGGTTTCATCAGGAAATTTAGATGCTGTTCATTTAATGCTTTACATTTGAGAAGACATTAGAGGACAAAGGCATGTACTATCACGACTCTCCCGTTTTTCCTTGCACAGCTTTTATTAACCTTTTCCCTTTGCTTCAACAGTGGATAGACAATCTTATAGAGACTAGAGATACCTAGACAATCACCATGCCTTGAGATCAGAATGTCTAACCTGTGAAAACCTGGCCTTACAACTAGCGTGTGTGAACATAATAATGAATCCTCCTTTCAACAAACAACTCATTTCTTTTGTATACTGTTTTCTGTAGCTCCACCAGTAACATTTGCTGATATCCCAGAGGAGGACCTTTTCAGAAGCGTTGTGGAACAAGACCAGCTTGTTCTGTCATGCGAAGTGTCAAGGGCTGATGCCATTGTCCAGTGGTACATGGATGGAGTTGAAATGCATCCGAGTGACAACATTACAATACAAGCAGATGGCACCACAAAAATTCTGACCATCCATTCAGCTCAACTGTCAGACACAGGCACATACACATGTCGCGCAGGAGACAGCGCTTTAATGTTCAAGGTTAACATACGAGGTAACAAACAAAATGTCTGGAAAAAACTTTCTGACACGTTTACAGCTATTCATGAACTAACAAACAATGTGACCTGAAAACTGCACTCAAATGCATTTAAATCACCTTTGTTAAAATGTAAAGTAGGTTGTGGGTAATGTTCTAATTTGATGCAATCTTTCTCCGAAGAACCTCCAGTGACGATAGTCTACCCCAAGGAGGATGTCCATCTTGACCGCTACGTCCCTGAGGAAATCATTCTCAGCTGTGAACTGTCTCGTCAAAATGGTATTGTCAGCTGGTACAAGGACGGTCAAAAGTTGCAGGACAGTGAAAACATAAAGCTCAAGATTGAAGGCCCTTATCGAAGACTGAAGATTCTTTGTAGTGGCGTCGAAGACTCTGGAGAATATGTCTGTGATACAGCTGATGATTCAATATTCTTTCACCTTAGTATTACAGGTAAAATCCCTGGACATTGCGTAGATATTATGTAGGTATCTGAATATTGTGATATTTTGTAGCCCAATAGGTAGAGCATTAACCTGCCAAAGTTAGCATTCATTGCTCAATGAGGTCACCCATAATCAAAAACGTATTCAATGACAGTCTTGCAGGTGATCTGCCAAATGGCATGGCATGGTGACAATGGCCCATGACTTGGGCTTATATGTAAGAAGCACCTCCAAGACAACAATGCAAATGTCTTGTAACATTTAATAAACCAATAAACAATGACTAATATGGATTATGGTGGCCTTTTTCAGAACCTCCAGTGCGGATTGTGTCTCCAAGCCAGTCTCAAATGGAACTGTGCCAGCAGACTTCTGAGAGGATGGTACTGAGTTGTGAGATCTCACGGCCCAATGCAGTGGTACGCTGGTATCGAGATGGACTCGAAGTAGAGGAGAATGACAACCTCATTCTAGAGGTGGATGGTGTCTACAGGAGACTTATTATACCTGAGACCACTGTCAAAGATTCAGCGGAATATGTGTGTGATACTGCTGATGACTCCATGACGTTCTTTGTAAACATAGCAGGTACAAACTTACTTAAAAAATACATTATGACAGAGGGAGGGCTGTTTTTTTCTTTTCTTCACTGAACAAATTATCTTTGACGCATGCATCACTACATATAACCATTTTTTATACAAATTTCCTTCATGCACAGAGCCACCTGTTCGCTTTGTGCGTCCAAGGAAGATGGCAAGCGGCGTAGAAACATTTGTTGGGGAGACTTTGGTCCTAGACTGTGAGGTTTCCAGATCGAATGCTGAGGTCACTTGGAAGAAGAATGGAGAAGAAGTAGAAGATTCCAGACATGTCACCATCCTTGAGGATGGTGTCATGCGCCAATTAACCATTCACTCACTAACAATAGAAGATGCTGGGCAGTATGTCTGTGATGCAAAGGATGATGTCATGGATTTCCATGTAAAAGTGAAAGGTAAGTAATCATATATGAAGTTAGATCCACCATTTGATTGCATTAGAGTGAAACTGTTCATTGTTACTGTTTTTAAATACCGAGCAATGACCAGCAGGTAATGTTTTTTGTCTAAAATGAGGTTTTGGACTGAAACCACTGATATGTACATATTCATGTGATTCTGTTACAACAGCTGCCTCCCGTTCAACAGCTTGTTTTTCTGCTGATTTTTAGAGTTGCCTGTGAAAATCCTAGGAAAAACTGATGCAAAAACAGAAAAACAGTTCTTGGTATCAGATGATATAATTTTAGTGTGCGAGCTCTCAAGATCGAATGCCTCAGTCAACTGGTACAAAGATGACCAGCTAATTGATCACAGTGGGCGGTATTGTAGTGAAGAGCAAGGAGCCTTCCGGTCATTGGTTGTCCTTAATGCTGGGCTAGAAGATTCTGGAGAGTACACCTGTGATGCAGTTGATGATAAGATGGTGTTCTATATCACTGTCAAAGGTAATCACATTACAAAGCAATACATTGCAATTTTAGCTATCTTGAAAACGTGTCAGTGTACACTTCTTACTTGAGTCATGTAGTGTCCAGTGTTGTTTATTAATGTGTACCATTTCGGCTTTGCAAACCAAATATCCCTCAGGACAACAAATGGTATCATGCCTTGTATCTTGTATCTTTAGAGCTTCCAATAAGGATCATTGGAAACTCTGGCAGCCCGGAACATCATATCCTGGTAGTGGGAGATGACCTAATTTTGGAGTGTGAGGTGTCGCAGTCAAATGCCTCCGTTCAGTGGTTATGGAATAACAAGTTACTGAAACCAGACACACATATCACAATTGACAGCTATGACTTTGTGAGGAGGCTTGTCCTCTCTGGACTTCAGCCGTCAGACTCTGGAGAGTATATATGTGACGCCATTGATGACAAAATGATAACGTATGTTGAAGTCCAAGGTAAGATTCAAATTATTTCTAAAAATGTTTGTGTCAGCTTTCATTGTTTCTATAGTTTTTGTTTGAGGAACGTGTTTCATGTGTTCATTTCCAAGGCATATTTCCTTTTAAATCTCTTTTCTCTCAGAGCCACCAGTCAAGTTTGTGAATAAACAAGCAAATACTAACGTCTCTGCCTATGAAAATGAGAGAGTTACACTATGTGCCATCGTAAGCCAAGAGAGAGCTAATGTCCGGTGGCTGAAAGATGGCCGATTATTGAACGAAGACAACATCCACATCTCTAGTGAGGGTAATACCCACAAGCTCACCATTAATCCTCTGCAGCTGTCAGATGCTGGAGAATATGTCTGTGACGTTAACACAGATGAGATGTATTTCACTGTTTTTGTCAAAGGTAAATTATAGATACCTATTCCTAGACATATTCACATATTTTGAATATTTTACTTGCATAATAAAATAACTAATAATATTCCTTTATTCTACTATTCTACTATCTACTTTCTATCAGAAATTAAAGTGACATTCATCAGACCTTTGGAGAATGTTGTGGCTCTGAAGGACAGCAGCCTTACATTGCGATGTGAGATCAGCAAGCCCAAAGGAGATGTCCAGTGGTTAAAAGATGGCCAGGAGATCTCTGCAAATCGTCGACATACAATAAGGGCACAAGGTCGAGAGCGAAGCTTCACTATCCACCAACTAGTGGATGAAGATGCTGGAGAATATGCCTGTGAATCCATAGATGACAGGACCTTGGCCACTGTCAGTGTAGAAAGTAAGTACATTAAAACACTTCCAACTTAATAAGCACAATCACGCAGATAAAGTAAAAAAAAAAACATCTCCCACTACCATGAACCTCTTATGGTAAGTCAGAAGGAGCAAAATACAGAAGTTCAAATTTAGGGTGCCAAGAATCTAATTCAACTGAACTTTTTGCCTTCAGCCTCTCGCAATGTCGAGTTCATTGCAGAGCTACATAACATCACAGTCTGTGAAGGGGAAGATGCAATATTTAAGTGTGTGGTTTCACCAGAGGACACTCAACTGGTGTGGCACCTGAATGGCAAGCCAGTAGCACGGAATGAGCGGTCTGTCATTTCAAGCAATGGACTGTGCCACATGCTCTGCATACACAACTGCCAGGTTTCAGATAGCACCAGAGTGACAGCAAATGCAGAGGGGGTGGTATCTGAGGCAAACCTCCAGGTTCAAGGTGGGTTTTTGTCTCATCCATTACCACTATCAGGCCCCCCAGGATTCCGTGATCACATTTTTTTCGTAGAAAACTGGATGGACAGCGGAAAAATAGAAAAACCACAGAATCATACAGAAAATAGCCCATAATTATCTGCGATTGGGTGTCACCATTGATAGATGTCAGTAGGGGCCTACTTACTTCTAGTGTGCAGCCCTGTGTGTTTTTCCTGCTTCACAGCTTTACTGCTATGCACATTGGCCATGGAGCGATTTATTCAACCTGTGCAGTCCAAGTCAAAGGTTAGAAATATCTCTGCTGCCCAAAGAGCCTAGTCTCCTACTCTCCAGATCTCGATGAGGATGGTGGAAAGCTCTTTTGTACAGTATGCAGTAGGGTGGGTCGGTTGAATGGGTCAGTTGAATCCAGCCCTCTGATTGGTCGATAGCTGTGGTATATATCCTATATACCACGCTTAACATGGCAAGCGTTACATATTACTCTGGCCTAACGGGGAAAAAACGGAAACATTCTATGCAGGTCAGACATTAACTTTGGTCGTTGCTTCAGACTAAAAGTTTGCAAAGTCGTTGCAAAAGCCTAATTTGAGATTTTCTTTTTTTTTTACTGTGGAAGCCTGGAGGGCCTGCACTATGATGTTAATTTTCATGATGGATCAGACCAGTCATATTTGTTTGTTGTGTCCCTGGAATTCTATATTTTCATAGTGCCTGCACCATTACAAATATTTTATTTTATTTTATTATTTATTTATTATTGCTACTCAGTCACCTAATATCTCCCCAGTTGTTACAATAATGTTAATCCACAACGGGTTTATACTATTCCCAGAAACACTGAAAGTGAACATGAAAGTAAGGGATAAACAGTAAGTTTTCTAAATGCCTGTCTACCATTAGTGCCACATCAGCGTATATGTGATAAATAATAACCCCTTCAGACAAGCTTAAATTGTTGAAGAGGCGCCTTTGACGGCTAGCGCTTAGCAGCTTCTCCTGTTAGAATTCCTCTGATAACTGACAGAGACAAGTGGCTCAGTGGGTTGGGGGGGGGGTGACACAGTAGGAGGCAGGGCTACTGAGAGGTTGCTGTCCTCTCTCTGTACTTGAACTTGTGATGTAACATTCCTGATTTTGTTTGATGAAAATACTTTAAATTGTATTTTGTTGCTTCCACATTGCTTTTATTTTGGAAAAATGTTTGGGCTTCCAAGTTTCTGAACAGTATACCATATAATTACACAGCATTAGCCCTTTAGCCCTCAAACTAACTGGAAACATATAAAAGCACACACTGAATAGTCAGTGTGATAGATACTGCTGTCCAGTAATTCTTTGCATTCATGTTCAGAGCAACAGGTGTTGTTCACCAAAAACATGGCGGCTGTTGTGGCAGAAGAGTTCAGCGACGCAACTCTAGAGGTGGAGGTGAGTCTGAATTCGGGAGAGGTTCAGTGGATGAGGCAAGGGGTGCTGATCCACCCTGGAGCCAAGTATACCCAGAAACACAAAGGCCAGAAACACAGTCTCACCATCCACAAACTTGTCATGTCTGACCGGGGAACCTACAGCTGTGAAACCCTCCATGACCGCACACAAGCCCAGCTCACCGTGGAACGTGAGTGCACACGTGTTCTCACTATGCACTGTTGTTGTTTGTTTACCGCCGTTGCCGATGACCCAGCTTCTTGCACACTCTCCATCGTTGTTGCTTCTGAAGGCAAACTCAATTAACTGAGTAGGAGTAATTTGAGTGACGGGGGTTCTGGGGTGGCACTCGTTGTACTGGAACATGATGGGTACAAACAGGTGATTGCCTAATAGTCCAAGCTGACTTTCAGGCTGAGGTTTCTGTATTGACACAGGAGCACTGGATCCCTGATAATTTCATTAGGCATGTCGGATGCAAATCAGATTGGGGTTTTAAAGGAAGTGCTTGTTGAGTAACTATTTACCTGTTAAGAGTTACAATTACATTTACAAACAAACATGTACACCTTACTTTTTCAGGAGAAGCTAACTCTACACCCTATTAAGACCTATTAGTATTGGCATCTTCTAGCGATTAAGACATACTTGTGTGTGTTTTTCTTTGTGCATGCTTCTTTGGTGTCTTAGTTCTGTGATCTGCAGGCTCGTGGGTGAGTTAGGGGCTGTCCTTTCAACACTAGTGTGGGTGGGAAGGGGAAAGTCTGGACTTCAGGCTGCTGTTGGCACCTCCTATGAATTTGGATCTCCTCTCATTGCATCTAAATTTACTCCCTGGCCTTCAAAACTAAGGTTGTTGTCATCAGGTCTCCAAAATAAACACTTCTTTTTCCACAGGGAAAGCTTGTCTGTGTTAGAATAAGTGAAAAATGTTGGCAGTTTCAAAGCAGGCTTTTGTATAAAGCCCTGTATTCAAATGACAAAAATATCAGCTTGTCCATGTCTGCTAACTTGTATTGTTAAATATCAGTCTGCCACATACAAACTGCAAGCCTTTTCTGTAATATAGAGCGGATTCCATATTTGCTCAGTGTTAAAGTGTAATCAAAATGCTCATATATTTTGGTCAGTGTCTGAAACATAAGCATTCTGCTACGATTGTTTGGTTTTCAGCGCATTGAAAAGTATTATTACCTAAAAAGTTAAAGTAGGTAGCTAGAAGTACTATAACCTGTTTGGTTATTTTATTTATGTTTATTTTTACACTGTTTTGCAATTTTCCCCGCAGCACGAAAAATCGCAATAAAGAGAGGCCTGACTGACATAGGAACCACGGAGAGAGAAACGGCATCTTTCGAGGTGGAATTGTCTCATGCCAATGTCACGGGCACCTGGATGAAAAATGCAATCCAGCTTAAGCAGACGAATCACTTCCGTATGAGTGCCAAAGGAAAAGTCCACAGCCTCACTATTTCCAACCTATCAGTAGAAGACACTGGCACCTTCATGTTCTGTGTAGATAATTTGAAGACAGCTGCAAGGCTTGTTGTGAAGGGTAAGTCATTTTAAAAAATCATAATTTTGCAAATGTGTCAAAGTGACAGACACCATTATTTGAACTTACCATGATGACAATGTAAAAGGGACTTTGAAGCAAAGCCACCAGGTAATGATGATATGGCACAAGATATAGGCATCGTATACAGTAGAGAATATGAGAGTCCTGTGCCAAATTTGACATCGTTTTTTGCACTCCAAACAGTTCCAGAGAGTGATGAAATATTGTATGTTGTCTATTGCGATGCATTTTAGTTTGATTTGAGGAGTAGTCTTAGAGATAATTTACTTATTAAATGGCAAATTAACAATCACCATGATGGCATGAGTCCTAAAAAGCTAGACAATCTATTGGGCGTACTTGCATTTCTAAATTCAATGTCCAAAATGATGTTGCCTCCATTTCACCAACCACACTACACTGTTGGCATACGCCCTCCATGTCTAAAGGTTGGGCACCTCTGATATAAGACAAATTACAAATAGGCCATTACATTGCAATATCACCACAACATAATTTTGCCATACTACTTTTATTGTGACCTCAAACTGGTGGCTAAAGGCGTCCACTCAGAGTAAATCCAATGCCAGCAGAGGCTTGATAATAGAATGGAGTGACAGCTCTGCTACTGTTGCCTCTATCCAGGCTCACGTTACAAATACAAAATAGCCAAGCACGACCCCATGAAAAGAGGTAGCTCTGTTCAGTCGTTTCTGTCAGACTGTAGTTTAACCTCACGCTGTAAGATAATCCTCTCCATGCCAAGTCATTCAGTATGCCTCATCCCTTTGAGCTGGGGGTTGAAACACTGTGGGTGACACTGGATGAAAATGTCATCACGGTAAATTACAGTCCCCGTAGCTTAAATATAGGCTACTGTTTGAGCAGCATATGCATCGTGCATTCCATTTCTTTATTTTATTTTATAAACCTTTATAAAAAATATTTGTACCTAATTTATTTGTGCATCCGTGTGCATACATCAACCTTTTCAGTGTTTTAGTGTGCATAACTGATTTATGTTTCTTTCCCACCAGAGCCCTCTGTGACAATATTTAGAAATCTGGAAGACGAGAAATTTCCTGATGGGGCAATTATATCAATTGAGTGTGAGCTGTCAAGACACAACATAGATGTGAGATGGATGAAGGCAAGTTTCCAGTTTTGTTTTTCTAAATCACATACAATACGTTCCAACAAAAAATCCAGAGCGCAGATTTAGAGCCCCTTCTGAACAGCCAAAACCAGTAAAACCTTTATTCCAACGGCCATTGAATCATTGAACAAAGGCCTCCAGACCCCCAGCAGCTGAAAATAAGATTTTGGACCAGTTAAGTTCAAGTCAGGTCTACAGTAAAAACACATTTCTGTTCAGCTGTCCTTGAATTGTCTTGATTGTGTGCTGATGTCCTTTTACCAGACTGGAACCATAATGAACAAGAATTCACTTGATCAGACAATCCATTATCTTTGTGAGATAATTAAGTACAATTTAATAATACATTTAAGTTGAATGTGTGCTCTATTCATCTTCAGGATGGGGTTGAGATGAAGCCAGGCAAGAATCTGCGCATTTATGCGATGGGAAGGAAACGCTTTCTTCAGATCATGAAATGTGATGTCGGTGATTCCGGCACATACACCTGTGATGCTGGAGATGCTTCTACATCCTGCACTGTTGATGTCTACGGTAAAGTCTACTTTAATAATTTGTTTTCACTATCTTTATGCTAGTGGGAGCCCAATATGTTTTCTAATATTGTCTGGCTCAGCCTTAACAAGATAGTAGTGTTGCACAGTATACCGGTACTAGTTTTGAAAATGTTACTACACCAGCATTTTGAAAAATCTATATTTTTTTACTATACGAATGCCGATTTGATGTGGTTAACAGTGCTGACAGCAGTGGCATAACACTATTGGTGTGTGTGTGTTATGGAAACAGCCCAGAGTGAGTGAGGGAGTGTATGTAGGGTAATGTGAGCCGCAGTAAGCGTGTAGGGTGTTGAGAGAGCATTGGTAGAGGCACGGACCGTACGCATTTTGTTCAGCTACTCGTTTTGTTCAGAATAACCCATTGTAACTCATTGGGAAAGAGGGGGCCGGAAGTGAAATATGGTGATATTTTGGCTTCAAAATGGAGGAAAAAGGCAAGCCCCAAGGCACATCAGCTGCTGTGCAAGCGCTGCTTTGAAGTGTGTGTGCAAGTAACACGTCCAATCTGAATCTGGCTAAACATTTGTCAGATAAACACCCTGACCTTTTTAAGAAATTAAAGACCAACAGACCATAGTTGACTAGTTAACTCCCCCGTTATGTCCATGAAATAAATCAATTAACGCGTTCATGCATATGGCCCAAGCTAGCATACAAGTCTTCATAACATCCCCTGTACCCACAGCAAAAATACCCATACATACATCACTAGCTAAGACACAATTGTTCTCATACAGACAGATTTGTCCATTGTCCATGTGTGTTTTTAGACTACAAACATGAAATGTAACAAGCTAGTTAGCTGGCTGCCTAGCATCTCTACTGCTAGCGTAATTTAATTCACTAAATGCACTAAATTTGTGCATAGATTATAAAGAGAGGATATTGTTCCTATGCATTTGTCAAGTTATAGCATATCAGGTGCATTACTGTTTCAGAGTGTTCAGATGTTTTCCAGCCTCCTTACAGGCTGATTAATGTCTATCATAGCCTCGCTGATATGAAATGATACTGCTTACCTTCTAGACTGGTGGTTTGTCGCCTCAGAGGTTGTAAGGAAGCCTTGAAAAAGTTGACCGCGGGGGCAAAAATACAGACAAGCGAGCCGCTCTGAGGCAGCTGTTCACTAATTGATATGGAAATGTGATGAATGGCTCTTGTTGGGTAAAACGCTGCGGTTTGATATAAGGTAAAACCATAACAGTGCTGGCTATCCGTGATAATGCCTTGCCAATGAGAGTCACTGACACAGCAGAGTGCCTTGCCTTCACTGGCAGCCACTATTACAAATCAATGAGCTCTGCTGCATGGAGACGTAGTGCAGCATCAAGTCTATCCATCAAGTCTACAGATGTTACTGCAAATTACTGTCCCTAATGAACCATGAAAAATAAACATGATTTACACTTCCCACTTGATGTTAATTTATAGAAATTGACAGAATTATAATTACTGGTGTCATTAATTATCGGTCTGTTGTATTAAAATGACCAAACTGACAATATTACAATTATTGTATAATTTGATAAAATGTTAATAATTAACAAATACTATAATGACATATAATGACAACATGCAACATGCACGCTACCACCTGACAATGTCGCCAAGTTAAGTCGTCGCAATAAGTCTTGGTTGTAATGTCTTAATGTAATGTCACAAAACTTTGGTCGTCTGATTATGTTGTGGCGACGTAATGTGGTTAGCTGGGTAGCTAATGAGAGCAGAGACCCATCAGAAACGTCTTTGAAGAGGTAGTATATTGTAATGCAAAATTGCAATGATAATGCTACTTTTGCTTTTATGTCTTTGCTTTTTTGCTTTTCTGAGGGGGAGTGGGGGTTTCAAAACAGATAGTAGTGGCAAGGCCGATTCTTTTAACTAACTCAATTCTTTCAGATTATCTGACAGTAGTAAAGGATTAATTCGATTCACATTTGTAAAAGATTGAAAATTTAAACAATATCGTAGCCAACAACACTTGATTAAGCCCATTTTTGGAGAGTAGCCAGACAACATTTAAGTCATTGCCGAGGTAGGCAGATAACAATTGTCTCTAATCACCAGTATTGAGTCGGTATTGATCAATAACCCTATCAAATCCCTGCAGATATATTATGATCATTTTGTGTCATGGAACAGTAAAATATCGTACTTATTGCACCTTAAATAGGAGGCACATACCTCACACTCACATTGCCGGATAACCGCCGTCCTCTCTGTTACTGTTAGCTACTAGCTAGCTGCTCCTCTGTAGCTGCTAATTCCATGTTAGCTGTGATAACTTGCTCTTGGTCGTCACGGTTAGTTTAGTCTGGTCATTTGAAGAACTTAGGAAGAACTCCAGTACTGTATGTCTACTGTGTAAGATTAGCTTAAGTACAATATTTACACCTAGCTAGAGAAGTTAACATTTGCTGCCCAAATCCCTTGCCCAGTGCATCCTCTCAATCTTCAGACAGGTTGCCAGGCTGCCAGCAAAGTGTCCAAAAACTGCTGCAATGAATTAATTCAAGGATGTTCTTAACTGACTTTCATCTATAACACACACAATAAATCCTTTGACTGTGTAAATTGACCTGAAGAGAAAATATGCTATTAAACTTATATAAAAAAAGGCTGATTAACCCCATAACGCCAGTTGCAAGTGCAAGTACTAATATTAGCATTAGTATTAGTATGTTATAGCATGAAGAAGTGTAAATGGCATTCTCTGTGAAGCTCCTTTTGTAAGATCAAAGGGGCCTGCCTGCTGTCCCTGCAAATATAGCACAAGACTGCCATCTGTCAGGGATCTACCAACACAATCTGTCCTAGAGTCATGCCATTGCAACCTTTAGGTGATGAAACATCTCCAAATGCTCCCTCTGTACAAGTCCAGGTTACTTTTATTGCCATGTAGCCAAGGCAGAGGACTTGATATTTACACTGATATTTGCGCAACATATAGACACAACAATAGAAAGTGAAACACTGCCATACACATAAACACATACAGAGGCAGTAAAATTAAATTAATTTGAAGATGGGGAAGAGGAGCACATGGATCTGACATGGTTTGGCTGACGGCTGTGGGAGTATAAAACAATATAATGTGAAGGTGCACTGCCTCCTGTCTGTAGGAAAAAATAAAGATTTTCTGATTGTTTTGAGTTTTTAATTTCATTTCGAGATATTTTGTTCGGTAAGAGGTTCCCACATGAAATACCCTGTAATGTAATCTCTCTTGGCAGAGCGTGAGCTGCTGATACTGCAGGGCCTAGAGGACCTGGACATCCAGGAAGATCAGAATGCCGTGTTCGTTTGTGAGATCTCGGTAGAGGATGTGCCAGGGGAATGGTACAAAAATGGAGAGAGGATACAACCCACTAGCACCATCAAGATCCGCCAGGAAGGTCAGCTGCCAAGCCTCAAAAACTTTATTCACATCTATACTGACGACATCAAGATAGAGGTCTATACTGCTCTGACATTTTACAATACATCCAAGTTTAAAAGAAAACTGAAAGAGGAAACACAAAACACTGATCCATGAACAGGGAAACAATGTCTGTTCTTAATTGTTTAGGGTTTAATGGTTTAGAGAAACAAAATGTATCAGTAGTTGCTGATATACAAGTTCAGTAATGTCAGTTGATATTATCAGTGTACTTATTTATCCTCATTTATTTATCATAAATTGTTATCATTATTATTTCAGGGACCAAACATTTTCTTCTCATGTGCAACGTGCGAGGAGAAGACTCTGGAGAGATCAAGTTTGTTGCCAGACACATAGAGTCTACAGCCCGCCTGGAGGTGGAAGGTATGACAGGAGTACAATATAATATGATTTTTTTTTCAATATTTCATTTAAAGTATGTAGTAATGTTGAATGATTTAATTGCACTTGTATAGTCTGTTATTTTATTGTTGTTTACAAATGGAGACAGGATAATTACTATAATCACGGTTGATGATTAAATTGTGTGTCACTGTAAATCAAAAAAACTGTTGAGATAAAGTTAGAAAATTGTCTCTAAGTCTGTAAAAAAGATGTGGAATAAAATTATTTCTTAAATTTCTGAAAGATAAAAGGCTATAAAGATGATTCGGCAAAAAATGACTGGTAAACAGTTTATAAAATCTGGTAAAAACAATAAAAAGTGATCCAGGTATTGTGCATCGATTCTGTCTCCTGATGATACATGAATGTAAAGTGGAGTTTATCGTTTTCAGAGCTTCCCGTCAACATTGTGAAGCCTCTGCAGGACAAGACGGCCCTCGAGAAGAGCCGCGTGATCCTCGACTGCACGGTGTCCAACCCCAGGTGTAGCATTCGCTGGTACAAGAGGACAAACGTCATCCTGCCGTCTGAGCGCTTTGAGATCTGCAGTGAAGGCTGTTATCGTAAACTGATCATCCAGCAGGTGGCGCTAGATGATGAAGGCACATACAGTGTGCAGGTCGGAGAATATACATGCTCAGCACACCTGACAGTAGAGGGTAAGAGAGTTTATGACACACTTAATTGCACTTTATAGTTTGCAGATGAACTATATTTCATACAGAATGTATTAGAGATAGATTCACAAGCCAACCTAGACTAGATAGACACAAATCAGGCTCTGAGGAAGACATGTAGCCAAAACCTCAGCCTTTTATTGGTCCCAGTTCATTTCTGCTGTATCTTTTGCTTAGGAAAGTCATCTTATATTGATGGTTATATCAAGTCATCTCACGTTTTCTGGATAATAAGAAAATCGTTTTTAATTTGTTTCACTTCACAAGCTGATTTTGTCTAAGAAGCTTTTATTTTATCTATCTTAAAGGACCAGACAGAATTCTTGTCTGTGAGTTTCTATATACAGGGGTCCCACAGTCATGAAAATCCTGGAAATGTGTTGGAAAATTGTAAAATATCATTAAACATTTTGAAAATGTTTCAATAATGATACTAAGTTTATCATTTTTGTAAAGTTGAAAATAAGAGTAATTTGGAAAAATACGACAAAAATGTCATAGCATTTATAAAGATTCCTTTTATACATTACACAGCAGTAGTACAGTCATGAAAATCCCAAAGTTATAGAAAGATAGTTTTGTAAATTAACTGTAAAATAAGTGTGGGAACCCTGTATAAACTACTGCTCTTGGTATGATGTGTTACATTTATCATACTGCCACAACATGTCAAAAGTGTGTTATGAAATAACCACGGTAATGGGTGACAGAGCAGCATGGCCACAAGACTGTTAGTTGGTGCATCGTCCTCACAGAGTGGAGCGACCCATAAATAAACTCATAGCTCCATCTACTGGCATAATAACATTAACACACTTTTCTCTACTGCTAGTCAAGGACAATTACACCAGGGTAATTACTACTATTTTTGACATGCAGGTTCCCCTTTCACTCTTCACTCTTTACTCTTGAGAGTTAAAGTGATCCTTGTGTTTTATTTTTCTGATCGTGTATCTTCGATCACCTGTCAATCAATCAATCAAAACGTTGTTTTCCTTGGATTTTCTGTTGATGGAGTTTTAGTTTCTGTAGGTGGCGCTCTTTTCTTTACCTGTTCAGCCACGGTGGCTATTGCTGCTCATGCTAACTACACAGTTCTTCTTCTGTTTATTCCAAACAAACCAGAAACGTACAGCGCATCACTTCCTGTGCACCAAAGGATTTTTCTTGTGTTTAGAACAGCTTTCATGAACTAGCTGGAGGTTGAATCACTATTGAGTAATAAAAGAGATTTAAATGAAAATGTCACAGATTATCACTGTAATGCTCCGGACCAATATTGGGCATCTGTGTCTCCGCAGCAACATCGTCAGTGTAGATGACAGTGTGACAGTGTAGAAATCAACACTATGGCAGTTTTGTAAAAGTTCACACCCAACACTTTTAGATGCCATATCAGCTCTATGAGTGGCCAAACAACTTGTACTTGTCACTGAAAGCACTTGAAACACTGGAAAATGTTCTGTGTATTGGTCCAGTAGCTCCATGGTCCTGTTAACAGCTTTGCCTCCGTTTCACACCAACTCAGCCCAGTCTCTGTTGATGGTGAAGGAGCTGGAGGACGTGGAGGTAGCGGCCCCCGAGGAAGCCTGCTTTGAATGTGAAGTGTCAGTGCCTGTCCTCATAGCGCCCGTGTGGAGCCTGAATGGGGAGCCATTGCAACCGGGCCCGAGGGTGCGCCTGGAGAAGATGGGCACCGTCCACAGGCTAACCTTCAGACAGACCTCCCAGGACATGAGCGGCGTGGTGGAGTTCACTTCTGGAAAAGCTAAGAGCAGTGCCCAGCTTCGTGTGCTGAGTAAGTGAGACAAGGTATTATGTCATTTTTATCATTTTTCATTGTTATTTATTTAGTTGTCAACTCGCTGACATCTTTATTTACTTTGTCAATGAAAGTCTTGTGACCCTTTCTTTGTCTTTAATAAAAGGCTCCAGGCATGTTTCATGACACATTCATGAATGAACTGTCAACATCTATCACAGCTTTATAACATGATTAACATCATTCATAAATGTGTCAAAACTATTTCATGAGCCTGTTATGTAAATGCTAAGAAGGGGTTACCAAACTCATACCATTAAACATGAAAGGAAAACTTAGCTGGGTTTTTAACCCTTGAGCATCCATGGTGACACTCATAACACCTGAACAAGAGATCATAACAGCTAAAGGCAACATTCCTAAATGTCTGTTCATTCCAGAAGACAGAATTCATGGGTATTCATGTCATTTGTCATGTGTGACATAGCTTATTGACATCAGAGGTCATCACTAAGTTCAGCTGACCAGTTGGTGTTTTCAGAAGGCTCTGCATTTGTAAATGTATGTAATAATGTGTGCATGGACACTAAAATTATGTATGAGAGTTTTAGTTTACTTTAGAGCCCTGTAATCAAGGTTCCTAAAGTCATGGAAAACCTGGAAATGTCATGGAATTCAAATAGTCTTTTCCAGGCCTGGAAAAGTTATGGAAAATGGAACATGTGCGTATAGTTTTAGAAATGTCATAAAACTTTGTTGATAATATTTTTTTCCAACCCATAAAATGTTTAATGTCAAGCCTGGCTGCTTGTTGATCCACTTTGAGGAATAGTAACTAAATCAGACGTAATGATAGTAACTGTCGTAAGTGATAGTTGTAGATAAAATAAGACCTGGGACATTCAGATCAGATATTCAACATAAAAAATATGACATTTGCAGCATAGGATCTGACAAATATTGCTCTTGGAAATTGTGCTGTATATAATGGAATAGTCTTGGAAAAGTTACGGAAATCTGATAAGCAAAAAGCAACCCTGTATAATGTCATTCATAAAATGACCACCAGGTGGAGATAACAAATAAAGTCTTGAGCTTGCTGGTCAACATTGTGAAGAAAAATGGTGTGGAAAATGTGGAAAGATGGTATTTGGAGTAGTGGAGGGAAAAGGGCTTAGATTAAATCAAGTTAATCGCCCAACAAATACACTACAATTGCACTGCAAACACCATAAAAAGCCACGAGTCTTCCAGGCCGGTACCGTCTGGGCTGCCTGTATATGTGTGCATGACTTGGCATTTCGCATGCAGCACATAGCAATGCATTGGTTCTGAGAGGGCTACATTCTGAAAATAATTGGGTGTTTATGTTTGCAGGTCTATCTGTGGGTATGTAGGTCAAGCGAAATAGAACTATATCCACTGGTACTTCTAGGGCTATTAGCGGGGGCAGGATAGTAAACTATTTTTAGTTTTATTATGTTGCCTATAAACGAAAGAGTATTAGGTTCATTCATCTGGCTTAGATGGGACACACGTCTTGTAAAGTGACTAGGTTGTAAACTGAGGGCAATGTGCAGCACAACCAGACCACACACACACCTTAGCTATAGGATGTCTTGCACTGGGGATAGGAATTGGCAAATTAGATGGAGTTGATTTGACTATAACAGTGAGAAGAACTTGTGATAAAAATGTTCTGGTCATAATTTGGTGATTTAGTAAAGGACAGTGGGTCTTTTCCAAGTTGAAATGAAACCTTCCTTCCTCCAGTCAACTGGATTAGTACAAAGGTCATTGCAGGACAGTAACAAGTTTAAAGGAGAGTTCCACCAAAACTCAGTTCTCAAGATTAAGAAAAATGCAATCCGATAATATTATCAATCTACATTGACTGAAACGATTAAAGAAAATTCAATTTAGATTTTTTTAAATTGAATTTAATTTTTTATCAATGCTTGATATAGGTACAGTCACATTATGGGGACATATGTATTCTTTCAACCATCTCATCTTATGAAATTTGCTGATTTTTAAACTCTCAAAATTCATAAATTAACAGAAAGGTTTTTGATTTTAGGAATGACTGCTTTTGCAAAACAAGAACCTAAAAGTCAGTTTTAATTGGAATAGCGCTTAAGTGAGTTGTTTATTCTATAAAAACTGTAATGTTTGATGATTGTGTAATGGACATGGCAAAAAATGAAGTTCCCGTTTTGACAGAATAAGGTCAAGCTTGTTGATGGATGCTCTAAAGTTGTCAGTCTAATTTTTTCTCTGCTCAAATTTCACAGGTGACCCTTGAGTGACAGCATCATCTTCTAAGTGTCATCACCTAATTGAGATGGATTGATTGTTTATTGTATTGACTTTCAAGCTGTAATATTGAAGTGGCTAATACATTTAATAGTCTTTAAAAGTAGTTAGGAACAGGGTTGGCATCACATTTCCTGCAATTCAGTCAATTCAGGAAATGGGTTTTCTTTCTGTAACTTGAAATAAGATTTCTTTTTTTTTTTGGATGGAAAAAAAAGTTCAGTCTATAAAGAAATTAAAAAAGGCTCCATCATCATTATGTGAATTTCCGTTCCAATATACTGAACTGAGTGAATTGAAAGTGAATTGACCCCAAGCCTGGTAGGGAGGGAGCCAAATCTATGATTGTGCCAATCTCACATTGGGATATTGAATTTCAGTGGTGTTTTGAGAATCTAATACATGTATGGTTAGATTTATAGAGGATCATAAAATATATTTTTTAACTCAGTGTAACTACAGTTGCACTTATGTGACTTTTATCATCATGTCGGGGAGGTCTGAGGTCTGGATGTAAACAAAAACTGTGTTCACATTGATCCCAGATCTGCAAAACCAGACATGGAAGTTGTCAGTTTCCCATTATGATCTCAATTCTACGTAGTTTGGACACAATCCAGCCACAGAGCCACTGGAGATGTATAGCTGCCATTTTCAGGCTATGTGTGAACACAGATGCACACACGTATAACCATCCCATACAGATCTGATCTTCTCCTGGCTGTCTGAACAGGGAGAGACTACATGTGTTACGATAGCCATGAGAGGAGGAAATCTTTGCCATGAAGGGTTAATAAACGAAAGTAAAAGCAGCCATGTTTGTCCTACAGTATGTAGAACTCACACTTGTGTCCTTGTCAGAGATTCCACTTGAATTATTTTTATTTCCTCATTTTCAGTGCAGTGTGAAAGTAAAAGGTTCATTCTTTTGTCAGCTTGTATTAGACACAGTTTGAGAAGGATTTCAATTAAAATACATGCTGAGGGTAGAAACCACGCTTGAGATTTCTGCTCAACTGGAACTAACTCATACTCAGACATACAATTGTGCAGTTCCCTACACACTATAACCCTTCAGTTTAATTCTCCCATATATCAAAGCATGGTTTTGTGTGGCTATTGTGAGAGTACTCTGTTTTGTATTATTAAAGCAAGCATACCAGCTTCAGGCAATACCATATAGAAACTACCATGCTCGTCTCCTGTTGACAGTGGCTGTTCTCCACTCATGCATCTTAAGTTCAGATTTCAGTTGGGTTTTAGAGTGGACCTGCCGAGCAACAAATTGAAAATTCATTACCTTTAACAATTTCATGCCAATTTTTCATCATTTGTCCATTGTATAGAAATTGTTTTTTATGTTTTGATGAAAATCTAAGTTCAAGGTTGTATGAAGAAGGTTCTGTCTAGCAGCAAGGGGCTTGTAATGTAAATACATTGGGCCAAAAATCAGGTAATGTAGGAAAGCAATAGGTTAAATATTACTTGATGGCCTTGATTGAGCGTCAAGGCACAGTAGTTTTATTGAAATGCGTTGTTGGGTGGGTGTTAACGTTGAACTTAATGGAGAATGAAAGGTGTTTTCATATGATGTCTGTTCCATATTCCATTTTTCCATTTCACTTGTTTCCACCGCTGCCATGTCGTCTGGAACATTAGTGTTATATGAAACATTTACTGTAGTGAAATAGGACCTCTTTCAATAAAACATGCTTTATTGATGTAAGGTACAGACGTCTCTAGTTGTCTTTTTTTTTTTTCCAATCTTAACATTTATCAGCAGCAATTTAAAAACTCACTTATTTTAGCCAGTTTCTTTACTTGAGTGTCAACATTAATACTCTTGTTGCATACAGTAAAAAAAGTTAAATCATTATTTCAAGAAAGGTTACATTTTCTTTCATGTATTGCCAACATTTTTTGTTTTGTTTTTTTTTAATTTTAAACCAATGGAAATACTCACACTGACGCAATCACACTGAAACCCACACACACGCACACACACATATACAAATGTACACACTCACACCAGATTGGGGCAAAGTAAATCAGGGCTAGAAACATGTCTGGCACAAGTCTCCCCTATAAAACTGATTGTACAGATCAGCAGGGGATTACACTTGATTGATGTCACACATGAAAAAGCTCAGATTCAGGTTCAACGACAGGAGGCAACACGGTACGCTTTAAAATCAAATGTCAAACGTCTCTAAAACAAACAAATTATTGGCGGGTTACAGACCACTAAATCCTCCTCCTGCAGACATAAAACACAGTTGCCCATTTTACTCCTTTCAGTTCAACTAAAAACTCAAAACATCTTTTCAACATGGGTAAAATAACATTATTAAAAACGAAATCAAAAACGATTGCCTAAAATCCTGATATATGTACAGAAACAATCTCGCCACATCCGTCATGGCACTTTGTAACGCTCTCCATCGGATACGGGCTGTAAAAGTCCAATAAGTGTGCAGTCATTCCGTCCGGAGAAAGATGGAAGTTCTCCCAATGCCAATATCCAGTCTTTTTTTATTGCTCCTTTAAGATTTGTTGGTTCGCTGAATATGTGGTCAACTAGATGGACGCCAAGATTGTGGTATTTTTGCAAGAATTAGATTGGGCATAATACAACAGCTGAAAGGTTACAAGACATTAGTAATTTGTTTCCATTACTGTTAGGACTGACTGTTAGGTTTCCTGTACTGTAGTTAATAAGGACTACATTTAACTTACTGCATATTTGTTGTGACCCATAATTACTGTCACCTCTCCTTTCTTTTTTTTTATCTTTTATCTTTAACATACTCATACTTGCTGGGCCATGTTCTCGACACAAATCGTGTTTGTTCATAGCTTTCCACAGATTGCAGATATACAGTAAGTGCATAGTGTTTGAGGCACATCCAAATGTGCATACTGTAGTGAAATATGTCGCAACATTTTGAAAAAATGATTAAACAAAAACATCTACATAAAGTTTATCTAACTTAATCAATCCAACTACTTCAGGACTGATGATTGTCTTTTAGTACATATACACATACTTGGGCATTTTAGGCAAAAATAAAAAATAAAAATTGACTAACAGGATTCAGTCCACCTCAAGATATAATCTTCCAAAAACAGTATTTAATGATTTGCTACTTTCTATGTGAGGAATTGTTCAAATTGATTTTAAAAAGCTACATTGTACTGAGGGGAAATGATTGATAAGGTTCTTTTGCATTTATTGAATGGCAGAACAATCCAGGGTTGTGCCACACTTAAAAAGTCCTTACTGCCACATACCAACACCAACACACTAGCTGCACTGCAAAAGATATCCTCACAAGTAATTCAATCTCATGTTCTGTCTTAAAATCTTATCTTTCTGCCATTGGGTTTAGATCATTTCACTTGCTTCCATTAGATTCCCAATGCAAAATGATCTCATCCCATTGGAAGTTGTTTTGTTTTTTTTCACTTGTTTTAAGAAAAATAAGATTCTAAGATGGAAGCCAGGATTTATTGTTAAGATAGACATTTTTTGCAGTGTGGTCCTTGTAGTGGGAAGCAGCGTGGAGTCCTGTGTCCACTAGCCTCCATGGCCCCATGATGACAGTTGCTGGTGATAATTTTCATTCTGTTCTACTCTTTCTGTTAGCTTGTAGTCCTCTGCTGCTTGAGAATATCATAGATGTCATCCACTTTGCTTAGTCTTTCAAAGAAGGGGATGAGATCGAGGAGCTCGGTGTCTGACATGTCGTCAAACCAGGAAGCTACAGGAACCTGGAGGTTTGAAAAAGGAAGATATGAAATACGGTGGAATTACAAGTTCATCAGTATAGCCTAGTACTTAATATTAGCATGTAAAAATGCTCACAGAACTCACAGAAGAGTAATATTTTTCTGAACTCTGAAGCTGAACTCCTACGTAAGGATTTACTTGAGTCCATGACAGACCAAATGATAACACTTATAAACACAACAAATATAAATACATAATGTTTTAGAAAGGAGAGAGCATGGATCTAAGTCTTCTATAGTCACTTATATGTCAATGTACTGCAGAAAAATGAATAAAAAAAAGGCGTACTGCGTTGTCAGGGTGAAAGACGTAGGAGGCTGGGGAGTTGTCGATGATGATGACCTTGTTGAGGTCTCGGCCTAGCCGGCTCAGGTCTTTTACATAGTTCCCTCTGTGGAAAACGCAGGACTCCCGGAAGAGACGACTCCGGAAAGCCCCCCATTTGTCCAACAGGTCCGACACAGGATCTGCATACTGGCAGCAGGAGAAAACAAACATGTGAAGCAGTCTTTAGATAGGGCTCAGTTTGTTTGTGTATATGTGATTTCATGGCTATAATTAGGTGTGGGTGTATTGTTTTACAACACTTTTTACATGCATACACGCTATGTGTACAAATGTAAAGCTGCAATACAAACTGCAATACAGCCACAAACTACAGCCAGACATTAGTATAGTGGATTAAAATGATCTGCTTTCATGTGTGTGTACGTTTCTCACTTTGAAAAACGTATAGGCAAGTTGTTATAGTCAATGTACTGCAGAAAAATAGGCCTTTTTTTGTTGAACATCATAGCCTATGTGGACTCCCATTCATTGTACCATATTTATGTGAGTCAATACACCCGAAAATAACCAATATTAACTTTATTTCTCATTATTTCAATGCACTAAATGAAAATGAATGCGTGTCAGTCATCAACATCTGAACCTCAGCGATTTTGGAGCTTGGATGCTTCCATCAGATGTAACACAATGTGAACGTAATGTGGGCAGTGGAGTAGCTTTCATTGATGTCTAAGGAAGCATGCCCTCCATGACCGACACTGCCAGGGTTTGGGGTGCATTTCCCACCGGGGGGACACATATTCAAAACGCACCCATGATACTGTTAGGTGCTTTGGACAAAAATGCCCGCCAATTCGCATATTTTCAAAAACAAACAAATAAACAAACAAAAAAACACTTCCAGAATAAGGGTTGAGTTAAAGTCAAGGTTTGGAATGTATTTGTGAAGGTTTGCGTTAATGTTAGAGGTTAGGGAACGAATGCAAGTCAGTGCCATTTCCTGACAGGTGTAATAACAATGTGTTTGTATGTGAGGGTTTATGGATAAGGTCGGTAATAAATCAGAGACAGCATAAATGAGGCTGGACTTCCAGAACATTTTGAAACAACAGGTGTCACTTTTCACATACAGTAGGGAAAGATTTGTTAACAACTGTTTGTGTCCCATCTGTTCGCAATATGTCACATGCTAGCCAGCAGTTAAATGGCATTCAGGACAGTGATCTTACCTTGGATAAGCTTGCGGTGAATAAAACACACTCAAACAATTCCCCCATCCGTTTGAGGAACTCATCGACATGGGGTCGCTTCAACACGTACACCTGGGAGGAGGCACATGAGGCATTTAGTATGAATTCCACACACACATGCTTCAACTATCAACAGGGACGTGATCAGGAACATTTAAAAAATAAATTAAAAAAATAAAAACAGGAAAACACTCATCTTTATTTAGAAATGAATTAGTTGAGTGCCCAAAGAATGAAATCCTGAAGAAGAAAAATGCTGAAAAATCACATCTTCACATCCCTGCATCGAGTAGCTAATACAGACACTACAGGGCAACCTACCTAACTGTTATGCTTTTTTAAATCTATACACAGGTCAATTATTACCAAACAAAATAACAATACTGAATTTATTTCATTTTATCATCTGGTGTGAGCCTGGACTCCCTCTATCATTACTTATTTTCTTTTCTACATTATCTACAAATGACAATTTAAAAAACGCAAACTTTTAATTGAAGGATATTTGTGTAAAAACCCAGCAGGATTTGATATGTCCTCCCACTAAGACGCTGGCGGCCTTGTTTCTGAACCAAGTCATCCTGAATAGGCTTTCCCCCTTTTAACAAGCCTATCCTGGATTACTTGAAACAGACCCAAGCCCTTTGGACAACAAGGCTCTTCTGTCTTCTGGGAGGCATGGCACAACGAGTTGCAGTTACCATTTAAATCCTCCGAGGAATAGTTGCTGCCATTCCCCAGCACCAATGAGCTGGGCATAGTATGTGCTACGGATTGAGATTGATGGCCAGTGATTTCTGAGAAGCCAGCCAGGGTTTCCTCATTTCGTCAGGCCACTGAAATAACCACCCGCTGCTTGGAGTCGTCAACAGAGAAGGCCACTGCACTGTCAGGTAACCGGCACAGTGTTTCCAGAGCTAGCCCGAGTTTTTAATTTTACTTTCATATTTGAGATCTTGAGAGCTCACAGGGTCCTCCTACTGCATAGGTTAGACATACTATGCATTTTGTATGGCATTTACAGAGGTAGGCATTGTAGACAGGTACCCTGCATCTACCCTGCTGCAGGATTCTCCAAATAATTCTTCTTTGGGGGTGGAGCAGGAAATGTACAAGAATGTAAAAAATGTGACTTCTATGTCTGCTTTATGCCTTGACATTGTGTTTTGTTGTGAGTGGAGCAATGTAGAGAAGACTATGGTTAATAAAGCATGGCAAGTGCGTACCTGGTGAACTGTTCCGTCGATTTCCACTGGAATGATAAAATCTGCGTTGTTCACTGGCTGTTGAACACAAGAGCAGGAGAATTAAACACAAAATGTAATATTTATTTATTTTTATCCAAAAAGGGAGAAAGTCTCAGCTTTCACATTGAGATAATGAGTGGTAACAAATCAAAAAGGTGAAGATGTGTCACACAGAAGTAAAGACGCAACCTCAGCGTCTTGTAAATAACACCACACTGTAAATAAACCGGCTCTTGTGACTTTCATCGTTGAAATATAGGGCCTGCAGTATCTGACAACACTCATAAAATATCTGATTTACTTAGGCAGTTCTCACAGCTGAAATACACCTGTCTCAAATGTTAGGATCACCCTGAGTACATTCTATAGAAGGCGTGACAGCATGACCTAAATTGGTATTCTGTGAGGTAATGCAATTATGAAAGACTTCAATGAACATGGTATATTCTTTAGGAGCTGAAGTTCAAGTAGTACAACTGAAATTATTTTAACTACATGCATCAACAGAAAATGTAAATGCACAATTAATGGAATGATTTTTTTCCCCACTGTGTTTTTGGTTTATGTCCTTTAGGGTGCACCATCAAGTTAAAAGGTTTAATGTTTGGATAAATAACTAATACATTTCAGTTTGTACTGAAACTATTTCTATGGGCATTCAAGTTAAAGTTTTATTGACTTGAACTTCTCCAAAATGCATGCTCTACAGTATTGAATGCACTCTTATATCAGTTGTGGCAGTACATAAATAAAGAACTTAATGCTTTTTAAGACATTGTCAAATGTCAATAATAGCCTAATAATAATAATAATAATAATAATAATAATAATAATGCCACATTTCTTTTTCTTTGTTATTATCAAATGAAAAAAATAAATAAAAATTGTTTTATTAATATTGGCCATAACTACCTCCAGGTCAATAAAGTTAACATGTCACCCTGTATGTATGCTGTAATTTATAATTGTCTTTATCTTTCATTGTTATACATTGCATGCACATTGATATCATTTTCAGATTTAAAATGATTCTCCACCTTTTTCATATGCAATCATGTAGAAATATCACACTGTCTTTATGTCTCAGGAGGCTCTGCTACTTCTGCCCACCCTGTTAATGATTGAATTCATACTTTCTTGCACATTTTCAATCATACATTTCTACTTAATATGGTTGAGGGTTTGAATTGTCTTCTTCTTTCATTGTATTCTTCTTTGATGTATCCCATTATGAATTGCTGCTGCAATGGGCCAATTTCTCCAGGGTCATTAAAGTTTCATATAATCTAATCTGAACAACATATGCCTTGGTGCTATCCAATTCATTATTGGATAGATATTAGTGTATTAAATGCACTTCTCATTCTAACAATTGAGAAGTCAAGCTTATTATTCCTTCGCTATTCGCACACAACAAAAGATGGAGGGTATTGTTAACTCAGTTCCTGTGTCAAACTAATAATCCGTTTTATTAGCTAACTTGTGCCAAAGATGGAGGTTGCGGGGTCCAACCCTGTTTACACTTAGCTAGTGCCAATATCCAGTGACATCCTTTAGGACAGTCGGTGACCTGAGAAGGACTAAGCAGCACATGACATTCATTACATAATTTGTCGTGACACAGGAGCCTTGACTTTTGGCATTGATTACTTTGTTCACTGAAATGTTACCTTAAAAGGTATCAAACTGACCAAAAGGGAACCAGTTATTTGTAGGCATGAAGTGAAAGTTAATACCATCTCTGAAAGCTTTCAAGTGCATCTTCACAGATATATTAATACTGCTGTGAGTATACAGTCTAGTGCTTGCAAATTTTGTTGTGTTCTGAAGTTATTTCAAAATGTATTTATTTGGGTTTTTCTATCTTTGAATCATACAAAGTAATCTATTCTATTTGTGTAGAAAAAACATTTAATAAAATGCTTGTATTCACAGGCTTTTTCCCCATTTAGTCTAAAAACTTTTACTTTTTTTTTCAAGATTTTGTGTCATATGATACTCAGACCTCATGTTTAGGTTGCAATGACGAGTTTGAAAATGTTCCTTTCAGGATTGTTCTAATTCAGTCTTTCTTGCTAGCAAATCTCATCTCTGCACCCTAAAATGTGTGTGAGATGTGTGGAAGACAGAGTGGTCTTTGCTTTAAAGTACTGGAGCACAGCATAAAATACATTGTTCACCTATGGATGCCATTTGAGTCCAGTTCTTAGGGTTTAAAATAAATTATGTCCCCCCTGTCATTCTGCAAAATGGCAGGAGGGATATATGGGATAGCTGCAGTGAAAGTATACATAGAGTGAACTTTCAGTGCACCTTGTACTTTTTGTTGTCTAGTAGCTAATTATTGCTTTGTAGATAGATTATTTTACTTTGAGAGTCAGTGGGGAAATTGGACAGGAGTACATCCAAGGTATTTCTGTATATCTGGAAAAACCAAAGATGAGCTCTTTAGGACAAATTGGCCTAATATCTTTTTTTAAATGGCCATTAAATGTAATTTAGTTTAAATCAGTCACCGGTTCTTGGAATACTGCTGGTTTGCTACTCTACCTCACCTGGTGTCCCAGGTCTAAAAGGGTCCCTATTAGACAGCTAGAATGAAAACCAGCAGTACTCTTGGTCCCGAGGACCGGAGCTGGGAACCACTGGTCTAAATGAAACAAGGGGCTGAACACTTTTACAAACTGATTGTTAACATGTCATCTTCAAGAATATCCTTTCTGTTTGGAAAGAATAGGGTACGTTGTATGATTCAAAACACAACAATCTATAAATGATAAATGTATTATGAAAAAAAAAAAGTACAAATAACAAATAAAATAAATGACTGCATATCTTCCAAATCTGTGAGGGGGGTTTCTGTTGGATGTGTATACCAGTATATCTGAAATAAATGCTAGCCAGCGGTTGGTCACAATTAGAAAAGTTACAATACTGGTTTCGATGTGTGGGAGTAAGAAAACAATCTACCCATCATGTGGTGTGAAACTAGGTCACACCAGCCAGCTTACCTTGAATGAACTATGCACTAGTGTTTCATCCAAATCAATGACCACACAGATCTTCCCTGCATCCTTTGACTTGATCTGTGGGAGCAGCGGTTTTGCTGGAACCTGAAGACAAAGGAGAGAGTTAAGACACACCAAGAAACTGAACTAACTAAAGGCTGCCCCTAGACAGAAGATTTTTTAAACTTTCAAGCCCACAAGCGCAAAGCTCTAAAAGTAAAACATACAATGTCCACATTGTTTTAGCCTTAAGAAATTACCGTCTCAACTTGTAGCGCTAAGACATACATTGTGTGTGTTTCTTGCCACTTAAGAGACTGAAACAATTGCGTTGTTGTGGAGTGTGTCCATGAGGGGGCATGAGAAACCTTGGATCCTACAGCTGCTACTCTGTTGATGGAGCGGGTAGATATCACTGTATTATGTCTCTTCTCTCAACAAGTGTTCAGAGCTCAGTGTTTGTGAAGCAGACTCTGTTATTAAAAGGATTTGGCATGACCAAAAAGGCTGGCTTTAGTACTGGGTAATTCATGTGTGTGTCCCTGTAGAGTGAATTAGCACATGAGAATGGTAGAGCATGCATTTTGGAGGTTGACACAAATGCCAGCCATATCCCGCCCTCTCTTTAGTCATTGCAACAAATTTGATTAAGAGCCAACGTGCAGCCATGGTAGTAAATTGTTAATGATGTAAAAATAGGCCAACAATATTTATGGAACTTTTCCTTGATTCTGGGGTAAATGGAAGTTCAAAAACACAAGTCAGGAAACACAGATCAACAACATAGATCAGCCCTTCTCACATCTACTCCAGTATGTTACAGCTAAGGTGCAAAGACCTCATAATACCTGCTCTTTAGGTGGAATGCAGTGCTCGCATTCACAAGACTCATCATCATCACTCTGCTCCTCTTCTGAATCGTTGCCTTGTTCAGAGGCCTTGTTGTCCTTATCTTCTGCAACTACACTGTGGATAATATCTAGAGGAGGCTTTATTTCTCTGGATATTTCATTTAACCCAGAGGCACCATCTGATTCTGGAGTTTTCCTCTGTTCACTGGCCGTTCCACTCACTTCAATAATTCCAAATTTAACTGTTTTGCACTCTTCTGGGCAGATTGCAGGGACTTTGACATCCTTGAATTCAATCTCCTCGCTCAGGAACAAAAGAGCATCCTCTTTCTCTTCTTCAGAAGTATCCCCATCAGCTTTTCCATGGATTGTGTGATCGTATGCTCTTCTTTCCACAATGAATTCATGCAGCCCCTGTCCGGCAGATGATTGAATGCTTTTTATTTGGTATGCATAGTATTCTTCAACACCTGGCTCACAAATCTCTACATTATCTATGAGTGACCAATATGGCTCCCTTTCTGAACATGCAATGAATACATTGGTTTCATCTGCGTATATTTTATCAAGTTGCTCTTCATTAGGCTCTTCAACATGTTTGTCATCTTTTATGCCTTTAGTAATGGTTTCCTGGAACTGATCAATAGTAGAGATATTGCCATCATCAGATTCAGTATTTTGAGCATCAGCAAGATCTTCCTCATATGCATCACCTTCAACAGAAATGGCTTCTGCACACGGTGCACACATATTCTCCTCATTAACACAGAACTCAAAGGTCTCAACTTCAAAAGCTTCATCTACATTACAGACTTCATCAACATGGCCCTCCAACACGCTAGCTTTTCCATCAATAATTTCATCATCTTTCGGTGCTTTACTGACAACACAATCCTCTGCATGTAGTGCATGTGATTCATTTTCTTCAACAAAGTCCTTTTGAACTTCATCCTCTGCTTTCCATTCTTCGGGTTGCTCCTCTGACCCATGAGATGATATCTCAACACTGGCATCACAGACCTCAGGTTTGTCTGCCTCATAGGCCTCTTCACAAGCAGAGTTCTCGGGATCATCACAGCAAGTGTTAGTTACCCTTATGCCCTTAGATTCCTCTTTGGTTTTCTCATATCTGTATGCATTTTTGGCACAGAGTTCCTGTGCCTCAGTTTTTGGTGCTTCAAGATGGATATCTCCCCCATCAAAACAGGAAATATAAGGTTGCCTTTGTGCAAATATGTGTCTGTGATAGTCACCTTTATCAAAAAAGTCAAAGTAATCCTCAGTCACATCATTAGCAGTGGTAGTTTTGTTTTGATCAATATTACTTCCATTGCTTTGTTCCACTTCTTCCTCATCTTCAAAAGATTCCCACTGGATCTGTTCATCACTGAAATCTTCCTGAGCTCCTTTATCAGATTCCTCTGAAGAATCAGAACAAGGCTCAGAGGAAACGCTGCCATCAGGACAAGTATTAAAAGATTTTGTTTCAGCAGAAGAGCAATCTGAGGAACCATCCTCCTCCGTGCAAAACCCAGAGCTGTGATCCAACAATGTCCTGTTGGTGTGCTCATTATGGCCAGAAAAGGTCTTGTCAGAGGCGCACTTCCCAAATGTCTCATATTGTGGATTTGCTTCAAATTCTTGACTTATTTCACTGGTGTCACAGAGACCGTTACTTTCAGGCAACTCGCAGCGCTCTGCAGATGCATCTAATTCAATGGCATGATGAAAGCTTTCCTCAGCAAGCTGGATTTCCTCACAATGTTCACTAACAAAGGGTGCGTGTGTACTTTCGTCAGGATCAACTTGAACAGATGTGTCGAAATGCAAGGAATTTACCTCTTCTAATATTATGCAACACTGTTCATCCCTGGGTTCCAAATACTCAGAAATTTCAGTTTGCTCATCCTTTAGTACCGGTGGATCGCATTCATAATGATCATTTGTGCATTCGATTTGATTCTGAGTTTCATAATACTCACAAAGTCCAGTGCCACAGTCAAATGAATCCACCAATGCTGTAAATTCAGAGATGTCAGGTATGAAACTAGACATTTCAAACTGCCCAGAAGTCTCAAAGTCCTCTGTTACTGTGTCTGGCTCTGGGTCAAAGCATTCAGACCTCTGATCAGAAGGTTTGCATTGTTGCAATATTTCATGGTGTTCTGTGCAGTCAGGTATGAAATCAGACATTTCACACTTCCCAAAACCCTCACAGTTCACTGCCGATTTGTCTGGCTCAGACTCCAAGGACTGAAACGGTTGATCAGAAGGCTTACATTGTTGAGATAATTGGAGGTGTTCTGTGCAGTGTTCACAGCAAGGGTTACATTTGTAAGCCAAGCCACAATTAGCACAGTGCTCAGAGGACTTGCAAAGTTTAAAACAGTGTTGACCACATTCTTCAAATGGTCTGCTTAACTCTGAAGTCTTGCACTGACCAGAGATCTGGTCAAGTCCAAAAGATTCCTCACTTATTGAATATTGCTCAAAGTTGTCAGAATGTCCAATGCAGTGCAGGCAGGGTTCAGTCTCCTCTGCAAGGTCTCCATTAATGTTGCAATGTTTAGCACAAAGTACAGAAGGGTCCATTTCTCCCCAGACAAAATTCTGCTCAGTATATTCCACAAGAGCTTTTAGGCCAAGTTCAGAAGGCTTGGTTAAATCTGTGGCTTCTGTTTGTTCGGGGACCTGGCATTGCTCAGCAAGCATGACTTCTGCAGATGGCTCCCCTTCTCCAGAGGCTTGACTTTGCTCAGAGGTTTCCAGGTACATCGGGAGAAGTGTTTCTCCAGTTGGACTTTTATCATTCAGAGTTTATGAACTCCTCCAAACATTGGGTCAGGGACTTGCCTTCTCGAGGGATCCTACAGATTCCGAGTCCAAATGACTGGCAGGTGTCTGTGAGGTCCGTTGAGTGTGGACTTTCACACGGCTGGTGGGGGGAGTCACTGAGACCACTGCCCGCCTGAGAGAGTAACTGTAGCAGCAGTGAGCACATTGACATGACAGTGGGTCACAGCCAACACCGAGAGTAGCACTTGACTCGCCCCCCTCTGCAGAAGACCAAGCAATTTATTTTGGGGGCTTGGAGAGACGTGACAAATAACTTGTGGAATATCAAATCTCTATAAAAAGCTGAAGTAAGGCATAAATCTGAAACTGACACCTGAGAACACCTTGACCATTTGATTCCCAGTCCATAATTGCTAATAGCCAAGCTGTTTTCCAAGAATGTACTCAATAAAACCATAGGGCAAATTGTCAATTATCCAAAAAAATGTTATGTAAAGGAATAGCGTCTGTCATCGCTGGCTTAGCAGGCAATTATGTCTAAACATCCTAACTGTTCTTCATACTTAATAATGCTTTATACCATTTTTTGCTATTTTTATTATTAACCTTTTATTTTAACCCATTATTACTTATCCAGGGAAAGTTTACTGGGCGCACATGCTCCTAATTTCAGCAACTCGCTGCCTCACACTCAGACCTACACACAATAACAGCCGGATACCCACCCAGTACAACTCTAGTCTTCTAGTGTTAACCACAGAGCAGCTCCACTGGAGAAATTATGATTAAGTGCCTTGCTCAAAGTAGCCTTGCTACATTGAGCAAGGCACCTCCATAGTATTTGGCACCTCCATAGTATTTGCTGAGACAGTGGATGGTGTTTCTCACCCTTTTCCTCCACCTGGATTTTCCCAAACCTGCAGCCTTCCAGTCAGAGGCCCACTTCTCTAACCTTTGGGTTATAGCCACCCATCTTGTGAATCATACTCATCTTGATTGATGTCTGGACATTGAATACTTTCAACAGTGCAATGCAATAGTTTCCTGATTGGGCAGATGCTCTTGTAAACATGAAAGCATGTGTTGCCGATCATGTGGCTATCAATCATGCTGACCACATGATGCTCAAGGACCATGAAGAGGGAGAGCGAGAGATAGATGATATCGCAGGAAAGGGCAAGAGTGAGATAGGGATGTTGAGAGATGAGAGCTGCTTACTTTTGACAGAGTCCCATTTTCCTCTACCAATAAGGGGGCATTGTTGTTTACTGGAGGTGGCTCTGTTTCTTTGTGACAGAGACAGCAGAAGAGACTGTGGAAAATGCCTCTTCTGCGAGGCTTCTTTGATGGGGACACTGCATTGGCGCCTGAAAGAGAGAGAGAGATGGGGAGAGAGAGAGAGGAAGAAACATGAGGAGATGCATGTTGATACCTGGATGACAGAATTGTGTTTCCTCATATTGCTAGACTGTGGCTATTTTTGGTGTGCAGCAAAGGGTTAAAAGTTGTTGCATAACAAAGTATTTCAGTCACAAAAATAGTCAAGCCAAACAGAGGAAACTTAAGAAAACTTAAGTGTTGCTTGTGGACCAGTTTTATATGCAATGCATGTTATGTTTCATTTAAAGAAATCAATTAGACACACACCGACTTGTGTACCTTGTGTAATTAATGTGTAATTAATTAATAAAATAGCAACATTATTTTTGCAACTTTTTCTGTTATGAATTAGATGTTAGATGTATTTGTTTTGCCATAACCCCTATAAGACAGCAGGATCTCACAAATTCCTTTCCACAGTGCAATTTCATATGTTGGCAACTTTTCCAGAATAAGGATGATAATATTGTTCCTGTTTTTAAAGACCATTTCTGCTTCATTAAACTATATACCATGGAGAATGGCATTAAAGAGAGAGGGGGTCAAACTTATGTTACAATTACATGTAAGCACCCTTCCCTGCTGTGTCACCAGGACACACTGTTTGATTGCAAAAGGGGACAGTCACCATTTGAAAGAATTGACAGTGTTGCAAAACGATTGCTTCCATGAAAGAAAATCACATGGCAGGCTGTTATTAAAGTTACGTGATCTTAAAATCTTTGATTCAATCTAAATTAGTCATGTTTTTCACATCTGTGTTTTTGAAACGTTGAATTTCAAAAGGGAAATTTTTTTTCAAAATTGAATATATATTTTTAACCAAAATCCTTGACGTTTTGTGATCTGCAAGATACAGTAAGAGCAGATAGAAAATCAAATATGTGATCAGATGAACGTTTTTTACATCTTTGACTGCACATAATGGGATTGTTATATCAGAAATGTCCGGCTAATATTTTATAATGAAGCCCTCAAGGACAGTAATCCAAGTAACAACAGTTCTTTGGCACCCATGTGGGAGAAAACAACCTATCAACTGATGGTAGAGTGATGAGTGCAGGTCTTTACAAGAAAAAAAAAAACTCCCTGACAAATTAGCTGAGCCTAGACGGCCAGCCAAAGCTGTCAGCATGAGATTAGCACGCCACTCAAATAAGACTAAATCTGTTGCCTCAGCATGAGGCATATTTCAGACCTGTCAACCTGCTTTTGTGGTGTAAATGTGCCACGATTACAAAGATAACTACAAGCAATGTCGACCTTCTTGAACAGCTTATAGTTGGGGTGGGAGATTATGAATACAACCCAACTCTGCACTGCTGAAATCTGTGGCTTGTGTGATGGATACCGAATTTATTGTAAATTTTGATCGCGACATAAGTATTTGACCAATTTGTAACATGAAAAAAAATTGAAACTAACTTAAATCAAACTGTAACGAGAGAGGAGAGTGGGGCTGTGTGGGAAGCTGTATGTGTATACGTGTATGTATGTGTATTGACTTTAATAAAGCTTAACGCTGCTTCTCCTCGTTTTATTGTCTGATTTTTTTAACCCAAATGTAGATGGTGCGAGACAAAATTTCAAGTCTCCTATACCAGGCTCTGTACATGTCACTTAAACATTTTGAACTGATCAGCTACCCTGGCCATCAATACTTAACTTAACTTACTTAAGAAATTTAACTGAAAAAGTGTTGCAATATTCAATGCCACCATCAAACAACACCATCTATGTTTGAATATTATGAATTTGCGGTTTACTTGTCAATGTTAATTAACCTTAAGGTACCATAAACTTAAGCTAATTAGTCTGTTCACCAACAGTGTACTGATAAGGTTGGATATTTAAATTACACCATTATACAGTTTTTAATTAACAACTGGTAAATGCAAATGCATTTTTTTTTAAAAGAAAGAAAAAAGAAAAAAGAAACCCCAAAATGGAAAGTAAAAATTAATTACATGATCTTTTTCATTCAGGCAAAATGTCAACAGAGCTTGTGCATTACAGAAAAACATAACTTTTTGCAGATACACTGAAAATGTTACAGCATGAGATCAAATTCCATTATACAATACATTTATGAAATATGTCAAGTGAAGAGAAAATGTCACTCATTCTTCTAGTCTTAGTCTAGTGTTCTATCCTCTTTCAACCATAATTCTCAATGGGTTGGGCATGTTGACTGCTTCTTTCAATTGGGGTCGAAAGTGGACTACGCCACTGGAGAATAGTCACATAAGCCAGGGCATGCTTGTTAGGGCATACTCCCCTTGGTCCCAAGTTGAAAGGTTTGTGTGCAAACACGTGTGAAGGAATTGGGCAGGTGAAGCTTGTAGTGTTAAAAAACATCACGCTGCCCTCTCCATTAGCTCTTCTGATATTACACATCAGAGTGCTTAAAATATGCCAGAGCAGCTGCTGACAGCGGTTAATGATGGGACTCTATGTATATATAGCCCCGCATACTCACACCAGGCCATAAACGGAGTCACAAACAAAACCTTTTTGTGTCACTTACAACCCACATGGGGGAAATGGCTAAGCTGTGTTTTGATCCGGTGCACGGGTGCTAAAGTGCATGCATCGAAATAAACAGAATTAAAACGCTGGAGCTGTAAGGTCAGCGAGATGATGTCATTCTTAACGCTTGGGAGAGATCGTGTCTACACTGCAAATGTCAACATAAACAGAACGCCAGGCTGCCCAGACAACCCTGGCTCCTTATATTATGAGGGAGTGTCCAAATTAAGAGAGGTCACAAAGTACACACCGAGAGCCAATTGAATTCTGTTTCCATTTATGTTACAAGGAATCAACATTACACCATTTCAAAATGACTGAGTGGGGCAATGAGATGTTTAGTTTCTATGTGGATCATCAATAGAATTGTATAGTTACATTTTTTACAGCTTATCTAGAAGAGCCTGAGAACAGTCTATGAACCAGGTAAAACTAGAATGCAATATTTGGTCACCAAGGATGCTTAAGCACTTTGAGTCAAAAAGGTAATAGTTTTATACCAAACAAAACTAACAAAACTAACAATTTTTAAACATGTTGTCCCTATGACTCCCATTCATTTAGCATAGAAAAAAAAACTTGCTTATGTCTGTATTACTAGTACTAGGGAACCAAACTACATATTCCAGTTTACTTGCTTGGTGGTTGTTTCTCACACCAAAGAACTATGGAGAATATCACGTGGGGAATTTTTTTCCCCCATTAACTGGTGTGGATTCAACTAATTTGAGCAAAGTCTCATTACTCTCTTACAACAGTGGCAGTTTATTACCTGTAGTGAACTGAACTTAAGTCCTCTCTGGTACTGGGTGAACGTATCTTGCAAGTCTAACTCCACTGGTGCAGTTTTGGATCTCAAATCCTGATTAGCTAAACTCCATCATTTCCAAATGTCCACAACTTCCATAGCAAAGCAGTGATTTTGGTTTTAAAACCATGTTTACTCATTAACACAGTCTTATAACAGTCTTGTTCATCATGCCCTTCCTGCAGACCAACATCTGCGTAGTGTGTAAATTGGCTCTCAAAGTGTCAGATCATACTGCTGCAGCAACTAGAACCGTAAGTGCAGTGGAGAGAATGTAGCCTAATTTAGCCAAGTTAAATAGTATCAAGCTTAACCAGCCAAGATTACTCCCCAACTAGCTATCATTCAGCAGACATGATTGAGACTCTCTTTGAGACTACAACTTGCCACGGCTTTTAAATAACACACAAGCCAGAGGGTTATTTAATTTAAACGTGTAACTATTTATGGAGTTATTTTTTCATTTTCATTTGTCATATCTGTCACTGAATGTTTGTGCTCTATTCAGATGAAAACACTAGCACTATTGTGATAGTGTACAATATACTATACAGTATAATATACTAAATATAGCTAAATTCCATAATTGCGCCTTAATTGCTCCTCAGTTCTTTCTTGAATTAGGTCCACATGTATCATTACATAGCAAAATTTGGTAACAGGTCAATGGTGCTGCAACCCTTCTTTATACTGCCCACACCTCTTCTCCCAAGAGGCTAAGACTGATAATGCGGTTACAGCTTTTCCAGGGCACAACGACGACCTCGCGCCGCATCAGCATGTTTTAGCCTGCTGAGTTGAAAGCAGGCGTATATCTGGGTCCCTTTCGGGCAACGCATGCCTCCAGGCTAGGCTGCGTCTATTCCTATCCAGACGCAGAAAGAATGAGGCCTCCCACGGCCGACTTTCCGCCACTTTGACACTTGATATTCTGTTACAATCTGACAACTTGCTTCACACCCGCCAGAGCAAACGGTATGGTTCAGGGCACCACGAGTGTGCCCTGAACGAGTGAGGTGAGGTCAGATCTAGGTTTAAACATTTTAGCATCTTGATGAGAAAATTCTACTAACTTAGTGTCTATGCAACTAAATTCCTATGACAAAAAGCTGCTGCAGTTATTTCAGATCAAAATAGCTGCGTGCAATTACATGAACCAGAAATCTGACTTGGTGTTTGGTGCAGATCGTAATCATGTAAGAATAATGAATGGAATAAAACACGTAATAAAGAATGTAAAGCACTATTGTTATTGCAATAAAGCAGCATATTATATAGTATTTCAGAGGTAACATGTTCTGAGTTAATCATGCCTTCAAGCATAGCATGAAACCTCAAGCGACACAAATACAGTGTGTATAGAAACTTTGCAAAAACCTTTCAAGGCATTCAAGTTTCATTAGGTATATGATTTTCTAAGGCTCTCCACTTGGCTGCAGCAATTCAGTGAAATAAAAGAAAGGCCGAACACAGCTTCCCCCTTCTTTCTTTCCGGCCCCTTGCTTCTGGAAGGGAGCCATGTTTTGGACTCATGACCCTTTGGCCAAGAGGAAGTACTCCAAGAGCAGGCCGGACCTGGACGGTACTGCCACCTTCTGACTGTACTCAGCACTACAACAAGTAGTGACAACAATACTGCAGAGTTTATGTGGCATCCAAGTTGAGTTCAGCGCTGATTGGATTTCTTCATCCTGCTACTTCCCAAATACAGCCTATTATAATACTATATGGGAAGGATAGCTCAGAGATCAATTAAATGTATCCATACCAATTAAATACAGGTTTAATTAGATTCTGTCTACAAAAGCCATGCCACAGCAGTAGAGCTGGGTACCAACGGTGGGTGATTTTTTGGCACACATCAGTAGTAGTAGTACTACTACTACTACTACTACTACTACTACTACTACTTCCAGTGTTCAGTATGTTGATGGTTATTCCACCGTCTTTTATCCATTCACTGTACCGGTTCTAAAGTGACAGCTGATTGCTTTCTAGCTAACTACTTGCCATAGGCAGGAAAAACAAACGTGCCACCACTCCTTCATTTCTTGGTTTGCTTGAAGTAAACAATGTTGCCGTCATAAGTTTGGCTACATTTTACTAAAATTGACAGCGACACCACGGTGCAATATTTGTGACAAGAAAGTTACCGCCAAGTCCTACAACACCTCAAACCTAATGAATAGTGGACAATCTTAACTTGAGGCAAAAGAGATGTACTGTGTTTGACAAAAAAAACAAAAAACACACACACAGAAGTTTGTTTGTTTGACCTACATTACTGCCAACCCATAATAATTTGTGGGCTCAATTCAACAATTCCTCTATCCTAGAACCAGCAGAACATTGTTCTTTAGAAGGCCTTGATCAGGACATGACACTGAATGACAGCTGGATTTGTGCTGCCCGAAGTACCTTGGCATTCATGCTTCTTGCGCTTCGCATGACGACTGCGTGCCTGAAAACTCGTTTAGTGGCGCTTTAGTGGCACTGTAGGAAAATGCAGCTCTCTGCATGCCCCAATAAAGAAAAAGAAACAAGAAAAAAAAAAGATTCTTCGGTGCCGTCTGCGTTGTTTCATCATCATCTGATCATGTGCCCTTACCTACACCTTCTTCTAACTGTGAAGTAATTGTCTGTATTTGAAGGTGAGGACGGACTTGAGAAACACACTGGATGGTGATCAATGGGCCACCTCTGAGGCGGTTTGACTACCGCAAAGCCTTGACGCTTTTCAGCAAAAAAACCCAGAAGATTAAATGCTCACTTCCCGAGTGTAATCTCTGCCACTGAAAAAAGTGACTGATTTATTCTTTATATTCTAGTTATATTCTATTTATTATATTGGTTTCATAGGACGTGATCTATTTAGTTAGGGTATCAATGAAACACTGAACACTGATAACACTATTACATAATAAGCTTTTATTCAACACAGGTATCAAAAAAGTACTGTTTTGGTACTGTTATTGAATTCAAGTTATAATAAGGTCTTGATAGTTTTAATTAAACCAAAGTGTTATGTTGAACACTGTTCATGTGGGCTTGTTGGTCACTGAGCAGCATTAAAAAGGTGCAGTTGTTGGTGAAGTGCCTTGCTCAAAGGCTCCTTGAAGATAGTTGCTGAGTGAGGGTAAAGCATCACTTACACAGGACCCATGACTTGTGTGCAGCCTTCTACCCGCTTGTCAGAAATGTCTGGTCTACAGACCAACTCTGGTGCATCACTTTGCTGTTTCATCATTTTGATTAGCAACACTTAATCTGTTGAATGAAACACAGTTTACATTTTGGGCTTATTTCGGCTATAGCCATATACCCTTCTGGATTAGGGATCCAGTCACAACTTGAAAATCGCTTTTTTTGCCTGAGTCTCGATTTTTTTTTTTACCAAATGCTATATTTTATGCTATATAAAATATGGTCTGGCTCCTTTAAATAACCCAGTTTAGAAATAGATAACCTCTATAAAACATCTCTATCATATCTCTTAAAGGTTCTTAGCATTAGTCCGTGGGATGGAATGACTTCAATAGTGTAATGAAATTTGTGGAATCCCTAATGGCATTTGCAAGCTCAGACAGGAACCACAAGAAATGCTACCTGCGAGATCGCTAGTTACTGGAAATCCAGGTGATTTCACTGATGCATATCCATCTCGTTAGAGGGGGATAACACTGTTGGAAAATTTGTGAATCAGGGTTTTCACTGCATATATACTATTCTTAACCACCTCTCCTAAGTGTTATTTTTTTCTCACTGGCTACAGGAAACTTTGAAACTGAAGATGTCATGCTAGAGATTTTGTATCTTTCTTTTCATGAGGCTTATCTTTAAGTCTGAATAGTTTACAGGCACACTGACACGGTTACCACCTAGAATTATTGTATTCCTACGGTATAGTTGTACAAGACAGTTCAATCAATAGTTGGTCTTTCTCAAAGCCAGACACCAGAGAAATAAGACTCAGACATGTGATGTTAAGGTGTAATTGAAGCTGCTCCGCAAGAAATGAATTGGGAAAGGTGGTAAAGTGGCTGTGAGAGGACCCAGTTCTCTCCGAGTTCATCGGTCTTGTTCATGCCTGTTAACAATACTACAAACTCTCATACAACCATTCTGCATTTCAGAAAGATCCCGTTTATAGTCTATGGAGCAGCAGCAGGCTTTGCATCTTGATTACATCACAGCTTCAAGTCTTAGTTCTCTAATGCCTGGCTTTGGGAGTAAGTAGATCATTTCCACACATATTGATTGGATTGTCCTAGACTGTGGGAATACCGTGCTCCCGTGTGAAGTCTTCAAGATACTACTCTTGAGAAACACGGTGCTTTAATGAAGGATAACACACCAGAGCAGTACTATGAAATAAATGGTATTTTCTATATTTTCAGCATTCTAGGTTTGAAGGATATTATACACATAACACATGAAAACTATTTCCTACAGGAATCTTACAGTGATACCATAGAGACACACTATAAAGACCCTATATTAGTGACTTAAGTCATAGGCTTGCATGTATGCATAGCTAACTTAATACTGGCCATTTGACATAAGGTAAGATATCGAGCCATACATGCACGCCCATGAGCTCTCTACTTTCAGACTAATAATATGCTAATTTTGTGACAATTGCCCCCTCCGACTAACTTGCAAAGATAAAATGAGTTTAGGCAATTCAACTTCAAAAGCCCAAAACAATAACAGTGAACTGTCAAAATGCCTACGTGTAGTTTGGACCCCGCCCCCTTTTAAATATATACTCATAATTATTGATTTCTTGCATGAATTCTGCATAGTTTATGAAGTGTTTCTGTAAGAACTCGTGTAGCTTGTAGGGTCGATAGAAATTTATTTATTTATTTTAAATCCAAGTCGTCCCTTTTGCTCATAAAGTCTTAGGCGGCTCCCCGTGGTTCAAGGCCTACCGCCCCGGCTAAAAACTGACTTAAACGTTGTTGTAGGCGAATCAAAAAAGTTTAAAACGGTTTCCATCAATTACATACAAACTGTCCAGAAGGGGAAAAAACAGTGTGTATCCTTGTTTAAAGAGCTACATTTAGCGTTTCTGACACCGTGGCGCCCTAAAAACGCCGCTGTCTTGTGCCCCGCTGACATTGTCATGCGCAGCAGAATAGTTCAAAAACTTTTTCCAAACTCACCTTCCTCACGACAAGTCGCATTTTCCTCCTCATCTCTTGTTACTTGCGTGATTATCGACGACGAATGGTCCATTAGATCCGTCACTCAAAGATACAGACGTTAATTCTCTCTATAAAAAAATAGTTGGAGGAGTTATGGCAAAAAAAAAAAATTATTTAGATTTTGCCACTCCCTGTCTACATACGCGCATACTGTGCGTAAAAATAAAGAAATACTCTAAACGATCGCAAAGCGTGCGCAGCATAACATGTCGGTACAAGTTACTTTAAAAAACGCGATGGATAAAACTGATAAAAGTAGTTGTTTTGTTTCTAAATGGGCTTACGTTCGACAACTATTTGACCATACAAACATGGAACTTGACGGTTTCAAGGAAGCCCCGTTCTTAAAGCCACAATGCAGGATGTGAAGCTCTTTGCACAAAAAATAGGTCCGTAGTACATTAACACTGTTTATTTAACGGGTTAGGTTATGAGCTGTGAAATAATTCACAACACGGTTTTCGTGTTTAAAGATAAATTTAATTTCAGTGTCATTTCAGCGCATCATATGGGTTAAATCACTACATCAAGCCCTAAAGATGGTTTATAATTTAATTTAATTCCATATTTGGCGGGGAAACATATTTCTGACCCCTCCCGTTTGTGTAATAGCAGTATGTAACCAAGACGTTGCTTATAAAGCGTGTTTAAAGTTTGTTTTAACTTTGACTGGTGTCGAGGGTAGCCTTGAAACCGACCGTGCAAAAGAGGAAGTTAGGGACAGTCTTCAAAGTGCCCACACTGAAGTTGAAAGTCCAACTCTCCCCAGACTTGCCCCAACTACGTATCCCTGAATCGTATTGGTTAGGCGCGCACTGTTATGACTGTTTTCCGTTCAATAAATCAGTATTGAAACTGTAGAAAGTTCCGTGTACCTAGTAGCCAATCATTTTTTGTTGAGTTTTTCCCCCCGTTTTCTGTTTGGATAACGTAAAAAAAAATATGTCGTTTTTCTTTCCTTTTCCTTTGCGTGGAGCTCGAGTGGGCGTGGCTATCTTATGTTTGGACGGTACTTTTGATTTCGACCCGATACCGAATAATACCAAGGCTAAGATCGCCAATATCGATATAACGATAATTTTCGTTTTAAAAAAACGTATGTACTTGCAAGTAATGGGAACATTTTTTTATGATTTTATTTATTGGGTGAATGAATATATATCTGGAAATGTTTGCATTACTAACAATTTTTTTGCCAAACATTCCACTTTTCTCTTTCTTTTTTTATTTAATCACGCTAACTAGTCACTAGTGGGCAGGGTGAATTAGAGACGCTGTGTTCTGCTTCTGCAAATATTACTGTACTCTTACTGTAAATATTGTGTTGGTTTTTTTATAGTGCTCTTACTGTTATACTGTAAATATTGTGTTGGTTGTTTTTTATTGTAAATAGTGTGAACTTGTTGCCCTTTGCACATTCCCGTTGAGCATTGCCACTTTCCATTTCACTGCACACCCTGTGTGTGTATGTGACAAATACGGTTCTTGAATCTTGAATCTTGAATCTTGCAATGCTGCAACAGTGGCTGCTGCAAAAATTTAATTAGATTGGAGAAGCATGTTGCTGAAATGGTACAATAGATTGCTGGAGGCATGATTTTCAACAGTTTTATTACATTTTGTATGTGACTAAGATCTAAGATATCCAACTTCTATAGTATTGGCTAATTATAGCTATTTTAAAAATAACTTTTCTATGTTTTATGTGGAGCAGGTGTGCCCTCTACGGGTTACTCTAAACAAGGTTCCTCTTTCCCTCCATCTGTCTCCATCTTTCAACTTAGTTTGTAGGTGCTCAGGTGGAGTGCTGGGTGGGGGTGGGTATGTATGATTGTAGTGAGTGAAACTACACTGACTTTAAAAACTCCACCTGTTAAAGGAGTACACTGACTTTTTGTGAGTTTGGCCTATTGGTCACCTTACTCAATAGGAGACGAGATGCCTGTGTAGATAGCTCCGTCCTGTGAGCATGCTAATGCTTTAGCATACAGGATGTGACAAGCTGAACTGTGTGGTTTTGAGTCACCATTGAATGGGAAACCATACCCACTGTTTGGGATAGTGGGAATCCATTATCAGGTGGATTTGTGTCAACCATTTTTACTGTTTAACGGGTATTGTGAGACAATTCGCTGTAGGAAACAAAAAAAGTTATTTGACACTACCTGTATTCCACTTTTCCCACAATCCCTATAATCAGGCTCAGCTTGGGCACATATTCAGCACTATTAACATCATCGTTAATGATGTTGAGTTGACCGAGACTGTTAAAAAATCAACTTAATTTCCCCCTCCAAAATAAAAATAAGCCCGAGAAGAATCAGTGCTGTTGTCACAAAGCCGTTGAGGTCAGAAGCTGGAAAGTTCCGGCCATTATCAAACTTCAAACTAATTTCACCATAAAGGTCAACCGGAGACGTACGGTATAAATGGATGATGACGGCCCTCTGAACCCACGAGTAGGTGCAGTAGGCCATGACACATCCATATGTGTGGGGCTGATGAATTTTTCCTCCTCATGAGTTTCTCCTGATACGTTTTCTCTTTCCAATAAACAGTTAATCGGTGTCCCTTCATAACTGAACTCATTTCTCTCTCTTTCTCGCTCTCCAAGAAGATCGATTTATCCAGTGCAGGTGTCAAGGAAGCATATCAAGAGCAAGACAGATGATTTTGTATTATCTTCCTCAAGGTACAACGAATACTAGAAACAGAAAATACACAGACTTCAACAGTCACAGCACATACGTAGACATATTACCGCTAGAGAAGTACAAACATTACACTCAAGTAGTCCATGATGTTACTGAGGTAGTTTGTCGAGGGCACAGAGCTCCTGCCCAAGCGTGCTTTTTGCAGATAAAGGATCTGTTTCTGGCCAGATGGGATGACGGTGAAACATGGCTTGAGGGGGTGTGCAGATTCTTGTGTTATATTGAGTGCTTTAGCTGTGACCGCATTGGTGTTGAGGTCTGAGGTCCAATGATCTTATTTGTGGCGTCTGTGTGTGATTTTGAGGAGTTTGTTCCTGTTGCTGACTGTGAGCATGATGAAGGAGCAGATGGAGCAGTAGAGGAGGACTGGCTCTTTGATAGATAGAAAACAGCAACAACAAACCAATCAGATCCCTACATTTTTAACCACGACATCAGCATTGTACCATTATAAATATCACACATTTTAGGACTATACATTTTATTATACAGGCAACCTACAAATATGTGCTGTACTCACACACTACACCTACTACACCTGTCTTCAATAGCACAGAATTTCAAAAATGATATTCTAAAACAAGTGCTTAACAAAAGTTTTCTTTACTTTTTATTGACAGCGAAGTTTACGTTATGTACATCTTTGAACGCAGCATCAGTATATTGTTCATTGCAGTAAGAGCAGAGACGGGCACATACAAAAGAACATTGACGTGACGCCTTAGCATTGGCGGACTTGAGAGGCTGCATCACAGGATGTCCACACGAGCAAAGGACTGGTCTGTGCCGAGGTTGTTCTCCACAAACACCTCGTACTTTCCTGCGTCAGACAGCTTGGCATTTTTGATTCTCAAAATGGTGTTGGTGTCTCCAATGTCGTAGAATACCCTGGAAGACAGCAGCATCAACAACATCAGTGATTCTGATCTTGAGACTCATGTTATTTGCCCTCTACAATATATGTACATGTGTGTGTCTTGGTGGCATTGGTGCAATGACAACTTACATAGTATCACAACACACTCTGACACATAGTACCAGGACAAGACCTCACATACAGTGCAAAAGGGCATTTCAAGACATATGACTGACAGTAGATTATATCATTTTACATATATAAGACAATATAAATCATCCTACTTGATCTCTTCACCGTGTCTTGATATCTAAAAAATGTATCTTTGTATGCTTTATGGGTTTTCCTATAAAGATTGCACCTTTTTGGAAAATTGCACTGTCATTCCTTCATATATGCACACATCCTGTCAATGCAATGTGCTAACGTATAAATACAATTTACTAGGGGGTATGGCTTTCCTCCCCAACACACTCAGCTGTTTTCTGTCTGCAGCTGAAACAGGCTTACCTGTCATCCTCCTCAATGTCATCCCCATCTTTGAGCCAGCCAACATCTGGAGGAGGCTCTCCACTAATCTCAGCCTTGAGTACCACTGTTGTCCCTCTCTTGGCCTTGATGTTGTCTGGGCCTTTGGAAACCTTTGCAGGTACTGGGAGAACATGAGGCAAATTCTCTCTGTTAGCCACATGATTACTTCCTAAGCAACAGAGGATAAGATGGTGAATCAAATCAAATCACTTTTTATTTGTATAGCCCTTAATCACCGTTACAGTCTCAAAGGGCTTCACAATGTCAAAAGTGTGAAAACAATGGTTAGTACACGACACCCCCCACCCCCCAGCCAAATGGAAGAAACCTTGGGAGGGGCTACTCAGAGAGGGATGCCCCTACAAGGACGGTCTGGCCTGCAATAGATGCCGAGTTTGGGCAAGCAGAGTAAACAGAAGACATAATAGTTTATTTGGGTGTGACATCCAGATCTGATGTAGGGCATCACAGCAAACAGCAGCTCAGTCAGCGTCATCCTAGCTCCAATGCTGCCATCGTGTATTGACTCAAGCAGAACGGGACTGACACCTAAATTGTTCTAATGGAGATGCACGTATGTCTTCTGTTCCTTCCTAAGCCATCCTTACATTCTCATTGTGCATGTACAGTTGTACACACATAAAGCTTTACTAAGGTTGACCAAAACAGCTTAAAGGAGCTGCTACTGTACCTTAAGTAATTTTATTGTTATTGTTTTAGTTGGAGAATTTGAAGGTCTCATGGTCTAAATGCTGTTTCAGGGACCCTTGCACCCGACATAGAAGCATTTCTGGGGGAGACACTACTAAGCACTGACAGTCCCTAGAGAAATGCAGTAGAAAAAGATTTGGCACTGGATGTTGGGACAATTCTGACTAGGTTTCTCACAGTGGCAAGCATTAGCACTAGCCAACAGCCAAATGAAGATCAAGTTTACGGCTGTTAATTCTGTCGTTTCTACTGACCACTTTGGCAGCACCCTGTACCGAATTAGTCTTTTCTTTTCTACTTCATCTGCCAAGAAATCATTGTGTCAAGCAAACAGCTAACAGTCTGTACACACCCTCCACTAGAATACAAGCAGATCCAGCTGTCTGTCCAAATGGGTTCTTGATGGTAACAGTGTATTTCCCCAGATCAGCCAGTACCCCATCTCGGACCACGAGTGCCACAATATCTGGGTCTTCAAAAACGTAGCGGTACTTGGGACCGTCCTTAAGCTCTTTGCTGTCCTTTGACCAGACGATGAAAGGATCTGGGAAAGCGCTAACCCTACACTCCAGCTTTGCAGCACTCCCTTCTAGGAGAACCACATCTTTGAGCTCCTGCAGGATCTTGGGAGGGCCTTTCTCCCGCAGCTCTTTACGTGACCTATGTGGCAAACACAATAATGAAAGCAATATTTCATCCATGACTGGTAAACCAACACTGAATGTTCACCATCTCACTTGTGCTTTTCTACAACAGTTCTTTACACAATTTTCTTAATTGTGCTCAAAATGAACTTGAATATCTTTGATGTCAACAGAGATTGAACATTCTCTAAGGTACCTATGGCCTCGATATGAGGCTTGGATGCGAATGGCAGCCTCCTGGACCTGAGGATCGTTGATATTCAGAGTGCACCCAGGAGGGGGTGCAGCCTTGGCTTTGGACATCTGCGGTGGTCAGGGCAGTCATTAGTCACCAGTTAGAAAGAACCTGGAAATACATTCTCTAGAACAGCTCAAATGCAAATACATTGCCTTCCCTACTCCACTATTTTTGTTGAGTCTTAACGTAATGTCATATACCTTACCCTGCAGATCCTCCTGGAGATCCACTCCAATTCAAATCCACTCCAGAGTCAGCAGGCTTGAGAGACTTCAGGCTTTATATGTGGGTTCAGGAGGGGCATTTAGGGTCCTCAAGGACCAAGGCAAACCAAGAGGCATCACCCCAGACATTCCTTTTCCTTCTCTGGACATTCATATTAGGAAATACTTGGCATGGCAAGGCTGATTGAAGATGCGCAGCAAATGCTACAGAGATGTTTGCCCATCCTTATTTAGCCTTCGTATGAAATACTCCCGAGAATGCTTAGAGCAGTTAATAGTTAGGTTAGTGGTTGTTTAAATGCCAGAAGGAATACGTTGAAATGTGAGTGGTCCCTGGTGAAAAGGCACACACACAGGTGGTTGTCTAAATGGGCATGTTCAGGGAGTGGTCATAGCCCAAACTGACAACCGTCGTGACTGTAGCATGAAGTCATGGACTAATTATGATCCTCAATTTGAGTGATGACCTTAACTCATGTCCTTGCTCTTTGTATGTCCATCAGCTACTAGCAGCAGAGAACAAATAATGATTATTAGTATCTTAACATATACAAGTTTAGGGAATACTAAACTTTACTGTTTCCTTTTGCGATAAAAATGCAACCCATCTTATATAGTTTTAAGGTATGGTAAAGTCATGCGACAGTTCATTTGCAAGTAGAAACTCCAGCTCCAGTGACTTCTACCACTTTTTACCCTCAGGTTTGATCCAAGAACAAAACACTATATCGTTCATATATTTATGTCATATGTCCTTTATTAGTCATAGCCTTAACAGCTGTCATGCCTATTCCATGCCAGATTCAGAGATTTCACAGAACAAAAAAGCAGAAGATGCAACAAATACAATCACTCAATAAATAAACAAACACAAAAAGCAATCAAATTCATATAATCAAAATAAAGAGCTAGTCATTTAACAAACTATTTTCTTTTTGGGTCTAATATCCATCACATGAGGCACTGCAATACATTCCACAAAATATTGTATAGGACTTTGATGCAAAATGTGGAGCATTTGTCATTTTTTGCATTTAAAACCCTGTTGTCAGTTTACAATAGTTGCAATTTCATTTCAGATGACTGAAGAACAGAATTAATACATTGCATTGCAAGCATTGTATTCTCATGCTTATTTTGCCTGTTCTCATTCAAGTTAAAATATATTCCTTTTCTATTATTTTCCATCTTGCAAAGGACAATGATTGAGTCAAGAAAGACAAATAACTGCAGAAAATAATGGCAGTGACTATGCAGCATTAGCATTAGAATATATCATTAGTAAAATAATTTCATAGAATTACCAACAACCCCTATCAGTTAACGGAAGTATTAAAACATTGGGATGTCATACCTTGACAGTTGCTTTAAAATAAAATCCACATCTGTAAGGAGACTCAGGTAAATTACACCGTCCTTGTGTTCCTTGTTAATCCTTACTTGAAATCGATACATGTAATACCAAAACTATCAAAAATCTGAAATTTGTGCAAATGTTTCACATGCTGATTTTAAATTGGATTTGCCCTCGTATGGCAAAGCTATATAAAAGCAACAATACAACATATCTACACTATTCCCTTAAATACTGAGTTAATATTGGATGGACCAAATGACCAATGTATCATTATAATGTAATGTATAATAGCCAATGTAATGTATAATAGTGTTTTTAACGATTACAATTTTCACGACCCCCTCCCCCTTAATTAAAAAAAAAAAAAAAAAAAAAACTCTCTGAGCTATCTGCCACTTAACAAACTTTGTTAAAATCTAAAAACCAAATAATACAAACATTTCCCAAGCAGTAGCTGTAACAATTGAAAGTTAGAACTCAAATAATATGAACTAATAAACTTGCTTTCACCGATGTGTTGATCAACATCCTCTCTGAATTAATGGTGGAGAAGGCTATTTTGTAATGCTAACTAATGCTAACTCTTTAAGGGCACTTGTGAGGAACCCTAATATCACCCGTGGGTTTCTAGAGTGTTTTATTTTACCTCGAAAACCCTCAATGATCTCGTATCGTACCTATATCTCATGTAGATGTCTGTCCATGTGTAACTTGATTGATTCGGTACAGAATGAGCCTCCATGTAGTAAACTCACACGAGTGAAAATATCCCCTCATAGTTAATCAAAAATATACCTTCATGGTTAATTAAACTGGCACCTTTACACTGGGGTGAGGGGATAATAATGAGAGTTTATAAGCCCAGTTGACAACTAATATGTTGGTTGTTGGCTTGGTGGTGGTAGAGGCATCTCCCAGAAAGTGCCTGCCAAGTGCTTACACAGCGACAGTCTCACATGCAGCCACTTCCACTGTCCTTATCATTGCTTTGAGGAAATGCATTTTGTATGGAGAAACTCTGAAGATAACGATTCAATAATACAAAGTTTGTCTTTGAAAATGAGAGAATCTTTACTCATTACACATTTTGCATTGATCAACAGCGTCTTCTTCTAATAGCCCTTGCAGAGAATTCATGATTATATCTTCACACCTCACTATAATTTTTTTTTTTAAAAGCCCATTCTGTAACCACTATTGTTTGAGGTGCTATGGCAATATAAAAACTCAGGTAGCACAATTTACACTGCTCTTCATAGATTTCTGTTCATATTGAAAAATATTTAGCGTTCTACAGGTTGTAGTCCTTGATCAAGGACTTGTGCAGAATTAGACCTCACAGAATGGACTTCAATATTGGTGAGTGGCTGGTACTCTTCAGATGGGAGCCACGGTTTTGATTATGAGACTCAGATAGTAGATGTGTTACCATGGCAACAACATAATCTGCCTTAATGTTTTCTGAGAGTTGTGTTAAACAGTCCTTGTTTTTGAGTCTCATGCATTACAGAGCCACCTATGGCTCTGACGCACTTTTCTCAACAATGTTCTTGGCAACATTACAATTCTATGACAGCCATTTTAGATCTATCGATGGTGGGTTCCCACACTATATGAGGATGTGTCCTCTCTATTCTTAGAGATGACAATTTTGAAAAGTAAGTAATTATCCAAAATGTATACAAGATACAAACCTTGAGGTACTAACTCCGACATTCGACACATTCATGCCTTATATGAACAAGGTCCACCATATACAGAAATGCAGTCAAGCTCTGGTACCATTGCAAGATTTCCCTAAGGCTTGAAATTATTTCAGCTCTTTTTCAACCATTATGTCCTTTCAAAAAACCAAAGAAGTGAGGTCTTTGTCAATCAGAGCCAATGCTGGCTTCCTGTGTTTTTGTGTCCTCTACCGACCTAGTCCAACAACTCACATCTGAAGAGACTACCCCTACCTCTCGGCCCAAAGTCTTGCCTCGCTCTAAGCCCCCTTAAGGTCCTGCAATCTTGTGTTTAGGAGTCCTATTTCACTGGGTGATAGGTGTGGCGGATGAGGTTGGCATATTTGGCATGGTAGGGCTTGTGGGGGTTTGTGGCGAGCTCTGGTAGGAGCGTAGGAGAACTTTGTGCGTGGTGGCCACCACCTCTCGCCTGCTCTGCTGGTCGGCCAGGAATTCCTTGAGACGCGTGGTGGTGAAGGTGAGCGTCTGCCTACGAAGGCGCATCAGGTAGGCATCTTGGAGCCAGGAGTTATTGAAGCAGTCCTTGATGGATGGACGGGCCCTGGTGAGCAGAATGTGAAGACCCAAATATTTTCAGGCAATGATTGCAGTAGTTCCCTGTTTCAATTTTTAGTACTTGCTTAGTACTACTTAGTACTTAGTAAAGAACAACTTATTATTAGAGAGCTTGGCAGGTTAAATACAGATTTAAAGAATTAAAATGGACTCCATTTTCTGACATACAAGAGTGCTGCCTATAATTTCACCTAAAGTATACATTTTCTGTGGTTGTAAAATCAGCTCTCTCATTCAAAGTTCATGATAGATGGTTAACCAGCAAATACAATAATGACAAACCACAACATACAAGTACACAGAGAAATAATCTCATCATTCAAAACATGGCATTGTGTGTTGTGTGTTCTTGTGTGAGCAAAGATTGAAGTTCAGCTTACCAAGGGTAGCTACAGAGGATCTTTTTAAGGAACAGAGAGGCACTTTGGGACACATTCTGGTAGAGCTTAGAGAGGTCGAACTTTGCTGTCTGGATCCTGGCTTCAGTCTCCTGAAGATCGTTCTCCAGGAAAGGTGACCTCCCGCTCAACCTGGAAAAGTTTGGAAATACATGTCAGCAATGTAATGTTTTTTAACCATATCTAAAATAAACACACAATAATAATTTGGTCACAGTTTTTAAATGAAGAAATTAGGACAGTATTATTTTGACTAAAAAATAAGCTTCACTGAACAAGACAGGCACCATCTAAACAGCAGACTAGTCTTCAATCACAAGTCCTACTTTACATAAATAATACTATAACATTTCTATTTTAAGACGACTTACTGGGTGGAAACCGTGAAAGCTACAGTACTCACATGATGAAAGTCAGTACGCCCACGCTCCAGATGTCAGCTGGAGGACCCACCACCTCCCCTTTCAACATCTCTGGAGCTGGAAGGAGAAAACAGGAAGATCCATAGCAAGTCAATGCACAACGTATAATCTTCCTTTATCCTACACAGAACTATAATTATGTATGTATAGTCTTTTGTACTAGACAGCCTATAGTTTATGACTTATTGCATTTGATATGTGTCATTACTCGTTGCTGTTTGTATTGCTTTCTTAAATGTGTGAGAATAGTTTTAGTTAGTTAGTTAGTTTATTGTCCTCAAGAGGAAATTATTTTTCACAGCCAGTGCATGCATGGTTACACATCCATTCCCAAAATAGTTGCAAAAGCAATCCGAAACAAACAGAAGAACAAATGAAGAAAATGAAGAAAAAACAAGGTCTTTTAGGTATAGTGTCTTTGATTTTGACATGTTTATGTGTACTCAGGTCTCACTTGTACAAGATAATCTAAATGGGATTACCTCAATAAATAAACAATTACTCCACATCTAATGCATTCTTGAGTGTATGGTTAGAGGCAGCTAGTGATCTAAATTCCAGTGTGGCTATCCTCATGATCATTATTTCTTCACAGAATAAGAGTTGGATTGGTGGTGTGCGTCTAGATTTCTATTCCCAACAGGTGGTGAAAATCAGGACTCTTACCCATGTACTCCAGCGTTCCAATAGGAGGGCTGAACTGCTTGAGGAAGAGAGGGTTGAAGTTCTGGGCACTGCCAAAGTCAATGATCTTGATGACATTCATGTAGGTGACAATGACATTCTCTGGCTTGATGTCCAGGTGGAGGATGCGTCGGGTGTGCAGGTAGTCCAGCCCCTGGAGGATCTGGACAATATAGGTCACCACGTCATCCTCCGAGTAGCGGAATCTAAGAGATACCAAAGAGCAACAGGTTATGGTAAGGACAGAATATATAAATATACTGTATATGTATGTTTTTTAAAAGATTTTTTTTGTCTTTATTGGACAGTTAAGTAGCGAGAGAGAGGAAAGATTGGGAGAGAGGAGGGATGACATGTGACAAAGGTCCCAGGCTGGATTCGCCACCAGGACGCCCCCACAAGGACAGAATATTTTAAAGGCAGGTCTTTCCCAGGAGAAATCCTGGAAGTGATGCATTTTATGTTTCCGGCAGCAGCAATGGTGATTTTTCTTTGGGATAAATAGAAGAACTCGGTAGTTATGATAACCAATGATAACCACCATAGCTAAACAGACAAAGAAAAACCTTGTACCTACAGAAAATCAACAGAAGGAAGCAGACATCACAGCACTGGCCACACTGTTTGATTGCCAAGTGATCTCTGCGAAGTGCAGTGCAGAAACACCACAGCAATGACCAAAGATGTCACCAAAATCCAAAACCGAGGAACCCACGGACTACCACTCTAAGTTTAAGTTAGTATTTTTTTAGATAAAATGTATTGCAAGGAGTATGGTTGTTGGCTCTACCTGTCTATGAGGCTGTAGAGCAGCTCCTTCCCACTGCAGCACTCAGAGATGAGCACCAGGTAACGTGGCGTGACATAAGCCTCATGCAGAGCCATGATCTTCTCATGGTGGAGCGACTTGAGGATATCGTATTCCTGCAGCACCGCCTGCTTGCTGTCGACCTCGTACGGCACAATCTTAGCCATGAACAGGTTGCCCGTGGCGTTCTCCCGGCACTCACGGATAACGCCAAACCGACCCCTGTGTGATGAAGAATAAGTGAAGGGTTCCTTTGCAAAATGCTATCAATCCAATAAACAGGAAAGCAAAGGAGAGAGTACTACATTTGGGTTTATCCAGTGAAAATCTAAAGTAGAACATCATTGGCTTGTTCAGTGAACATGGTTAAAAATGTACAAAACTCCAATGCATTTCAACATTGGCCTACAGAGCATCAAACATTTCCATGTTTCCAAAGATTAAAGGCTTTTTAACTTTTTGATGAAGCATGTCATTTGATTTCCTTTCTGATGTTATAAAACCCTTTTCTCAACCAAAACTAAGGACTAACTCTTTTAAAAGTCTTTAAATCCTCTACCTTTTCTAGTTATGTAGTAAGTCATTTTGCTTGTATGAATTCTATACATTTTACTGCTATTCCTTTGGCAGGCCTTACCTGGCTTTCTCATCCATGAAGGTGTATGGTTTCTGTGGAACTCCCTGGCGCAGAGATCCATCTCCGGGCTTTCCCAACGGCGTTCTGCGTCCCGAAGGCGTGGCCCGCCCTGAGGGGGTGATCCGTCCAGATGGAGTACTGCGGCTGTCCCCTCCCTGCACCACTGGTGTCAAGCTGGACACCAGCACCACATGCGGGGAAACAACAGGAGTGGCAGAGGGGGCGCTGGTGGCCGGGGTGGAGGCAGATGAGGAAGGGGGCGTAACACGAGCTGTCGCAGCCGGCGCGTACATCGGCACAGATGAAATAGGTTTACCAATGACAGGGACAGGTGGCGGTACTGGCGCAGGGGGAGTCTTGGTCATAGGGGGGACTATATTGACAGGACTCTGAGGTTTAGGCAGGATAGCAGGGGGAGATGGTTTGGTTTGGGGTTTACCAACACTGATGTTAAGGGTGGTCTTGGCTTTGGCCGGCATGGCTTGGACTGGTGCAGTGGTCTGGACAGGAGTTTGGTGGGAGGGGGTTGTCGGGACAGGAATCGGGGCAGCAGGAGGGCTAGCAACAGGAGGTTTGGTCGGTGTTGGAGAAACAGATTTAGCCACTGATACAGGTGGAGGGGAGGCGGAAGTGGTGGGCGCAACAGGTTGGGCAGCTGATAATGTGGCCGATTTACTACTAGGTTTAATGGGGGGTACGACCATGGATGACATCATCACCACAGGGGGAGGAGGACTAGCAGCAGGGGCAGTCTTGACCACCACAGCAGAACTGGATTTATCTGGTTCTATTGAAGGAAAGGGAGAACAAGGATACATCTCAGGGACTTGGTAAATGAAGAAACCAATATATGCAATTTCATATACACACTTGTACAAAGAGTGTACAAAATATTAGGGCCACCTTCCTGTCCAATGCATGTCCATGATTGTCAAGAGGACTAAAAACCCTCTGTAACGTCTCCTCACCTTCATCTTCATGACTGAAGTCAATTTAATAGGTGAAATCAATAAGGAATCACAGCTTTGTCCCTAACTAGACACATTAACTTCACACACTAAAAATAACATGCCCATTAATTTACCCAAGAGTTTAGAAAAACAGAAACTGTAAAACAGCAAGCATACATAAAAGACTGTACTGTGTATTTGAGTATATCAGCTGAAATAAATATGTAGTTGTATGTACATTTCCTTTTAGATGATACGTACCTGAAACATCCAGACATACTACTTCTGAGAGGTTACTGTAGGGGCCTTGGCCAGCTTTGTTAACACATGCCACTCTGAACCTGAAGGAGCCCCCTGCTGGCAAGTCAACCACATTGTAATAACAGTCTGCCACCCCTGTGGCCACGATTAGCCAGTTACTCTCACCTATGGGGGGGAAAGGCCGAAATGCCCATGTTATGACAAACACAGGCCATCATTCTAAATACATTTTATTTTCTTATTTTTATATTGACTTAAATTATTGCTGTTTCACTGTTGCTGCAGGAAAACCTCATTACTTTTTTAATTGAATTGGAAGTTTAGATGCTCCTTTATGTGCTGAGTAACATTCTATTTAACTTATTCAAAACCCACAATTTGAAATATCCATAGAACTCAATCAGAAAATAGATAGTATCTATTGATCTATTGCAATAATAAACATTGAAAAAAAAATCACTATTAGTGAACTGACCCTCTGCTCTCCTCTCCAGGGAGTATGTGCAGGGCGCCAATGTGTCTGAGGGCCTCCACAGCACCAGAGCTGTGTTCTTGTACTTCTGAGGAATCTCAGGGGTCCCGGGACGATTGGGCAGACCTGACAGCAAAGAGATATTAGCAATATTAACACACACTATCATATCTAATCACTAATACAATAGGTATGTACTATCATCTTTTCTTCTCTGACTCTCCCTTTTCCCTCCCTCCTATTTCTTAGCTATGAGTACTTAAAGGCAGAAATGGATGGGTGGGGTTTAAGTTTAGTTAATCACAAAGGTGTATTTGAAAGTCAATTTAGAAAACTCTTCGATGATTCACAACTGACAGCATCTGAAAGGTCCTAATATGGTTTACTGCTCCTTAGGTTTGCTGCAGGTTAACACAAAAGCTAAGAATTATTTACAAACACTATTTGACCCAGGTCTGCTTACGGGCAAGAGAGATTGTGCAGGAGCTGGATATAGCGGCCAGGGGGTTTGTGGCCACACATTCATAGAGGCCTGCGTCCTTCTTGGTGGTCTGCATGATCATCAATAGCTGCCGGCCATCAGGGCAGGCGATCATGTTCATCCTGGAATCGATCTCTAGGGGCTTCTTATCTGAAGAAACATAAATCAAAAACACACCCCTGAAAACAATGGTCTTTCGGTCAGAGACGATAATGACACCTTTTTTGGTTTACGTGGTCCATGATGAGCAACAGCTCATGAATATTCAGTAGGAAATTATAAAACTGTTATTAGAAATTTAAAAAAAATGCTGGTGTCAGCATTTTCTACCTCTTTTTTTTTTTTTTACAGCCATTTTTGATATAATACTTTTGTTTTGGAAAGCTTGCAAGTGATAATGACTCAGCTCACTCTTACTGCAGTATTGATATGGACCAATGCACTACTGGAGACTTACTACATCTCTTCTACAGCTGCAGCAATACTGTACACCACACTGATTGAACGTGATGCGGATAGTCTACTGTTTATTTTATGTCCTGCACTGTCCCTTTGCACTGTATGTGAGGTTCTGTTTACCTTGTACCATGTGTCAGTATGTAATGTGATACAATGTAAGCCATCAATATGTCTCTACACACATTCACCCAACACTCATTTCTGTACATTTACTGTAATTAGCAAATTAATGATTCAGATGATCTATCTTTAATAGCAGCAGTTAAGTGATACAGTCTTATTAAACAGAGCTCTTACCCTTTATCCAGGCGATGCGTGGGTGGGGGCTGCCTGCTGGAAGACAGCTCAGAGTGACTGGATCCCCTTCCAGCAGGACATGGTCCCTCAGCTTGATGTGGAACACCGGGGGGAAGTCTAGGAGCCAGAGACATTAGACCATTCAAATAAAATTGTAAGGGTCTTAAAAGGTATGATTCATTGTACCCAGTGATAGTATAGTTGTTAAGACCATCACTGGAACCACATGTACACTTGCTGGCCTAGGATCAGCTAGAACCTTTTCTCCTGTGTCTTCCCTACTCTGTGTCCCTCTCAACTTCTGGGAATAAAAGGTATGAGACATTCTTAGCTGTAGAAAGCAATAAAATGTAGATTTATAAAGCAGTAAAATGGTAAAATGGTGGCATTGATGGAGACTTACTCTGTTGACATAGTTTTACATGTTGTAACTTGGTAGACCATGCAGCATACAGCATTTAAGTCAGTACCTTAAGTACTGATAATCTTATTGATGACACATTGCACTTGTATTTTCTTAATGTACACTCATGGGGGACTTACCAGAAGCCAGTTTGGAGTACTGGTGTGGACGTAGGGAACTATTGTCTCTGGTGATTGCACTGGGGATGTCAGGCTGTGATACTGTCTTGTCTCGCCTTCCTCTGGTCAGGCCCCATCGATCCCAGCGGGACCGACGATCAGTCTCCACACCTGTCAGGAAAAAAACAGAAATAAAATAACAGAAAATAGGAATGAAATAAGGGGAAATTTGTGTGGCAGTTCAATCATGCATTAAAGTAAGTGCAAGTCATAATATTATGTTGCCAAATTTGATGAAACTTGCACTCAGTATGACAATCTCAGAAAGTATTAGCAAATTATTAACAAATGATTCCTGCTATTGTGCATGTTTAATTGAAGCAATTTAAAAGATAAAGAGGGAATTTTCTCATACCCTTTGCTGTTTCTGACTTGAGGCTTGACATGGAGTCCAGAGACTCTAATGAGGCACCATTATGGGCCTGAGTTGAGAGCTGGTTCTGAGGAATAGTCTTCATACCACGATTCTCTGATGCTGAACGGCGAAGCATGGAAAGAATGGGTGTCTTCTTTGGTTCTTTCTCCTCTGATGCTCTCCTCTCCTCTGAGTAGCTGCGAATCCTGGTGGAGATCCCAGCCACTGTTGATTCAATCTTCCTGCGCATTGCCAAGACGGGTGATTCATTTGGTTTCTTAAGTTCCTTTTCATCTTGTTCTGTCAGGGTATCGCTTCCACCATCCATTCGCATCATTTCTACTTCCTTCTTCTCCTGTGACCCTCTTCGACTGAGAGTCCAAGAAAGCCTACTCCTCGAAGCAATTGAATCTTCATCTTTGGTCTTTTCTTCTTTGCGCTCGGCTGGTGGTGTTCTCTTCAGGCGCATAGAAAGCCTTCTCATAAAGCCTTGATCCTTTTGAGCTTCACGAAGGTCCTGAACTGACTTTGACTTCTCCTCAAGCCTCCTTTGTGCAAATTCCAATGGCGCACCAATCGGCCCAGGTCGGTATATCTCTTCACCTGACTCTGTAGAATCTGAGGAAGTTCCTTGTGATTTGCCCTCATTCTTTGACCGGGACAGAAATTTGAGGCTTCTTGAGAGAGAAGACTCGCGCTTTTTGAAGCGAGCCTCGAAGACCTCCTCTGAGGAAATGTCCTGTAAGTCACCTCCTTCTGAGAGCTCTCGTTGTGTGAGAGTCTGTGGTGGACTGGGCTCTTTTGTTATCATCTCAGGTGATGCCACCCTCGAGTAGACAGCAGGGTGCTCGGTGGTTGACATAATGACTGGCTTTGATGGATCAGGGAAGGCAGGGGAAGTTGTAGATGTGGGTATGAATGTTTCAGTCGACACTGGGGATGGTGAGGGGGCTGAAACAGCTATAGGTGTAGAGGGGCTTAAAGGTGGTTTGTTTAGTGGCTGAAGCGTGGGGACCATGATGGTCTGCATAATGCTAGCATATGCTGAAGTCCTACCATCTGGAAGAACAACACGAGCAGGAGGCGAGGGTGTTACATAGGTTGACACAACATTTGCTGGGGTTTTTGAATATACTTGTGTAGGTGTCATCGTAACTGAGCTTGTGGTGATCATCATCTCAGAAGATTTGACAGGCATATCTACTTCTTCTACCTTTTCTTCCACTACTTCTTCAATCTCTTTGCCTTTTTTCTCTGCAACACTGACAGTCTTCTTCTCCACTTCCTCCATCATCTCTTCTTTATATTCCTCCATTCCCTCTTCTTCTGGCTTAGAGCTTTGGACCACAAGAGGAGGACTAGGCTCTCTCTGGCCCATACACTCTGATTCAATCATTGGTTCTTCTGATATGCTCATGTCTTTCTCTGAGAAACCGCTTGTGCTTGATCTCTCATCAAAATTACTATCTGTGGTCACACCATCCATTTTCTCACTCATGGTGTCATCAGGCTTTGATTCTTTCTCCATAAATGATTCCTCGCTTTCCATTTTGGTAGGACTCTCCTGCACAACAGACTCTGGAGTCGGTGGTTTTGGTGAAGGCTCTCTGGGAGTTACAGGACGGGAATCCAGCCTGGCTTGTTCAGTGAGAGATGACATAGATATAGCTTCCTTAAGCCTTCGCTCCTCTATCTGTGCCAGGGGGATCTCCAAGGGGGCTCCCATGCGTCGGTGTAAAGGTATGGGTTCTGAATCACCTTGACTGAAGGAAGCACTTTTGCGAAGAATTTTTGGTTTAGGAACATTGTCCCTTGGAGAATCACTGGATGCAGCCCTGGTTAATGGGGGTGGGCCCAAACGAGGGGCACGAGAGTAGCGCTCTGAGGATGATGCACGTTTTTCATCTCCCATTCCTAATGTCTCGAAAAGAGGACCTCGCAGTCCACTCATCTTGTTGTCCGCGGAGCCTCCACGAAGCAGTCGTTGTCTCATGAGCTCTAATTTCAGAGCATAATCCTCTTGACTCATGGCGGCGCCTGGGCTGACACTTCTCTTTGGTAGTTCCATAGACACAGCTTTTTTGAGGACTCTCCTGCCATCCTCTGGGTTTCCTTCTCCAGCACCTTCCTCAGGTGTAATGCGGAGCAACAGTGCACTGTCGGCTGAGCCCCCACGTCTTAGCTCCCCTCTTCGTCGTCCACTCTCTGGTTTGTCTGACTCCACGCTGGAACCCCTTCGCAGGGGTTTTCTAGACAGCTCTGACTTTTGCGGTAATTCAGCAGGTGGCTCTTCATCTGAGGAACCCTTGTCATTTTCTTGTGCTGACCTCTTCCGCAGGTGGCCCTTAACTGCAGATTCTGCCCCTTCTTTATCAGTTCCTTTAGGTTCACACATCATTGCCTCCTGGGCTTGACTAGCAGACCCAGCCGAGTCGGTGGTTCCATTCTGCTTCCCTGTTTCCTGCTCATTGCTCTGGATATCATTCAGCGACATCCTTGATCCAGAGAATTCCATGTTAAGTGGCATCGGAATGAAAGGGAGTTCATCAATGTCTTCGTCAGAGTCTGAGGAGGATGATGGCAATGGTGAACCTTCTTTGAGGTGTCTGGGAACTGCGATGGAGATATGGCTGGAAGAATCGTTCAGCAACTCTGGTATGGACCTCATGACCATTTTGGATTTGTAGTTGATTAGAGACCGCTAAAAAAGGGTAACAATGACATAATACCATTTACAATCACCACAATTGAAATGATATGAAAATTTATATAATAAGTATTTAAATATCTCTCACCTGCCATTTCCTGCGAAATACAAACTTCTTCAGGGCCTCTGTACTTATAGCCTTCCCCTTGCTAAGTGTCTGTATAATAAAAAGAAAATAAAGGCACATAAAGAATAAATAATAAAGAATAAATGAGTAATGGACCATTGCTCAATGTCGTCCAGGGCAAATCATTGTTGAAACTGAACAAAGAGGTTCTTGCTAATGATATAGCTTTAATCACAGCCATGGGCCTTGTCTCACCTTGAACCAGGGGTGTCGGAGACATTCCTGAGTATCAGGTCTCCTAAAAGAAGAAGATTCATGGGGTGTTTCAGTTCAGTTCCAGTTTTATATATTTTTTTGTTATGTAGCTAAACTGTTTTCTGTTATGTAGCTGAAAAAGGGATAGGTAAAAATGGAATGGATGAGACAGAGATTAGAGAAGGATGAAAGGTCGACAAGTAGGAAAGGACAGAGAGCAGGAAAGGGGCAATGAGCATCTGATGCAGAAAATAATCATTAACACTAAAATATGCCTTTTGATTAGTTAAATTAGAAATGATTGATTAAAATATGGCAGTTATTCCAGTTTTCCATCGCTGTTTCCAGAATTTAACATATTTTAGGTGTCAATTTTATTGAATGGTCTGGAAAGTGAATGAAGATTTCTCAGTTAGTGTTATTTACATTTGTATTTATGTAAGTACTTCCACTCACAGTCTGTCTGCTACCAGTAGTTTTATGATGAAACCCTTAGCCTCTCGGCAAAGGTCAGCAAACATGCTCTCCTCGAAGGCCACATTATAGTTCCTGATGTTCAGTGCAGAGCTGCGGTCGTTCTCCCCAGCAAATGGAGAAACTCCTGTCAGACTGAAAGCAGAAACACACATATATATATAATATATATATATATATATAAATTATCAAAGCTTGTTTAATAATCAAGGACGTGAGAAATAACTGACTTCCAAATAAATGTAATTCCTACTGCTATTCAATTCATTGATATTGTCAATGAATTAAATCATTACTTCTTATTTGATAATAAAGGAGATGAAACAATTTAACTTACCACAGATATGCAATGACTCCAATTGGCCTAGAAAAGGAAAGGAGAGGATTAGAAGAGAAAAGGGGTTGTGTGAAATTTGTGGTACAGGCTGCAGATACTTTACCAGATGTCAGTTGCTTTTGACACAGGGGTCTGATTGACGATTTCTGGCGCAACAAATTCCGGTGTGCCATATTTGCAGTACTGAGCCTCATCGGGTGTGATCTTCACTGCGTTGCCAAAGTCACAGATTCGGATCTGATCCCCATGGGGGTCTGCCATGAGGATGTTATCAGGCTGAGGACAAAGGGAAGAATGTCATACTATAGTGCTTCATCATGCACTATCATGAGAATAATTCTCTTGAGATGACTTGCAAAATATAGGAAAAAAACATTCATTCATTCATCTATTTTATAGATGAATGATATTCCCTATTTATATCTGATATAAACTAAGATTAGGAAAGGATAAGAAGATTGAAAGGGAAATGAAAGAAGGAAATTGGCCAAAGCAATCTCAAATTACATCACAGCTACACTGGTATGAGTATCTACCTTGATATCCAGGTGTAAGATGTTTAGGTGATGAAGGTAGTCCACTCCTTCAAGCACCTGTCTCATACATGAACGTACCTGGAGTAACCAAACATCAATTTACCACCAACTCCTGTCAATGAGCACCAATGTATGATAATTAAATCTATTAAATATAATGAAATCATTAAAATAACAAGCTGAGTTTCAAAGACAGGCTATTTGCTGTGCAGTCACAAAACACATAGAGGACAACTCACATCAGACTCCATCACTGTAGATTTCTTGCTAAATCTCTCAAGCAGCTCCTCATGGCATCTTAATACATTGATTAAGAAGATATTCCTTTTAGCACTTTACACAATATAGAAACACAGTGTATTTGTTATATTTGTGTGTGTGGTGAGTTTATTTGTAAAATGCTTTTAACAAGACAGAATTGTCCACAACATGTTTTCAGAGCAACATGAATACAGCTAAAAACAAAAGAGTATGTGTCATATCAGCATGCTCTCCAAACTTCTCAAGGTATACTGTATAATCTGGATCAGAAACACTGTTTATTAAGTGTGTGTGAAAGTGTGAAATATAACAAGGATACATTTCTGTGATGATGATGACTGCATTCTTTTTCTCAAAGGCATCGTGGAAATAAAGGACTCTCTCATGGTCCAGCTTGGAAAGCAGGTTCATCTCTCTCAGAGCGGAGGCCCTCTTCTTGGCCCGTGCAGAGATGAACTTTGCTGCGTATTCCATTTTGCCTACCTTCTGGGTCACACGTTTCACATAGGAAAATGCACCTCTGGAGAGAAATATTCGAGTATGACATTAGGTCAATCTTTACCAAAGTCCAAGATAATTAAATATCCATTAAAGATAGCAAGATAGAGGAAGAACATGAGGAAATACATCCTCATTTTGGCAGTTTGTGGAAAACAACTTCAAATAAAAGACAGTGCTTCCCTAGCACCCCAGTACAAGATAAATGAGATTCTATAGATATATTATGAGTTAGATTTAATAAAATGTGAGTTTAACATATGCCTTACCTCCCAGTTTCCTTGTGGACGTCATAGTAGTCTGTCAGTCTGCGCATCTTTCTTAGAATAGTCTCCTCGTCCTCCATTGGATCCTCTTTACTTTTAACTAATGGGCAACATATACATTAGATCAAAGAACTAGTACAGTCAACTCCAAGCCATCAAAAATGCAGGATGGGTGCTGATTCGTGGACGTAATACACATTGGACACTGACTGCTGCTGTGCTTTAAAAATGCATTTCATAATATTTTTTGAATGTGGACATTCCTTTTGGATTTAACATAGTAATCTGTAACATTTTCATATGAGTAAATGTGCATTTTGCTACTCTATCACCAATTGATACCATACAATAGTGATCCAACACAAAATGCATCACTTCCTGTGTGCCAGAGGATTTTTCTCTGCAAAGACCTACCCAACAGTGGGTGATTAGAACCGCAAATGTGGCAAATGTAAAAGCTTTCATGGACTGGGCTGAATCCCTATTGTGTTACACCAATTGGAGAAAGAAAGTAGCAAAACAGACATTAACTTATATGAAAATGTGACTTCTGTCATCTTCAATTTAGCTTGCTAACCATGCAGTTATGGTTACGATAGATTTCACTAGGGTTCAATAGATTGAGGCATGATCCCTTACCTTCATGAACGGTGAGTTCGGCTTTACAGGACACGGATCCTGCCAAGTTTCTGGCAGTGCAGGTGTACACCCCCGAGTCTTCTGGACGAGTGTTGAGTACCACCAGGGAACACTCGTTATCATCGTACACAAATGTGTAATGGCTGCTCTCACACAGCAGGGTGCCATTCTGAAAGACAGCGGAAAGTCTCAGCAATGGGTCATAGAAACTATTTCAAAAGTATCTGTAATATGATTTCTGTTTTTCAGTAAATCTAATGGATTACATTTACCATTTACCAAGTTTAACCCATTGTAATCCGTATCTATGGTTACTCTCTAACCATGGTTAGCATCGTGATTATGGTTCTGGACTTCTAAGTCTATCGAAGTCTATCTTGTTCATCACTAATCAAGCCCCCTCTTAACACATTCAAAACATTCAAAACATTTGAAACAAAACATTTTGAGTTTGAAAACAAAGGTTTCTAAAAATCCTAAACCTTGCTTCAAATAAATTGCTCTAGCAGTGAGATAAAAACCTTGAACCAGAGGATGTCAGGGATGGGCTTGCCCTCCACTACCACAGCAAAGCGAGGCGTCTCCCCCACACCAACATCCAAGTCCTCCATGATAGTTTCAAATGTTGGTGGGGCTATGGAGAGAGGCAAAAGAAAGTTACAATACCGTGATAAGCCAGTCTTCAGTATTTTTTTCTCACTATAAACATCCTGTGTACGTAATCATAATTTTATTTTAACATTTATAACCCAGGGAAGGGTTATATATATATAACCTACTACTGTTTTTATATTATCATGCATCATTGTCCTGGGAGGGTGTGTTCTACTATTGGTCAGTGAAAACAAAGAAGCATTTGTGTGTTAGCATCTGCCTGCTTCACATGTCTGCTTCTCTAACCCTTAGGCTTCCACCAACTACCCCACCTAACAGCCATGTGATAATCTACTGTGCTTGTGGACCAGGTAGGTTTTCAGTGTCTCAAGGGCACCTCAGCGGGGTGGATACTTGCCGACAGGAGGGCCTGAAGCTGAACAATCTGCATGTACTAGCTTCTACTCAAAGTTTGACGGATAACTTACCTGCCATCTCGACGATGAAGGTGCACGTGTCGCTGCCAAACTTGTTGGAGGCCACACACACCATCTCGGCAACGTCAGCACTCCTCACTCTCTGCAGCTTCAGTGTGTGCTGGTCGTCATCCGGCATTGTCATCTCATACAGGCCTGACTTACTGGCCAGGACACCTCCCCTCCTGTGAAAACATACAGCATGTTAGGATGGTGGTGTCTGCATCTTAAAACCACCGCAGGGTCAATACACTTTCAATTCAGTCAGTGGTGAAGAAAAATAAAATAAAATAAAATAAAATAAAATAAAATAAAATATTGCACTTTTCAAAAGCAAAGTTATAAAGTTACAAAGGACTTTATAGTTAGGAATATATATTTATACAAAATGCATACATATACAATGTATATAGTTCATTCATGCAAGATACTTTCCATGGAGAAAGGCTTGGCTTTTAATACATTCTTATCCACTGCTTTCTCTAGAAAAAAAAACACATAAAAAACAAAAATGAGAAATGAGACGTACCTCTTCCAGATGACTGCGGCATTGACGTGATTGAGGGTGACAGTGATGGTGACTGACTGGTTTTCCATAACATACACAATGTCTGGCTTATCAATAATCACTGGAGCCTCCTGAAGATAGGGACCTTGAGAAAAATCAAACTTAATTTACCAAAACCATACTATTTGTCTTTGACTAGCCCATAACCCACCAATGGCAAATATACGGCATCAATGGTAAATAATGTGTATGTACCTCTGTCCAGTAGCTGCACTGGGTCGGTGGCAAGTGAGGGCTTGCTGAAGGCCTTGGAGGTGATGGTCAGGACCCTGAAAGCATAGCGGACACCTTTGGAGAGTGTGGTGATGGTGTAGGTGGTCTCCCTCAGACTGGAGGCTATGATGGTCCACTGGATGGAGCCCAGTGCTTGTTGTTGGATGGCGTACATCAAGGAGCTGGGCTCTGAAATAAAAGGGGTTTAATCCAAACTCCTGTGCCTTAATTCTGGAACATTCTTTTTACATCTTCAAATGTTCAAATTTTGTAAGCAAAGCTCTTGAAAAAGCTCACAGTAAGATCACATAATGGGTATCCTTTCTGTCCTACCAATCATTTTGTGATCAACACATTTTGGAATGAAACCGATTTACTCAATTGTAAAATGTTGCCATATGAAAATAATACAACTGTTTATTGATTTATAATGTTGAATGTATATATGATAATAATATATTGTGTCTACTGTCTTGTAGTGTCCTTTTGCACTGTTTGAGAGATCCTGATGTTGTTGGACTATGTCAGAATACATTGTGTTACTATGTCAGTTCTAGAAACGTGTTTGCACCAGTGCTCCGTTTAAATTTATTGTACTTGGCGAATTAAGTGATTCTAATTGTGATTCTTGTGTACCAATGGAAGGGTCCAGTCTCCTTGGTTTCCTCCAGCTTAAGCTGATGGTTTTACCAGTGATAGCCTCTACCACTGGAGTCCCATCTGGTGGGTCAGGGAGGACATCTGAAAATGATAACAGGGGGATTACAGGTCAGCAACGTTCTACATGCCTGCCAATGCCGAAGCCCTTGTAACACTGCCATTCAGCAGGACCACTACAGGGTGCTAATGTAATGGCTAATCTAATGTAATGTTTTTTTTCCTTCATAGCATTGAGCACATTTTTGGTATTGCACCATATGATTAAATCAGAGATCAAAGGTTTTTGCTCATATTGACATCCTTCAATTTTTTCTATGAGGAATTTTCACTCATTTCGGTGTGAGACGAGCCCTTCCAAAGCTATATCTTTATAAAAATCGATAAAAGACTTATATAAATCTTTATACTCTCACTTGAGATTGTTGAAATGATGAATACATACATACAAGTAAGGAAACTCACCTGTGACATAGAGATGGGCATAGCATGTGGCCTTGCCTATTTTGTTAGAGATCACACTCTTGTAGACACCACCATGAGCATGGCAGACCGAGCGGATGACCAGGCTGTGGACGTCCCGAACTGCAGAAAAACAAGGGATAGGGGAAGCATGTGAAGAATGGTGAAGTCTGTAAACATTTTACTATACCTTATAACTATAACTATAACAACTGTGCTAGGTGCTCCTAAAATATGCATTATTGTAGGGGCATAAAGCAGCACTTGCACGCATGTCCAATCTCAATGCCATATAGCGTCTCATTGAGGCTAATACTGTGAAACTGAAGTCGGTCAGTCAATCAGTCAGACAGTCGGTCAGTCAGTCATCAAGAAGAAATAGAAGTGCTAAATTGCTTTGTAAAGGCCTCAACACTTTAATTAGACCTGAATATTGTGAGAATGTTCATTTATTTTGCTCCACTTACACTGTGTCATCTTCCTGTCTTCAATGCTGTCAATTCTCCTGCCATTGTGGAACCAGATTATGGTGGGGTATGGCAAACCGGCCACCTTGCATTTGAGCACAGCCTCCTTTCCCTCGATCACATCCAGGTCGTAGAGGGGTTTGATGAAGTCGGGCATGGTGAAACGCTCCACCTCGTTCTCTGGGACCTCTGGCTCTTCTGGGATGGATGGCATCTTCTCCAACTTAGCCCTGAAAGGGGAGACGGGGAATGGAGATAGATGGGGAATGGAGATAGTAGATAGGGGTGGGATGGGGGAGAGATAGAGGGATTGAAGGACAGAGAAAGTCATGACACATAGAGGGGCCAAGGAAAGCAAGATGAAGAGTTAATTTCCAAAACTTTACAACACACGTGATACAGCACAACATCCAAGGATCATACGCTCCTACATTTGTGAGGAGATGGCCGGCCGTGGTTCTTGCACATAGAGTTCGGCGGAGCTCTCTGCCTCGCCGTGAGTGTTGCGGGCCGTGACTGTGTAGAAACCCTCTTCCTCGTTGGTCACATGGGAAATAATCAGAGAGTGGCGACCTCCCTCCTGAAGGATGCGGATTTCCTCACTCTCTACCAGCGGGTGATCTAACAGCAAAAGATTAAAAAAAAGTAATAAATATAAAAACAAGACAACAATCATGAAAGGGAGGTAACAGATCATTATATAAAAAAAAGTCTATTATAATGAGTTTGAAAGTTTTAAAATGACCTTTTCAAATCAACAACATTTTTATTTTATTTTATTTTATTTTTATATCAAAATCCCATGACTTTTATTTCCTGGAAAACAGTGTATTTTTAGTTATTACTTCATGGCCAGCGGGCCTTTGCTACTGTATCAGGGTTTCTAGACTTTCTAGCCAATAGGGACCTTGCCGAGCCCCTCAGGCTCCAGTCCACTGTTAGTTCATACTGGTATTGGATATGGGTTACATCCTAGAATAGATGGGAACTTCCAAAAAATCAGATATGAGCGGCAATTGGAATTGAGCATGATGGCCTGAGGTGTGAACGTAGCTTTAGTGTATCTGACTCAGTGCAGATAGAGGCCTGAAGGCTGAACCACCTGACTGTAAGCCTCAACCCAGAGAGGGGAAACAGTGACTGCAGTACTGGTGGTGTGTTATTCTTAGTTTATGTTTGATTTTGAATAAACTATGCAAGCACCAGAAGCAAATCTCCTGTTCTTCCTACCCATGGAGCCAAAATAGTCACACATTCTCAAATACATGTAAAGGTCTCGGAGAACTGACCAGTGTTCCCAGATGAGCACCCTCACTACGAGAACACTGATGTGTTGTGTTGTTTTGCTTTGTGTGTTTGTGCCCAAGAAGACTAGCTGTCACTGCTGTGTCAGCTAATGGAGATCCTCATGAAACTATAAACCTACCAAAGTGGCTCCAGGTGATCCGGGGAGGTGGCGTCCCACTGACTTTGCAGTCAAAGCGAGCATTACGCCCCTCAATCACTTCCAGCACGTCCAGCTTGCGGGTGAAGAGAGGATCAACGGAGGGGATGACTTTGAGCTTTCCGCATGAGGTTACCTCCTCTAAAGCACAGAAATAAGACACATAGATCCATTCTTTACATGTGATTACTTGGTTTGTGTCAACACCATCAGTAAAACAGTAAACATCAGTAAAAATCATGTTATTCTGATTTCTTTTGGCCAGCACATTTAGAGCCTCAGATTCTTCCTTTGTGCCCCATAGTCACATATATGTGCAATTAAATGTTGAATGTTGACTGACATCTGCTGAGGCACAGCATAGACATACCTTTAGCTGTGCTCAGCTTGCACATGTACGTCCCACTGTCATCCTCATGCACGGAGTTGAGCAGCAGCCGGCACTTCCTTCCATCAAAGTGCATCTTACAGTTGAGCAATGCTGGTTGGATCAGTTTCCCATCCGCCAGCCAATCCACATCAGTGTCCTTTGGTCCGATGACGTGACACTCGAACAGAACCGTCTCTCCAGCATTGGCTGTGATGTCCTTGACTGGACGGATGACAGCCAGGCCTGGCTCCACTGGCCTGGCTCCTGGCGACACTGGGTGTAATTCAAGGACATTTTGTGAGGTCCTCTGTTAAGTGATACTCAAACTGTAGTGTTGTGAACTAGTCACCAGTCACAATGAGTTTTTATTTACTTGAGGAGTTATGGTATCAAAGTTAAAGATATGTCAACCAACCAAGGGGGTAAAGAAAAAACAGATCCATCAGCTAAAGAATTTGATTTGAATGTGGACTTTTCTGTATATTGTGCCATCAAGTGTGAGGGACAACAAACACCAGTTCACGTGAGCGGAAGCATACCTTTAACCTCCAGCTTTCCTTCGCAGTGCTTCGTCCCATACTCATTGATGATCTTACAGGTGTAAACCCCAGAGTCCGATCTCACTGCCGACCTGATGGTCATTACAAAGGTGCCGTCCTCTGTCTCATGCACAATGTGGCGTGGGCCCGATTTTACTGTAACTCTGTTCCTCAGCCTAAAAAAAAGAGTAGAAGTAAGGGTAGAATTTTTGATACGTTGAAAAATATCATTAACTTATGCAGGGAAGGATGACCAAGCACAGACATTTTCAGCACTGCTGTGCTACACACTTCCACAGTTACACATTCACACCTAGGAGCTGATCAGTACACCCAGACTTTTGAGGGAAGGAACGTGTTGCTCATTCACTTCCCCTGTTCAGATTTTCCTTGCCGGCCTGGAGATATAAATCGCAAGCGGGGCTCCCAAAACGTTAAGCTACCACCTTCCTTAACAGATGCATCAAAACAGCATGCTTTGATGCAAGCCAAGCAAGCTTACCCGTGGTTTCTGATACTGTGAAAGTCCTTTCTGTGTCCCATGCAAGCATTTGGGTGCATATAATATAACATACAGCAATGAGTTTGAGGGGTTTGATGACGTGAGGAAACCTACCAATAGAGCATGGGTTTGGGTTGTCCACTTATTCGGACAGACATGGTGACTTCCTGTCCTTCAATAACAGCTTGATCACTCATAGTTACCTGTTTGAAATGTAATGCGAGTTACAAGCTGAGAGATGCAAGTTCTGATGTCAATTTTATCTGATAGATGCGCTGATGGGATGAGTGAATCCACGCAGTGATAACACTTACATACAGGAAAATTAATATTGATAGAATCAGTAGCATAAATAACACATCATCATGCAATATTTTGCAATAACCCAGTCACAAATGCAGTTGAGTAAGTGTCAATGCTAAAGGCACAAATGTTCTATTCTAAAAGGAAAAGTTAACTAGGTACAAGACCTATTTGGCATCAGGCTCGGCTCTACACAGTCTCACCAGGAATGCAGGGGGCTCCTTGAATCGTGTGTTAGTGACCATCCGGGGCTCTGGCCCTCCAAAATCCATGCCTTCCTCCAGGGGACTGAGATACTCTTCATCAGATGTGATAGGGCTGCTGATATCCATGGGCACGCCCAGGTTTCCCTTTGGCTCCTGCACAGACTCTTTCAAACCAGCATGATTGCATTACGTTAGATGTGTTTTGGTATCTTCTGTCAGATTTAGCACAAAAATTACTTAGATGTGTAATAACAAAATTTGAAACATTTTGCTGTCAAAAGCAACTGAAAATAATGTGATTATGTTGCTGAGTTTGAATATTCCTTTAGATCTCTGATTACAGTTTTAAGCAGTCATCTTTATCGAATGGTAGTTTGTAAGGAAACCTTTCCAACCCTTCTCTCTGCCTCTCTAAACCTCATTCTCTGTCAAAGGACATTGGACTTCAAGGAGTTGAGATTATATATTTAAAACAAACCTTGTCACACTTCAAATCTAATTATAATCTGAGGCGTCAAGTGTGATATCCAAACAATGGTGGATTCACATCGAGTGGAACCAGTGTGCTCAGTGGGCAATTTATAGGTTCGATTTAGCCTCCGAGTTGCTATGGTAACTATAAGTGAGGTTGTTCAGCTGGAATATATGGCACACACATTTTGCTGAGAGAGATAATGGAAAGGAAGAGGGAGAGAAATCAGCTGAAACACAATACCAATACAGGAAAACCCCACAATAATGTATTTTCATGATGGGGAATAAGAGATTTTCAAATCACACCCACACGTTAAAAAAGGTCATTTTGGTGGCCACTTTAGGCTGTCTGTGGATATGTAGTTTAAAAACAAACCCTTGGAAATAATAGGCATCCTGTACTAATGCTGCCACACTATTATAACAATACTCAGTTGCAATTAATAACTGAGTTGAATAGGAAGTCAGATCTTTCACTGTATATGACTTGACACTCGTTGGATTTATGGTCACACAATGTAAACCTGCACTGCAGAGCTGCATTCTTACTAATTACCAGCTATACCTCACTCATACAGTGCTGCTCTACTAATTGGATAGGAGGGTTGAACAAAAAATAGAATACATCAAGATGCTTTCCTACAAACAACACTTTGAGCTAACGAAGAAATGACAATGCCACAGTATTGTACACTTCCAAATATCCCAATATTTCAACTTACCTGCTTTAATAATGAGGGAGGCGCTGCTAGACACTTTGCCCACTTCATTGACAGCAGTTACACAGTATTTTCCACCATCACTTAGTTTGGCTGATTTGATGAGTAAACTATGACGCTCACCCTCCACTTTGACCACATAGTTGGCATTGCCAGTGAGTTCGGTATTGTCTTTCTTCCAGGTAACTTCGTGAACACAGAAACACAGAAAAGACAAATAGAGTCCTCAAACAAAAGAATAAGATGTGTAGACATGAGCAAATAGCTTCTGTGTATAGACTGTTTAAATGTATAAATTCCAAATAACCAACCACTGTTACAATTATGCAGTTTATATTATTGAAATGCAAAGTACAGCATGCATACCTTCAGGAAGAGGGGTGCCTGCAATGATACACCTCAGTGCTACGTCTGTACCAGCAGATGCTACAGTGTCCTGGAGAGGAAATTCAAACAGGGGGGCCTCCATAGGGTCCTCTCCCGCAGACACATAAGAATCATCTGAAGAATCTGCATAGTTTCCCAAAAGGCAAGACGTCTGATGTCAATTTTTTCATGATGAAATTACAGGAATAAAACAGAATAATAAGGAATAAGTCATTGGTTTATCAGAGATGGGGAACAAGCAGGCCAGAGCGTTGTGCTACTACAGTTAATGAAAGAAACATAACAACTCTAACCTAACTCTGGAGACATAGGCCGTACGCGACGATTCTTTCCTTTGGTCTTCTGCAGTTGTCTCTCTTTGGCACTAGTAATCTGTTGTGGCTCATTTTTCTTCACAGGTGCATCCTCTTCCACCAGTTCATCTTCAACAATAATTGTGGGGATGCTTAGCTTCAGGGCTGGCCTGGGTAGCTCCACTTCCATCTTCTCCTCCAATAGAGTGACTGGAATTACTCTTGGTGGCTTTAGTGGAGGTTGAGCTGGAAGCTCTTGTACAATGGCAGGCTTTCTTTGTACCAGCGGACTTACAGGTCTGTTTTCTATTTTCCGTATTGCTACTTCTATTGGTGTCTTTCTTCCTGAAGACTCGTCCTTTTGCGATGTGTGCAAAGGAGATTCTTGGATGTGTGGGGATTCTTGCATTCGAGATACCCTTTGCACAAGTGGACTTGGTGGCCTTCGTTCCACTTTGTGTAATGTCATCTCCACCATGTTTCTGCTTGGTGACTCTGCCTGTTGACGAGTCATTGCTGGTGACGATGATCTCTGAATGATTTCTCTTACTGGACTGGCTCTGCTTATTTCTCTCACTAATCGTTGTCCTGGTAGGTCAGACAACTGCATTGACTCTGGGGTGCCTGTGACCTCTCCTAATCTACTAAACATTACATTTGTTGTAGCGGTGCATGCAGTCTGTTGGGGTTGAGATTTATGGTGTTCCTGCCGTGTTTGCTGTTGCTGCATTGGCTGCTGGCTTGCAAAATGCAGTGACTTTGTTGGGGAGCTCTCTTTAGGTTGTTCATTTTCTTCCTGTTCCCTTGCCCATTGAGTACGTTCCCTTTCCTGGAGCTTTTGGAGGACTTGTGGAGGAATGGGCTCAATTTTCCTGAAAGGCTGACGCTGCCTGCCTCTCAGAGTTAGCTGTTCAGTTGAGAAAGACTTCTTCAGATGAGGTTTTCCAACAAGTTTCTTAATGCGCTGGAGTTCCTCAGTGAACTTGTTCTCGATGTCCTGAACTTTCTGGGAATAGTGAGGCTTCTCCTCCAGCGAAGCCGCCCTCTGTTTGAACATGGATCTCCGTTCAGCTGCATCCTCTTTCAGAGCCTCCCTTAGATCTTCCTTTGAACTTTCTCTAGAGATGCCCAATCGGCTTCCTCCATCATCTGAATCAACAGATGGAGAACGATTGAAACCTGCCCAGGATCTTCCAGAGATGGAGCCTTCTGGAGTTTCAAGGCTTCGCCTCCTTTCTTCTAAGCCACGAACTTTCTCAAAAACCTTAGAGCTTGCCCTGGTAAGCTTTGGGGATGGTCTGGTTGTAATTTCTTTCCGGGAGTACTCACTCAGTGGAGTCTGTGGTCGGGAGTCCTGGGAGTTGCTTTGGGACATGGCAATAGATTTTGGCTGCTTGACCTTTTCTTCAAACTCCCCAGGTACTGTGTCTTGGTAGTCAGTTGGCACAACAACTTTCTTGCGCAAGCTGATTGGTGTAGTTGAACCAGAGCGACTTGGCATCGGGGAGGTGGAGGGCCATTTGACGAGCCTTGGGGACCGGGGTGGAAGGACTTGTGAAGGAGATTCTCTTAAACCATCTGAATCTCTCCTGAAAAAGAAGATTTGAAGCACAAACTCTAAGGTTTTGTTGTTATTACTTCTAACACCTTACTTAGTAAATCTACACAGTCTTGCATTTTAGTGTGGCATGTGAAAATTAAATCAGTATACTGAGGTCTTTTTAAAAACCTGCTATATGTTGTTTGTATGTTGTTTGCTTGCCTGGTTTCCTTAGAGTGAGTCTCATGTCCATGTGCTGAATTTTCATCATCTGCACATTTGTCCATCACTGCATCTTGTGTATAAGAGGTAAACAATTACACAGGTAAACAATGCACTACGAGTGGAACACCTTCAACAACAGCAGAATCTCATTAATCTGTATCCTTTTGTTAACTGAGGTTGTTTGGAGTATGAAATAGATTGACACATTTAACCCAAGGCTTATGGAAACATGATGGATACCTGTATGCATAGCCTGGTCCTCAAGATCCCCACTATCTTCTTTGGTCTCAAACTGGTCTCCACCTTCATCCTCTGTGGCATCAGAGTCTGAAGAAAAGTCATTTAAAAAAATAGTAAGCTTTAAAGATGTGAACATACTATACTACTATAAGAATATTAAATTTCAACTGGAAAATTGATGGAAGAACATTAGGCAAGAAAGATGGTGTGAGTTGCAAGGACTAGCATTGGAATAAAAGGGTACAAAGAAAGAATAGGTAATAATAATAAAACAAATAAATAAATATAACAAAAACAACAAATAAATATAAAACATAATAAAACAAAATGTCAACAAAATGACAAATTATTATTACCAGTTTTGATCTTCCTGCACTAGTGGAAAAGGGTGTTTCCATAGTGGCAGCACAAGAAGCAGAGAGAACACACTGTTACTATAGGAACCAATAAAATACTCATCCTTTTCAATTGAGTTGTTGCTGATGCACTGTGATTGGTTGAAAGGCAATAGTTCCCACAGCAATTTGTGATGTTGAATGTGATACATTTCACATGGACTGCTGAGAAAACATTTGGAGTTGTTTTTTTATTGCATTTGATCATTTATTATCACTCTTTCATTATCTCTGTCACATTATAGCTAAAGTCACTATCTCATCCAGCCTTTGAAATGTAATATTTCATTTCAGGTTCTGGATTACTGGCACTGCTAAATTTGTAGTACTACAATGTAATCATTTGGGCTAAATTACAGCAACAAGGTAATATAGTGAAGATAATGGAATATATGGAAGCAAAATAAATAAAGCCTTTTTCATATTTCTTTTTTTTATCCCTGTTATACCTAAAACCTGTCCCAACTGTATCATCTGAAAGATGATTATTTTTCTCAGGCTGAGAGAAAATTCAATCATTGTTAGAGCTCAGAATAGAAAGCCCTATTGAGTCATCAGCATCCCAACAGCTCTCATGAGGTGCTTGCCTCACAGTAGAAAGAATTTCTTAAAGCTTGCTGCCTGAGATTAAAGAAAAAACTGAGGCTATCTGTTGTCCACTTAAAGTAAAAGAACACAATTGGTTAGCAATTACTGGAAGGGGAGGATAATGTTCATCATAATGAAGATAGTAGAGAGGTGAATGTGAGTGTGAATCCATTATACATTACAAGGTAGTGACAGTTAAGAAGTCAACTTTCATAACAGCTTCATCACACATTTATGTAATATTTTGGCATATGATTGCATAGCAGATTTCAAAATAAAACTCCCTTGGACCACTACAAAGCAATCATGTTCCAAGAGTGGTATGTAATGAAGCTGTTTGTTTATGAGTGTGTTCTAAACGTTATCATGAGTCATTTATGTTTACCATGTATAGCGTTTCCCAAAACATTCATAAATATCAACAGAACATCCACAAGGTTTAGTTGTAATCTCAAATATTTTATTTAAGCAGTATTCACATGCACCAAAAGACAAATGTGTACATAACATACAATGTTTTAAATGAGAAAAAAAACATCTATTGATTAACCTGTTGTTCTTACATCCAGACACATGATTGGCTGATAATCCAAATGGTTTGCAGGAGACTTCAATTTTCCGGCAGGAGAAAAAAAGAAAAAGACATTATATCATTAAAGGGCCAAACTTGTCAAATGTGCAAACAAAAGAGTTTGATTGGGTATGTCACATCCACTCTGCAGTCACTCACTCTCTCTCTCACACACACACACACACACACACACACACACACACACAGACAGCACTATAACCCCCACTCCTGCAAAAGAGATCCAGTCATTGTTGCCTGCCACCTAATATTGCATTGCAATTTTACACTCTCTGTCCTCCCAGGAGATTTATCTTTGAATTATCGTCTAGACTTTTCATAAAATTCTGCAATATTTAAGATGTTTTTTACTTATTCTGTTGCGTAATTTTCAAAATAACTTTTTTGTGAGAACTCAAACTCAATTTGAGTTGCTAGACCAACATAGGAAAACGACACTGATGACAAACCTGTTCACTAAATTACAATATATAAGGTGTCTGTAAAATGTTTCCATGTTTCCATATGATCCATTTTTTCAGGGTATCTCATAACGAAGAAGCCCTTCATCACGATGGGAAGTGCTAAAGAAATGTCTGCCTTTACATTAGTAATAGTCTGAGAAACATCGGGAGAGGAGCATGTGAGTATTTTGGTGCACCTCAGAAAGTCTCTTATAATTCTTTGAAGCAAGTTCAAAGCAAGTTTCCTTTTCAAGTATGGGCGTACAGAGCAGCCTCATCTCCTTTCAACATCTTCATGATATCTGAACCTGACAGTCTCAAAACATTGTTGGTCACCATGCTTCTGCTAACATTTCAAATGAAATATTGTGTGGTCCACATTATGTAGTAGCTACACGGTTAATTAACTCCAGATTTAAAAGAAAAAAATATAAATGACAAAGATTGCATGAAATGGCACTTACCTATTCTTTTCTTTGGTCTGGATTTCTTCATGGCTGCTGGTGTTATGTCCTCGACCATTGTCTTGGGTATTTTTCCTCTTGAGTTGCATTGAGGAGCAGGGTATTTTCCCAGCTACAGTGTGGGTTCCATGACATCACTAACAGCCTATCAATCAAGTATCTATGGGAAACTCTGCCAATGATACCTCACTTAATACTGTAAGTTGTTCCAGATGTGACCTGTTTACATGCAGGTAAACCCTTCAATCAAATGCGGTGCTTAAAGAAAATGCAATCAAGGCACTTTGATCCATTATATAACAAGTTGCTTTCATAGGCTCAGAGTCTCGGCGAGGAATCCGGTTGTGAAAAGCGTGCATGCTCCATCGGCATGGTGGACAAATGTGATGAAAGTATAATATCCACTCCGGAGCCCCCTGTCCACACAACAGCCAGCAGCAGAGTGAGCATCTTCCCCCGCTGTGTGTCACGCCACAGGCTGAGCACAACAATAGGCAGAGAAACCAGTGGGAGTGATCCAGCCCTCTTGAGATCACTGTTCTACAGCATAGGTTGACATTTTTCATTTTTTCCCCTTCCATCCCGAGTGTCTGCACTGGTGTAAATGAGCCGATGTGGTTTGTGGTCGGCAGAAGGGGGGGTCGGGGGGTGCGGTGAATCGCTGCAGGAATCTCCTCACTCCCCCGCATCACTGGTACAATATTCACTCTATGACAGCGATTGTGTGACTCGGTGCAAAGCCTTGGTTACACTCAGCAATCCTCTGTTTTCAAACGACATAATGGACTTAATTGCTATACTCACTTTATTACCCCCGCTAATCGATTACACATAGGAGATCATGTAGCGGTACCTGCTGGTAATTGCTGCTGCTAATTTCCCACACCGTTCGTGTTTAATGCAAACAATACTAGAACTAGTCTGTAAATCACATCACATGCTGCATCTCGAACAATTCAGTAGGTGAGGAATTCCTACCCATGTGGGAGGGGAAACTGCGTGACTGCGAACACATTTCTTTTTCACCTCCTGTAGTCCAAGCTCTCGCGCTCTCCTTGCCCACACGAATCGATACATCGAGCCAGCTAAGCTTGTAAAGAACACCTCAATTAAAATAGCAGGCTGTGCTCAGGACACCATGGGCTCTGAGCGTGCTGAGAGTTTGCTCACACACTGAGGTAAATCGACATTTTAAAAAAACAAAGCCAGGCACCAAAACAAGCCACCAAAGAGCCTTAGCTTACGGCAGTGTACCTACATGGAGGATATGTGAAGATACAGCCACAACCCGAGATTGTCCACTTTTGTCAGTCTCACACATTTCTGTTAGAGGATCGTAAGATAATGCATGTTGAAATTTTGTAGGTTACACCTGATTCATTTTGCCGTTTTCACATTGTAAATTTAATTACACGATAATAATGCATCAAATCTGAGAGGACTGCAAGTCATTTAAAGGTGCTATGAGTGGCATTTCCAAACATCAATATATCATTATTAAAATAATTGTGATGGTGTAATTGGTATTATTATGTAACCAAATGATCATGGGTGGGATGATTGGTAGCCTTTCACACTGGCCACTGGCGTTATTAGTGCTAGTGTTTTTCAGTTAAGACCACATTTCCCATAAACTCTATTGCTTCTTATCCTCTTGCCATGAAGCAATATTCCCTTGTACTGTAAAGCAATCCAGTAGATTTCCAGCAAACTTTGACCTGGTGACACACAATGTAAAAGGCATTGTTATACTAATGTATACACTTGTTTTATTGTATAATGTTTTATTTAACTGTTAAAACACTTCGTAAAGTCTGTTGTAAAGGTGTTGTTTATCATTATTGTAAACAATCTTAAATGTACATTCCAATTTATATACAACAGAAGATCAGTTCAGGGAGTTCAGTGCGCCCCCTAGTGGCCCTACACAAAATGTATGTAGGTTTACATTTTTAAAACAGAATGTAATGTAATGCATTGTTCTATAATAATTAATATGATTATTATATATTATTTTTCTCAAGCATTGCTTGTTGGTGGTTTAAGTTCCTATATGCTGTGATATTCCGATACAAAACTGGACTACAGGACTACAACGCTGATTGTACTGTGACTGCACAGTGATTTCTGGCTTGTGTTGTGCTGAACACGAAAAGAAAAATCAGTGAGTGTGGGCTACCTAACTAAATATTAGTACACAATTTTAACAAATAAGAAGTGATGTTTATAGAGCAAGGGCAATCATCAGTCTCATAGTGCTGATCTGTGGGATCACTTTCACTTTTCAAATCATACTGACCAAAATGGCTACTGACCAGCCACTTCTACTCTCCTTCTCTTCCCTATGAACTGTTCTTCTTTTCATAATGTTCAGGGGAATGTGACCAGTGGACTAGAAATCCCCCATGCACCCCGTGGCCCCAACTAGAATGACTCTGCTATTCTGTGTCTTGTGCACGGGGCCCATCTTCACTGCCCCCGACACTGAACATGAGCACATAAAAATAGATTGCTTCAATGTTTAAAATACAAATGTTTGGGCTAGATTTGATGTGAATGCACATTGTTCAATAGTGGCAATCATCATCTAAAATGTCCGATCTTTCACTCATTGTTATTTTGACTACGGAGTGAGACTTGCTGTAATGATGCAAAAATACTCGTCACACTTGGCGTGTTGAGTGCTAGTGAAAGAAAAAAAAAGCCCCTTTGAACTTGTGCTGCTAATCCTGATAAGAGGCAGCAAACATGGATTTGTGTCGTGCAAAAGAGAGCTCTGATGCGGCAGATTTACTTAACTTGAAGCATGTGCCCAGCTGTATACAGTATCTAGACTATCTAAAGTAATACCGACAAATGTACCCCAAGAATACCCCTAGAATAATGATAGGCTGACATAACAGATTCCACTAACCCAACACCAGTTTCAATTAATTTAAAAGGGTGTTGAAGAAAGAAAAGGGTTTTGATCTAATTGCTGGGCAACACTGTCAACACTGATTAATTACCTCTCATTTTGAGTTCCCTGTCCATTAACAAACATTACTCTGTTTGTTTTCGTTGGTAAAAGCAAAATGGCGATGTAGGGGGTTTCCACAGTGTAATTCTAGCTCCACCTGTTCTCTCAGATCCATGGTCCTAGAGGAGGACGGCATGGTGAGGAAAATATCCAAATGCATTGGAAAGGGGCCACGGTCACGCTCAGCAGCAACATCTAAAGTTCCACATCTCTCCGAGGAGCACAGATACCCTGCAAGCTTGAAACAGGCAATATAGCTTTTGAAAATAATATCAGTCTCAATCAGCTCTGCAATTTAATCAAAATAATAATTACAATGAGGAGGTTGCAGTTTGTGCCTTCGGGCTGGACCGCTGATTGCATGGTGTTCCCACTGTGACTCTAATTATTTCTATTGGCGTGCCGTTGGATACAGTCCACGATGTGAGCATTCGTTAGTATGTATTCTCATCTGATTTGACGGCACTGTGCCTATTCAAGCAGCGTGTCAGTTTTAAATCGGTCTTAACCTAATGTCCAGCATTAATTACTGTGCCGGGTAACCATAGGAACAAATGTGGAAACCATCTTTGATACAGCCGACATCTTCAAGTCAATAATCTGCATCACTCTCTCTGTTTAATGCAGTGGATGCTTGTATTGAAACGGCTTGAATTCACGTTTTTTTGGCATAATACACATACCTGTCATGTTTTGAGTTGAACGTGTTTGGCATATTGGTAAATGAAACTAGCACTGACAAGACCAAGGGCTACATATATTGAGATCTAGCATAACAAGGTGTGGAGGCTCGGTAGCAATGTTGGAAAACATGTTTTTTCAACTGCTGCTGTAAGCCTTATGACCACATGACGAGTGTTATGCACTTGGCAGAACACAACACTTTCCGACTACTTTCTGAAACGTCATGAGCTACATCCCATTGGGCAGAGAGAGTGGATATCATCATCATCACAATCACCTGAACCAAAATAGTCTTGAAGTTGGCTTGAGTTGCAGTGGACCGGGAGCATGTTTGCCGCTGGGTTTGGCCTCATTGGGTCCTTGAAGACTGATCCACACTGCAGTGTTGCAGTGTGCGCGAACACGTGCAGCAGATTCAGCTAGCTAACGCACTCGGTAACTTAGCACGAAAAAGGCTGCATTCAGTGACATATCACCCTATCACGTATCAGTGTCAGACATCTTGCTCGCCGTGCTTGGCTCTTTCTTTGATCATTCTGAGACAAAAATCATACAGGGTCAGGCTAAAATTAGCAGTGATGTCTTCCTGTGTAACAGGAGAGACCTTGGCCTATTAACATCACAAAAAATTCTAAGGCCTGGCACATTCCACGGTATAAATAACTAGGGAGAGTTGGTGGACGAGGGGGACAGGAGAGAGAGAGAGACATACTCACAGAGGGAGAGAGAGAGAGGGTTTAGGCACTAGCATTGAGTGATGTGACAGCTGTGGACTAAGCAGTTGAATGTGCACTGCAACACAGGGCAGAGAAATGGAGAGATGCATGAAACTGGTGGTGAAACTGGAGAGTCAAATGAAAATTTCTCAACCCAAGATGCTGTTTTCAAACGTTGTTGTGAAGGTGATGAGTAGAAGAGTTGGAGGTTGGAATGGATGTTAATGAGCCAGAAGCTTTAGATATTAAATGGTTGAGTCCTGTTGTTGTTGTTGCTTAACAATCACAATAGAATCACCTGAAATCCGACGTCATTTTGACTTTGTCCCACAGCGCCAAAACAAATCCATAGTGTCAGTGACTCAATGCAGCTCAATGGTGACAAAGAGGCATAGGTACCAAAGTCAACAACGTGTGGTGTAATTCTCTTTGACTGTGGATGCTAATGATGCTAATGTTCTCCCAAAACGGATGGATGGACTGTACTTGAAACGGAGCCTAGTGGTTTTGAATCCCCTGAAACCCCCAAAAACAAACACAAACAACCACAAATCTAAATTATTTATCGTGATTCTAATGTCTATGAGGATCTGCACTAGCATAGTCAATGCTAGTGGTGAACTGGCCTTCTCTTTTTACTTCCCTATTGTATTTACACAAGTAGTGCCCCCACTGATGCATGCATGCATTGCATTATGGGGCCTTGCTCTGCACAATGAAATAACTCTAAAAACCTAAAGCAACATGGTTTTCAGAGGAGACAATCTTGTCAATCCTGTGTCAAAATGTGTAAAATTATTGGTGGACTAATTATTAAATTAAAGCCTTTTCAGTCTAATTGTGAATGAAAATCTATGTCAGCCCATTAATGACATTCATTGAAAGCATTTGATGGTATATTTCTATGAAGCAAACAAAGGTTTCTTGCTAATCATTAATTATTATGGCTCTGCAACATTCATAGCAAAAGCATTCATATGTAATTATTTTTAAGTCATGGGGGAAAAAAACATTAGAAAAGAGTGCATGTCAGACACCAGACATGTTGGGGGATAAACATGACTCCTCTAAAGCAAGCAGGCAGGCTCCTGACGTGATTTTCAAATCCTCACATTTGATGGCCTGTCACTGCTACAGTCTCTTTTCATCTTTATAAAAGCAATAATAATCTGTTGCCTTTTCTTGCTTGCTGCTGCCCACATTTAAATTAATCCTTGTAACAGGTTGTCTGGTCTGTGAAAAGGTTACCACTCTTTTACTACACCTTTATTTGTTCTCTGCTTGCACAAAATGTCACCCTGCTGCTTGAAAGCAGTAGGGGTCTTTGCGTAGGCATCCCTTTCTTTTCCCGCAGCATTTTCAGTGAAGCAATCATTTGTTGAACCGACTTTTGATGGTTGAATCATAGTTCAATAGAGATTAACAAATTATATGCATGCCACCAAACCCCTCCACAAATACTCAACAGGAAAAGGTATAGGTATTTGAAGAGTAAGTTTCCACTGCACAGTACTGCTGAGCACAGATGACAGCAGTACAATGACAAAGTGCTTGAATGGATATGAGGTGCGTGTTTGAGGTGGCGGTGATATCAGTTTGAGAGCAGCTGAAATAGTCAAAGCATTCAGGTGAGCTGAATTTAGATCAGTGCTGGTGATCACAAAAAGCATAAAAAGTTGATGGCAGCAAAATAGTTTTTCTAAATCAACATGCAAGTCTTGTGCATCGAGAGGCCATGCATGAGATGGTCACAGAAGCTCTCAGCCCTCACAAGCATCCCAACCTAAACGAAGAACAGTGAAATCTGACAATGAGAGTAGCAAGGGTGCAGGACCATGCAGCCGGCTATTGTTTGTGGCATGCTGGGTAATTTTCATGGAGATTGTGATAAACAACTGTGTGGGTGCAGCTGCATTGTTACAGTCTGCTAGACGTTGTCAAAGTTTAGATATTTTATGCCATGTGACATAGTGATTAATCCTGCAATGATTGAATTCTGTTGTGCTATCAGACAGACCGTAGTTGTTTTTGCTTCCTTCAAATCAATTAAGGGCTATTTGCTATTTGCAGAAAACGTCTAGTTGCAGTAGGTAATTATACTGTCTCCCCTGTAGACACCACGTGGAATTTATATCCTGCAAACCAAATCTAGAAAGAGCAAAGTCAGGGGGTGGGGCTTGTCTTAAAAAGGGTTTGAGAGCCACAATCTACATGCCTATAACAGTTAACATGCCAGAGTGATTTTTTTTTAAAATGTATTGATATTACCTTCACCCAGATCCAAGACAGCCAGTACAGCGCTGCTCCGTGTCTCCCCCAGGTGATTGTTGGCGATGCAGGTGTAGAGGCCTGCATCGCTGGGTTTACAATCCCTAATCCAGAGCCCTCCGTATTCCTGGTTATCCATGTTGAGGAGATCATCGTTGTGATACCAGTACAAGGAGGGTTGGGGGTCCCCGGCCACGGTCACCTTGAGGCGGATGTCACAGCCCGTCCCTACGGCAGCGTTCCTCATTTTGCGTACAAACACAGGCGGAGTTGGAGTGGGATAAGCAAACCCTCGAGGGTCTGGGACCACCTGGTCTGAGTTCGCCTTGGACCGTTTCGGGGGGATGATGGGGCTCGGCGGTGTCGCCCCATGCACTGCCCCTTCATCTGCACCTTTCTTCAGGGTCATCTGCACCTCGGCTTTCCTCATGGTTGGACTGATCAGGTTGATTCTCTTATGTGCCTGGGTATGACTTCAACAGTGACCAAGCCCAAGCAGGTTTTAATATCCAGGAAGGGCATTTGGGTGATCTATGAGCAAATTAAAGAAATATGTCCTATCTATACTATAAATTACACACTACCGTATTATGAATGAATGAATGAATGAATGAATGGATAACAAGGTTCTCACGTTTTTGAATATAATATTCCAGAAGATTCCTTCACAAGCAAAGCAGACTTTGATTATTTGGTAACAGTTTTGACAGGGCTTAATTCTCTTCAAATTTCTGTTCTGTCACTTCAGTTGTCGTCCAAGCATGAAAAACAAATGACCAAGTAATCAAGCAGATAGAGCTGGGGCTCACTGTCCTGCCCAGAGGTATTTTTAGGGCAAGACTCACTGGATCATGTTGCTTTAACAGCTCCCTTGACTTGCCTCTTGGAAGTGACGGCCTCTGCTTGTCCCCCTCCTGTCCCCGATGGTCTCTGACTTCTCACCCTTACGTACTTGTTTCCCAGTACTATTACAACTCCAAAGAACAAGGCCTGTGAATCTTGTGACTTTCCTCTTTAGTCTCAGTGCTCTGGAGAGGTGCTCTTGCTTGGCTTCTGATTGAGTTCATACATCGGGTCCCGTCACACAAATTGCACAGTGCCCCCCCCCCCCCTCTGTCTCCCATGAGCTAAGCTTCCCCACTCATGATCTCCCTCCTACCTTTGCCAGTCAGTCCTAAGGGGGAAATGACGGTCACAGCCCAGCAAGGCATAGAATGACAGCTGCACACTGATCTGTCTGCCCAGTCACCCCTATGCTCCCGCCCCCTTGTCATTTTTAGCCAACCTGTGGTCAGTAGAACATGTGGGACGGTGCAACAGTAGGCATAGAGGAGGGGGAGGAGACATGGGGCAGATATTTCATTTGTAGGTCAAATGTAGAGGCTGACTTTGGGGTCCCAAATGTATTGAAGCATCCCAATACCTTCACAGTGTCATCATTGTGCACTTTTGGCCTTGAGCCTTTAAAGTATTGTGTATTGCATGCATGTACATATAGAATTGTGATAGTATATATTATATCAAGTATTTGCAATACTAACAGACTATATATGGATGATTTATAGCAATTAAAAATAAGTCACCCGTAGTAGTAGTAGCTCACTACTACAGTTTAAATCCTTTCATGAACTCATTATAGGTTGGCGATAGAGTAGCAAAATGGTAAATGGAGTGCATTTATATAACGCTTTTATCCAAAGCGCTTTACAGTATATGCCTCTCATTCACCCACACACACACACTCAGACACCGATGGCAGTGAGCTACCATGCAAGGTGCTGGCCTGACCATCGGGAGCAATTTGGGGTTCAGTGTCTTGCCCAAGGACACTTCGACATGTGGACTGGAGGAGCCGGGGATCGAACCTCCGATCTTCTGACTGGAGGCCGACCCACTCTACCTCCTGAGCCACAGCCGCGCCAAAACAGACATTTCTTTACAATTGTATGAAGATGTCACACATCATTACTTTTAACTAGGTTCTGCTCCTGCAAGCTATTTCATGTATTCTTCCACATAGGCCTATGCCAATAAATGAGGTCTTCACAGAACCATGAAAGTCCATGTTGAAATCTTAGACCATGATTGCAAGTGTGCAGTCAATCCAAATCGTTGAAATCCTTTCACAACCTCTACTGTCTTAACAAACAAACAAAAAATGCAAATACTCAGATTCACTTCAATGAGATTTGAAAACATTACTCCTTTGAAAACATAAAATGGAGTTTATATACATCATTGTTTGATGGCTGCACTTATAATGCATAGTCTTTCATTGCACATGTTGTTCCTGCAGTACACCATGGGGTGGCAGCAAAGCACTATTTCAGATTAGATTCAGATTAGTCTGAAAATGTGAATCATCGAAAATGAAAATGATAAAATGAGAAGAGAAATTAGCAAAACTATATTGGTCAAATATTTCACCATAAAAAAAACAAATTTTTGGCTTATTTTTGTTTGGTGTTGTTGGTTGGTTTAGTGTATTATGACTTTTGTAATTTTAGTTACACTTAGAACTTGTCTTTGAAGTCCAATTAGTATTTGTGATGATCAAATCTCTCCCAAAGCCAGACACCAGAGACCTAACACTCAAATGTGCAACGTTATCAAGTTATGAGTTATGGAGCTGCTCCATAGACAGACTAAGACTACGTTTGTGGACTCACAGAATCTTTGAGTTTGAATACCCAACTAAGCTTTATTTTATAGTATTATCAGTTCTGAATGGAAAAATTAGACATTATCCTTAGAAAATACCCATGAGCGCTCTCACAGTCATCTTTACAATCTGACACAATTTATTCTCTATGGTGCAGTCCTAGATTTTACACCTTAATCACATTCAAGTCTTATTTCTCTGGAGTTGATCATTGTCATAAATATTAACTGGGCCTCAGGGAATCTACCTATTTGACCTATTTGACTAGATTTAGTCTCACTTTGCTGACCGTTACCAATAGTGTTGTCCATCTACATCTAATAGTTGCCTAGTGTATCACCACTTTTTTATTACTATTTTCACTGCCCTTGTCTCGTGACTATGGCCTACACTGAGGGTTTGGTATGTCTATTCAGATCCCCACACATTAATGGGGTATTTGGCCATAATGGTTGTTTTGGTACCAGATTAAAACTCATGACTCACGTGCATCCATTTATATCTATAGCCAGTTAGCCAATCCTCCAGCTGTGGGTAAAATCATCATCGTGAAGAAGCTCTGCAAACATTACCAAATGCATCAAATCAAACTCAAAGACATCATTGAAGAAACACAACAGTTCAGTGGAAGTGAAGACATTCATTTGCCTACCTGATGAATTCCATTTTTCAGTCACAGTGAAAGGACATATACTGCTTTCTCATGGAAATTGAATGCCTCCTTCTTTGAGAACAATGTCTACTTGGCACAGAAAAGTTGTATTACACTCATACACTCATATCATTGCTGTTGGATGGAAAACTTCTCCAGACTGCCAAGTTTTCAGTAATTCTTATTCCACCCACGGCTTGAGCCCAGCCCCGCTTCACAACCCAGTGCTTAGAGCCACAGTTTTTGATTTGCCGACTTCCTTTACCTGCCTCTCAGGTCTACTCTTCTTCTGTAAGTGCACTGATGTCTGTATCTTCTGACGTATTGTTGTTGCTCACCTCAATGTCATTTACTCTTGGAGTTTCTCTATTTCCTCTATATTTTTTTGTGCAAAGCAATCCTCTTGAGTCTCAAAGATGTCAGAATTTGTCTCCTGGCTTGTCTTTGTTGTTAGCGTTTCTTAGCGTCAGTCTGCTCCCGTGTCTTCCCTGGTCCACAAAGGCTCCCTTCCATCTCTCCTTGCCCAGGTTTTCCCTACATGGCATCACTGAGCCCAAGGGATGTGCTGTCCAGGCTGTTGCCAATGGTAAATTCCAGCGCCTGCGCCTCACTTGTTTTTTCAGGCTGCTCTGCAAACTCATTGTTTGGTTATGGAAACCTATTTTGTGATATCCTTTTGCTTCATTTTATTTTGCCTGTTCATCAACACACAGAATAAGATGTTACTATGCCTTGTGCCATACTCCAGGATGAACACTCAGAAGCCCAACTCAGATGTTATAAGAGCACCGTCAGATGCAAACCCTATAAGGGACGGGGGATGGGGTTGTTGGGGTTCTTATTTGATACAAAAAAAGAAAAGAGGGCCTCCACAGAAAGTTTTGCCAAGGGCCTCCAGCTCTGATTTCTCTACAGGCTATTTCTTCTACTTGTTTACTTTGATTCAAAATAATGCTGAAGAGGCCAACCTCTGACATGACATGCAGGCCTGAGGAATACTCAGTCCAAATCAAACATTTTTTTTTATTCAATATATCTGAAATATACAGGATCCAGTCAGTAAAAATGATACCATTTTGCCAGCCAAGGACTTTTAAAATAATTTCAAAACTGCCATAATTTATTATTTTTTCCTATCAATCACTGTGTAATTGAGTTGTTGTCACATTGTTAAAATAATAGATATCTCATGTTGCAACAGAGCTCTGCATTTATAACGAGGCACACAGACATGACTTCCCACATGGCATCCAAAAATAATAATCTAACAAACAATAACCTAATAATATTAATAATCTCTCAATGTAAAAGTGTTTCTTTATAATGCCAATCTTTTGAGGATACACTGGATATACAATCAACATCAACCCAAGCACTAATCAAATAATATTAAATAACAGCTACAATATACAAACAGATTTTATCTGCTGTACCGACTGAGTTAGGAATACAATAATGCTTATAATAATAATGCTTTTGTAAGAGTATCCTTGCAAAAACGCAGTGCCACTGATTCCCCTGAACATCTATTGGCATTGCTTTATTCCCAAACTTGTATCAACAGCAAGTTGAACGCAAAAAAGAAATTACTGACAAGACAAAGGTTAAAGTTGCACTAGGCATCGTTGCACATTGGCAGCTTCAAATGGCAGTGAGAGGTAACTGTTAGAAAACTGTTAAAACTTCCATACCCTGAAATCATGATCATGTGATGTCAGTAAAATGTACACAGCACACTCATGTTCACCAACCCATCGTCTGTGATAGCTGTATACCAAGGAATACCAAAGGATGAGAAAGGTAATCTGTATTGTCCAAATTGATGTATATCATTCAACACATATTTACCATTAAGGTGCACTGTTAAATATAAGGATGCACTGATTTATCAATTTCCCTCTAAAATTCCACATTGCATTTTACAATAAAACCAAAAATTCCACAATTGAAGCTGTCAAAACAGACTGCACACTGTCTCCTCCTAGAAGAGACCCTTCTCTTTCTTCAGATTCTGTTGCTTCCAGACTGGCATGGAGCGGAAGACGAGCCCGAGAAACACCCAGAACCAGAGCAAACTCCTCATTCGATAGGTATTCCTGCAAACAGAGGGGGATGCTCGTGACGTTTCCGAGTCACACCTGAATATACATCCAGCATACTTCTGGCTCAGGCTAGTTTTATAGTCTTGCACGTGTGCTTATGTGCATCCAATGAGTTTTATTACATGTACACAATGGGTTACACTGAACACGATCTTTACATTTAATGCAATGAGTCCAAGCTCTGTAAATCATATAAAACAGTGGAAACATTAAGGAAGAGAGCAGTCACCTCTTTCCTTGTTGGGTCAACTCCTTCTGGCAGGTCCTCAGGCAAGTGACTGACCAGCTTCTCAGCAGGGAAGGTGGGTAGAGTTGAGGGAGCCAACATTCCCATTTCTATGGTGTTTGGTGCAGAAGTGTTGGTCCTATCCTGCAGCGAGATACAGAAACAGAAAGATTCATCAAGCCAAAAGTGCCACCAGGTGCCAAAAAAACGAAACCCACTGAGTGATTTTACTTTGATTTAAAAGACGTTGAAATGGTTTGTAGCGTCCAGGCTGAAATTAGGCTGCATAGGGTTTAAAAGTGAAAGTTTAGTAGACGTCTACGGAAATTAAAGCATTATCTTGTGCATGGATATTTACGTTTTTTTATTGTTTAAATATGTAATAATGTATTTATTGCTTGGTCTAAAACTGCAAAACACAGCCAAAAAGATCCTGGGTGACATGAGCGGTAAAGCATAGACACAACATTGAAGACAGTTAGTGCTCAGTCTCATGTGTCTCAGAGCATTTGAGCCTCACCACAGTGATTTTGATGATATCAGTGGCATCACCAAGCTCAGACTTCAGCTCCTCATAGGATTTCCCTCCCTGGGGAAATAAAAGCCAGAGTTACTCTCACTTAAGGAAACTAAACTTAATTATTTTTGCCAAGGTAAGGGGACACTGCAAATTCAAATACATTACACCCAATCCCTGGCAGTTATATTGTCACTTTAACAGCAGTGTACATGTCTTAACTGTGTAGTTAAAACTGTTTTCCATGTATCTTCCAGCTACATACACTCCACTGTTCTGGATCCCAGGCATGGAACCATCCGGTGAAAGTCGGGGGCTCAAAGCCCTGTTTAATCAGAACAATGGGGGTGTCCACATCGCGTCCGCCAGGGTGGGAACGCAGGAAGTCCTGTGCTGTTGTGACCACTGCTTCTTTCTCCACTTGATTGGCACCCTTGCCCATCCACAAGAACACCTGAAGAAGATTATGAGTTAGAGGTGAGGTTTTTTTTTAAAGCCCTTTTTTTTTTAAAGTGCTGCTAGTTAAATATAGGCTTTGACCAATTCCAAATGTAAATGTACAAACAGATGTACAACATTCAAGCCCAAATTCAGCAGTTAATTTAGCTGCAATACGTCTCACAAGTGTTGTATTTAAAAAAAAAAAACACGTAATAGCCCAATGGTTATTTTGGAGTGGTTCACCCCAAAAGTGAAAATTCAGTCATTATCTAATCACCCCCATGTCAGTTGAAACGCCATCGAAGTTTGTGGGACCACACAGTGAGTTACCCCCCCGGTTTCATCTCAGCTGTCTTCAAAGTATTGAAGTTAACAGCATCAACAAATGCTGTTAAAATGTCCATCAGATTTCTCCAAATAGCTTGAGCAACCTAATCTTTGGCAGAAGGCTGAGATGGAACTACAGGCTCTAAGTCGCTGTGTGTGTGGTGGTCATCCGGCTTTCATTGTAGTTTCCATTGACTTGGGGGTGAGTAGATAATAACTGGATTTTCAGTTTGGGGCGAACTATTCCTCAAAAGATAAAACAGCTCCTCCTGACCATATCCCAGACGTCTAGCAGCATGATGTCATCCTCGTCCAGGTCTGATTGGTCGAAATTGGTGATCTCTGTGGCCAAGAAGCGTCCTGTCTGGTTGGAGCACTCAAACAAACGAGGGGTGACGTTGTTGTGGACGTCTTGAAGTCTGGAGGGGGACGATAGTGGGATAGAGGGTGTGTGAATGCAACACATAGACAATATATTTGCTTCTGTCTGCATACAGCATATTACTGCCACAAGTCAATGCATCATAAGTACCTCAATGACTACTATGAGCATAATTCAGATCAAAACACAAAGCCTGAAACCGAACCGTATAACCATATAACCTCCCCAAAGCATGATAGCAACCGTCTGGCCATTCTGATTAATTTCAGTTGCCTCGTCACTTGAATCAAATAATATGGGGTATCCATTTTGAAAAAGGGGGGGCCAAATTCTTCATACCCCAATTTCTGAATCGTTTTCTATCTGGAATACCACTTGTGTGAGTAAGTACATGATTGTTCACCTTAATACCTCCTTACGAAAACGGGGCGCACTTGCAGACACACCGTTCATTTAGAAAAAAGTGAGTAGAAACTTAGATTTAGGATTGTAAAGGAACAGGAAATCATCAGCATCCTCTCTCTCTCTGCAGTATGTTGGACAAATCCCTGAAGAGTCATGCTTGCTACCTTTTGCTGTTGGCATACTGCATCCTCCCACCCAGATTGACCCAGAACTGAGCAGGTTCCTGGCCCTCGGCAATGACGTGTTTCTCCCTTCTGGATATGGTGTCTGCCAAGGATTTACCCATCTCTCGCTCATCACCGCTGCAGCCCTGCAAGGAATCCAGTAACACAGTTAAGATGTTAAGATTTGCCAGTGTGCCTCTGATCTTACTATGGTTTCAGTAATTCAATTCAGGTTTGCTATTTTTTTTTGGTTTTAAAACGTACCTTTCCATACCACAGATAGCAGCAAGTGTCAGTGCTGAACACAAAAACATCATTTGAATTAAGAAAGGAACAACGTGCTGGGACTTCGATGGCTCGGGTGTTAAAATCGTTGGTGCCGCGAATATGGAAGAGACGCATGGAGGGTTGGACGTGTGTGGAGCTGGCTCTAGAGCTTCCTTCCTGTCAAGAACAATTACGTACAGTGTGAAAACTCAGAAACCCATTTTGTTTTAAGGTAAGCTTTAATGAAAACATTGTTATTTCAAAGTAAACTCAACAGGGGCTTACCTCATACACAACCATCTTTCCTTTAAATATAGCCATAAGGTGGAGTGGTTCTTTGCCCATGGGTACTCGGACCTGCACAGGCTCTCCATTGTACTGCTGGTCCAGCTTGACAGCTTGGAAGGCGGAGGCAGCGAGCTCTGCTGTACTTGCATGACGACCCTGCACCAGAAACATTACACAGAATGATCACCTTTAAAGGGGCGCAACACCACAAAACAACATGCAATTTAGTAAGAACATAGGTGAACATAGGAGTGTCTGTGCATCTGATAGAAAATACAAACTAGGTTTAAGGATTTTAACCTATTCATTTACTATGGGAAAAAACTGAAGCATTTGCTGGCAATGTCGATATACTGTAATTTAGTGAAATCAAGGTAAAGTTGGAAACAATTTAAGAAAGAGATTTTCCATTTTTTAAATCTTCATGCATGTAAGTTAAAGCTTGTTTTCTCCAACCCCTTTTTAGCACTTGGATCATCTGTTACTTTAATCTCTGACCTGCCAGATGTACAGCATGTAGTGCCTCCTGCTGACTTCATATGTATAGAGGATGAGATAGCAGTCCCCGCCGTAGAAATGCCCCAGCCACTTCCTGTCCACGGGAACCAGTTCACTGTCCTCTATCCGCCATATCTGTTTCAAGTAATGAATTCCATGATTAAAACACGGTGCATCTACTGTGGAGTGAAATGGGCTGAATGATGGTTTAAAGAATTTGGTCTATACATTGCTTAACAGGTGTACTTTATTGTTCCTGACCTCTACTTCACCTGTCCCATCATCCACCATCTTCTGCTGAGCAGCCAGGTCAGGTCTGGCATGCATGGAGGTGGCATCAAACTTGATCTGCTCTACTTTAGCTGCATATAAGGAGATGAGACAGGATACCTTGACAAAATAGTTTTTCATTTATTTTGATGCACATGTTTAAATTCATTATTCAGTGGTTAAAATGATTGGCAGATTTCTAATGCACCCTAAATAACGAAAGGTTCTTAGCAAACTCTTAATGTTCTGGGTGGAGCTGAGCCCTAAAAGACCCTGTTGTGTTTACAGTGGTGTTGACAAGATCTGCTTTAGTCAGTAAGAGATTGTTACTGCATTCCTTGGCTAGTTGACAAAAAACAGTTTATTCAAGGACAAGGACTAAAGGAATGTTTGTTGGCCACTGGGTGCTGCCCTGTACAACCACAGTCTTCTACTGGTGGCCACTGGGTGCTGCCCTGTACAACCACAGTCTTCTACTGGTGGCCACTGGGTGCTGCCCTATACAACCACAGTCTTCTACTGGTGGCCACTGGGTGCTTCCCTGTACAACCACAGTCTTCTACTGGTGGCCACTGGGTGCTGCCCTGTACAACCACAGTCTTCTACTGGTGGCCACTGGGTGCTGCCCTGTACAACCACAGTCTTCTACTGGTGGCCACTGGGTGCTGCCCTGTACAACCACAGTCTTCTACTGGTGGCCACTGGGTGCTTCCCTGTACAACCACAGTCTTCTACTGGTGGCCACTGGGTGCTGCCCTATACAACCACAGTCTTCTACTGGTGGCCACTGGGTGCTGCCCTGTACAACCACAGTCTTCTACTGTTGGCTATTTAGTAGCTCAACTGGAGCAGTTGGGGGTTCAATGACTTGCTCAACGGCATCTTGATGGTTCTTTGAGGGAAGGGTGTTGCTTATTCACTTCCCCCAACCAAGTTGGTTCCAGGTTGAATCTCAGTTACTGGGGGCAATAAATGTGTAGGGCAATAAATAATGTAGCATGACATGAATATCAGTGTGTGAACAAAGCTCACCGATTTTTCCCAGGGTGTTGATGGTTCCTAGTCCCACAGTCTGATCTTTGATGGTCCAGCTCTGAAACATCTGCTTGAACGTAGCCGACTCAGCCCCATCATTCACTGTCTCCACGCAGGTTGAGGCAGGATAGCCCTTGGCCTTTATGTACGCCTACAGAAGAGAAATGAATTAGTCATAGGTCAATATTGAGGTCATTATTCTCCTATAATGGAAAAAATTATGAATGGGAAACGTGGATACTGTTGACTGGCTAAGGTATAACAATTATGAACACAAACAGGAAACATGGTTCTCTTGAACCTCTTGAGTTTTCAAAAGGGCATTTCAGTCCAACAGCCAGTAGATGACAGCAAAGCAATACACAGCATAAAAAGCTATACTGAGTATGTCATTTTAGCTAAGAGGCTTACTTCTGCTTTATTCAGTGACTCAGAGCGCTCAGTCTTAGAGGCCTTCTTTCCTTTCCAGATGAAAATCTTCAATCCACCTTGGTCCAGAAGATAGCAGTCCTGAAAAATCAACACATGGCAGTGACATAATTGACTGAAATAAGTAATCTTGATCTCCGAAATAGAGCCTCTGAATAGCCCCTGTGTTACATCTAGCTCCTAAGAGAAGATGCTTTCATTTCCCTATACTCAAATCTGTTTTTTTAGATGTCTACATGCTATATTTATCTTTTTACACCACAGGAAAAATTGCAAAGGGAACTACAACGGGTTTGGTTCTGACTCACAGGAAAGGAACTATACAGACAAGCTAAGATAGGCCCTCTCTTCTGATCTTCTTACACGGGTAGTACACTACTACTGAGTACTTGCCCTTACAGAAAAAAACATCAGTCAAAGTCAAGCCCCTTTCACTGTTTGTGAGGACCAACCTCATGATTGAGGAGTTCCTGTTTCAGGGGCTTCACTGCCACTTCCTGAACCACTAGGTTCCCCTGGGCATCTGAGATACTGCCATTAGAGGACACACAAAGTTAGACAAGCTTCAAACAAAAACTGTTAAGTCACATTAGGGATGAATATATTTCAGAGTTAATCGATTGAGGTATAGTTTTACCTTTTAATCAGGCATGTCAAAGATAGGTAAGAGAGTAGAGCAGCACTACTTGTTTAACTAAGAAGTGAAGTGACAGGCACTAACTGGAAGAGTTTGACACCCATCTTCAGCTTGTTGTCCACTACGTCGTCAGAGATGATAGACTCCTTGATGTCCCGTCTGTCTCCGAGGTGCTGCCTCATCAGCTTCATGGCCTCGTCTGATGAATTCTCATCGTCACCTTCCACCACGGTAACCTGCGCCCTCCCACCCCTCTCTCTGTCACGGATGTCCTTGGCCACGGTCATTCCCTAAAGAGAACAACCAGCAGCGCTGCAGAGTCAAGATGCCTTTCTGTACTCGGCTTCCTGACCCCTTTTGTAACCTTAGCCATCGTCTAAACTATAACACTGAGCCCAGTTTAAAGCCTAATCATGTAGGTTTCTGATAAATGAGAAATGAGAAATAAGAAATTCTGACACATTTTGTCAGAGGACAATTCTGTCTTTCTGAAGTCATTTGTGGCCTTCTTTTGCTATTTCACACTCCACTTCCCAGAAGTCTGGGTAACCAAAATGTTGCTGGATTATTATTATTTTTGTTATTTTTTTAATATGAGAAGGAAAAAATGCTCTTGCTTAAGAATCATGTTGTTTGAGAGGCTTAGACATTAATATGAAACAGGCTTACCTTCAGTCTCTCCGAGCGATTGCTTTTGGGCCCATTCCACTGGATGATGAGGTTTCCTAGGTCTAACAGGAACACATCTCCCTTGTTGAAGCTGTTCCAGCTCATGTCCACCTGCAGTCAAGCCAAGTTGTTTGGCAATGGGAAAGACAATGCTGAACGTCATTCTGCATTACAGATACAGGTGAAAGAGGAATACCTTCTGGTATCAGATGCAGTCTGTTATGACACAGACTGACACAGGTGCTTATTGCCTGCTAACAGCCTTACAAGTCCGTCAGTGTCACTTGCCCTTGATCAAGCAACTGCCTAATACCAGGGTGAAGAAAATGGTAGGACAGATTGCCACTGACCTAGCCCTCCCATATGTTTGTCTATTAAGGCAATCACTAGCTTAACAGCTTCTTCCCAGCTCCAAGCTTCCCAAGATGTTGAATGTTGGAAAAATGTTAGCTAGATAAATACAGCCAAGTTGTTTTTCCACCATGCTCAATCAAGTGGACTCCTGCCGTTGTATTTGTTAACGCTCCAGACACCCGACATCTGCACAAAGTAGACTAGATCTCTACTTTTGGCACCACCCTCTCGCCGCTATGCTTGGAATTTTTCGACGCTCACCTTTCCACAATCCTCCACAAAATTTCAATGCCTGTTCTCATTCAAATGAATAGGGAACACCACCACACCTGCAACAACTCCGCTGTTCTGTGGATATTCACCCTGAGTGCATGTGTTGGCAAATGTGAAATTTTACTTCCAAATTTGTCTTAATATATGTGATTGTATATGTGATTGTACCCAGCTGGACCCTAACCCTTACACTTGCAATTTGAGCTTAATCTACTGTTGCACTGATTGCAAGTTGCTCTGGAAGACTGTCAGCTGAATGCCTAAAATGTAAATGAAAAATGTTTATTAAAAGTTTTTTTTGCTCATTCACATGAAAACAACAGGCCCTGCACACTGAAACTACATGTAAACTGCAATGTAGGTTTTATTGATGCGTCTCAATTTAGGCTTTAGGTTTCTGTTGGACATCATCCAGAAAGAACAAAGCCTTTATATCAGATGTTTAAAGCTTAACTGTTAACCAACTACTGGATTTTGACAGCAGGTTTTTCCTCACCTCTATTGCCACCACATGCTTTCGTCCCTTGACATGGAGTAGTCGTTTTATGTTGTAGGTGTTGGTCTCCACATGCTTCATACCAGAGGCAACACCACCCTTCTTATAGCTGTGGAAACAATGATGATGAGCATGATGATGAACACTTGACCACGAATCATGGATGTTGTGTGTATGAGGTTACGTTGTGACATCTCGCCAACACAATTACACAAGTAACAATGTCACTTCTCAAAACACCAACTAGGGAAATAACAGTAAGATTGAGTCAACATTTCCCTTTTTTCCACAAATTTAAAACATATATATATATAAAATACACATATGCCCTCCATATAACCTCAAGAGAACAAGTTAAACTATAAACATCCCCAGATTGGTGCTGGTCATTGTCCCAAGTTTAAAATACATTAAAGTTAAATTAAGTTTTTGTTGTTTGACACTTTAAAGCCAGTGTCCCTAAACTAGGAAAAAATGTTTGCAGCCCTGCCAGTCTTAAAAACTTCAGATAAGTACTGTACTTATCTATAAGTACTGAAGTACAGTACTTATCTATCTCAGGCAACCGGAGACACCAGAAACTTGACATTTAAAATTCTGTGACAAGGAAATCTTTAAAAAAGGAATAGAGGTCAATCAAACTATTTTGAAATACTAATACTTAGATTCAAAAGTTGAAATATTTGTGCACCAAGATTCAGGTTCAGATAAATAAGGTTAATTTATGGCCAACAAGTTTATTGACCGTCCACACAATGGTGGAGTTTCCCTGGTCTCTCAGTTTATCTCAATTTAACACTGACGACTTTACCAACATTGTCAACATTATGAACTGTAGGCATGTGTGGGTGTGTATTTGCTCACATAAGGCCCCGTTTGAAGTATCCACGGAAGGTGTCACTCTCCCAGCCCTGCACCTCACGGTGCTGGACAGCCACGCCTCCCAAGGCCTCGTCCATCATGGTGGTGTAGATAGCCGCCGCCCCCTGCTCATCTGGAGAGGAGCACGTCCCCAGCCAGTAGTGGATTTCATAGGTAAAAGAGCTGCGCACCTTATTTGTCTACATGATGGGACATGTTATGGGATACAACAGAATCAATAATTGTTACTGTAGCAGAAGTATTCTTGTTCAGGAACAATAATTTCTATATGACATTAATATCATGTCATTTGCCATTATGCTGCTGATAAATAAATATGATAGATTTTCTCATATGGTTGAACATTTATTGATTATGAGGAAATATTTTGGTACTTACGTAAAGAATAACATAGCTGTCCCCTTCGTAAAAACTTCCATATGCCTTAGAGGGAAAGGGCACCATTTCCATGTCCTGACCAAAATGAACCGTTTGCCAAAGACAGTTAAAGTTATTTTCTTTTCTTATTCTTATATCACAAATTGATGCAAAAGCAACTTCCGATCTTGGCTTCTCACCTCAATTCTCCATATTTGCAGACCGGGCGTGGTTTTATTGAGGACATCTGAAACTTGAGTTTTGACCTGGGGCATGGTTCCAGTTCCAGTTGTGAGGCAATATCTAGGGTCCAGAAAGGATGTTTGGATGGTTGTAATTGATGATTGAAAACACTGAAATATGTGCATATACATGAGGTTTAGGTCAGCTAGGATCCAAATTAGACAAGCTATTGTTTTTAAATAGGTCCCAAATGTAGTTGGGGGAAGAAACATCATACAGCAATTGACTGCATCCTACAAAAAACGCTTAAGTGATCAATGTGGAATGAACATCACATGGACACCCAAAAAGCACAAAGACAAAAAAGCAGGATATGATGGCACTGGGATGAATGAGACATAAAACACCTGGTACACCTGATCACCCATCTCTAACAAGGGGCAAAGTAAATGCACTGATCAAACTTCTGCTCTGGTCTAACAGGTCGACTGTGTGTAAATCTTAAGACATCTAAACTAATCCTTATTTATCTACCACTTTTCACTTACAAGTTACAAAGAGCTTCAAATGGGAGTAAATAAAAACATACAACAGTAAGTAAAAAGTAAAAAGCAAGCAAAGATCATGTAAGCAAAGCAAGAAAAATAAAAGCAAAGCAAGAAAGAAGCCATGAATTCAAACTAAAAAGTATCTAACATGCCCAGTGCAGAACGGCCCTAATTCAGAGATTGAAACGTTTATGATCACTTTTATCTTTGGAAGTGGAGCCAAGTGTTCATGATCACCCTGCTATTACCTTGTTATTGTATATTGCTTTATTATATTGGAGCAATAGAGTAATATGACCTGCGGTGAGGCTTGCTCAGGTCTACGCTATGCACACACAGGCAAGGCTGGAGCTCTCAGTTCACAGCTCTTCTGTAGTTTCTCCTGCTCCCTACAGCTCTGTCCTGACAGCCGTCCCTACTGAGATGGCTGATTAAATGAGGAATCGATGAAAAGAGCTTTCTCCTTTTAGCTTTCAGAGATTAATTGTCCAAATATTTTCAATACCTCCATCATTAAAAACCTGTGAAACTGTGCTCCACTTTAGAAATTGCTTTCAGCGGCTCCACTGTGACGCAAAAGTTAAAAGAGTGCCTGGTGGAGGAGCGTATTCTGTGAACCATGCAGGAAGTCCACTCCTTTATGATCAGTGGACCATAAAGGAAAAATGTGTTTGCTCTCTGCCTGTCTGCCATGACTTTTCACTTCACAGCTGTTTCTCTGTCGGCCAGACCAAAGAGCAACCCAGTGCCGAAAAAAAAACCTAAAAACATCCCGGCATTGTGTGGGTGTGAGTTTATGAACTGATGTATACAATAATAATAATAATAATAATACCTAAAGCAAATCATACTCTGCAGACGGTTTTAGCTAGGATCACTATAAAGGGTCTAATGAAAGCACAAAATGAAGTAGGACCAAGTACACAACAAACAACCCGAGTGAGGACAGAAAGGAAAAAGTTCTCACTGGACTCAACCAGGCATTTAGAAATTAGAGTCAGGGAGTTTGAGGTATGGCTTCATGGCAATGCATCCTGATACACAATATGTCACTGAGCATCATACACACTCTCCATTCTGTTACATTTGTGTTTCCCAACGATAAAGCGGTGTTCATGGGGAAAACGTGTAGTATCAGTGACTCCATCTCCTAATTGCTGTTCAGAAGTCCAGTGAGTCCATGATCGTGAGTTATCATTGGACTCCTTTCCCTTTCAGCGATACCATAAGGGTTTGGCTGGGGCTGGTCCAAGTTACTGGTTAGTGAGCAATGATGAACCTGATAACCAGTTTAAAGGTGAGTCCTCCCGCCTACTCATTCGATAGGTGGGTATCTCAGTTTTGCACTCCTGCCTGATGTTAGCCTGATAAGACCTGCCCATGCCTGCTTGTTTCCGGTTCTCCCATAATTCAATCAGCTACAACAAGCAGAGATGTATAAAATGTTGCAATAATGCCCTTACATGCAAAGAGCAGGCATTCCTTATCGCCACCTATCTGGACTTTATTGCTATATTGTATTATAAGAAATCAAATCAAATCAAATTTTATATAGCACATTTTATACAACTATGTAGCAATATAGCTTTACAAACATGATCAAAAACAGTTCAGGGTCGTGACCAAGACAGCCAATAACAGATAACCAACATATCATAAAGGGCCGCAAAACAGGAGAAGTACGTTTTTAGATATATTAATATATTTAGATGTTTTGGTTCCAGCTGTGAGGACGGTCAAAAGGTGTGTAGGGGTACTACACACACAAAAAAATCACATCAGAAAATGTATGTATTTGGCTGTGATATAGAGGAAGCCAGGGATTTGAAAACCTAACTGATACTGATGAGTGATTTGTCATTTTCTCCTTAAAAGGTGTGTCATTCAGGGTGGGACTCTTCTGTGCCTGGATGCTAGCAAACTGCATCACAGTTCGCAGCACTTATGAATCATTTTCTATTAAACATTATCTAATTAATTTAAGATAAGATAAGATGAACTGTACTAAGGAAGTAAAAGTAAAAGTACTACAGTGAAAATGTAACTTTAACTTTGAATTTCCACACCTTAGCTGTAGATTTCCACACATCTTAAATCTGTGAACACTAAATCTATTTTTCCTTTTGTGAAAAGAAATCGCTAAGTTTAGCGGTTTAAGTTGACATGACACTCATTGAGGTCACATAAGTTCCTCAGTGATTTCCCTGATCTGATGCTGCCTCAAGGTATTGTGTCTTTCAAGATCATGCATCAATAGAGGCACCACAAAAATGCTGTTAAAGCCATCTGGTATTGTTTGTCTTTGTAATGTAATTGACTGCAGCGTGGAGTGTAGTATTATTTCGCTGTATTTGGTGACCACACCCAAGTTCTCTTAAACCTGCTTTCATGGCTAACAGAGTGAATGAATTCCTCGTCCACAACACTGAAAATGACACAATTAGGATGAAAACAGTTTTTCACATAGAGCACACGCAGTAGTACCTTATACGAGTCATATACCGTACACCATAACACCGTTTTGGCACATCTGATATCTGCTCAGACTGCAGATTTTCATGTTTTAACTTCAGTTTAAAGATTTCGTGCTCCTCAGTGGGTTAAGAAAATTCTACCACCCTCGGTCTTATGAAGCCCTTTCAAAACCCCATTGGATAAAAAGTTGACATACAAGGTTTTCACCCGACAGCAACAAAATAAAGCCTTATTAGGAATGAATATACGTGTCACCTCCGCCATATAGAAACAACTGGACGGACTGTGCTACGTTGTAATTGTTAGATAGCGAGCCACCTGTAGAGTGGAAACCATCAACCATCAATTTGAAATGTTTCAGTCAACAGCAACCTGATGACAAGTTGGATGACTCACACATGTCCAACCCGCATGCAGCATGTTCTGCGATGAAGGGTTTTTACACATCATCATAAAAAATTAAAAAACTCTTAATAGAAATGTTGATTTCAATAGTTCATAAATAAGTAAAGTAAAGCTTTTGGGGAGTAGAGTTAGAAGACTCACCTGATGTAGATGGACCAGTGTGGAGAGGACTGGGAGGAGAGAGAGTGATGTGTCACAGCTCATTCAAGCCAGACGACAAGTACAGCTCACTATCTGATTTTACTGCACTTGGACTTTGCCTCTCCCTCTCTCTCTCTCTCTCTCTCTCTCTCTCTCTCTCTCTCTCCCTCTCTCTCTCTCTGCCTTTTAGACACACACACACACACACAAAGGTCCACACTTTGATTAACCATTACCTATCCATTACCTCACTGACCATATATGGAAAACAGAGGTGACGATATACATACAGGTGCAAGTGTGCAGAGAAGAGCCATCCCTCCTCACTGACCATGTTTACATGCACACAGAAAACAGGGTTGTAATGTGAATAAGGCAGGACCAGGATTATAATCTGATTATGTTACTACCATTGTACTCTTAGTCGGAGGTAGTGTAATAATAGTAATATGTTCTCCGATTTTACTGGTGTTAATAGAGACACCTTCATCATATTTCTGTAAATGTGATTTTACCGGTATTGATAGAAGCACCTTCATCATATTTCTTTAAGTGTTATTTTACCGGTATTAATAGAGACACCTTCATCATATTTCTTTAAGTGTGATTTTACCGGTGTTAACAGAGACACCATCATCATATTTCTTTAAGTGTGATTTTACTGGTGTTAACAGAGACACCTTCATCATATTTCTTTAAGTGTGATTTTACTGGTATTAATAGATATCAGTCAAAACAGGTAAAGTCCTTCACATCACATCACATTTCCTTCACTGTGAAGTTGTTCATGTGCAGTTCATGTGTAATGTTTTAACTATTACCTTTTGGATACTCGCCATAATCACATCAAATGTAAACTGGATTATTAGGAAACATGTAAACAACTTAATCGCACTATAGCCTTAATTGGAGTATCTAGTGATCTATAGTGCCCTGCAAAGCCAAAGACCAGTAACTGCAATTATTGTGAATGTAAGAAAAATGACATCAAATTGATGCAAGTGGGTAGTAATTGTTCAGTAGCATTTATGGGCGGTATTTTTGATCTTTGACGTTTAAAAACAATACAACATACATCCTCTGTCTCTATCTGTTACAGTACCCCCGCCTCCTCAGACACCAGCACACCAGTGTATGTATATCCTGACTTGGGACCAGTGGCGGCTGGTGCATTTTTCTCCAGGGGGGGCTATACCAAAAATCAAACAAACATGTAGTAAGGTATCATCAGTGTATTTAAATAAATGAAAAGGCCTTTATTTGTATTTGCTGAGCTGAATGAACATTTGTTGTAATGAAACGTGCTTAAGGTAAGTTAAGGTACTTCAATTAGTGCAAATTCTTTATAATAATTATCTTTTATACTACAATATGTAATGGTGAAAGACTAAAGTAACCGAAAAGTGCCTCGATAAGTGCAACAGAAATCTGACAACACAAAACCCTGAGACAATGGCAGAAAATTATGAACACAGTAAGACCTAATAGAAAATAACATTTAAGAAAAAAATAAATGAATATGGTATTACATTTGAAATACCCAGTGCCATCAAAACACTGAGTGAACTGGCTCAAAGATATATGACTTTGCCACCTTGTGGCTTTTTGTACATAAATTTTGCCCTTCTCTCCTTGAGAGATGCAGATTTCTCAATGACTCTATGGCACCACAGAACTTGACACAGTTTATTATTTTAGACAGGATGTGCCTGTTTTTGTCAACCTCTTCATTATGCTTACAGATCCCTGTCCTGTAGCCTTCATCAAGCTGAGCAGCTATGTTTACTTTCCCAAACATTTGCTTTTGATTTTTCTGATATGTGGTTTAAATCATTCAAACCTGTCTGAATCCATGCTAGTCTGAGACCTGTCGTTTGAAAAAGGATGCAGGGAAAGCAAAATAAAGCATTGGTGTCACTACATACAGTTAGCCAAGCCTTCCTACTAAACCAGCTCCTTGAAAACGACCGAGTATATTGTCTCATTCTGGCGCTTTTTATGTCAGATGTACCACGAGCCACTCGCTCTCTGCTGCCAACCAGTGGTTGGTGGTGTGTAAATCAGCAGCATTCAGATAAATGCTGTTTGTACATGCGCAGTTCGTTGGTGGGGCGCAGGAAAGCACCAAGCTCCTATCTCTTGTATTGAGAGGAGCGAACTGCGCATGTACAATTTATAACGAGAGTCAATGGGCAAAGATTTTTGCGCCCCAGGCCGGAAATACGTAACCTAGCAGTAACTTTAGACAACGTAGAACAATTTTAATCTACATTTTATTGCAGATTATACATTCTACTCACTAACTATATAATATTTACCTCACTCATTTAAAAAAAAAGAAAGAAAGAAAGTAATTTTTAAAGTCTTATTCAATGAAGTCTAGGATGTGGGGAGTGGTGGGGCGGCGCCCTAGCGCCCTCTATTGGCCAGCCGCCACTGCTTAGGACTCAATACTTGCTGTGGTGCCATTGCCTGTTTTTCTTCCATGTCAGAAACCAACAGCAGTTTTGTTGACTGGTGTTTTTCTGTGATCTCAGTCATCTGCAGTTCCTCTGCTTTCTGCTCAACCAATGGCTGTTTCATGCAGCGGTCACTGACATGTCTGATGACTTAAAACCATACCCAGGGTGACAAGAATAACAATGTACACACAAGTGTAATTTCCTGCTTGCATTTCTTTTTCTTAAATGACACACTCGAGGTGCCAAGCCATGTGGGACTGTATTCAAGGGCTTCTTGACTGGAAGAGAAACAGTTGGGTTTTGTATCTGAGTGTAAATCCTCAGAGAGCCCTTTGGTCGGTGGTTTGGTTGGCCTCAGCAGATTAAAATCTCTCAGATTTTCAGATGAAGGTATTACTTACAACACTCAGGCTCTCCCAACAACATGAGGCCGAAATCTGAACTGGAATGCATAATATGTTAACCCTTTAAAACCAACACGCTTAAACACACACACACACACACACACACACACACACACACACACACACACACACCAGAAGTGCCCAACATATATTTACCATTTTGAACGTCTGATTTCTGCTAAGCTTCCTGTTACATTAAAACTACAGACTTTTTTGGCTATTTGGATTTGGATATTGAACGTTTGGAGAAACCCATCCAGACTACGACTGTCTTAGCAAACCCAGCCCTCGTCTCAGCATGTTGGTGTAGAGGTAGAAGCGTTGACGTGGACAGTAATGCAATGGCCCAACTTCAAAAAGTGACTGACTCAAAACAACGTGATACAACATGATACAAGTCCACTTTAAACCTTAAAGAGGAGTACATATAGAGAACACATAAAGAATACTGTCCTTTAAAGAAATGAGACGTACTGTGGCTAGCCACTCCCCACTGGGTTTCATTAAAGCACCTACAGTCTCTCCTCCACTTGGACAGCCTCTCCACTGTCACCTCCTCCACACTGGCTCCTCTGTCTCCCATATCAGACCACGATGGTCCCACTCTGATGAGCCCATTTGGACCGGACCTGCCGCCAAGTGCTGAATGGCTTGGTGCTTCAAGAGAGTTAAACGATCCATTAAATATGGGGGGAGGGGGGCTGGGAGGGGGGCCGGGAGGGGGCCCCGGGAGTGATATACGGACATCCACAAGTTGTTTGGTTCTTAATGGGGCTCTGCCAGCTTTTGTTAAACTGAAGTCATGCAGTAACTCAGCACAAGAGCCCCTTCTGATTTGTGCTGATTAGCGATGAGGGAACCATGGGAAAATCCTACTACTAATTCTACTGACACTATACAGTATTCCTGGAGGAGGCTTGTGTGCTTGCATACAGTATGGATGCATGAATAAACACGTGCACATACACACACACACACACACACACACACACACACACACACACACACACACACACACACACACACTGCAGGACAAGCTTTCAGCCCAAAACGAACCTGAGTGGTTAACAAAACCGTAAATCATTGATCCGAGGAAGGAAACGAGTCTTATGCTAGACTGAAACGTGCGTAAATCCCAAGTATTAGCTTGTACACAGAAAGAATCACACCAGCACAAGCACTCAGTAACTCAAGAGTCATGAGCCCTTCATATTAAGCAAAACACCTTTAAACGTTACAGCTGGACGGCCATAGAGTGAAATTTGACCTCCAACAGTTCCAACAGTCCATATTATTTTAAAGCAGCACAGCAAAGGGCTTTTGACTTTGTTGTGTCGCTTGGGCATTAACTGCAAAGGATGACTGCAAGCGGAGCGCTACAAAAGGACTACAGCACCTAAAATGAAATGGTTCAGCACTGAACAAATATTAGCACCTGTGCAGGTTAAACATTGCTTACCTGTGTCAGGTGGGACCGGTGTGTCTTCTTGACAGGAAGGCGGTAGGTATGGCTGTACGAACACAACACGGGCTGTCTGTCTGTCCACCTTGTCAACCTCACCCTCTTCTCCTCAACTCATTAACCGAGCATGTAGAGCAGAGAGAGGGAGGGAGGGCCGTGGCTTTGAGCGGTGTGGTTGCGACTGAGGCAGGTTCCAGGAGGACTCTGGCCCCACTTCCCCTCCCCTCCCTCCCTTACGTAACCCAGGGGCTGTATAGTTCAGCACTGAGGCTCTGCTGTGGACTGCAGGCTGGTGGTCAGAGAGGTAGAGGGAGCTGGTGGGGCGGGAGGCAAGCCTTCTCGCTCGTTCTCGCTCACCTTGTCCTCTACACAGTGAACTCATCGGCCAGCTAGCAAGGATTTTGAGACGTTTTTTGAAAAATTGTGCAGTCAGTCCATCAACTCAGATTCGTAGCCGGCCAATGAGTTCACTGTGCTGGGGACAAGGTGAGGAAAGCTAGATAGAGAATGAGCATTGAGTGACTAGGACCATCCAGTGAAGGCCACGGGGGGACCTGCTGCAGAATGAAGCGCAGCATTGGCTCCGGACTCCACAGTGTGAAGAAGCTAGCTGGCTGAACCAGTCCTCACACCACTAGCCACCCTGCATGGCCATCTGCAATTGGTGTAAAATATCACATGACTGGTTGTGTTGCCTTGTGGAAATGCGTCTCCCATTTCCTTTTCCAGTATATTGGCTTTGCTTCCTCCATCTCCATGCTAACATCTCATGGTCAACAGTTCGGAGGCTCGGCTTACTGAACTAGTTGGAGGATTTCTGCACCGTTACCATCAAACGGCTTCTAAATCTAAATTTGTTGCTTTGATTATGTGTTGATTTGACTCTCTGTCTATGTCTATGTCCTCTTGTCTATGGAAAACCACGCTAGCCACCTAGCCGCTAGTAAACCAGTGGGCAGTCTTGCTTAAAAAGAGAAAATCTAATGAATGAAAGTTCCAGTTTACTAGCAAGTGATGACATTTGTGTGTAGAGTCGGTACTATTGCTGTATCAGAAGAATCCATCACAGTATCTAACCGGCAGTGTGAAAAAGCCAACGTGACTTCAATTTATTTATTTGTACTGAAACAAATTGCATAATATAGCTATAGTCAATAAACTGCAACAGTAAAATGAACAGTGCTAATGATGAAAACAAACAATGTGTATTATAGACAAAATATATATTCAATACATGAATATAATATATAGATAGGCACTTCATTAATAGCATATGTTCGGAAAACAATACAAAGGTAAGCAAGTAAACATTAACCACAGTGAACTACTCTCTGATGTGGGGACAGTAGAGATGAAAAACAATGACACCTTTGCCTCTAACATGCAACATGAAACAAGCGTATTCTCCTGACGGTATAGATACATTACATTACATTACATTACAGTCATTTAGCAGACGCTTTTATCCAAAGCGACTTACAATGAGTGCATTCAACATAGGTAGGCAAGAAAACTACTAGTCACCAGAAATCAGATCCCAGATCCCAGATCCCCAGATCCCCAATCAGAAACCAGATACAGGCATGATGCAAATACAACGGGGATTCATTTAATTTATCTCTTGCCACAAACGCGCTGTACTCAATCCTGCGCAAACTCCGTACAGATGCCGGCGACAGGGCTCATTCTCCGGTGAAGGTTGGGTTGGTCACGGTGGTGGTAGCTTTCGCGAACAGCGGGTTGTCGGCCTGTTGTGGGAGTAAACCGCGTGGTCAGTTTCCATCCGTGATAATTACAGGGGGGGTTACATAATGTTGACTTTAGATAACACACCCAAGTTTATACTTCAAGATCATTTGGCAAAAAATAATCCAAACAGAGATAACAAAGGGTTCACTCCCTTTTTTTGCATGTTATGTTTCAAAAGGATGCAAAGCTTGATTTGATTTGAGGTAGAGGACAATTTGTGTCCTCTTTAATCAAATCAAATCAAGCTTTGCATTCAATTCTACCCAAATGAAAAGGAAATTTAAGTTAAAATTTAAGTAAAAGAGTAAGTTAAAATTCTTACTCCCTTTGTTTCATTTGGGCTAAAATACCTCAAGTCCCAAAACATTTTCAATATTTCATATCGTATTTCACTCAGACTTCCTCTTTAGGTTAGTAAAGTAAGTAAGTCTGGAATAAAGTTTTTCTTTTAGATTATTCTTTGCTTGGTGCAATAGCTGACAATAGCTCCTTTTAATTCACTGTGTTGATGGTCTTCGTATTTTATTGTGTTTTTTATTGTGTGTTTTTTACTGTTTACTCATCATTACTACCACAAATACTACCAAGAAAGATTTGAGGTCAGGCTTCTCATTTTCAAAACTTCATTAATGAAGCAGGCTCACCTCCGCCCACTTGGATTTCTTCTTTTCATTTTCAAACTTCTTGAACTCTTTCCGGTCGTTCAAGTAGATCAGGCTTTTGATGAGCATCAGTATCAGTATGCCGATGAGAGCCACGCCAGCGACGGAGCCTCCGGCGATAGCGTAGATGTTCGGTAACTCTGGACACTCTGGAACAAGAGGGATAAATATAAAGAAACCAATCTTTGTTTATAGGCTTGTTAAAGTAGGCTTGTATTTATTCACTATCTGCTCACCTCTGGTTTCTAGGATCTCAGCGTCGTAGTTGTCCGCTCCCACCAGCTGTTCCATCTTAAATTTGACCCAACAGCCCGTTGTGTCCTTCAGCCGGCACTGGTTTGTTGACATAGTGAATTTTTCCACCATTTGGTGGTTAACACTGCTCCTACAAGCCGCTGTACAATTTTTCATGAAGGGGCCAGTGTCAAAGCCTAGGCACTCAATGCAATTTCTGAAAAAGAAAATTGTAGGAAATGAGTAAGAAACCGTATTATCTCAAGATGGGTCAACTGTGTACTCTTCAGTCCCCATTGTGCTATTCATTCTATCCATTTGTGGTCCAAAGTTTGACATAGACCTGTCAAACTTGCTGCTTAAGTGACTTGAATATTGTATTACTGAGCTCTCATGAGCAGCTTCAGCAAGGGGTAGGTGTGACTCTGGTGGTGGCACCATATCTGTGCTTTCCAGGCATGTTTGGCAAAAAAAGTAAAAGTTGGCACTCATAAGAAACAGTCAATAAGTGCCTTACTGTTTGGTCTGGCAGGGGTCGGGGCAGCCATGGCACTGCTCACAGAACGGGGGTTGGTATCCCTCCTTACACTCGCACTGGTTACACTTGCAATTACCTCTGCCGCTGCACACAGTGTTGTTGGCGGTGAGACAATGCTCATTAGACTTCAAGCACTGACAGGCTGAGCCGTCGTACTCTGGTTTGCATACACATTCGCCACAGCGACAATTACCGTTTCCTTGAAATTGAGAGGGATGGAGAGTAGGGTTAGACCAATATATCAGTTTGTCAATGTATTGGGCCGATACTGGACTTTCATTAAACATCACGTATCGGCCAGTCATGCGGGCCTCTACCGATACGATGACTCACAGCTACATTTACAGTCTGTAAAACCTGGGATGAAATTGCATTTTCTTTGCACATTTTATTTAGTATGGAAGCCCTGAGAGACGAGAAAAAACATCTGGTGGATTCAAATATCTCAGTTCTGTCCTGATTGAATTTTTTAGTTATTATAAATTAGATGAAACTGATCTGGCAAGAGAATCCCATATTTTTTTCTCTTGTTTCTCAGGGCTCCCGTAAATTATTCATTGAATTGTTCAATGATGTTTTCTGTAAATTAATTCTTAATTTCTAGGCAGTAATGTATCCCAGAGTTTCACCTGCTACTGAAAAGGTGTGGTGGGTCAGCCTCGCTTTAAGGAGCTGCCAACCCACCTCAAAGAATTTTTATTAATCTGAGTTTCAATGGAGAGTTTTAGTGACATGATGGTTTTAATGCTGTTTCAGAGGATTCAACTCTGGGGGATAAACACTAAATACTTGCAAAATATCGGCTATTGTTGACTTCAGTCATATCGGTGTCAATTATTTTCCTGTAATGATTCGAAATCATCAAATTCAGATTATTTGCAGATGATTGCAACTCTACCTCCACAGAGTTTATTCTGGAACTTCTCACAGTGTTGGTCATCACACTGGCAGAATTTGCCATGGTAGCTGCCACCGCCTTCCATGTTGTGGCACAAACACCTGCCACACACACAGTCTCCTCGGCCCTCGCATTCGGTCCCATTGTTCTTCCGGCAAGACTCCTTCAGAGAAGACTTATTCTCCCCAACGAGACACTGACACTTCTGCCCCACATAGCCTGGATTACAACTGAAGAGGGACAAGACAGAGGGGGCATTAAAAGCAGAAAAAAATGAAGCTCTATAATGCTACATAGGTACATGCATAGCCACATGCTACATACATCTCAGCCTTACCTGCAAGTACCACAGGTGACTTGGCCTGTGCCGTTGCAGTGAGGGTGTGCAATGTCGATTGGGTCGCCACATTCACACTCACAGTTTGTTGATAAGGTCACCTTCAGGGTATCTTTGATGCCAAGTGGGCTGATGATGAAAGACGTCTCCTCCATGCACTCGTCTGCTGTCACGGTGACTTGAAACTGAATCTAGGGAGCGGGGTTAGGGTCAGATGGTGGAATCGCCACGATACATCTTGGATCGCATTTTAAAAATATACAAACATAGAAAAATGATCAAATCTGTATCTTTCACAGCTACAAAATAAATGTAGATACATGTCAGATTTTCTGAAATGTTTTCAAATTGTTTATGATATTGACGAGCAGGTGCAACATTCTGAAGCTCCTGAAAACTGTTTTTGCTTTGGTTAGATCCATTACACGTTCGAAGGAAACACATGGGTTTTCTAATCAATATATTGCTAATTTGCAATATATTCTTGTTGGACACTCAGTGAAAAGACCTGTTTTAATGCAAGGGAAAAGCTGTCGACGACTAACTGATGGATATATGGTTTAATTTCATCATGACACACATCACACAGCATCTTCAATGTAAAAGGACCACATAGGGAATTATTGAACTGACCTCCTCTCCCACACCAACTTTGTCACAAACCCCTTTGGTGTCCCCTGCTGTTCCTCCATATTTACAAACAGGGGTGTAGGTGACTCTCACATTGTCAGGGAGATCATCGTGGGTCACAGTTACTTTGGAGGACAACCTCTGCCGTGGGTGACACAATTTAAGACGGTTGAGAGACATGGAAGATTGGAGAGACTCTCTGATAACACACCATTGTTACTAGATACTAGTGCATTGAAATAATAGCCAAACAGGGCAGTATTAAACATGCTTGTGCTCACAGAAAGACAAAAAAACAAACAATTCTCAAAGGTAATTGATTACTTACACTGTAGGCAGTTTCAATCAATCCAACAACGTTTGTAGAATCTGATGACAGAACTCCAACTTCAGATTTTGGAATCATTTCACTGAGTTGCTGTAATAAAACAGGTAATGATGGCAAAAGTCCAAAATAACAATGTCAAAATGCCCTATAAATGATGAAAAAGTTGAGGTTATTTACCCTGTACACGTGCTCCACATTTTGTGTCACAGCAAAGATAGGTTGAATATTGTTTTTTTCCAACTGTATGGCCAGTTGTCCAACAGATGGGTAGTCCTACACACAGAGATATGCAATTTAGCAATCGCAAAAATGTTGAGTTGCAATGTTAAAGCATCTTTCTATATGAACTCCTCCTATTATAAATTACCCCTGCGGTTTCTGAATCGGGGTTGTTAATGTTGAGGTGACCAGTCGTGTGGATTCACAGTTTTAAATAGTTCCTCTATCCTTGTGCATTTGCTGATTTGATTCAAGCCTAGTGAGGAAACAAGTATGCTGAACCCAAAGAGCAACAACAAATGTATTTACTGATAAAAATATTTCATTATGAAATTGTAATGATGAAACAAGAAAAGTTGAGTATAATGTTGCCATTTAATTAAAAAGTAAGTATTATTATTATTATTATTATTATTATTATTATTATTATATTTTAGAATTTATGTAGAAGAATGGGGAAACAGTCAGCACATAATGATGTGGTCAAAAGAGAAATCATTGAGACCCGGTACTGCAACGCTGAAGGTCCGACGCTGAAGATCCCCCAAACCCCCACATATATGAAATTCCATCCCATACCATCTCATTGCTTTTGGCATAAAAGTCGTTTTCCATGTGGCATTGCTCATCGTTGGGTTCCAGTATGCCGGCCAGTTTGCCATCCCCAGCCATGTGGAATCCAGCATCGGTGGTAAGCACAATCAGACGGGTGCTGCTGTTCCTCCAACCTATCTTGTCCTGTACAACATGTGTTTGGGCATGAGAACTCAGATGAGTGGTTATTCATTTAGAACAGGGAGTCACAGGGGGGTCGCGGGAAGGGTGCTAAAAGAAGTATTTTTGTCAATTTTTTAATATATATATATATGTGTGTACAGACTTTGGAAATAAATTTTGAATTATTCTGCTGTGGTGAAAATAAAGCGGCCTCAAACCATCAAGAGGGGGTCACACTTTAGATTTAGAATAAGGCCATGGTCACATAGGATAGCATCTCTCTTTCAATTATCTTTAATGGTTTGGTTGCGACAGACGAGTGTCTTCTCCAAACTCCATGTGCCTCGTGTTTTGGATGTTGTGCATTTTGGGCACTCCAAGGTGAACAATGTGAAAATAGCCCTTGAAATAAACGCAATCTACGTGGAGCTCTTGGACAAGATGATAAAAAGCTCAGTGCTCTGTTCTCCCGAGGATGTCAAGTACCCACATCCTTTCAGAATGGGATCCTCATCCTCTTCTTCAAGACAAAGCAGAGGAATTTCTTCTTGTCCATTTTTATTTTCAACAACATTATCCCCTTTGATACTCCAGGTTAGCTAGCTAATGCTTATTAGATTGCTTGCAAGTTGCTGACGAACTTTGTGATGCATAGGAACAAGAATTTAACTTGTGCCCTTTGAGCTCTTGTTTTCTCTGTTGCATTTCTCTCACAGCTTTGCTTTTGAGCATGACAAAAAAAATCGTCCTGTCTGATCACGGCCTAATAACAAACCCATGCATGGTATGAAATTCCCAGTGTTAGTGTGCAGCACATTTTGGTTGGGTTCTTACCCCACAGACAGCAGCTTGCATCATGGCGTCAAGACTTCCTTCGGGAGAGTCCAGGTTCCCAGAAATGAACTGCCTTCTCACTTGTTCTTGGAACTTGTCCTGTTTGGATGTCATGCTGAGAACATGCCTGTAGCCAAAGGCAGCCTGGCAGTATTGCTCGCTCTCTTTGCATGGCTTCTGCAGTTTCTCCTTGTTGGTGTTAGTGAAGGGCAGGACTGTCTTATCCACAAAGGAGCCAAACCCTGCAGTGTCCGGAAACAACAATTAACCTGATTCTGCAGTGTTTATTTGTGAAAGGTGTAGGTGGGATGGCAAGGAAACACTTCTTTAAAATATACATCAACCCTGTCAGACCGATGAGATGTCAAAAGAAAGAGGCTAATAAAGGTATTTTAGACCATCAGATTGAGATTGCAATCAATGATCTTGTCACCTATTTGAGCATGTTCAGTGATTTTCTTCAGAGCCTCAAAAAGGTTCTGTCCCAGTCCTTTGATGTTCTCCAAGTCATCCTTCATAGAGTAGGACAGGTCCATCAGGTAGTAGAGATCGACTGGATAGCCCTGGGCCCTTTTAAAAGTCACGGGGAATGTGAAAGGCCTCCCTGCAAAGAAAGCAAAATACTACAGTTCTCATGTATGGAAGGATATAAATATACAAGTATTTGCAGTTCAGTTATTCTAGGTTTATGCAATACTGTTCAACACTGAAAAGATGGGTAACAGATCAAGTGGGAAAACCACAGCGCAGCCTAATTCATGACTTGAACCCATGTCACGCAGTATTTTAGTGCTAGACAAACAAGACCACAGGAGGTACCCAAATAGGCCTACCTAAGTTGATTCCACTCACCAGGTCGCAGTTCCAGTTTCATCTCTTGAGGAGAGAGCTGGACGGGCTCCTGTTGGGTGAACGACGACTTGGATAGAGGCGTGTTCTTAACTACCCTGTGGTTGTTCACAGGAGATATCATTTCTCCCTCCATGCAGCCCTTCGCCATCAGGTTGGACCTGGTCTCACAGCGAGCTGCTTCCTGCTCCCCTAGTTTGGTGAAATTCTGAAAATGCAGAATACGAGAATGATGCAAAGAATTTGTGTTTTTACACTTAAATAAGGCTGTTTAGTTAAAAAATGATTAACTAGTTGTGTCTCATTCCAGTTTATTGGCCCCTGTGTATTAGCCTATGGAAAAGTATTGTAAGTACACAATAATACTACTAACAGACTATTAGTAAGTACTAACAGAAATTAAGTTATAATATCAAGTTATAGTGTGTAGTCTTTTAGTGTTTTTTGGTGTGTTAATATGAAAAACACTCTCAAAGGAAATTATTTTCCTTGAGTGAACCGTGATTCATATTCGTACTAATAAAGAAATACAAATACAAATACAAATACACATACAAAATCTAAAAGTTCTCCTTGATGGATTATGTCACTAAACTGCATTTTCTACAGGTTTCTACAGACTGACTTTTCTTTTTTTTTTACCTACTTTATTTATACCTATATTTTTTTGTATTTTCCTTGCCTTTGTCTGTTACGCTATGCTGCTTTGTCTGGCATTTTTATTGTTTATTGTATTAGATTCATTTGCAAAATTACAATACAAATGAATACAGATAAGACGCATTTTTCTAATTATTGCATTGCATTGATTGTCAAACTCTAATGTTAGCCTAATGTATTCAAGTGAAAAAATATATATTTAAAACTCACTACTGTCACATACAAACTGTCCTAGCATGGAAAGCTCTGTCAAAAGTGAAAAAATGTCTAGACAAATAATTTTGTTTTCCTTGTAAAAACAAATTTGTTCTTAATTAAAATGACTGGTTAAAGGGGCAATAAGTAATAAGTAAGTAAGGAATAAGTAAGGTTTTTACTGTCCCATAGAAGAAAATGACCATCTGAATGGGTTGATAGGGTTGTTAATCCCAATGAGTAAATGATTACTTGGAGTTTACATGAAGTTCTTTCTCACCAGTTGTTTGCACCACACGCAGTATGGTCCAGATTTGATACAGTCATGACAGGAGTTGATCACTGTTTTAGAGCAAACTTCCACTTCTTGAGAAAACCCTACAGAGGCCAAGGAAGAAAAACAACACAAACAAACACAACAGAATTTCATGAAATGAGCACAAACTCTTGAACGCAGATTATGTGTTGGGGACACGATTAATATGAAGATTACGTTCCTCCACCATGAAAAGTGTATGTGACAATGGTGCAACTTGGGCACACCATTTTCACATGTTCGTCAAATGAAAAGATTAGCTAACAGTTTAGTTTAGGCAAGTGAAACAACTTTGGTTAAATTAGGTTTAAGGGACTTTATCCTTTCATGGTGAGGAAATGCATTTCTGTCATTTTTCATGCACGGACTAGGAGTGGTGGAACACAGAATGAAAATTTAAAAATAGATGTGATAAAATGCTTGGGAATTGAAAACAAGAATGATGAAATTGATCATTTTTTTATTATTTTTTTTATCATTTTACAATGATAAATTGTAAAGCCAAAGACAATTTGATTCAAACAATGGTAATTTGAGAGTGGACAGCTAGCTTAGGTGAATCAATAGCTTAGCTAGGAGAGTGGACAGCTAGACTAGGAGAGTGGAGTGCTAGCCTAGGAGAGTGAGTAGCTAGCCTAGGAGAGTGAGTAGCTAGCGTAGGAGAGTGAGTAGCTAGCCTAGGAGAGTGGATAGCTAGCCTAGGAGAGTGGCTAGCTAGCCTAGGAGAGTGAGTAGCTAGCCTAGGAGAGTGGAGAGCTAGCCTAGGAGAGTGGATATCTATCCTAGGAGAGTGAGTAGTTAGCCTAGGAGACTGAGTAACTAGTCTAGTAGAGTAGATAGCTAGATAGCTAGTTCTCATTTTCTTCCCCCAGCAAATCTGATCTGGTGGCTTATCAGTTGGAATGAAAACTTGTCCATAGACCTTATTCCGACTGCGGACATTTTGAATTCATGTTATGGTGGGAAACTCTACGTGGAAGTGCAAGTACACTGGAATTAAGTCAATGGCACATGTTGCCCATCCCTGGTCTACCCGTTGAGATACACAGGATTACAAATTGTTTCACGAAAAAATTATTGTTTACCCCAAATAGATCTAAAAGGAGAACATGCTTTTTGACTGCTGTCATAGATATATGTGCATACAAACATTATACATACTGAAATAATGGTTACTCAAGGTTGTACATTGAAAAGCCCTTCAAACTACATTGACTAAACTGGAATAAATTGTAAAAGGCAAAATAATTGAAAAGTAACTGAAAATGATCAGATTACATTTCTGATCTTGAGTTATAGATTACATTACTGATTACAATTTGAAGCAGCTGATTAGTCATCTGTAATGTATATCATATAACTAACCCAACCCTGAACACAGATCATGTTCAGGGTTGTCTATGTTCCTTCAGCCCCATGTTTCCTTTGTTCTCTAATTTCACTCGAGTCTGTCAGTTGGGGGATGTTTTGAGATAACAGGCTGTACAACAGAGGGTTACTTTGAAAGCAGCCAAAGATATAGTTCCTTTTATTTATTTATTTTTAGTTCAGTTCAGTTCAGTTCAGAAATGCTGATTTTAGTTTAGTTCTCGGAGGGTTGGAGGATGTGGTCTATGGTTTCTGTCTCTGGTATGCATTAGTCACACGCGATATCTGAGCAACTACTGGCCCCATTTTGACAAAACCTGATTGAAAACCTTTTGGCATTGAGACCTGGATGTTATGATGCCAAGCTTGGATTCCCTCAACAGGGATGACAATGACAAAGTTCCCTTCATTTTCTATAAGAAGGGAGTGGAGATGGCCATCAGAGAGTTATAACTACAATGTAATGTAATGCATGAATGGGGAGTATCTTGGCATCTTCAATAAAAATCATATTAATAGCATGCATATCGTGGATGCAGGATATAAAAAATAACATATATTGTCTTGTTGCTGCGTTTATAAGTTAGGAAACAATTGGAGGTTTGGCAGTGCTGTTAGGTTCGACTGACTGTCCATCTATGAAGTCCTACTGCTGCACAGCTCAGGACGCCTTTACTTCAACTGATAGTAAAAATAATGAACACTAAGAAGGATAGAAATTTCATTAGCTCATGGATAGTACTTTTCAGACCAAGGTAGTGCAATGTACTATCAATTAGGTACTATTTTAATTTATAATTTCCCATTATATAGCACCTTTAAAATCTATCGAGCAAAGGTGTGCTGGTGTCCATCGGATTCAACACACTAAAAATGCAGGCTACAGTTTCATGCAAAACTTTGAATACAGCAATGTAATGTGAAAAATAAAATCTTAACATACCATTTCTGCCCATCTGCAGGAGCAGAAGGAAGAGCAAACATCTATCCATTTCCTGGTGACAAAAATTAAAGACACATTTATTTATTTATTTTAACTTACAATCATCAGCACTCAATAAAATCCATGGTAGTGGAACAGCGCTTTTTCCCTTGGTTTATCTAACTGCTAAACGTAAAAGGAGCCATTCAATCATCATTATACACAACATGTCATGCTTATAACATGACAATATGCCACTTTGATGCTACCTGTTCCTGTTTAAGGAACACTAATACTGTCGCTTGATCACTTATCTCTATTTTTTATTTTGTTATTTTCTGCAGTCAAATAACACACTTAGCTAATGCCGAGATAGAGAGGGATATCATTACTCAAATATATATCAAAATTTATATTGACCATTGATCAATATATACAGTATAGGTAGATGGATAGACAGACCGACCCACTGACCACGGCAACCATACTTATTCATCTTAACTCTCATGGAGATGCACTGAAATACAAAAACACTTGAATGGCACTTGACAATAAGATATTAAGAGTCTGGTGAAGGTCATGAGTTGTAATCTTTTAGCAACCATTGCACGTTGTACAATTTCTGACTTCTGTGGTCAAAATACTTTTGGCGCCATGAAACGGGGCGACGTATGAAAAGGACTGTCATTTTGCAAATGCTGAAAAAGCCATGAAATTAAAGCTGAGAGTTTCCAATTCAAACCACATCCACAGTAATGTACTTACTGAACATTACAATGTGTTAGAAACTGCAGCAAATAGATAATTGTGTCAAGCCTGCGTTCTTCTCAAGGTTTCACTCTGATAGTGAATAGTGAACCACACCATAAATGGTAAAAGAATGTGCCAAGGCGCGATGACCCAAACAGTTTATCACTCGCTCATCAGCACATTTCCACTTTCTGACACATTGGTCACACTGGGACACCTAAGTTAGTTTAGTTTCAGGTCGTCTGCCTTGAGTACGAGGCACAACACCAGACCAAGTGACAAACATTACACTTTTGCAGGGACCACCTCGACCGCCTTTTTTTCAAACTACATATTCATGAACTGAAACTGACGCTGGGTCTTTATTTTAGGAACAAGGCTTGCTTTTCTTTTGAAGCCAAAAAGAGACTTGTTGCTGGAACTTTCATGCCTGTCCTTGATGACAGGTGATGTTCTATATTTACATGCATCCTCCCAGTTTCTTGGTACACTCTTTACCAGGGAGCCTTGAGATTCACAACAAATTGTAAAGCACTCACGCACCATTGCACCTTGCATGCTCAGGCCTGCTCATTGGTATGTTATACTGGGTCTACTCCCTACTCTGTATTTATATTGTGCGTAAATCTACCGGTTACAGTCTAAGCTCTCAGGACTTATTGCTGCTGACTGTACCAGCCGAGATGGGTAAAAGGGCGTTTATCCACCCACAACATGGAATTCTTTACAAAGTGAGCTTAAACTTTAAGAACTCACTTCCTGTTTTTAAATCTTTGATGAAGGATTTAGAAGCAAATTCATTGACTATCTTATTGTCTATGTTTTGATCAGCCTATTTCCTGTTTTGTATTTATGATCATTATTTTAATGAATGCCTTGTAAATTGCTTTATGTTGTCTGTCGGAAACCTTGATGTATTTGGCTTGCACTGCTGCCTATCTTGGCCAGGTCACTCCTGAAAAAGAGATTTTTAATCTCAAGTCTTTCCTGGTTAAATTATTATTATTATTATTATTATTATTACATAAATAAAGACTGTATATTGTTTCAAACCAAGAGACAAAAGATGTCCAAACTGAGATGCAGCCAGTGATGGAGACTAAGCTGCCTTCTGGTTTCACATAAAGGTATTATGGCAAAGTTTCCTCATAATGATATGTTTAACACCATGGTGAGGATGCTGCTCCTCCCTCAGACAGGGCGCCTTAAGAGTAAAGCTGCGTTCATGTCACATTGGAATAAGCAGAAGAAAGGGATGAATGGGATAACATCTCGTTACTACAATTCAAACCCCAAAATAATCTGTATTTAGGAATTTACAATCAACTATAAATTAACTGCAGCAGATATTGCTCTTTTTAGAGTTGATTGTATTAGTGTGAATATAACGGATGATATTTACAGAGAATTCCCACATCCTACTTGTAATTACCACTAGGAGTCTGACGTGAATAGTCTTTCCCCCTTCTGCAACTCACATTTACAGTAAATGCTATATGATGTAAACGCCGCATTCAGAGCCAATCGTGTTCAGTAGAAATATAAATTGCTTTTATCCTCAAAAGGCAAAATGTAACTGTCCTGAAGGGGTCAAACTGAATCGGTTTGTATTCAGCCACTTATCCTATCTAAGACTTAGATTACAGATTTTCTTGACACTAGGGAAGTCAGTAAAGTCAAGTTCCTCCCAGAAGACAAAAGACCTTGACTTCCTCTTTGATCAGAGCATGAACCGCAAACTGTTGTTTCTTATACTATTAATGTTTTACCTTTTCAATTAACAAACCAGTCTAGCCTTTGTGTGACTTGATATGACACAAGAATATCGCAAATGTTTTGGTGATGTTCGACCACATTTAAATTTTTTGATTTTTTTACTTGCATCAAGAAAGATTAAAAAATACTGGTGACACTACCACCCTTTTCACATAAGATGCTATATCCAAGATGAAACGTGACGAGGATTACAATACACAGAAATCAATTTCTTCATCTTTACACAAACAATAGTTACTTACAAGAACCAAGATGCTGCAATCCCCCACCTTCTCTATGGGTGACAGTTGTTTGAGACTTTATATGTGGATGTAGAGGCACCACCCACACGGCAGGAAGCATGTTGGGTGGAAATGTGAAACAACCCGTGTGTGTGCAACAGGAACAGTGGGTGGGGTCTTAAAAACACTTTGAAATCATACATGGTCCTCCAAATAAATGACAACTTACACTGTCATCTCTGAGTTTATTTGCATACAAATATACGCCAACTCAAGTTCTCTTTTGAGACCTGATTGCTCAGAGGCTGAATGAAAAGGAGCCTCATGGAGAATGAATTTGTGTGTATTTGAAAACCATATACAGTATATTGCTTTTCCTTTTTTTACCTTCAGACCACATAACCAAGGCTATCAAGAAATGGTGTGATCCAAAATAAACGGAGGTACATGCATCTGATAACTATGATTTGCTTAATTGATTGATTTATTTAATATAGCTGCTTCCAGTACACTCTAAATACAAACTGTGCTACAGAGCTGTAACTCAAAAAAATGCATCTTGAGTGTTTGGTATTACTTCTAGTGGTGCGCTTTAGGAAGAATCACAATATTAAAAAAAGATATGAGCCTTTATTTTATTAAGGTTCAGACATTAAAATCCTCTAAATAAAACTCCAATTAAATTTTTCACCTAATGCAACTGAGAGGTGGCAGGTTCATGGTTGCTTGTGCAACGATTGAGTCATAAGACCAGCGCTGTGCCTTCCTACCCGGTCTGAAACTCTCTATCCTGTCTCTTCCTGGGCCAAAGAACCAGGATTTCTTGTTGAAAGTCAACCCAAAATAATAATAATAAATAAATTTAACCCCGCAAACAAGTTTTCATAAGCCATTTTTGTTTCCCTATGTTTTAAGATCAAGAAGCTATCAAAGCTGCAATTTACAGCTTTCTTTTCTTGAAACAGGAAGTGTATTAATAGTCCCGCCCCAACACTTGTCACTCATCTCGATCGGCTTCTACTGTGAGGCTGAGGTAACCCGCATCCATAAAGCCACCGCAGGAGTTGAAGAAACAGAGGGTGAATAAAATAAATAAAAAAAGCAACCCTGATGTTCTTGTTTCTGAACAGGTCTTGCCTGATGCACGTTTAACTTTGCTGTTCTTTCTTCTCTTACTGCTTTCCTCCATTGTTGCCGTCGCTGTGCCTTCCCTGCCCCGAGTCCGCCAGCCTCACCCTGATAGCCACAACCAGCTCACCACTGGACACGCCCATAGCAAATGGTAAACGTCCCCAACATCAGTGAAATATCTATTTCTGGCAAATGGGAGGATTTAGGCAGGTGCATGCAGACACACACTGATGTAAATATATCGTAGTTATTTATTCTTATTTTAATGTCAACAAGTTGCATATTGCAGCTTTAAATCTTGAAGCTGCTTGTTGACAAAAAAAGATCAAGATATGAAAAAGGTAAAGAGCAGAACGGACAACACTACTATCGACCAAATCTCATATGGGTATAAAAACTTTGGCTTTGGGAGAGAGTTGCTCATATTCACAATTATAGATTAGACTGCCCTATGGGGATACCATACATGAGATACACGGATTTATGTTCCCCTTTCATGCCATACTTGTGCCAATCATCATCGGGGACTAAAGGTGCTTGAGACCGAGAGGATTGAAGTTTGCATGTTCAAATCTTCTAATCATGGCAACATTGTGCAAGTCACTCAATATACAGCTCTGGAAAAAATTAAGAGACCATTCCAAATTTTTCTTAAATCAGCATCTCTACATGTATGGCAGCCGTTCCATTCCAGTGTCTGTTGAATCCCAACACAGGCACAACTCATGTCAGTAGTTTATAGAATAAAACAAAAATGTTCATTTTACTCAAACACATACCTATAAATAGTAAAACCAGAGAAACTGTTCATTTGGAGTGGTCTTTTTTCCAGAGCTGTAATCTTGTGAGAAAAAAAAATAGAAACATAGGAGGACATAGAAAGCTGCTGTGTTATCATGCAATTTTGGTGGTGGTGGGGGGAGTTTTTTCAGATAACCACAAGAGGGCGCTGAAACAACAGAAACCCTAAAGAAGATTTACCGTAACTGTTGATATAAACCAGTAACACGCGGTTACCAAACTACTAGTGTAAATGCTAAAATACATGATAGTGGCGCCTTTTTTCCTCTCATTACGGTGATAATATGTCTTACTTGCTGAAGACCTTCCGGGTTGCTATAAATTACACGCAAACATTTATTCGCGTCCTAAATGCAAAACATTAACAAGCTACTGCTCAAATTGCATATAACGTTAACCGATAGTTATTGAGGAGTCCCGAAGATTGCCTCTAACCACTGTTCAGTTCCTACTGCGTGACCTTGTTGGATATTTGACGTCGTCCTGTCAGCGTGCAGCGTGTCTCACCACCTAATTTACGCTTGTCTAAAGTTTATTTCTGCGTAAAATGTTTACATTCAGGTCATTAGCTTTCAAAGCAGTACCATGCCTTGCGAAAGCGCATGCATTTCATGCTGGTTTCCATACAGGGGCAAGCGTCTACGGAGCAAAGGTGGCAGTTGTAAGTATCGAGTCTGCACTACTCACACACTACTGATTTGGTATCGATTCCCTGTGAAAAGTATCGATTTCAAAATTATTTTTAATGTAATCCAAAATCCGGTTGCGCCACTCCCGTGTCTTCTCTGCACTTTCGTAGCGCATGATTCTTTAACAACAACAACAAGGGCGAGACCAGGCAATGTTGGCGCACGTCCCAGAATCGCGCGCACCCTCCTTCTTTCTAATCATTGGGAGGACGGTGGAGTCTGCGGAGTGAATACGATGCCAATACAATTAACACATGTTTTTAGTGAGTGACAAATGTGAAAACAAAAATCGTGCACAGGAAACGAAATGTGCACGCATCTCACAAGTGCATATTCTGTCTCGTGAGTCTTGGAATATGCATTTCTCAATACGCATGCACGTGTGCATCTCAAGTTGTGGGCACACAAAAATACAAATCCTTTGGCACTAATATGTACGCCGAATTGAAGAAACAGTCTCATTTTACTTTGTAGCTTGGCGTGACGTTCTTTCCACACTAGGCTACAGCATGCAAGCTGTCTGACTGTGTTGCATTAATGGTGACAGGTGCTGTCAGGTTGTGGGGTGTTTGATGGCACAGAGATCCATGAAGCGTCAGCGTGAGTTCTGCTGTCATACTTGTTGTTATCTTCTCCTTCCATTAATATTTACACAATAAGCTATCGCATGCCTTGTAGCTCATAGGCCTACAGTGCATAGCTCTATTCTATTCTACAGGCTGATGGTGTGTGTGTGTGTGTGTGTGTGTGTGTGTGTGTGTGTGTGTGTGTGTGTGTGTGTGTGTGTGTGTGTCTGTCTCTGTGTGTCTCTGTGTCTCTGTGTGTCTGTGTGTGTGTGTGTGTGTGTCTGTCAGGATCCTGGTGCACCTGAGCCGAGGTGGAGCTGAAGTTCAGATGTTTGCCCCTGATGTATCCCAGATGCATGTGGTTGACCACAGCAAGGGCCAGCCTACTGAGGAGTCCAGGTCAGAGCTGTCAACACCCACTGAAATATTACTCTCAAGTACTCTTACTTCAGTTAAATATTTACTCAAGTTGGATTAATTGCTTACTGAAAAAGTACTCAAGTGCTTTGTTACTCCAAAATAATATTCTTTAAGATTCTGCCAATGTTTAAATATTGACTGTGCACAACATTTACCTGTTTTGTTGTGTCACAACTAATTTGCTGACTCATCAATTTAAGTTTTGAGCATGGTCCCTTTTTAGTAAACCTACCAACAGAGGTAGTATGGGAGCTACAGTTAAGAACGACTGACTGATTGTACTCACTGCTCTTATGTCTAAAAGCAAAACTTACTCAACTAAAAGTAGGAATGAAAGAAATTAAAAAAGAAAAAAATAATATATATATTTTTAAGTGTATTCAAAAAAGTAGTCATGCTCAAAAAAATATATGGAAGTAGAGTAAAGTATTTGTAACTAGTTACCTTCCAACTCATTTCAAACCAATTCTGCCTCTGTCTTTTGGATGAATTGACGGTTACAGATTTCGGTATTGTTATTCTGCCACTGTAACACTCAAAGCTAATTGATAGTGCCACAGTCCACCCAATCAAATCGGTGACTGCTCATCTTTCCACCAGGAACGTGTTGTCGGAGTCGGCACGCATTGCGCGCGGCAGCATTACAGACTTGGCCAAACTCGGTGTCGGCAACCACGATGCCGTCATCTTCCCGGGAGGCTTTGGAGCGGCCAAAAATCTGTAAGTGGAGCAGCTTGTACTTTCATTTTGGTTCTTTAGTAAAGAGAAATGTACTAATGGAGAACCGCTTCATCCTGTTGTGTATATAAGTAGCCAACTGAGAGCCCATTTATGCAGCATGTGCGTTTCTTTCCGGTTTTAATTGCACTGTTTCGATTAATAGGTCAACATTTGCTGTGGATGGGCCAGACTGCAAAGTGAACAAAGATGTAGAGCGTGTTTTGAAGGACTTTCACAAAGCAGGCAAACCCATCGGGTAAGTGACATGGGAGGAGGATCGACGGTATCAAAGAGGTGGACTAAAAACATTCACTCATATTGTTTCTACTTTAATTAATAACAGGACGAGTTACAATTGCTTTCACCGTTATTTTACACCTATTAGTGTGCAGGTAAAGGATGAGAGCCAGGTTGTGGGATGGACTGTGATGCTGACTCTTCTCTGTTTTCCTCAGGCTGTGCTGCATCTCTCCTGTCCTGGCAGCTAAAATCCTCCCGGGTGTCGAAGTCACAGTGGGCCATGAGGAGGACGAAGGGGGCAAGTGGCCCTATGCTGGCACTGCCCAGGCTATCAAGGCTCTGGGGGCCAAGCATTGTGTCAAGGACGTCACCATATCCTTTAACTTCAACTCAGTATTTTGATTTGGCTGGTTGGATTAGATTTCTTCTATAAATATGAATTTAGCTAGCTAACCAACATTGTGTCTCTGATAGCGGCTGCACCCCTTACACAAAACACGTCTTGTGGCTGCATTGCATTCTGGTCTATTTAAGCTGCTGTCGGTGGAGAAATTGGTGTCTCCTCCTCTTCCAGGATCAACTTCTCCTTGTCTGAAAAACGGCCCAGACTTGCAAGATACCTGTAGCTGCTTTTGACGTGTTAAAGTGTTTTAGGGTGGATTTTTATTTGTTATTTTATGTTATTAGTTATGTTATGGTACAAAAGAGTCCAGGTATTTAAGATGGTCAGGGTATTTTCCAAATGTTAGATGGGTGTCAACAGGCTCCATCAAATGTTAATATGTCCCACAGATAAGGATCAGACAAGCCGTTTTTTTTCTCTCAATGACCCTTGACCCTTGAGCATCACGAGGCCCACGTGGACCACAAGAACAAGGTTGTTACGTCTCCAGCTTTCATGTGCGAAACGAATCTGCACCTGATCTTCGACGGCATCGGGGCAATGGTCAACGATGTCCTGAAACTCAGCGGCAAGTGAGACGCGAATAAATGTCCGCCTATCTGCTCTACATCCTACGGGGTAAAAGAAATGACGTCATCCAACTTTCACCAGCGTCACTACTAAACTCTGTAATACCACCGTGTTCAGTTTGGTGTCTTCGGGTAGAAATATATTGATCTGCAGCTATTGAAGAAGTTGTGTAAATTAGCTTGATGGCTGTGTTATATTTCAGTATGCTGTAGGCGATGAGAATCATGAGAATTACTACTGCTTGATAAGCACTAGAGGAAATGGAAGCGCTGCCAGTTCCCGTTCTGTACAGTAGAGGGCGCCAAAATACTTTGAATCAAGCAATACCATATCGCCCTCGTTTCAGTGTCCACCGGCTCGGCCACAGCTTATGTTCATATGATAAATCAGTTCAGCGTTGTCTTCCCAGACACTGTTAGTATTTCAAGCACATAAATGTTGTTTTCAAAAGGAATTATTTATCTGTGATGAAGCAATATTCCCTTAAATTACAGACAAGAATGTCGCTGTTGCATCGCTGCGAAGTGTCTGTGCAGTAAAACGTTTGTGTAAAATGTGTTGTTTGTTTGACCTCTTCTGCATGAGGGAACATATTGGGAGATGGGATTAAAATATTCCCCCGACTCTTTATCGTGTCTATGAGATCTGGAAGACCTTTCTCTTTGTGTGTGTGTCCCATATTCCTCTATGTGTAGTTTTGCATTAACCCAATTCTCACAAGCACAAGGAGTCTCAGTGCATGTTGAGTTAGACTGGTTGCTGAGCTCATCAGAAACCTTGTATAAATGAGGACGGTGTTATATTATATACTAGAGTTACTCCTCTTAAACAGAACTCACAAAAATACTCATGGTTTAAAAAGCAATGATGAAAACCTTTTAGACAGGCTGCATTTTGTATAAACTGAAAGGTGCAACAAGGAAGATTTTTATTGCCCCAAATATATCTGCTGGGGGTTGAGAGGGTTGTTGATCAATACCAATAACTCACTTGGTGCTGAGACTTTCAAAACACACTTTCCAGCCTGTACTTTGGGAACAAACCCGTCCTGCCCATTGGAGTTTCAAGATGTAATTGTGCTTCCTCACTCCTGAACACTCAGCAAAGAGTGATTGATTTTTGTTGAAAACAAGTTGCTGAATGTACCATTTGGCCTTTGAGGCGATATTGGCTACTTTCTCCTTGACCTGTGGGCTTTTAGGCAACAGGAAGTAGGTCAGCTGTTCATGGCACATCTGGTCAAATTGATGCAGTTTGTTGAAATACACCCACTGCTTTTTAATTGATAGGAATCAGTTCAATCAGAGGTATTTTTCTGAGTTGTTCAAAAGGCATTTACACATACTGTATTCAAACAGAAACTCTTGATGTGTTTGTTCTATCAGCAATTAAAGCTATTAATTACCTGCACTACATGAAGAATGAAAGAATTTTTCCCACGCATTACTTCAGGCTAACTCGCAATTCCTCGTAAAGCTTGACAAGATACAGTTTACACAAGGTACCGCTTGATTTCAAAGAATGGAGGCAAAGCTCAACTCAGACTAGGCCAAGTCTCCTCTTCCCTCGATTTCCTAAGTTAAACAATGACACAATAAAGAAAATGGCGCCGTATCATCAACAGGAAGCTAACTTGACTGTGTTGTTCAGCCTCTTCTCATTCTGGAGTTTCCATAACTATTGGGTTGACAGAGTGTCTTGATAGGAGGCAGGTCAGGAATATAAACACAAGCCACATTACAGAGTAAAATCCTGAATCCATGTTGGTGTCCTACCTTTACCGTCCTATCTCATCTAAAGTTAACAGACCACCTGCAATGCCAAGAAACTGAATTCTTAGGTGAGATAAGGTCAGATCAGGTTGTTATGAGACACATTGTCTAACTACCGACTACTGAAGGTGGGATGACAACGGCGTCAGTATGGGTCGTAGTGGCAGTGTGTGAGCGGTGATGGTGACTTGAAAACCCCACAGCCCGTCATGGAGGGGTGTGGAGCCGCCTCAAACAGGATTAGTCACAGATCCAGACTTGAGGCCTGATGCTCGTATGGCACCACGCTACACCAATCACCGCACAAAGGGTGCAGGGTGCAGCCCATTTCCTCAACGTCCGCTCTGTTCTTTTACAATATAAACACATAGAGCACCCTGGGTCCCCAACATGTGGTCCTCCTTGTGATTGTTCTCACCAGGACACCTAGACTCAGAGCAGCCCACCCCACCCCCCCCTAGCCAGGCATGACTGCATCCAGCCTCCATACCTCCTTGCACCCGGGAGATCAGGGGTCTGATCAAGAGAGAAAGGCACTATTTGAAGCCATTCAGTCAGAAACAGAATGAGGGAGAACCTGGTGTACAGCTTCTGTAAGCTTACGTAGAAGCAAGCCGCCACTGAAGGAACAGACGGCTTGAAACGTGAAAGGGTGGCTGTAGTACTTTAACAGATATCGTCATGAGGAGGGAAACAGGTGAACTCCATAGGAAACACCTCAGGGTTACTAGCCGACATGTCGTCACCTTCTTAAACTAATGGCCTAAGTCATATTTTGAGGAAAATGTTTTTTTTGCCTAAATCATCTCTTCATGATGCTGGCCACCTCTGGTAAAATTGCCTACATCCTTATTGAAAAGATCATGCTGTTCCTACCCTGGTAGTATAATGGCCTATGTCAAGAGTGTGACTTAGGCAATTAAAAAAAAAAAAAAAATGTCTTAAGTCACATTGTCTTGTGACTTAGGCAATTTTACAAGCTTTACTAGATGGCGGCTGCTTCCAGAAGAAAGACAAACAATATATTTGGTTCAGTTCTTTCTGTTTTTGGAAAAACTTTAAAATATGACTTAGGCCATTAGTTTAAGAAGGTGACGATGTGATGGTTGTGTGCCCTTCACTAAACCTGGTGCAACGAAGTACTCTGTCATTTTAACTCTTATTTTGTAGGATGAGCTATTTGGGGATCTCCTAAGGAAAATGATCATATAAAATAACTCAAGGACAGAGGACAGACTGTCACACCCAATGTCCCACAATGCAACAGGTGGTTGGATGTTCAATTCAGAACGCATTATGATCCAAAGGTCTCAAGGGGTCTTGGGAGGCCCAGTTCTCTGACCAGGACGTGTATTTATTCTGTTCCCATGAGTCGTACTCTTTGGAGGGGCCGATCCCCCGCTGCCCCCCAAGACCTCTTCAGCAGCCCAGCAGAGCTCGGCAAACAAGACCCGGGGTCCAGTCAATTTGTCTGGGTAAATGTGGGGATTTGGGGCCACCGCAGGCTATGCAGGAACGAGTGCTAATTGTTTGTGTGCCAAGTAACCCCCCACCACCCCCCGAGTCCCCTGGTCTACCAAAGTCAGTCTATTCACCCTGCCCTTTGTCTGGTAAGTAACTTGAACCTGACACATCGGACCAGGGAAATGGTCCTGTAATTTTTTTTTCCTCCATCTTCTCATTTACTACTCCTACTAGTCCTGTCCTCTTGCTTCACATTCCACATTTTGAAAGGGCCCGTCCGTTGTCTACAAATGCAACGTGACAAAAAATGTGATTTATTCAAGTTACTTTCCCCTTTCCTTTCTTTTTTCCACGTTGAGACATTCTTTCTCTCCCTCGCTCTCAGCTCAGTGGGGTTCAGTGGGTGAGTGGGTCACTGCAGGAGGACGGATGGAGTGGATGGGTGGGGGGGGGGGGGGTAGCGGCGGTGGCGGCCCCAATACCTCCACCCCCTGGGTCAACAATAAGCTGAGGCCGCAGTGCATTACTACAAGTGGCTGAGACAATCTGAGAATGTGGCTGGGGCCAGGCGTTGCCCAAAGGCCCCTGTCCTCCACCGGCCAGGCCTCCCCGTCTTCCCCTGGCATGCTGATCAGAGGATTAGGCCCTGCCGGCAGAATCCAGTCAAGAGCACGCCGGAGAAAGGGAAAGGCATGCAGGGAAGATGAGGTACATGCCGGTCCCACACACGCCCACACCCATACACACAAACATGCATAGGAAAAGCGAGCAGACGTGTCCCGGGCCTCGCTACTTGAAGAGAAAACATTGACGGCAGAGTCTTAAGGCTGGATTTCCATCTGTTTTCCTCCCAACCATTCAGGCCTGATTACCACATTAAGACTATCTGCTGGAGTGGCCGTACCGCAGCTTAGCGGCGGCGTGGAGGTGAAACGACGCTGTGAGACAACCAACCAACCAACCAACCACCAACCAGCTTTGAACGCGCACAAACCCTTTTACAATGTTGAGTTTGCAGGTGTGCTGGGTTTGCTAGGTCATACATTTTTGACCCAATGTGAATGTGTCATTCAGATACACACACACACACACACACACACACACACAAACTAACCAAAATTCTTAGCAGGGCTATTAGAAATGCACCCTCCCACAATTTGCAGCCCATTCAAGCTCCCTGTTTCTATATGGTTGGTTCCGCCCTCAGATCAGGAGGCAGGTGGTCAGCAGGGTGGGCTGAACAATTACTGCCTTAAAGTAGGAGGAGGAGGGGGGGGGGGGTAGAGACTGAGGCCAAGAAAGTGTGGCCTCTTCCTGAATGTAGCCCAGCAGTGACCCTTCCTGTGAGCCTCCTTACCCCTCCACACACACACACACACACACACACACACACGCTCATAGGACACCTTGTTGCACTCAGCATGTGGTCGTTGGCTCTTCTAGTGCCGGTCGTGGGGGGCCTTCCTTGTGAGCAAGAGGTGGGAGGCGGCAGGACATTAGCAGATAAAATGGAGCCTGCACCGTTTACATCTGCGTAAGTGTTAAAGAGAGGCAAGGCCAATACGTGTGCAAGGTGCTCCGCTGATTGCTTGTGTGTGTGTGTGTGTGTTTTATGTGTGTGTGTGTGTGTGAGAGAGAGTGTGAGAAAGTGTGCAGTTTGCAGATCCGAGTGCATGTGTGTGCGCCGATTTTCTCGGAGTTGCAGGGTGGGCAGGCTCACTACAATATGGGCTTTAATTCAGACCAGAGCCTCTCTATCAAAAAGGAGGTGCAGAGCAATTAGCCCTGGGGAGGAGAGCCAGAGAAAGAGGGAAGAAAGACGGAGGAGAAGGGAATTGTGAATTTGACACATTAAATGGTGGCCATCATTAGCATATGGTTGTGTAGAGTTGGGGGTGTATTCATCGGATGTTTGAATGCATATTATATTGCTTGAGTAATTTGATGTCGTGTCAGACACCGGTCGGTACGCTCGTCACCAATGCTAACATGAGCTAATCTCCTATATTAGAACCAAATACAAATGCAATAAAGTGTGTAGGGGGTGGCTGACCAAAAAACGATGGCTGTAACCTTTTATCCCTGTTTAATTTCTTTTACGTTGTGAAGTTTCAGGCTGGATTGTACAGATTTAGAGAGTTGCGACACAATTAATAGAGGGTATATCCTGAGAGTATATCCTGACTCGATTCACTCCTTCATTTTTACCAAAGTCCTGACACAGCCTGAGCTGACTTTCATTCAGCTTGGTGTCTCCGCTATATGAGCCTGGAAAAGAGCAAAGTAGCAGGCCCAGTGTGGTGCCTTTTCCTCCATTGTGCTATGAGCTCCTCATGCCAGCTTTCCCCTGTCACATTAGCACACATCAACACAGCGAGCAACACACAACCCACACAGCCGTTGCTTTCTCCACCCGGGCTCCGCTCGCTCTGTAGTCTGTAGGTTTACAATAGCACAGTCTGAGAGGAAAGAGATTTTTGTATTTCTTTTTGTATTTTTGGGAGATAATCTACAGCAGCAATGAGTTGAGTGACTGGATATATTGTGGTGATCCACCAGATCCTGAATGAACTAACGTTGGGATTTCCATCGGTCATTTTAAATTCAGCTGATGCAACAAGTTGAAACAGTCTCGACATCTTGAGTCCAACTTTTCCGTCTAACTGTGACGTGGATGCGTATGGCACCAGGAGGGTAACGTTCAGGTAGTCAGGGAGAACCAGCACTCATGGAGCTGCCAGTGGTTCAGTTTAGCTCAGCGTCAGGACACTTTGAAGGACACCTCAAAAGGAACGGATACCGGCTATTGCAAGGATCGAACCTGTGACGCTCTAGCCAGTCAGACCAAATCAAACATATAAACGGGTTTTTCTTCATGGTGAAACATGGCATAAGGCCTGAAAACACAACAAGACTAGGTTTCTAGTGATGGCTGGGCAATGGCACTGTCAAAACAACAGGGCCAAAAAACTGTCAATCAAAAGGAAAATCTAATTTATTATGAGTATAATCTCATACAAAGCCCAAAACTGTAAGCAGCCCTGCACGTTTTATTTTTGGTTTTTGGGTTATTCAGAGTTAAATAGTTTGAATCTGAGTGACGATACACTATGTCGGTGTAAAGTTTCATTTTAAGTTTGAGTAGCAGCACCTTCCTATCATCCACGATCAATCCAGGTCACAGAACATGTTACATCTATTGCTTTGACTGCTCACTGCCTGTAGACTGCTGCAGGAATGAGTCCTAAAACCAGGAAATGAGTTAGCATGTTTGCACTTACAGGTTCCCTCGTCTCGAAGTCAATGGATTTTTTTGAATGGGTTTTTGGTTAGATGCCTGAAATAAGGTCTGTGGTTAACACAAGCTTAAGAGGTTTTCACGTTTTGTTCTATGACATAAAATACCTCAGTAAATACCCCACTTGTGAATTTTGAAGCTTGTACGTGTCTTTAAAAAAGGCGTTTGCTAACAAGTGGCTAAATGAGACTACAGAGGTTGTCGGGGACATTAAACGCATCATGCCGAACACGGTAACTCATCTACTCACTAGTCTGCCTTTACAGCCTCTAGTTGTGTTTCTATTCGCGCTCTTCCAAACTATTGTAACTCAAACTTTCCAACTTATTATTGGAACTTAGTATTTTCAGTATTTTTAGTGATGTGACGTTGAAATCATGCGACCGTGGTGTAGTTCGTTTATAGCCTAACGTTAGCTTTTTACTTCTGGCGATTGCATTTACGCTTCAAAAATCATAAAAGTGGTGTTCATTTTGATTATCTTGCTGAACAAAACGTGTAAGTATCATAAACTTTTGTTTGCCACAGAGTTTATTTTCTGCAATAATCCAAAATCCAATGCAAAAATCCCATTGGCTTTTTGTCGAGGGAACCAGGGCGATGCTAACTTTCGGGTTGGCCTACAAAAATACGTCATCCCTGCAGCACTCTGTGTTGATAGCAATCGAGGTATTGAAGCTTATTCCACTATTGCGCTCATTGTAAACCACTCGGTAAAAGTCATCTCAATGCCAGAAATGTCCAAATGTAAATCAGTAGTGAAGTACAACACAGTCCTGCTGCACCGCCCATGATTGACACTACCTTTGTTTATATGATTAAATGGGAACCAAGCCCCAATCCTCGGGCTGATAATGACTTATCTCATTATTTGCGAGGTCCAGACCAAAACAGGCTGAAGGTTTACCAGCTGACTTGTATTACAGAGCTCTGCTGAATGGCCCAATCATTGACAATAAGACCTGTCATTTATACAAAACCTCTCATAGGACAAGCAATGGATTAAAGTCCTTTTACTTGGTGTGCACGAGCATGTGTGTGTGTGTGTGTGTGTGTGTGTGTGTGTGTGTGTGTGTGTATCCATGTATGCTAGCACGCACGTGTTTAAACCTGCATATATGATAGATTCTGCAGCTGACCAGATGTCTTTTCCCGACGAGAGCACTTCAGCCATTCTCCTCCACACCGTGCACCTGTACTGGATTTTCTTTCTTTATTCATGCCAGTATGCAGAAATATTAAATATATAACAATAATGCACTCGTTGAGGTATGAATGTTACAATATGCATGTGTAGAAGAAACTAGGCTTTCACAAACCTAATCTAGCATCTCTAGTTGCGCATCACATGCTAAAAGACTCACAAAATAAAAGGCTTTTATTTTGGCAAAACCTAAGATCAAGAGAAGTGATTTAACATTGGCACGGTGTTCAAACCTGCAGACTTGGAACTACATTAAAAGCTTAACAAGAAGTTTAAAAACTTGAGGGACACATAGCCACGTTGTGGTTGTGTTAGATGTTTTAGTTTTGGGGGAAGTTCCTGTCATTGGCTACAACTCCTACCATTTCACTCCCTCTAGTTTAACTCCTTCCTCCTTCATGTGCTCTGGCAATCCCCTCTTTCCAGACTGACCTTCAATCCCCCCCCCTCCCCTCCTCCGCCCAGCCTGCCTCTCCCTCCCCTCGTCTGTCCGGGCCGGTCCAGGCTGTCAGAGCAGCACAATGTCAGTCCATTAGTATGGTAATGAGGCCATGGGCCGACAGGTGGCCTGCTAGACAGCTCAATTAAACTGCTCATTAAAGAGGGAAGCTAACGAAGCAGCCAGCCCAGCGCCAGTACAGCTAGCACACAATGTGATGTCACAGGCAACAAATTGCTGGGGAGTGAGAGAGTGCGTCTGTCTGTGTGTGTGTGTGTGTGTGCATGCATGTGCCCATGTGTGTCCACGTGTGCATATGTATGTATTGTGCTTGACGTATGTGTGTGTGTGTGTGTGTGTGCATGCATGCTGGAAGTGTGTCTTTATGTGAGCATACATACAAGAAGTGTTTGTGTGGGGAAAGAGCTGGCCGGAGATCCACGCGGCAGATCGGAGAAGTTACCGAGCGCTGATGGGCATCGCTAATAAGGCAGCGATGCGTCTTCGTTCTCGGTCGAGATGAGAGACGGGGAGGAGTCGGGATGGAGGGGAAAAAAAACAAGTCATTCAAACTTGGCCTTTTGCCGTCCCATCAGGCTATCAGCGGCCAAGTCGCCCGCATCATTAGCTTGAGGAAAAACACAGGAACGGTCTAATTACTGCAAAACAGTCAAAAACACCAGTAACACCAGTTATAGTGGATACTCAGATACCCTTCGCAACTGTGTTTAGACTAACCATATTTGTAGACTGACCATTTGTGGCTCCATTTTAAGCCGATGTATTCATAATGTAAGACAGTTCCCAGCCACAGGATTTGATCTCAGTGAGTCAAAAGACGTCTAAAACATAACAAGGTTTCTTCAGCTTGGCGGAGGACGTACGCAGACGTCGAAACTTCTCATTAATTAAACACTTCATCAGCTTGTGGCACTTCAACAAAGCCTCTGTGTCTCAAACCACCAGGCCGGCTGTCCAACCGGGTCCCGTTCTGGTCCAAGTCCTGTGGCAGCACTCGGAGACAGTGTTAAGACTCTGCCACACTGAAGCTTTCCTCTCAGGTTTCCCGCCAATACTTTGTCCCTGTCTGATTTCCGATGTCCTGTCTCAATGCGGGAGTAGACGTCCCACTTTTGATTGAATCTTGTAGTTTGTCCAGCTTGACCTGCGGAAATAAAGATCAAAATTGTATTGATATTATGAGATGAGAAGAGATGAGATAGTAATTTACAGCCCTCACAGGACTGATGTGTTAATATGGTTTTCATTCTAATTTGATTAGTCTGTGTGTGTGTGTGTGTGTGTGTGTGTGTGTGTGTGTGTGTGTGTGTGTGTGTGGGGTTCATTGAGTGCAACATGTTTTAATTGACGCTCATTGTTTATTATGTATGAGAATAAAGATGTAACATGGTAATCATTGTAACCCTGACCAATTTAGCCTGTAATCCGAAGGGCGTGCTCTCTCGAGTGTGAAATCTCTCCCCTCTCTCTCTCCCCCTCTCTCTCTCTCTCTCTCTCTCTCTCTCCCTCTCTCTCTCTCTCTCCCTCTCTCTCTCCGTCTCTCTGCATCTGTGACACGGAGGATCACGGGAGCTAACGGGGTACGACTCTGGCCGACAAACGGGGTTGTGCATGGGCAGAAAAATAAAACCACAGCCAGAAAGCCGATCCGGTGGATCCGGTGGATTCCCTGAAAGCTGTCTGAAAGCTGTCCACCCTCATGAATATGCTAATCCCAGTTTATCACAAAAAAAAAAAAAAAGCTCATTAATTAATCAGCAACAATGGCCTCCTTTAATGACATGGTAGTCGCCGTTGGAGACTAAGACTAGTGTGTGTGTGTGTGTGTGTGTGTGTGTGTGTTGCGGGGGGGGGTCAGCAAAGCAAAACTAGCTGGTTGTGAGCCTGGTGCTGATATGAAGGGTAACACTCTGAATCATTGTGTGTTAACCTACATAGGACGTGTTAACCTCCTTACCACATTGTGTGTGTGTGTGTGTGTGTGTGTGTGTGTGTGTGAACCACACTGGGTCCTGATAGACAGTACTGTAACACCACAACCACAATGACACAACGCCTCTTGATACTTCCTACTGTGAACTGCAGTGTGACCCTCATGGCCCCTACAGGACAATAAGGTGCCCCGAAACACATTTCCCCACCACAAAACAAGTAGAGGAGAGAGACGACTATAAACAGGCAGCAGTCTGACACTGAGATAACATGGTGGAAAGTAAAAGGTGTGGAGGTCAGGGTGGTGCATGAGCAAATTCATGAACTCTGTTCAATTCCCAACTCATGCGAAGGAGTTTTGTACTGTGGGAGAAGTTTTCTTTTTCAGTTGTGATTTTTGCCTACGGTGACTCAACGTACTGGATGCTAAAGGTGTAGCATGCAGCACCAGACGTAGCTATCTACCGGAGACTCGTGAGGACCTCATGATTTGGTCGTGCGGGACCTCGATACAATAAATGACAAAACCAACATGCTTGAAAATGTGCGGATGTCTCAGACGGCTCTGACGTGGGCATTCTGTCTCAGGGCTCAAAATCATGTCTGGGACAACTACACTTCCTCTCCCTCTCTCTCTCTCTCTCTCTCTCTCTCTCTCTCATACACACCTCCCTTGTGTTTCCCATGCCTCTGTCCTGTTCCACTTGAGCAGCAGTGGATCATTAAGGTCCAGGCAGTCAGCAGGCCTCAGCCCGCCGGCCTATTATGTGGCTAATTGGTGGCGTGAGGGAGACGGCTGCAATATCAAAAGGCAGGAAGCGAAGGTCGGAGAAACTCGGGATGGAGAGAATGAGGGAGGAGAAGGAGACGGAGAGACGGGACAGACAAGGAGAGAGAGGGAGAGATTTGTTCTCATTAGAGGAGGGCGTGTCTGTTCTGCGTGTCAGCAGCAGATTAGGTTGACAGAGAGGTGACAAGTTTTGTTGTTTGTGTGTGTGTGTGTGTGTGTGTGTGCGTCAGGGTGGGGGGGTTCTGGCAAGCGGCGGCGGCGCGTTTCGTGATGGACAGCGGAACTATGGCGTTGAGTACGAGGCCTTCTGATGAGCTGCTCTCGTGACGCTAGCAGTGGGAAACGGACCCAGAGTGCTGCGTGGAGGCTCGAAGAGAACGAGAAAGGGCAGATCTCTCGTAGTAAAACTCATTTGAACGTAAAAGTTCAGAGTATTGTGAGGTCCAAAAGTCCATTTCAATCTTCTAACTTTCTAACCTTGGAAGAGACTCGCTCACAAATACCACAAACTCACAAATTGTCTGAACTAGTATTACATCTCAGCAATCTAACATGCAAGTCATTCTTTGTGGTGTGGGAAAGGCGACACTAATACCATCGTGTCCAACACCCCCGCTACTCCCCCCTCCTCACTCGCTCTTGCGCTGAGGGAATTTTCAGCAGGCTCATGTATCCTAATCGCCCTCCTCCCCCCTTCTCCCCATCGCTTCCCCTGACCCCCTGTCGTGGAAGGAGAGAACGACATTACATCTTAATCTCCCCGGCTTGATGGAGAATACTGGTCCCTGAAAGGCAGCGTTTTCTGGTTACATGAACCCATTGGGGGTGGATCAACCATATGCCAATTGACATGGCTGGGGCTGAATGGCTGACGTGGGTAGTAACAGTTCCCCTCGGACAAAAAGCCCCCCCGCCGGGTCCCACACCTCCACCAGGACTGAACAGACGTCCGAGCTGCTGCTGACACAAGGCCAGACAGACTCACACACACACACACACACACACACACGCAATTTTGTTCCCCCCCACCCCCTCTGATGTTGATATGTTGATATGGTGGGGAATAGAGAAGCAGACTCTACACAAGGGTTGTTTTTATTGTGAGTGACGAATTCACACAGGTACAAACACTGAACGTACACTGAACAAACATATAGTACTATTGTTATACAGCTGTGTTGAAAGCTCAATTCTGATTGGCTGAACTGGTGGCAGACGGTCCTGATGGACTAGGTGTTTTGTATAAGCTTGTAAATGGACTTAATGTAATAAAACAATTTTAAATCAACATGTTGTGTCATAAGCAGGGTAATGTAGAGCAAGCCCACACCTCACGTCTTCTTGACGTTATTATTTTGCAATAACGACCACCTCGCTGCACATTACCCCTTAAATATAGCGTGCAAACCTTTCACTGCACAAGACATCTGTAAATGTAGACTTAAATTGTAATCACGTGGCGCACAAGTCAGAGGACACCGCAAAACAAGCTTCCTCTTTTCTACACTGGTGATCCTACATGAGAGTGTGAGGCCATGGGGCTTTAGTGGAAATGCGCCCCGATTGGAGAGCCAAGCTGTCCCCGCCACTCCACGGACTGTCCCGCTGGAGAGGCCAGTGCGTTAACCATATGGGACAGGGATGGACAATAGGATTATGTCCTGCAGCTCTCCCTCGCCCTCCTCTCTGCACCACACATAATCAACCAGGGGATGAAGTCCTGGCCCGCTAAGCCCCCCGCTAAAGTAGCCCAGATCCCCTCGCCCCTACTTGGGGAAGGGAGAGCGGGACAGTGGGGGTCTCGTGGACAGAGAGAGAGAGAGAGAGAGAGAGAGAGAGAGAGAGAGGGAGAGAGAGGTGGTAGGGGGGACCACCAGTGGGATTTCCATATTCAACAGAAGCAGAGATCAAGCCTTTCTGGGAGAGAGAGAGGACAGAAGGAGGCTTTCTCTCTCTCTCTCCCTTTCACACGTTCTGATCCTGAGAGTCTCGCTAACAGACAAACGACTGTAAGCAGGATTTGTTTTCGTTGTCATGACGAAAAAAAAAAACTGGTGGGCCAAGTGGATCAATAACTCACATGTACAGTATGGATCTCACTGCCGGCGTAAAGGTTTCTTCTACGGCTGCATGCACTTTTAAGCGCACGCAAACAGGTTCATGCATGCGTGCATAAACACACACACACACACACACACACACACACACACACACACACAGCCACAGTGCTGGTGCAATCTCATGGCCCCGTCCCAGCATGGGCACCAGATTAGAGGCCATGGACAATGCTGTTCTCATGAGATGTGAATGGCCAGTGAGACAGTGGACCAACATTGGCCTACACATTCATCTCCACATCAAAGATGAGCCCAGTGGCCGGAGGAATGCCACCCTGAAAGAAAGCAGAGACCATGCAGCTAATGTTGGATTAAACATCCCAAAACAGAGAGCAGTGTGTGCTGAGTTTCTGAGTCTTCTTGCTTTTTTTTGATGGTCTGTCTCCTGTCTCTCTCCCTCATGACAGCCATGCCAGTTAATCAGTGGTCCAGATGGAGTGAAATGAAAGGAAATGAGTGAGTAAAAGTTAGCTCGCACTGGGTGATTTGAACTGATGTGAAGCCCCACTGGACCATCCCAACCGTCGGGGTGCGTCAGGGCTGAGGGGCACTCGGACCCGACGATCAGTCACATTATCCCGGAGTCTGAATGGAGACTACCAATGTCTCCAGATGACACTTGAAGCCCAAAAAGATTTTTCCCAGCATGTTTGATTTGGTCGTGTAGTGTGATGTGGTCCAAGACTCATCGAGACTGAAATCTGAGAGTGATCCTGGCACTGGGAGTTTAACTCAAGGGGCAAGAAAAAGAGAACGAAGTGTTAGAGAACTCCCTTTTAACAAGCCATAAATATGTTACATCAGTAGAGATTTCCAACTCTACTTGCTCCACTCTTGATAAATTGCTATACAATTTTATATGGAGGAATACATTTCATATATAAATTGACAATGTGCCTTGATCAATCCACATAAGCATGCAATAACAAATGAAAGAAGTCTCATACAAAATTCTCCATCAGTGTTATCTTTGTATTAATATCACTTTTGTAAAGTAAACGTAGTCTGTAACTTCTGTACCATGGAGCGAGAAAAGATTGAAGACCTATTTTGTAAAAGTATTTGCAGTGAAGCGTGTGATCCCTCATCTTCATCTTTGCCCCGCCGGCTGGTGTGAACAGCTTCCCAAGCAGTTACTCAAGGCCGGTGGTTTAGTCTGTACTGCCCTTGTCAGGCAATATTTGAACAGTCTGGTAGTCTGACCTATGCTTAAGGAGAAAGGAAGGATAAGAAGGGGTTATAGAGGCCTCTGAAGTGGAAAAGGTAAGGGGTTGTGGCGAGGTGAGGGGTTGAACAAGCGAACGCGAGGGACTGATGAAGAAGCTTGCAATCAAAGATATCCATTTTGTGGAGGAGCGACAGCAAAAACACTGCAATTTGTCTGCAAGTTTGGCAGCCTCACCAATCAAAATCACCAGTGTGCCTTCGAGGAGGCGATAAGAGAAAGGAAAAAGATTGAAAGAACAGGAGTAGAACGAGAGAACGAGGGCGGCATATCGATGAAGAGAAAGAGAGTGAAGGAAGACAATACAGCAGCAGCCCAGAGAAAGAGGGCGAACCTGCCGCCCGGCTGGTGGCGTTGTGATTGATGAGGTCATTGGGAGGGCTTCTCCAAAATGCAGGGTGCCTTCGAAGGGTCGCCCAGAGGTTGGGTAGAGGTCAGAGTGCAACCGGAGGGGAGACACTCGATAGGTTAGCATGCCGTCATCATAGCTCCGCCTGCCGTAGGGGCCCGAACCGCCACCTGCCGAGCGCCAACTGGCGGTGAAATATGTCAGACACTTTTTTTAGACGAAAACATTTGAATGCCTACAGTCTTTGAGTGTTGCTCAAACCTTGTCGCTCTGTACTCGCTCTCTGACTGAGAGCCAATCAAATCAAAGCAAAATGATGATACTGTATCAAACATCCTTCTGATTGGCTGCCTGTTACGCTGCTCCACACAAAACATCTAAACTTCTGTCAACTAGCCTAACATTACTGGAGGATTAATATCTGTGTGTGTGTGTGTGTGTGTGTGTGTGTGTGTGTGTTTGTGTACACTTCAAATGCTTTCTTGTAATTTTGAATTCTGTTGATGAATCACAAACTTGATCCCTTGATTTTATACAATTGAATTATTTAGGCTGGTAAAAACTGTTTTGGTTTACCTTCTGTAAATGTGTGAAAGAGATAACTGAAAGGTGATTATGATAACTTGGAAAGAAGACAAGTCTCTCAAATTTCAAAGAAAAAAAGGAAGTCAGTATTCACCTTGAAGGTTAGAGGCGCAGGCTTGTGACCAGGAAGCATAAGGTTGAATCCCTGGACCGGCAAGAACAATCTGGGTAGAGGAAGCGAGCGGGAAAAGCTCTCCCTTCCCTCAACGAATGACCTTGAGCGAGGCGCTGAACCCCGAGCTGCTTCTGTCAAGCTGCTCATTGGCAAGACCCGAAGACTGTTTATTATAGCGGGAAGTTCCCTGGTAACAGTGGCTGTAAGTGTGAACCGCGATGTTGCTGAAAAACTCAGTATGTGACCATTTAACTTCTGGCTGTAGTCACTTATGTTTTAAATGAAAATAGCTGTAAGATTTTGACTTGTAGAAAGAAAAAAACGTTTGTTTGCTCATTGTAACTCAAAATACGTCTGTAAATTAGAAATAGAATAGATAATAGAATAGTCAATGGAGTATTTTGAGCCTTATGTGGGGCAAAATACATGTAAACTGTTTGGCTGTCACTATCTCTATGTAACCAGTAACTCTATAACTCTATGTAACCAGTAACTATAACTCAATGTAACCAGTAACTCTATAACTCTATGTAACCAGTAACTATAACTCTATGTAACCAGTAACTCTATAACTCTATGTAACCAGTAACTATAACTCTATGTAACCAGTAACTATAACTCTGTGTAACCAGTAACTATAACTCAATGTAACCAGTAACTATAACTTTATGTAACCAGTAACTATAACTCTATGTAACCAGTAACTATACCTCAATGTAACCAGTAACTATAACTATGTAACCAGTAACTCTATAACTCTATGTAACCAGTAACTATAACTCAATGTAACCAGTAACTATAACTATGTAACCAGTAACTCTATAACTCTATGTAACCAGTAACTATAACTCTGTGTAACCAGTAACTATAACTCAATGTAACCAGTAACTATAACTTTATGTAACCAGTAACTATAACTCTATGTAACCAGTAACTATAACTCAATGTAACCAGTAACTCTATAACTCAATGTAACCAGTAACTCTATAACTCTATGTAACCAGTAACTATAACTCAATGTAACCAGTAACTATAACTATGTAACCAGTGACTCTATAACTCTACGTAACCAGTAACTATAACTCTATGTAACCAGTAACTATAACTATGTAACCAGTGACTCTATAACTCTACGTAACCAGTAACTATAACTCTATGTAACCAGTAACTATAACTATGTAACCAGTGACTCTATAACTCTATGTAACCAGTAACTATAACTATGTAACCAGTAACTATAACTCAATGTAACCAGTAACTATAACTCTATGTAACCAGTAACTATAACTATGTAACCAGTGACTCTATAACTCTATGTAACCAGTAACTATAACTCTATGTAACCAGTAACTATAACTATGTAACCAGTAACTATAACTCAATGTAACCAGTAACTATAACTATGTAACCAGTAACTATAACTATGTAACCAGTAACTATAACTCAATGTAACCAGTAACTATAACTCTATGTAACCAGTAACTATAACTATGTAACCAGTGACTCTATAACTCTATGTAACCAGTAACTATAACTCTATGTAACCAGTAACTATAACTATGTAACCAGTAACTATAACTCAATGTAACCAGTAACTATAACTATGTAACCAGTAACTATAACTCTATGTAACCAGTAACTATAACTCTATGTAACCAGTAACTATAACTCAATGTAACCAGTAACTATAACTATGTAACCAGTAACTATAACTCTATGTAACCAGTAACTCTAACTCTATGTAACCAGTAACTATAACTATGTAACCAGTAACTATAACTATGTAACCAGTGTTTCAACAGAAGATGCCATAAATGGGGTCAACAAATGGAGATTTAAAAGATTTTTGGCCACCAGTTCGAATTTCCACTCTGTACATTTACCACTTCAGCAGGAGCAACGAGCTGAAAAACCATTACCCACTCATCCTGAACACCCCCACACACACACTCCCAGCGCCTACACACACACATGCAGATTCCAACACACACACACACACACGTTAATACACAATCTGGGGGGATATGAACCCTTGCCAGTGTTGTCACTCAGTGTCCCTGGGTGGGAGGGCCAGTAGTGGAGTAGCTAGGTGTGAAGGTAACCTTTCCAACTGTGTCGGAGCCACTCGGTAAACACACACTGTAATTACTGCCTATTAGAGGCTATGGGGGCCCATTAGTGGCACTGGCACCGCCCCTAGCTGCCCGCCACCTCATTATAGGAGCCAGTACAGCAGAGGCTGCCTCATTACCACCTGCCTGTTAAACTCCCACACATGCATGCACACACACACACACACACACACTCAGACACACACTCTCACGCATGCACACACAAGCACATTGCAGGTGCTACCGGATTGGAGCCGGGTGTTAACTTGATAACTGGTAGGGAGTGAAAAGGTGTGTGTGCGTGTGTGTGCATGTAAGCATGTGTGTAGAGGCAACATGTGACTGTTAGTATAGAGTGTGTGTGTTTAGATGTCTATGACAATGGGCGCTGAAACGCAGAGCAACAGCCAAACTGGCTTGTATGTGTGACTGTTGGCTGCTGTACTATTAGCACACATACAGTAAACACACACACACACACACACACACACACACAATCCCTCCCACGATCGCCCCCCTCAGCACGCCCCATGTCGACCCAAAAAAAAAAAAAAAAAAAAAAAAAAGCGATTTCACATTCCAGACCATGCCACCCTATGCCGATCTCTGTGCCGCCTGTGCTGCAGACAAAAGCCCCCTCTCTGTCGGTGGGCACTGAGCTGGGTGCAGCTGTCTCTGCTCTTTACTGGCGAGGCCCGAGCTTCTTAGACCTGTCTGTGTTTCAACAACACTCTGATTTACTGGGGAATAGAGACACTATTTTCTTGCCCAAAACAGACCCTCTCCCTCCCCCTCCCTTCCACCCCCCCCCCCGCCACTCTGCCCTCCCCATACCCCTATCTGTTATTCTCCCACAATGCTGCGGTTGGGGTTTCTTAGCCGAGTCTGTTTGGCTCTGCCGTGGTGGCGGTGGCAGAGCAGGGCTGGCGGCACGCTCTCTTTTTCCTCGCTTGTTTTTTTTTTGTCATTCTTTCACTCTCAGTTCTCAGTCGAGCTATTTGGGGGGCGTACGGCACCATGGTAGCCCTGGCAGGAAAGACTTGTAACACTCTCTCTTTCTCCCACTCTCTTTTTCTTTTTCTGCTTCTCTTACTCTTTCTCTGCCACCCCACACCCCACCCCACCCCACCCCAGGTGAATGTCATGATGAGGGTGCCAGGAGAGCAGATGGCTTGGAGAAAGAGAAAGAAAGAAGAAGCGTGGAAGAAAAGAAAAAGAAAACAGCGTGATGGAGGAGGCCTGCGGAGAATACTAAGCGCCGGCCGTAGGGGGGGGGGGGGACAGTTTGACCCACGTGGATGGAGGGATGTGGGTAGAAGTGACGTGGGAGAGGAGGAAGAGAGGAGGAAGAGAGGAGGTCTACGGAGGTGTCAGGGTTAGACTTTGACCCTATTGCTGTCAGTGTTTAGAGACAACAGCAAGCTGAAGCACCCCGTTAACCTCAGACATAATTAGAAAAGAAAGGGGGGAGCTCTCCTAGCATCTCCCAGCTCTGTGTGTGTGTGTGTGTGTGCGTGTGTGTGTGTGTGTGTGTGCGTGTGTGCGTGTGTGTGTGTGCGCCTCGGATGACAGGATTCCTCCACATGATGCCCTCGAACTCCTGCCATGTGAGTATGGGTTGTAGGGGTAGACAATGATGGTGCATGTGTGGCATTCACAATGTGTGTGTGCATGTGTGTGTGTGTGCATGTGCGTGTGTGTGTGTGTGTGTGTCCACTCCAAGGTGCTCCAGGCTTCGAGGACAGCCCCTCCAGAAACACAGGCCGGGCCCTCCAAACTCAAAGGGCCGGCTCCATTCACCGCCTGGCAACGGCGCTGAGAAATGGAGAAGAGATGGGCAGAGCGGAATGGGCAGGCAGTAAATTATCAGCTCCAGGGGAGAGGACACGATATTTATTTACAGCATTGTGTGAGGGCACTCGGGTGGGAGGGTGGGAGGGTGCTCCAAAAGGGGTGTGGGTGCTGGGCTTTTTGCAAGGAGCATCTTAGGTGGTCAGCATTGACCTGCACTAACCCCTTGTATCCTGTCTCATTCTCCCTCCCCTCACACTTGTCTTGTACCCAAGGCTCCCGAGGCCTCCCTGGTAATTAGGGGACGAGTCACACCCACTCCCTGCCCCCTAGGGCAGTAAATTTTCCTCCTTTTTCCTGCCTTGTGACACACACACACACACACACACACACACACACACATCCCCAACACTGAGGCTACAACGCACCATTCACCCCATCCCTATTCGCTCGATCCCCCACTCTACTTTTTATCGCCACCCCTTGTTTTGTTTTGCTGTCTCAATCCATCAATCTTGCCATTAACCTACCATGTTACGGGAAACCCCAGGGAACGCCCCCTTTTTACACCAGCCCTGCAAACCTCTCACCCTCTCTGCCACCCCCCCCACCTCCACCACCACCACCACCACCACCACCACTACCAGTCCCACACCACTTTGGCCTAACTCCATCCTTCCCTCCCTCCTTCCCTCCATCCTCACTACCTCTACCTGACTGGTCCTATGTTATCATACTCTCATTAGTCCTTCCAGTGCACCCACAATGCTCTGATGAACGGCTCTCCATGATATCTGGTGGACAGATCGGAGCAAGGAGCAATTGATTATATTTTGATGGTGATCCAGCTCTGGGATTTCCACCATTAGATGATTGTCGTTTTTTACCCGTAAATATGAACCTAACCTTTTAGCGTGCACCGATTCTGAAAGGGGTAGAGGTGAAATATTCTCTCTTCTTCATCCTGAGTTTGAATCCAGCCTGGGATTTTTGCTGCATGTTATCTCTTCCTTTCTCTGTTAACTTAAACAAAAAGAAACACCATAAAATAATCTTTTTCTGGCAGAAATGCCTGGGGGGTTGATGCTCTCCCGGGAATACATTTTTGAAAATCTGTTTTAAAAACTCATTTCTGGTGAGTTTTCTAAAGTGGCCTGTACATCCCCCTTCAAGAGAGAAAATGCAATATATAATATATATATATATGAAATGAAACACCTTTGAAATACAAATAGGACCCTACCAAAGCAGTTTATTTGTTTAGCACAATAGTTTCCATTTTCATTTTGCAGCAACTAAGAAAAAATGTCTCTATACAAGATACACAAGCAATCAGTATTAATATGTCTAACTCGGTTTATACAAAATTGCAAGTATTCAGTTCCACTTTCCCCAGGCTGCTGAACGTGAAGAAAAATCACTTTATTGATAGTTTAGCCTGCTAGTTTCTAAATATGGCTGATATCCAGACAAAAAGTAATCATACAGTTAACAGTCACACAGTGTGGAAGTTAGACAAGTGAGTTAAATGTAGGCCTATAGGTTTAAAACTGTATATACCGACCAGCCCTATAGACGCTTCTCAAGGCAGTTTGATGTCTCATGATTTTGGGAGTCTTTCAAAAGAGCGAGACATTTCTGGATAAGAGAAGGAAACATTTCATGATGTTATGGAGAGGGTGAAAATATTCCTGTGGCATTAAATGCTCACTGCTGACTGATGTAAGCCCTTGAGGAGAGGTAAGGCATGTGCACCAGGTTTCAGTAGCCTGCATATAGAGAAACCTCAGACTGGTTATTAGCTTTTTATCTTATAGCTCCTTAGGTGATCAGTTTTAGCCCCTTTAGAAACTCGGCAGGTTCAATCTGAGAAGGGCACCTAGGCAAAAGGTTTACATAACCCATGCTTACTCCTCCGGGCTGATGGAGGGAAAAGAAAAGAGAAGGAGAGAGAGAAGGATTGTGATGCTGTTGGGGGGGGACACTTTGGGTGGTATGTTGCCCGCGAGGGTGGGACACAATGCCCCCAGTGTTCAGGCGGGCCCACAGGAGCTTGTTTTACAACAGGGGAGGGGCAGCCATCAATGGCCAGATGATGTGAACCACCCTGAGCCGATTCACAGTGACAAACAGCCCCCTCCAACCAGACCCCTCCTCCCCTGTCCTCCTCCTCCTCCTCCCCCTCTTTCCTTTCTCCCATCTCCCCCTCCTTCCCTGTAGAAGTTCTGTTCTGTTGGACCAAAACCAGGGCAGCGCAGCGCATGCAACGGCAAAACAGCTCAATGGATTGAAGTGAGCAGACACACACACACACACACACGTACATACACAGATAACACATACTCAAAAGTTCTCACATACATAATGCGCATGCACACACACACAGACAGACACACACACACACACACACACAAGCACAAGCCCTTGTTTCCCTCTGTCCTCCTTCTTCTCTTAATGAAGCCCCGGCTTCTCAGCGGAACCTGAATTGGTATTAGTTTAATTAAATCAGCATGGCCCTTTCTTGTCTTCCTCTCTTCATTCTCAAAGAGGCAAAATGGCTTGATGACAGCATAATTGCTAAAGAATTGAAGGAGAGCCAGTGCTGCGAGTTGCCAGGGGGCCAAAAATCCCCCCTTCAGCTCTATGGCCCCTATGGCCCCGCTCTAGAGACCTGTCCATTCTCTTGTCCTCTTTTTCCTTTCTGTCAATAGCGGTACTACGTCCCCATGGCGTCTGCTCACTCCATGCCTTTTAAGCAGCCCTCTCTGATGATACTTGTTCGCTGCCTGTGAGCAGCCCAGGACAAAAAAATGACTCACACTCCGTTGTAACACCAACAAAGGGGTCAGTTGGGAAAAAGCAGAAGATGTACTGAGATTTCTGCAACTCAGTTTCATCTCAGTTTATTTTCTAATTGATGCTTTTGTTGATCTGAACAGGGTTTTTTTGTAATCTTTGACTGTCTTTCATTTACACACGCCTGAAAAAAACTTTTGTTACGCTGCCCATCCTGCAGCCCAACCGACCCTCTCTGACTCCCATACTTCAGTCCCATACTTATCTGTTTCTAAAGACAACCTAAACTTGTATCTGCAAGGCAGATAAAAGTTACCTTGCAGAATGAGATCTCCACCATTTGAACAAAAAGTGATACCTGACCTGTATTTGATTGACAGCACAAAATAAAAACAAAATATGGTACTTTTTAAAGGATAGCTTATGTTTTTTTTACAGACTAGATTCTCAAGGTTTTAGAGATATTGAATGATGGACCTTCACAATAATTGCACCCTATTCATTATATTATTATATGTAATATTTTTAACCACAAAAAGCATACTAGTAATCATCACCCTAGCAATAGCATGGAGGTGAAAATGCATTTAAAAACAAATTAATCCTGCAGGGTCATCTTGACTGAAATTAAATGCAAACAAAAAGGCTTTCCATCTCTCTAAACAGAGACACGAGGGTTTCCAAGTGGCCAGACACATTAAAACAGCCGTCCTCCACCCAGCAGATTGGATTAGACCTCCTCACCTCTCCACTCAGACCATCTAGATGGTCCTGACCCCATCTGTCAGGAATGGAGCTTTGGATGTGTGTGGGTGTGGGTGCACGTGCATGTGTGTGTGTTGGAAAGAGAGAGAGAGAGAGGCTGTGTAACAGGTGTCCGCTGGAAGGACAGTTTTCCTCGAGGGAACGTCCTCACCACCAGATTGGGATGCGAGTGAGTTGATATAAAGGGCTTTCAGGTGACGTAACGCACCCTCTGGCGGCCATATTGGAGGTCGACAGCTCTGGGGCAACAGTGGCTGAGAACAGCTGGTTGTGTTTCTAAACATATGACTTGGGCGTCTCGACAGATTTCAATAGAAATTGTTAATTTTTGTGCTGTTTTTGACTGGGAACTGATCATTTGGCCACTGATAAATCTAATTGATTTTGTGGTCAGATAATGTCAGCTTGTTAGCTAGCTAAACATAGCATCTAAATAGCTAATTATCACTGTCTTGTTGTGAACAAATCCGATTAGTGCACTAGCTAACGTATCTAGTAGAAGCTAACGTTAGTAGTGGCTAGTAGTCACGTGTTAACATGAACAAAATTAGCCCTGCTGGCTAGTTAGCTAGCTAACAGTTTGTCCCGGTCAAAGCCTGATATCCATTTGTGATGCAACTGCAAAGCCTGTTGAAGTAGAAAACATGTTTCACCGCAATCTTCAAGCTAGAGATGGAGAGATATTTAGACATCCTCGGCTCAGCTGTGTGTGTGTGTGCGTGTGTGTGTGTGTGTGTGTGTGTGTGTGTGTGTGAAGAAAGAGATTGAGAGAAGGCGCATGCAGACAGGAAGGAAGAGAGAAAGCAAATGATAGAGATAGCAACAGAGATAGAGGTGGGCCATCCTTCCAACACCGAGTGCAGAACAATAGCATTGTGATCCACCGACTAAAGGCCAAGGAGGTGACGGAGAGGGCAGCGTGAAGCTCAAACTCACCATCCAATTTCTCCAGACAAAAAGCACAACCTGTCACTACCGGAGTCAACCAGAGGGGTGTGTACACGGGTTTGAGTGTGTGTGTGTGTGGTGACGGCTGGTTAGCAGTGGGGTGGTAATAAAGTAGTCCGCCCCCTCGTTAGGTTTGATGAGAGTGTGTGTGTCTGTGTGTGTGTGTGTGTGTGTGTGTGAGGGAGCTGGAGGGGCGGTAGCGAGAGTGAAGGAATTTCACACACCCTCTCAGTCCCTCCATATGACGCTAATTGCAGCAGAACGGGGACGGCCTGGGCTGCTTGTGTACTCCATTGTTATTCCTCACCCCATTGTCTCTCCCCTTCTGACAATGGCCATCTGAATGAGGGCCTGTTAAGCCTGGCAGATCCCCGTCATTAGACCCCTTTACTCCCATTGTAACGCAGCACCAAGGATACTGTAGGACTGTCATTCAGTCAGAACTACTTACTGGAGCAGAACACAGATGGACGCTAAGTGCCATGTCGGTGGCAGCGGGTTTATCATTAAAGTACCATAATACCATGATATATCGGAGGCTATCAACCCCCCGGTATTATTTTGGAGCTAGCTTTATCTTTTTACTGTGAAACTGTGACTTTTATATTTCGGTCATTTTTTTACAATTCAATTAGTGGTCGATAAAAAATACTTAATTACTTAATGCCCCTTTAAGTTATGACAGGGATTCAGTTTTGAGGTGTGTGTGTGGGTGCTCAGTGTGTCAAGGCACATTGTGATGTCCTGATATCAAGTTTGGTTCATGATCTTTACGTCACATTTCAACATCTCTCTCTTTCCTGTCACTCTCTCGCTGTATACTGCCTCATGACGCAGACATGTCATGAAAATAACCTGTAAAAGGACCAGGATGATCAATATATGCTGTTAGATGCTTGGGATTATTAGTAAAGTGCACACTGGGGTTAATCCACCGATGCACAGTGGATCCTAGTCATAATCTACACAATCCTAAACCTAAAGACGGAGGAAGAGGAAAACTGTATAGAATATCCTGATTCAACGTTTTGATTAAAACAATGGAAACATTTGAATCTCTTCCAAACATCTTTCAACTCTGAAAGACTTTCAAAAGTCTTGTAAATCCTTTCACTATCTTTTCACATCTGTCGCTCTTAAACAATCGACAGCATTGCTCCAGCGAACGTGACGCTTCTTTGTCCGCACAAGATTGGTCACGGATGTACCACGGACACAAATTGCCGGTCAACCTGGTTGGGGTACGGCGCGGCTCAAGCTAGCCCCTTTCTCTCTAAGACAAGTCTCTGGAGGCCCGGGGAGTGAATACGAGCGAGAATATATTCATCCCCATGCTGTTTTGTTAAATCTGCGGGTGTAAAGCTGTTGTACCCCCACGCCCCCCTGGGTGACCCCCGAGGATCAGAGACCAGGTTGTCGAAACATTTGTAACATTTGGCCAAAGCAAATCTCAGGCTGCCTGTTGAATAGGAGAGGCACAAAAAATCCCCCAGGACCCCTCAAAACACTCCCTATCCCGTCCCCGGACCCCCCTCCCCACCTCTCGTTCCTTACCCCTCACACACACACACACACACACACACACCGCCCATGCGAGCTCAACCCCTCACAACCTCCAGCAAATCCCCTTTATCTTTTCCCAGCCAGATGGGGCCGCTGGAATAATAGCTAAAGCCCAATGAGTTCCATTCAATTTGTCCTGCCGTCTAAAGGAGCTTGTAAGCTTTCCATTTGCAGTTATGTTATAGTAACCATGGGAGGCTCGGCAGTGTTAGGACTTAATTACCTCCTAATAGCTGTTGTAGAGATAAAGCCCCCGGCCAGCACAGCCCAACTCTGTCCACCTCTGAGACAGAAAGGACTAAAAGCTACTGGTCCAGCCAGGTTCTACGAGGTCCATCTGGACGTGAACTCACCACTCACCAGTTAGAGGAGAGGTTCGTCTACGTTGCCCAATAGTGATTATTACTTCAAATGGATGCTATACCTGTCAGCAGCGTGCATCCACATATTTACACACCAATGCATGCTTGTACACACACACACACACACACACACACACACCAGCAGCAGTGGCAGGCTGCATCTCACGTTCCTCTCTACAGATTTTAACAAAAGGGAGAATTTTGCTTCATTTCGTTCCAAGATTTGTGAGAGAAAGAGAGCGAGGGGCGAGAGCTGGGACATTATTCATGTTTTTCAGTTCATTTGGCCACCACTGGTCAGCTCCCCAGACAGAAAGAGAAACCTTCTCTCGCTTTCTTCCACCCTCCTCTCCTTTCTCTTCTTTTTTTTTTGTTCTCTTTCTTTTTTTTATTTTGGAGGCAGATTAGCAGGATTAAGTATGGCTCACATATGCTCCCCCTCACTATTGGTATTCACCACAGCACTGGGCCTACCGCCACCCAGACTGATAGACAGAGAGAGGGAGAGGAGCGAGAGAGAGAGAGAGAGAGAGGAGGAGTGTAGTGAGAGAGTAAAACGTGGAGAGGAAGGGAAAATAAAGAAGTAAACGGTACCAAATTAAATTGCTGGTAGATTTGAAAATAGCTACATGATGTAATGATAATATCACCACAGTCACAATTTGTTTCTTCAGGCACTCACCTGTTTCTCTAGCTTCTCTCTCTCTCTCTCTCTCTCTCTCTCTCTCTCTCTCTCTCCCCTGTGGGAGAAGCTTGTTTACCTTGGAACAGGACGGGATTAGAGGATGAATAAACACGCCTAGAGAGAGATACTGAAGCGCTTGTGAGGCGACATGTCTTCTTCTTCGCGGCCTCCCGTCGCTCGAATTAGCATTGTAAAGTTTGGTCAGACTCACAGACCAAAGACACACACACACACACACACACACACACACACACACACCACAGCAGAGCTAAGCGATCATATCAGTTCTGATTCAAGACCATCTATTAACTATTGCCTATTTATCCTATATCTAACCCTGTCTGTTAAAGATGTCTGTCATTTTTAACATTGTTTATCTTGTTGTCTTTAAGTTAACTTGTTTCGTAGTTTGTAAAGCACTTCTTAACACTGTATGATATTTTGAAAAAGTGCAATATAAATGAATTAGATATAAATATGGAATGAAGCGAACGTTGATCTGCCTCCTGCCTTGTCAAGTGGATAGAAACATCATTATTGGAGATGGAGGGCTAGCTGAGCCAAAAGGAGATATTAGAGAAAATCACATTTGACTGTGGACGGGATTCAGAAAATTAATCTAAAGGTGGCAAAAGCTTTCTAATTACACGCTCAGGCAGCACTAAGCACCATGGACTCCTGTGTATGTGGCATAATTGCAGGGACTCTCCACCTCTTAGGATGCTGATGTCCCTTACATTAAGTCCCCTGTGTTGTTTCATTCACTGTGGCTGTGAAACTAGAGTGACTCCTGGCTGTGACCACATGAACCTGGGTTGTGTGTTTGAAAGCAAACCTCGTGGATGGCAGGGATGAGATGCATGTTTCAGTGCAGTCCAGTGTCAACATTGCTGAGGACATAAATGATAATTGTTCCTTGCTGGAAGACAGTAGAGCCGTTCCCATTGGGTGTGTAAAACTAGAAAGGCCACGCTATGCTATGCTTTTCCCGGACCTACTTTCATGCAAGGAAATAGCAGTTAGAATTATATTAATCCCCTTCAATTAATGGTTTGTCTTAGACCCTCCAAATCCACTGGCCTTTCTAGTGTTAATACCCTGGGGTTTGCTCCACATAGGCCCTCTGTATAATGTGAAAGTCAGAAACTGTTTGAAAAAGCTAGTTTTTATTCATATTCTAATCCATGCTTTGTTATTGTTGTGATAGTATTTCTGGGTGCTATTCCTCCTAATCTACTTTGCCTATAATTATTCCCCTGACAGCTGTCAATCACTTTCTTCCCATTTTCTTGCCATTTAAAGTAATGATCCATAAGATGAGAAACAAGCACAAGAAGCCCAGCTGAAGACAAAGACCCTGAGCTATATATATAATATGTGCCTTTGTGGATCCTATTGTGAGTCCAGACTAACGGGAGACTGTGGGAATGTGTAATGAAGCAGCGATCAGGAACCTCCCGACTCAAAATGCCACTTTATCCGCCTTCATTACCATAATCTGATTTAACGGGGGTAAACAACACAAGAGACCGAGAAAACAAGCAAATAAAACGATGAGAAACAGCGAAAGTGGTGGTGGTGGGGAAATACACCACCCCCTCCCTCCCCACCAATGCTAATGACCTTGAGTTTGCGACGTCGTTGTCGGACCGATGTAAAGACACCTGGCTGTTCACTGGTTTTATATATAAAACAGATAGTCCCTGTGCTCACTTCTGATTGGCTGAGACGCGCTCGAGGCCGTCGTAACATACCTGATGCACCTGTGACCGCATCAGAGTTCATTAAAATATCAATGCGCCAACAAATCGCCACTCGGAGTGGTAGCCTACTTATCTGTTGCTTAGCAACCACTTTGTTTAGCTACTGTTCAAGAACTATCCTGTATTTCTTATCAGAAGAATAGGATTTATTATTTAGTGAATATCGATTAAAAGTAACAGATTTATTGAACATTATCTGCACTTTCTTTTGAATACAACGGGGAGTTGTGGACATTTGCCTCTTAGCTGTTCTAAAATCACCGTAAAGGATTACTTGGAGTGGTTTATTGCTTAATTTAGTTTTTTATTGGTCCTTTTAAGTGTGGCAAACCCATCCTGGACTCTGCGTGGCAACAGGAAGAGCAGACAAGTGTCAGTTTAAGACACTTAAATTTTCTTTTCTTTTCTTTCTTTCTTGGAAACTAACGCACAAACAAATTAACCACTTAAAATAAAAAACGTTAATGTTAATGGTCACCTGGGAATAATTTGGGAATCACTACTATAATATTTTAAACGAAATTCGGGCCTCTCTTTATTGATTTATCCTGCAAGTGGATGGATAAATTAACCCCATATTCCAGTTAAGTTCCCAGAAAATACTATGTGTAGTTTAAGAAACGATAGATATTATTTTAGCATTAAGCCTGATATTATCCTTATATAAACATACGTCTATATTTTATTATCAATAACCGATGCATATACCATTAGGTGATTACACCATATGAAAAGAGCTCAGCAGAGGCAATTAGAGACTAATGTTTTTTACTGCACGATCCAACTTGTTATATTTCTGGACAATGATGCTGTCAGCTTCATTTACCTCAGAAAGCAAATCACTGGTCTGGGCCCGTATGTCAGAGACTGTCTGCCCGCCAACAGAGGGCCACACTACTATCAGTCCATATTGGACTAATTGAAATGTTACAGATCATAACCGTTAAAAACAATTTTGCACGCTTCATTTATTAACGTTAAAGATGCACTTTAACGGCCCGTCAGCTGCTGGGCGACCGGGTTAAAACAATAAGCACCACATTAACTCCAACTGCAAGCACACAGCATATTGCCCTGCTTAAGCTTCAGCATGGTATTACCGTTCGTTGTAAGGGGCGACGTGATTATATGGGTCACAAATAAAAATAAAATGAAATGTGAGATGTGAGAAACGAATTTTCGATCTAAAATAGAGGGTCACATGTTTAATAATTACACCACCTGTTTAAAAAAAATGGTATAAACAGTTTTTTAGAATACAACAACAACAATAATAATAATAATAATAATAATAATAATAGGATAATAATAAGGATAATAGACCATTAGAAATTAGTCGATTGAAGTTTCATTTATACATCACGAAACTTATTTATTCATAGTAGCTTGCTGTTGAAAAACGAATAAACCAATATTTTCAATTGGTTTTCAATACTTTCAATCTCAATTTAAAATAATAATTCAAATAAAGCCTTCCTGATTTTTGACTGAGTAATAATATAGCCTAATTAATATTATATAAAAGCGTATTTCTTCCTTTCGTTAAAAAAATCCATCGACACCCCAACACACCAACATTTTCTCAAGAAGAGGCCATATGCGGGAGGGAGTGTGTCTGATTTCATTTAATAGAGATGCTGTTTCTTTGTAATTACATCAGACTTGAGAAACCCACCTCCCCCCCCCCCACACACACCCCTGATACACACACACACGCCCCCCACCAACCCGCATGAAGCCTATTGGTCGCAGAGAGGCGGCAGGGATAGAAACAGCATTGTCCTGGTGACCTGGCCCCTGGATGGTTTAGCCCACTATAAAAACCTGCGGTCGTACACAGGCGTGCCAAATGGGCTGTCAGATGCGATTTGGAGTAACAAGTGGATCCGACGTTTTACATTTTCTCTCCATCGGGTTCGGAAATATTCTCGGTAGGTTTCGATTTGGTTTCGTTTTGTGTTTTTTTAAGACATCCTGACTGGTAGTTTAGTTTCATTCAGTCCATTTGTTTCGTTAGTTAATAGAGTAAGTTGATCTATGGCACGGTATAGGTAGAGGTATCTTATATCTTAGCCCAGGTGAGTCTGATCTTGTGGTTTTCATCATTATAAAAATGCCAGAAATGTATTTGGAAGGAATAATTAAATAATAATTTTAAAAATCACTGAGGAGCATTGAGGACCAATGTTCCCTCTAAGCTTATAGTTTTGTGACCTACATCTAATAATTTATCATATTGACCAACTGATATCTTATCGATTGTCAGTCATTGCTCCACTTGACTCCAGTGACCAGGCCTACGTTAGCTGCAGGGACTTTAAGTGTTCGGTGAACTGACGTGAAGTTTTGTCTGCTGCTCTCTCTTCAGAGAATCGTGTTGAATGAGGACCATGGACTCCGATACCAGCCGTGTGTCGAGCAGACCGTCGTCTCCCGAGGTGGACGATATTTTCATAGCGGCCATGAAGAAGTCAGTGCACGGCTTCTCCGGTGCCGTGTCCTCCACACAGATCGACTCTCACTTGGCCGAGGAACTGCACGGCCTCTCCGGCAGCGACGATGAAACCCTCGCCCTGAAGATGCTGTCCAAGAAAGACCGTAAACTCCTGTCGGAGAATGAGCTGCAGTCCATCCGCCTGAAGATCAACAGCCGTGAGAGGAAAAGGATGCACGACCTCAACGTGGCTATGGACGGGCTCCGGGAGGTCATGCCCTACGCCCACGGACCGTCGGTGCGTAAACTCTCCAAAATCGCAACCCTCCTGCTGGCTAGAAACTACATCCTGATGCTGAGCAACTCCCTGGAGGAGATGAAGCGGCTGGTGAGCGAGATCTACGGCAGCGGCGGACACCACGGCGGCTTCCACCCGTCCGCCTGCGGGACCATGGCGCACGCAGGGCCCCTGCCCGGCCACCCGGCGGCTTCTCACGTCGCACACCCGGCGGTTCACCACCCGCTCCTCCCGCCGGCGGCCGTCTCCACCGCCTCCCTCTCCGCGCCTGGTATCTCCGCTGTGACTTCGATCAGACCCCACCACGGACTCCTCAAAGCGCCCGGTGCCGGTGCGGGGCCCCTGGGCAGCAGCTTCCAGCACTGGGGCGTTGGCACCGGGATGCCCTGTCCCTGCAGCATGTGCCAAGTCCCGCCTCCACATGTGTCCAGCATGAGCACCATCAGCATGCCGAGGCTGGCCAGCGACTCCAAATGACTCGAAAGAAAAAGGAAATGAACTTTGTTTGTCTGCTGTGGGCTTGTTACAGACGCTGTATCTCTACCCACACCATCATGGTTTTTATTTATCTGTGTTGCTGAGTCCGTTGCGTCGACGGAGCCAAACTAGGCTAAATGCATTGATTTTCACTGGGAATCTGGGGAACCGCCACTAACTTAAGTGTTTTATGGCTAGGCTCACAGGTAACAGGTGTTTCTTTACAGAGCTCCAAAAGCACAACGAAACTTCAGCTTGTTAATGAAAATCTTTGGCGGCCCCTGCTTTGTATTTAGAGTTGTTTAAAGATCTATTTAATCGCTGCAGCTGGTGATTAGTTACCTTTACATTCTCTGAGCCTGATGGGATAAAAACTCTCATACATTTCCATCCCGACTTGAATCAAACCACAAATGTAGAGTGTAAATATGTAGATTGATTATTCTGTTTATAGTACGAGATATTTTATATTAGAGTCTTGTTAATGTTTGGGATGACCCCCCCTCCAACTGGTACCATGTTGCACCTGCTTTCTTCTGTCAGTCTATCAAGTCTTATTCAGTGTTACTTTCCTGATTTGTCACTGCCAAACCCACCAAGCTGTTTACTTGTGCATATTTCCCTTTTCCACTTTTTTTTTGCGCCAAGCATGCCACTCACTGCCCGACGCAAAGAATGACCACTTCTTTATTTTTTATATAAAAAAAAGTGCTAAATGATATTTATTTACTTATTTTCAACGGGGATTTCAGATGAATCTGTGATTATGTTGGGATTTTAAATGTAAAATAAAAAAATGTCTAATTGAAATTGTTCTCTGTTTTGGTGTTTTTTTTGTATGCCAGGCTTAAAATCTTTGTGCAGCCTACAAAATAAAAGGACTTGGATTTGAGCATTTCCATGTTGAACACTGACAAACACTGATCCACTCCAACACTAGATCAAATAATCACTGTAGACTAGAGAACAAATATGGTTTCCTGGTCAGTACAAATATATTATTTTATGATAGTTTGAAAAAGTTTAAAAAAATGTTTTTACTTTTTCAGTGAGAAATAAAAACACTTCTAAGACAAGTGTTGGTTTTGAGAGAAAAAAAACATTATCCAAAAACGAATCTACACCAGGGAAATTATATTTCACCTAAATATTTTATTTTATTTTATTTTTTAATTTGATCTACATAATTTTGAAAGACATATTTTAAACATGGCGTGAAAAGCTCTCAGTGGACTAAATCCTGAACATGGGTGGGCCTATGGATGGATATAGGCCCCATTATTTTTCCCTGAAAGTAAACATACATACAGTCAATAGCGGCCTTCATAAAGCGTGGTTTAAATATGCCATTCATTCACTGGAAATATAACTGAACAATAACTATACTGTTTTTCCTCTGTAAAAAAAAAACAAATGAGCAAATGAACTGCGCAAAATGCAGATTCTGCTAATCCAGCCCGCAATATCCTGGGTGTTTTCCTGCTTTAGAGAATATTTTGACAATTTATATATCATCTCAGATAAACACATGTACCAAATTACCACGTAACCCCCTTGATCTAATGACCAATCTGAATTCCAGTCAGAAAGCATCGCCTAGTCTTGTCAGTAAAATAGATAAACTATTCTGTTTGTGCCCACATGAAACGACATTGCTTCAGAGCTCGCCTGCCCTGCATCGTGATGTTCAGATCACAACAAGATCTGTTTGTAACTTTGATTGTCCTTCAGAGTTGCGCATTAAGGTGACTTTAGCTGTTTGGCAGCGAGCTGTGGGTTTGCATCACACACAAACCCCTTTGCTGTCACCATGAGGCTTGTTTGAATTATGTTTAGGCACCGGTCCAATCGGACCTCCGTCCTGCAGGGTTTTTCCACTTTGATGAGCTGAAATTCTGGTACCTTTGGGTATTTATTTATTTTTCCTAGCCTGCATGACAGAAGGGCACTTACTAACGCGATGGAAAATGTATTTGGATTCTTCAGCTTTGCAAAATATGCGTATAAACAATCCCTAAGACATGCGAATAAGCTCTGTTTGGAGAAGTAAGCAAGAATAAATTAATATAGCCCGGTATACATTATGAAAAGGTAGCAGCTGCATAGCAGATTGTGCATGCTGTTGCAATGTTTTCGAAAGGCTTTTGAAGCTGGAACGATATGGACTAAACTGACTTGTGAATATTCATGCACGCATTTGTTTATTCGTCTCTTTATTACAATTGAATTATTCAAATGATGTGAATAAGAAGATGAAAAAGTCCTTCAATGTTTGTAGGACGTTTTAGAGCCGGGAGCGAGAGGAAGGGGAGGAAAACTTCACAATGCATAGTCCCTATTCTATCCTATCAATGACAAATACAAAATCTGATCGATCTGATCGTTTCTAAATATTAGATTCTCAATATGAAAAAAGCAGATAAAACCCCTCAAATTATTACTTATAGGCTTTTCAAATTGATATGGTTGCAGGTCGTATGTATGTACTTAATATTTTTATTTTGTTTAATTTTTATTTCCCTGATTGTTACTGTTGTACTGTAATGGATTTAACGTTAATTAATTATTAAAAAGCCTGCTATCCATTCAACTCTCTCTGGCTCTCTCTCTCACTCACTGACTCACACATACACATTACCCTCAGATGTTAGGTGACAGATGAAAGAATAAGTTGCACAAGGCTGTTTTATTTCCACCAACAAGTTATAAATTCAGCCACACCACAGCATAGACACTCATAAGTCATCCATTTTTGTTCGTAACTCCTAACTACATTGACATAAATAGGAGGTCTGAGTAGCCTAATGAAATGTGGAGGCAAAAGCTTACAGTCTAGAGGATCTAATACATTATTCTGTGGTCCTGTAGATTTTACAAAAATGTATTATGTAAAATATATTCAACAGAATTGTGTCCTTGATTTTGTGGCAATTATTTGTGTTAATAACATCTAAAAATCCTCTTATTCTTGTTTAAAACATAAGCATTCCCTTTGTGTAATTCCAAATAGAGAGAATATTAAGTGGATCTATTTTAATGTAAATAAGTTTTTAATTGAAAAGCATTTCCAGTCTAAGTGTGAGTTTTTGGATGTAGCACACAAGTCTGGCCAAGCAAAAAATGTACAGACAAGCTGGCACGGCCACGGCACATCTCCCCTCGCAAATAGCTGGTGTAAAGAAACCAATGTTAGCTAGTTATTCAATGCTTGAACGTCACTAGCTAGAAAATGTTTAAGTAAATTAGGTTCAATATGTAGCCCATCATTTATGAAAGATCACTGGCTTTGCTGCTGTAATGCTTCAGTAACGTTATTTGTTGCAATGTCATTTCTCGTTTGAAGTGCTTACATTACTATGCGTAAAAGTCATTTCTATTTCGCTAGCTAGCTAGTTAAGTCATGACATTTCCATGACTGGAAGGAAATGCCTGCTAACGTTATTTAGCTAGTGACTGCTGCTCAAGTATATAGGGGTTTCCCCAGTGATAAGTGCCCTCATGTTTTCACCGTCGCTTGCATGAAAATATGGAAAATACTAACATTAGCTAGCTACTCGACCTCTTTTGATGGCTAGATAGGATAGGTGAAAATTACATTCACCACTGTGCTTTTAGCTAAAACTATTAGCTAACTATTAGCTAGTTAGCTAGCTAACTATTTTTGTCACTTTCAGTGTTTACAGTATACAGCTGTAGGCTATTTTGTAGCATTATGACCCCTTTTTTGCTTTAGGGTGTTTTCACCATAGACATATATACATAGACACCGCATTGGCCTGTGGATCGTACGTAAACGTCGCCGCCATATTGGACCGGACAAGACTGGCCTGTAAACAAATGCAAGTAAACGGGGGAGCTGCGGTTTTTCTGGATGAAAAGCACTATAACGTTTACATTTCTCAACCGATTTCAATGAGTCGTTTTTATATTCAAGGGTTTATGATCTACGTGGAGTAGGAAAAAAAGTTTTGTCTCCAGTTACTTAGAATCTCGATCGTTAGGCTATAATTGCTGTGTATCAACTCTTTTTCTTTGGGAAACCTTCAAAGTGTGAGAAACGTTAGCTAGCCAGCTAACTACAGTCAGATTCATAATATGTCAGTCGATTAGCCTAAACGAGTAGCTTGTCATAAAAATCGGTTTGGAGAAATATAGATATATAAATATAGATGAAAATCTCGATTATAGGCCATTTTAATTTTTCCTCTTTATTTCCCCTCTGGGGATCAATAAAGGCGTATCTTATCTTATAATTGTCTTTGTCTGTAATTGTCTGTCTTGGAGTATATCTGTATCCTTTCACTGCTATAAAAATATAGAAAGCAGACTGACTGCCAGTGTTTCACTATTGTAATTTTTGCCGATTTTGTTCCATTTTTCTCAATGATGGTCAATTATTAGTACTGCCTTATGACAATGAATTATTTTCCACCACGTAAGTAATTCAGTTCATGTGAGCCTAACGTTGACACTGCTCTCTTGAGCGTCTAGCAGCGATTATAGCCTAACTAAATAACTGGAGACAAAACTTTTTTTTCTACTCCACGTAGATCATAAACCCTTGAATATAAAAAAGGACTCTTTGAAATCGGTTGAGAAATGTAAACGTTATAGTGCTTTTCATCCAGAAAAACCGCAGCTCCCCGTTTACTTGTATTTGTTTACAGGCCAGTCTTGCCCGGACCAATATGGCGACGACGTTTACGTATCGTAGCAATGGGCAGAAGCAGTCAATGCAGCGTCTATGTATATATGTCTATGGTTTTCACACTTGGCTCGTTTCAGCCAGTGGGGTTCCCCCGTCATCTGTAGTGTAATGGAACCAATGGAGCCAACGGAATGTTACTCCCATCTACGTTTAGCAACTGTAGAAGAAGACGACTCAGAATGTTCGTCAGTTTGAATCTCAGCTACAGCTAATCTACACAATCTACTACAATCATCTTCCTTTTGTTTACTTAACCCTTTTGATGGCAGTATCAGTGAGTAACATTTACTTCATAGTTATATTGAAGTATTTATCAACTCATTTTGACAAAGTTGTAACATTACGTTAGTTTTACTGGGTTTTTAGCTATTGTTTGCTAGCTAGCTCGTAAGCAAGTAGCAGTTACAAGCCGTTGCTATTGTAACCTGTTCTCTGAAAAAGAAGAGGAGACATTACTTACGTATTTTACTTACTTACAGTAAAATACTTACTTGTTAAATGTAATCACGGTTCTATGAATGCTGCAGATATGTTCATTACATTGTATAGAGATACTTACCTTATATAATTACCTGAATACTTACCTTGTTAGTGTAGCCTCCACCCCTGTTAGTTTCATCATACCTCATTCTGAAGTAGCGCCGCCAGTCAATATCATTCCAGGATTGTGTCCTCTCCTACCAAATGCATGACCTTGTTTTAGTCCAGCAAGATCTGCTAATAAGGTAAGATTGATTAGTTGGTGCTCATTGAATAGTTCATCCTTCAGCAAAAGCTATTAAAAAAAGGCAATTCTATCACATAGGCTATATTAAAATAACTTTTTTTGACATTAGGATAATTGCTCTATGATAATCTGATAGAAGTCCACCTCTGCAAAGGCTTTCATGTGTGATACCTACCTTTCCAGTGAGAGGTGATGTGTCATTAGTGTTGTCAGTAGCATCAAATGCATCCTGAGCATTCTTTTTGTTGCTGGAGCAAAACTCTTCTCCTCCATGCTTGTCTCCTCTTCAGTCTGTGCAGATGTGTTCGGTGTTGAAGGTTTTGGTTTTCTTTATCCCTCTGTAATAATTTAACAGGAAATAGCACAGGCGAGCGCACATTTCAAGTGTAGAGTTTAAAAAAATCTTTAAAAAAACCCACATATTTCTAAACCTCTGGGAAAGCATTTCAAAAAGTGATGTCTGATTATTTCCACCAATCACAGCCCCAGTCTAAACGAGGCTCAGGTGTGCCAGGGTGGAGCCAATCAGCTGGGTCTTTTTTCTGATTGGTAGAAATCAGCTGTCACGCCTACTTTGCTTTGTAAACCTATAATTTACTCAACACTTGTTTGAAAATGTTCATATTGCCTGTGAGGTCAGTGGAGGGGAGAGTCTGGATCCTCTATATCTAATGGAGAACTGACAGTGAGTGATTCGGAGTCTCAAACCCAGAGTGTATGAAACACTGATCTGGTGTCTGTGTAGATTATCAGGTCATAATGACGACAGCTGTTCACGGTGCTTGATCAGCTAGATCAACTAGATCACCATTGATCTGGGTGGGTGACAACAGGCCAAGGACAAAGATTCATTTTATTTATGCACCAAGTATTTGACTTAGTATAATTCTGCCATACAAAGATGAACAGCAGTAACTATGTGTGTGTTTTCAAGTTCAAAGGTAATGAGAAGGGTTTAGATTTAATATCAGCAAAAATTATATCAATGAGTCTACTTCTGTATCATCAATACTTTAGCTGCACAAGTATTGAGTGAAGTCCACCAATCTGAATCATGTAAAAGTCTGGCGGTCTGCAGCCTGCCGTCCCTTCCCTTCTCATCTTGGTGTACAACTGTTTCTCGTTCTGAAAATTAACAAAACATTTTGCTGGCAAAAAAAAAAAAAAAAGACAGAAGCTGTAAGATCCCTTGTCTCCTTTTACAACATCTGCTTCACCCCAGTCATCTCAGCACCCAACCCATCCGAGCACCATTTGCTCCTTACAAAATGCAATTACCGCAACAGTTAATGGGGATTACGAGGTATCACATTTCAAAAATAATTAGACCCCCTCTCCCCATAATTCCATGTCATTGGTCCACACAGCACCAAGCAGGCTTTCTCTCTTAATTACACCTCAGACATCCATATAGGAACAGCCAATTACAAGTCAGTCAAGGCAGTCATGATTACACAATATACCCACTTTATTTCAACACCTACATGTATTATGAACAGAGGATTATCTCTGGAAGTAAACAGCAATTAAGGCTAGTGACATCTGATCATTTTATGCCATACCTGACACTAATGATTTAGTGATTTAGGGTTTCTGTAACATGCACCCAGACAAACATAATGCAAAGTGTGAAAGAGGACCTGATTGAGTGGCATCTTTCCCAGCCTCACCAGAATGCCACGGCCAATAGGAGCTGGCCTTAGCATCCTTGTGACTGGATTTGATTGAATAGCTCCTAATCCGCTGCTGGTGCCACGGCGACTGATCCATTGATCCTAAACTCCCAGATTGAGATAGTTTGAATATTCATAACATAAGATGTGAAGGGGGGCGGGCATCGGTCTTACACCAACTTACACTGGACTTAAACCTTCCCAAAACACTGCACAGATGTACGCCCTTTCAGCCCCGTGCATCATGTTTTGTTAGCTGAAAGGATTATGCTTTAAAGGGTTGGTGGGATGCATCAAAGGTGGCGGAGCAGCAGAAAGAGAAACAGAAGCTGAGACAGAGGGATGGAGCAGAGCAAGACTAGGAAGGGAGAGAACAAGCAAATAGAGGAGCTGCATCAGTAGCAGCCGCAGACAATAAGCTGTAGGTCTTAACTCTTATAAGAGAATAAGTACGGGGGGATTGGCCAATGAATATGAGGCTAGGAGGTCGTTAGGGGAAGACTCAGAGACCCCTCCTTCCCATGGGACTAGTGTTTATTTCAACGCAGCGTCATCTGCTCACCCTTAACCAACACCACCACACAGCGCTGGACTTCAACACACACTGACTATATGGGTCCAAGACAAAAGAGGCCAAGAGTGTTACTCAGTCACGGATAGCTGTGCACCGGTGGTTAAGTGTCATCAGGCGTGACATTGGTGCTCCAGCGTGATAAATTGGACTTTAAGTGTTATTTCATTCTCTTTAGCAGCCACTCATTCGCTTCTCTGAGGATCTGCAGTGACCACCATCCTGTAGGTCATAAGAACACATATTATTATAAGGGTCCACATAGTTTGTAATGAGCTTCATGTATGACTTTTAGACGACACAGCAAATTTTCCAATCAATAATTGTTGATTTTTCAGTGAGTTTATTTATTTGGAGTTGATTGGACTGGATTGAAGTGTTGATTGTTTGTCCACTCGTAGCGCTGGTATTTTTACACTCTGAGTTAAATTAACACTGACGTTGACGTTGTGTAGGCTTCCCAAATTAAAGCTAGAGAGGAGTGGTGACTATGACTACCAAGGGTCTGTCAGGATCAGTAGTTGATTCTTCATGAATTCATAAGGACATATCCCTACAACCAAAAGGGAAATATTTAAAGCACCATTGTGTGATTGTTATTTAATGATTGAAGAGCTGTGACAAACCTATGAGCTGCAACAGGGTGTGTGTGTGTGTGTGTGTGTGTGTGTGTGTGTGTGTGTGTGTGTGTGTGTCCAGAAGTCTATGAAGAGGAGCAGATGAACTCCTAGATAGGGTGGATCAATGTGTTTAGGAAAAGCCCAGAGGGACAAAGACAGAAGGGAGAGAGTAAAGAAGATTGAGAGAAAGAAAGCGAGAGTGCAGAGGATCCACTGAGTGTGTTTTTGTGGCTGAAGAATCGTCCCCAATGGCTTTGAAAAGAGGGATAATCCTGTCAAGTAAGCGGACCTTTGGATATTCATGACTGGCCGAGCGGCTCTGCGTAATGAAAGAGGACACAGCCAGGATGGGATTAAACATCAAAGTGAATCCAAGGAGCACAGGGCCGGGACATGAATCAACCAATGCAGAGACATAGAGGTCTCAGAGGGGTGTGCTGGGGGCCAGTGGGGGCCAGTCGGCTGGTAGGTGGACAGTGAATTCAGGACTGAAGGCCTCCTAAATGCCTTTCAGGGGAGTGACATGGGGCGTGCCCCCCCCCCCGTCCCCATCTTAGACACATATACATCCATACATAAGCATGCATTCATGCACACCAAGCCAGTGAGATGAGTCCTCATCATCACCCCTCAGTCCATTGAGATGTTGAGGGGGAAAGTTCTGGTGGCCAAGATGTCATTTGTGATCCACTCTCTCAAATCTCTCATTCACAGACATGCTGGCATTATTAAGGCCATGATATACTTTGCTGCAGACACAAATGTCACCAGGTTTGTACGGACAAAAGGAGACGTTTGTGGACAGACCAAGTACTGTATGGGCTTCGGGCTTCAGACTCGAACTAGCCAAGTTCTTCACACCCCAGCCCACACTTCATGACCGTCAATTGCAATTGGTCTAAAACATCACATGATTGGTTGTGTTGCCTTGTGGAAAAGTGTCTCCATTTTCTTTTCTGGTTCATTAAATTTGCCTCCATCTCCATCTGCAACATCTTATGATCAACTTGATCAATCATTTGGAGGCTCGGCTTGCTGAGCTTGTCAGAGGATTTCTGCACCGTTATGACCGATCAAACAGCTTCTAAATCCCCAGATTCCTTCAGCCACCTTTGTTGCTCTTTCACTGCAGCTATTTATTGTCGTTGTTGTTGTTGAATTTTTGTGAGACACGCCTGACGTCCCTCCCCGATTGTGGGCTAGGAAAAAACGCGTGCCGGGCACAAAGTGGGTGGTCAAATCACAGTTTCGGAAGCTGATCTAAGAGGGGGGGATCATAAACAGCAATGGCGGCGATAGAGTATGACAGCATTGGCTGTGTTCATGAAGTCACATGTGTGCTATTTCAGAATTCAAGGGCATAAATGCATTAAAGAAAAACAGTAAGGATAAAAATCTACAATATCAGACAGTACCAGATGCAGTCCCAGACACCAAGAGGCCACTTTCTCTCTCGCTCGCTCTCTCTCTCTCTCTCTCTCACACACACACACACACACACACACACACACACACGCACACAAATCTCATATTTCAATTCAGCCACAAAATGTAATTTTGGTTGTGGTCACTTCACGTTCTAAGCCCCTCTGCATTAGTGTGAATGTGTGTGTGTGTGTGAGAGAGAGTGTGTGCGAGAGAGAGAGAGAGAGAGAGAGAGAGAAAGAGCAAGAGAGAATGTGTGTGTGTGTGTGTGTGTTATGTGACTATCAGATACCATGTGGATGCCGTCCCATATGGTTTGTTGACTGTGTCATGCTCACGTATGACACCTCACAGTGGCCCTGCCAGCTCTGACTGCTGGTGGCAGCTGGGACTTTTGGACAAAGAGACACAACATGACAGGATGCAGGCAAGCCAAAGAAAAACACACATCGTATGACATTGACATTTACTGAAATATTAAATCCTGCTGTTCTCATCAGGGCAATGTCTGGACAAAGGAGAACATTTCTTGGAGGCAGAAAGAAATTGGTTGAGTTAAACCTTGCAGAGCCAAAGAACCACAGTTAGCTAACTGGCAAACTTTGATTGGCAATGAATGAACTCTGGTCAAAATATAAATACAAATATAAATGGCAAATGACTTTTTTCCAGCATTCATTCATGACCATGCCATTCATGATCTTGGAAGGTCAGCAGCTAGCTAACTAGCTTACCTCGATAGCTATGGGCTAGTATGGCTAGTTTGAACTTGGAAAGTCAGCTATTTTTTCAGTTAGTAGCAAGTGCGCTAATCGTCATAATATTAGCTCCTCTCTTACCCCGTGGCTTTTTCACTGGGCTTCAGTCTAATGTTACTTAGCCAGAAAAACTGAGGTTTAACTCAACAGGATCATTTCTGCCCTCAGAGAAATGACTGTAGAGCTGAAACTCCTATTGGGTTTATTTCTGAAAACCTTTCTTTATGAGCCATAGAAAACAGTTACCGACAACTGCTATCATGTTGCCTTGCAGCATATGTCTGGTGTCTGGATTGCTTGCCCTAGGTCCCTTAATTCATAAATCAAATTAGCATCAGACTCAAAATGGCTGTTGTCAGATTCCTAACTAAGGCTGGACAGAAACACCAAATGAATACCTAGGACAAATGTTGCTGCTCATTCACAACCATTTCCATTTTTTATAGCCACCCAAAACATTTATACCCCCCCAAAAAAAAATAATGTGTCAATTACAACCCACTGTCACACTCTATTACACAGAGGACAGTGATGTGGGTTAGGGCTGTAATGGCTTCTAACAGTCCTCTGTGGGGGGCCGGTCAGGAGTTTGGACAAAGCATCTGTGAGAAACCTGCTGCAGGTTGATAGGAGTGAGAGGGAGAATAGAAAGGGAGAGTGGTGGCTATTGCAGCCTGCAGCCTGTTCTCTCAGGTCTTAGTGGGGATTATGTGTGGAGAGAGCCTGTGAGGAGTAGCACACAGTGGGAGGTCAATGAGCTGTGGAGGAGGAGGGAGGGAGGGAGGGAGCCGCAAGAGGAGAGAGATAGCCCGGGCCATCTCTCAAGGGGGTTGGGGGGTGGCTGACAGATGTGCCAGCCTGGTCGCACCAAATTTCGTGAAATGAGCATGATGTCTTAAAATGCAAATAGGTGCTCCTGCAGGAAAAGTGAGAAAAATGTTTCCCCGCCACAAAAGGATTACACGGAGGAGACACGACTAGAAATAGAAATAGAAATAGACTAGAAGTGTGTGGCGGTTGGGGGGGGGCAGCGTGGATGGGCAGATACATTTACCTTCGAGTCTGACACGGGTGAAGTTTTCTTAATTAACCATAACGAATTGTTTTAGTTGTTTTAGTTGTTAACCATCTTTTTTTTCTTGCCTAAACTTAACCGTTAGCTAACCTTTTGTGAAAACGGTACTCGGTAATATTTTTTTTGGAACATAATCTTCACACATAATCTGTGTATCAGTGTTTGTTCTCATTTTAGAAAACAATTTGAGCGTTTTGAGTGTTTTCCTGAAAGAATCATCATACATCCATTGCATCCACCTGCATCATTACCTTTATAATAATATAAATATGATGGGTTATGTAGTAACAACTGTAACTTAATCCATATATTTCATGCCCTAGTCTACTGAACATGTGTTGCCAGAGCCATATGTTTGTAGAGCCCCACATTTATTTATATTCTATTTTATTGCTTTATCGTTTATTATTTTTACCATATTTATTATTTATTTCATATTCTAGTTGTGTGCTTATATTCTATTTATTCTTTTCGCTTCTGAATCAGATTTTTTGTGCTACTGTAGCCTAATTTATAGCCTAATCAATAAAGTTTCTATAAACAAACATACAACTTGGAATAAATATACTAACGCACAAAAACTCATGCAATGAGACGTTTACTCACACACACACACACACACACACACACAGATACACACACACACACACACACATACACATGCACACCCACACACACACACACACACACACACAGACTGGATGACAGGGAGACAGAGTGCTTCTGCTGACAGAAGATGAATGTGAGGGTGATGATGTGTCTCCTCTTCCATTCTAGCGGCCATGCTGTCGGGGCTTTGCTCGCCCTCGTTTTGTCATTTATCTTCACTTGTTGGAGACATCCAGACAACTGCCTCGACAACAGTCAGGTTCAAGGCATGTCTCCTGTGACTCGTGAGGACCAGTTATAGTAGGTACTACGTCAATCACTTTAAAATCAATAAATCATTACTCCATTAATATTGAAACATTAGAGTATTTACTGTACAACAAACAAGACCGTCACTGAGCAGTACTGGCAGCCTCTACCAGCCTCGACCAGCCTTTACCAGCCCCTACCAGCCTCTACCAGCCTCGACCAGCCCCTACCAGCCTCTACCAGACACTACCAACCTCTACCAGCCTCGACCAGCCCCTACCAGCCCCTACCAGCCTCTACCAGACACTACCAACCTCTACCAGCCTCGACCAGCCCCTACCAGCCTCTACCAGCCTCTACTAGCCTCAACCAGCCTCTACCAGCCTCTACTAGCCTCTACCAGCCTCTACCAGCCTCGACCAGCCTCTACCAGCCTCGACCAGCCCCTACCAGCCTCTACCAGACACTACCAGCCTCGACCAGCCCCTACCAGCCTCTACCAGCCTCTACTAGCCTCTACCAACCTCTACCAGCCTCTACCAACCTCTACCAGCCTCTACTAGCCTCTACCAGCCTCGACCAGCCTCTACCAGCCTGTACTAGCCTCTACCAGCCTGTACTAGCCTCTACCAGCCCCTACCAGCCTCTACCAGCCTCTACCAGCCCCTACCAGCCTCTACCAGCCTCTACCAGCTTCACTGCATTTGCTGGATTGCTTTACAGCACAAAACAGAAAGAGGACATTGTTCTTCCAGTGCAAATGGAGCTAAATCTTCTGGCAATGGCAGATGGTGGAAGGAGTGAAAGGCCGATGGGAAAATCACTTTAAACATGTTTACCAGTCTTCAGTAAAGCCAAAGACGGGGAGGGGGAGGGGAGACAGGAAGCACTAACAATACCACTAGCGTGAGATAGAGGCTACCAACCGGCTTTACCATGGTGTCATTAGTTTATAGTAGTTATATGAAGGTATCACAATGATAAATTGATGTTTAAAAATGTCACATATATCGCCGTAAACATGTGAAACCCTTTCAACCCATTCATTTCTGATGACATAAGTTGAGTCAAAAAGTTGAAGACTAATGCATGGCGCCCACAGTCAACTGGTGGGCGACGTGCATTTCCGATCTCTTTTGGTGGAGCGACATTCCAGGTCCATCCCCTTTTCCTTCCCATCCGGCTCCATTTTCAGAAGTCAAATATCTGGGGTGTGTATCCTCATCCATCATAGCGCTATCGGCCTTCACTTCAACAGTGACTTACGTCTCACCGCACCGCCCTCCTCTATACAGACAGGGGTAGCCTCTGAAAACCCACCCTTGGCCTTGTGCTGTGAATGTGAGCCAAAAGGAACATCACAGCCCACCCCCACAACATTTGCCCAATAGACTTTAATTGGGCTGACCCTGGCCCTTGGTTTGCTCGGTGAGAAGAAGCACTGTGTTTGACTTTGGACAAGGATTCCTCTGGATGTTTAGTGCCTGTGAATCCATCATTGTCACGGTTAAATAGGATTGGGACTAGGAGGGATAGGAGGGAGAGCCTATCCATGCTTTAACTAATATACTCCCATCAGCAGCCGCCCCGCACATCCCTGCCAGTGTTGTTTCAGAGAGGAACATCTGCTATAACAATAGAGCATCACCAAGTTACATTTGAGTTTGGATTAGAAAGCTTTAGCATGGCAAACAAACAGGTCAATGTAAACCTTTAGAGAAATCTCAACAGTATTTAGAAATGTCACATTACTATAAATGGCTATAATATACATACAATTACAATTGACAACACAACCAGGTCCTATATACAGGAATATGACTTTGTCAGATTCAGAAAAAAAAAAGAAAATCAAAGTGACAGCCATGTCAGTGGAGCACTTAGCAAAAGAAAATATGAATGTGGCAAAAGCCCATCTGTATTTAAACAGCCGTGACAAGCTGAGCGTGTGCAGCTATTGAGAGTAAAGCATTTTGGGTCTCTTTCACAATGGACCCCGGGGTAACCCTTGTCTACCTCCCACCTTTATCACCCCTACCACCCTGTGATCAGCCACCAAATGCCCACTATCCCAGGCGAACTCTCACAAAGCATGCTGGGAGGGACAAAAGCAGGCCTTCAGCCGATTGGTTCCACCTTATTAACAGCTTGTAATCTTCTCATATCCTTGGCTAGGCCCCATAGACCAGGAGTCAGGGGAACAGACAAGTGTGTCCTCTGGCCCTGCTTTGATGCAGTCCAGCCATTTTCCTCTGAAAAGACCCGGCTTGTTGTATTTCCATTGTTGCTGCTGCACCTGTTTGCCCACGGGGACACATGGAGAAATTCAGTCATTGGCATCTGTTAATTTCTCATTACATTTTCTTTGCACATTGTAAAGAGACGACAGTTTAAGATGTGTTGTTTTGTGTGGGGCTGTATTGCCGCGAAGGTATTTGTTTAAGGACTATTGTCTCCGATGATACGGCAAGTAGGACACATGCAGTTAGGATGATGGGTCTGACCCTCCGTGTTAAAACAGATGGAGAAGTCTGTCTAGCATCAAGGGAGGAAGCAGCCAGAATGTTTTTATAGCATTGTTTCATTCAGGGCAATTTGAGCTACAAGCAAATCTGTTGAGGACAAACAGATGAGGACGCAGAAAATGAGAGTTTAATTACGTCAATTTGGAATGACTCCTTCAAAAGCTAGCAGTGTGGCGAGGTCCTCACGCCGAGGCAACAAACACACTCACACACCATCAAGTGAGGCAGAAAAGAGCTCAATCAGACACCTGATTACTTTTAATTGACTCCATTAAGTCAATACTGTGTCCGCGCCACCAGCCAGCCCATGGCTAGAGTTAATCTGTTGCTGTGAAAGTCTCTCCTTGTATTGGGGATAATCTGCAGGGTGCGTGTACAATTATGCCAATTTGTGTTCAATTAATGACCCAATAGAGGTTATTTTGTGTGTCCAAAGGCAGGGTGGAAGAAAGAAAGTGTGGATTTGTGGAACAACGGAGAGATCTCATATGTATACCTTTTATTTCTCCTAGATATAAATTAGCTCTTTTTAACACTAAAATGAGACTAAAGGCGTTTTCTCCTGTTTCTCAAATTCAACAACCAGAAACAACCACATATAAGCTCATGTTGATCTCACTGATCAAAACAAGAGATCTCCAAATTATCTTAAATAAGTGTCACTTAACTCTGTCTCCATGCATGAGACCATGACACTGTTTTATTTATTGTATCCCCTCTGTTGTCTCCTCTTTGCTCTAGGGGGGTTTTAGGAGAAACATTTCAGATGTAGGTGATCACAAAATGATACAAAATTGAGACCTTCCCTATTTCTTAAGAGATGGAGAAAAGACTACTCTGAGCAAAAGGTATTTCCTCTGGGGCGCTCCAAGGAAAAGTCCTGTGATTTAGGAGGTTTGTTTCAGGTGTGTGGTTTCAATAATCATAGACAATAAAAAAAAGGCAATTGAAAAAAAGGAAGAAATCCATAATAAGCCAACTGATGCAGAATCTTAAGAAAGTGCATGACCAAAATCTTTTCTGCTACACATTTTGTTACTTTTACACCATACAGAAATCATTTTCAGTCCTTTTTTGTGTCAGTTGGCATCTTTTCTTCCTTTTTTTTTTTATCAGTGTGCAAGTTCTTGTTGAATTCTTGTTATATGTGGTTTTCACAAGCTGTAAGCACTTTAATTCAGTAAAAAGAGGCAGAAAAAAATCACAACCATTTTTTTCAATAGCATATCAAGTTGCGTTATCAGTTTGGGTGTATTTTTCATCCTGTACGGGTGGCTTGACCCAGGACCATTTGGCTGAGGCGTCTTCCTGTCTATCACCCCCAGGAAATGGCTCTACACAGACGAGGCATTTAGCTCCCAGGTGCAGGCCCACCATAGGACGGCTTTGCCCAGATGGATAGCACTCCACCCCCCATAAAGAAACTAGTCTTCCTCCTAGCCTGGAGCCACCGGTGCTCCTGCCCTGGTCCAGCCTCATCAAAAGGACCCTGGAAGCTGGGAGGCGGATGTGCTGGCCTTTAGCTCCAAATCAAGCTCACTTTTCTTCCCTTGTAAGAGGTGGAGGGGAGAAAAGAGGGGGAGGTGTATTTTTCTGGTGGACACCAGCTTCTTTCTTTCTCCCCTTTTCTGTCTTCTGTATGTGTGGCTCCTTGCAGGTGTCCCTTCTTTACACCCTGGTTTCTTTCTCTTGACACACAAACTGGATCCTGAAATACAGTCTCCAAAAACATCATGGCTCATTACTGTTTATTATGTCTCATTGTGAGACAGAGGCTAGAAATCAAAATGAATTACACGCACGCAGGCAGGCAATCACAAACACACACACACACAACACACACATATGCACACATTCATCCTGGCTGCCTGCACTCTGTTCTCCTGCAGGTGCTAGGGCCATCCGCCTGGCCCTTTTCATGGCGCCCCCCCTTTTCCTGTCCGTCTGCAGCCGTCCATTCAGCTTCAATCACAGCACCAGCCGGACGCCACCGGCCCACTGGCAGGGAAGGGAAGCGCGTCCACACACATCTTTCACTCGACGAAAGACAAGAGAAAAGGGGTTGGGAGAAAAGAAAGGGTCTTCCTCCTCTGCATCTCCGTCTGCTTTCATCATAAACAACTTGCTTTCTGTTTGTGTCTGTGCTGTCCTTCCCCTCTTCCCCCTGCCTTCCTTTTCTCCCAGTCAGATGGGGGTTATGAGGAGGGGGAGGGGAGCGGGGGTACAAGTGAGAGCAAAAAAAAAAGGGGATGGTGAGGCTCACTTGTGTGTTGGTGTGATGGTGAGGCCTTTTTGTGCTTCATGAATGGCACATTTGAGGTTTCCAGCCTTACTCGGCGCTGCACGCCAGCTTCACCTGTGGTAGGAGTCAATTGGCCTGTTGTCTGCCAGCCTGGAGCGGTGCCCAGCTCTCCGGGGGCCAGTTTGGTTAGCGTAGCCACTCAGAATTGAGCAACAATAACCTCCACCCCAATAAAACCAATTAACTCCCCATACACAGTCATGTATCCATTCATTGGCAGCCAACTAGATTTCTTCAATGACACTGCATTAATACCCACGCTAATACTGCCAATGCATCATGAATGACTTAGTTTTGCTGAATGGTAAGTGATGGCTTCCAAGTTGTCAAATGACTGTAGTGGCACATTCCTCTAACCTTGCTAGAATAGTGTGTATTGTTTTATACGTGTTTCCTTTTTCATTTAAATTGAATTTACTGTACACAAGCACACGTTATAAAGAAATGCTCAAATGCTATCAAGTTCTAAAAAGTCAACTTCTGCAAGAGGAGGCCACTGTAAAGGTCTGTCATCTTGTCATGCCAGCCACAGACAATGTCCTTGTTTACCCTTATTGTAGTCAGAGTGACTCACAGCTATCCCGTGGCATTGCCTGTTATGTAATGGCCCATCCACGTTTAATGGGCTGTCACTCCTGATTTGAGTTTACCTCATTTTTCATAAGCCCAATACACTCTGGTGCAGAAAAAGCCCAATGCATCACAAGATTCAAATTGTATTCTGTTGGTTTTGTCAGATATTTGCAAATCATTTGGTTGAGAATAAGAACAATTCATCTCTGCAGGTTGAATCATAATGAAGGCATCCTCGTGTTTGTCAAAAGTGTGATTGTAGAGAGCGTAGTGTCTCTTAGGGAGGAGTTAAGCTGAGGTGGGGGTATCTGAAGGGGGCATTTAGCTCACTTTTCCTCTGTGTGAGCTGTCATTCTTACCAGACGGAGCTGTGGAAATGAGATAAAACTGAGCTGGCACTTCAGGAAGCACACACACTTTGCAGCCAGCCACCAAAAGAAGACCTCTGAAACCAATATTGAAAACCTTTGGTGACTGGTCATTGTGTTGGATGGCAGCTATCTTCTACAAGCAAGCAGGAGAGGTGAAGAGTGACTGCAACACCTGTTGTGGTAACAGGACGGCATGAGGAAATGAAGATTTGACTCTTGTTCTTTTTCAAATGAGTCTCCTATTTGTTTGGTTTGTACGGAAGAGTTTGTTTTTTCTAGTTCATCTTACCTTGTGCTGAAGACGTTTGGTAAGACCTTGGTGAACTGCACCTCCACCCTGAAGACCAGACCACTGACGAGACTATGAACGTTCTGTCCAACCCCATGGTCAGGGCCCAGGAGCAGTCTCTACCGCTCTGTGGCCCTGGATCTATCCAGGACTTACCCCGCTGTCCCCCAGGGTTCAATCCTGGCCCCTGCCTCAACCCTGGCTCCATGCTGGGCCTCCAGGGCACCCAAAGATCAACCAAGCCTCAGAGGGAGTTGAGCCCCGAGGAGCAGCAGGAGCTAAGGAGGAAGATCAACAGCCGGGAGAGGAGGAGGATGCAGGACCTGAACGTAGCTATGGACGCCCTGAGGGAGGTCATGGTGCCTTACGCCTCCTCGCCTTCTTCTGCATCCTCCTCTCACTCCCACCAGCCCGGGGCTCCTCCGGGTCGCAGACTCTCTAAGATCTCCACCCTGGTCCTGGCCAGGAACTACATTCTCCTCCTGGGCTCCTCTCTGCAGGAGATGCGGCGGCTGCTCGGGGAGGTGAGTGTCGGGGTGGGAGTGAACACAGGGCCAGTTCCCAGGCTGTTACTGGCAGGAGGGTGGCCCCTTATCTCCGGCCCGGGTCAGTTACTCCTCTCCCCGGAATCCCTCCTCGCCTCAGCAGCCTCCTCCTCTTCCTCCGCCTCGCCTTCCACCGCTAAATGTCCCCTGCTTTCCCCCGGCCCCATGGAGGCCCCGTTGGCCCCGGTGCAGTGGAGCTCTGCGGCAGCCTCCGGAGGGCCTCTCTGCCCCTGTGGAGTGTGCAGACTACCCAGATTTAGCCATTCGAGTCCAGCTCCCAGGTTCCCCAAGTGACAGCTTGAATACTGAGCTGGTTCTGGACAAAGTGGACTGCTGCAGGAAAGGACTTGATGACAGCTGCATGTATGCAACACTTTGTATGAATTGTTATTTTTCTAACATTTTTAACTTGTTTATCATAATTTACTGTAATCACTCACAATTATTATTTGTTTGATCTTTTTAAACGTTATGGATCTGCTCTCTGTTTGGTATTTCTTTTTGAAGTGTAACAACACACAAGTAAATCTACTTATTCTCTATTTGTTTCAGAAATAAATTGTATTTTATCACTTCCTTCCCTCCCATGTCATGAGCTGAGAAACAGTTAACTACCTTGATAATTCTTTGCTCTACATCTGGAACTTTGTGTAAGTTAATATCTGTGCATGGTGCATTTAAATTTGTCCAAATGAGTGTGCAGGATTAAGTGCATGTTTGTATTTGTGTATGGGTGAGAGAGAGAGAGAGAGGGGGATGTAGAGAGACAGAGAGAGAAACTATATGTGAGTGTGTTTGAGAGAGGGAAATTATGTGTGTGAAAAAGAGATAAACTGTGTATGTGTCTGCGTGTGTGCATGCATGTGTGCGGAACATGTCTGTGTGCATTCTTGTGCATGCATGTGTGTGTGCAACGTGTGTGTGCAACATGTGTGTGAGATGCTCCCATGTGTGTTCCCTCCTCTCTCCCCACGCCTTGGCTTTGTGCTGTCCTCTCTCATTAGAGATTATAATAATTGCTGATATACTTCAGAAGCTGAGGAGGGCCACGTTGAGAAGCTTCTTACACCCTCCCAAATAGTGAAACAGTCCTATTCTATCTACGAGCTTCGGCCTCATCTCATCCCCTATTCATCACTCCAACAAGCAAAAGATCAAAACCCACCCGTGTAATTACTGCTCTGCATAAAGGAGGCCTTTTGATTACGCCCCCCCCCCCTCCCTCTCTCCTTCTCCGTCTTTAATCAAATTCTTGATGTTTCTCTGTTAAAGGGCTGGGACGGGTGGTTCGGTGCTACTCATTACACTCACTTCACAATATGTTCAAACGCCCAGAAAATGTGTCTCCCTGAATAGTTTTCACTCCGCCAAATTCGCCACCCCTCTGGAAGAAAGCAGGCAGCTTCATTTGAGTGAGAATAAGAGGTTTCAGTAGGGCGGGGGGTGGGGGGGCATCCTCAACCACAACACAGGCTCTGCTGACAACCTGGCCCTTAGCAAATCCTGCATGAATAATAATAATGAAAATAATCATAATCATAATGCTGATAAAATACTCAAAATAATTGCCACCCCGGAATAAGAGGCTTACGCAGGGTAGATGTGTGAATGGCGGTGGCTGAAAAGGAGGGAATCTGTTAGCCATCGGGGAGGACAAAGGGAGAGCTAGATGCCATTAAGTGAGATTAAGCCTAATAAGGCTTGATTTTCTTACAAGGAAAGAGGAGGAGGGAGAGGAGGGGGGAGAGTGAAGGAGAAGTATGGAGGGGAGGAGGGAGGGAGAGCTCGATTCACAGATCAAAGTAAGATGGCCAAACTTCATGGCTTTCATTTACATATAGCTGCTTTATGTCCGTCCGTCTCTGAGGGATTAGTTACCTTGCTATTTTCTTTTGGTCGCTCTCCATTCTGCTACCTATACCCGCCGTCCATTTTCCTCCTGCCCTTAGGATGGTTTGGCCCTTCTCCCTTTTACTCCACCTCCTTAATTTCTCCCCCCTCTCATTCTCTGGTCTCTCTCTTTCTCTAAGAGGCTCTCACTTTCTTGTGTTTGGTGGTGGCATTGTCGGAGCGATGCAGGGGTCTGGTCAGTCTTTGTGTTCGCACTTTAACTCATCTCCCTTTCATCCCCCGTTGTTCAATGGGGCCAGAGGAGCTCATAGACAATACACACACACACACGCAGACCCACACAGAAACACACACACACACACATTCACTGTACACAACAACCAAGACGGGGAAAATGTGTAGTTTAAAGGTTGGAGAAGCAGAAGGTTGCAGGTTCAAATCCCTGGACTGGCTGGGAAAGTTTTGCCAGTTGTCTTCCCCTTCTTACTCCTTAATTTCTCTCTCTTTTATCATTCAGTCTACAATCTCTCTCTCTCTTTTTCTCTTACTCAATCTTTCTAAATCTCCTTTTCTCCCCCAGTCTTACTCCCACATCTTTTCATCTTTTCTTCCTCCTTTTCTCTCTTTGCATAGATTTTGTGTGAGTTACAGCAACTGCTCTCGTGTCTCAGACATAGTCAGTTCTCTGTTGCTTTGGGTAGTCTTATATTTTCCTTGCTGTGGGATACCTCAAGGCTCCAGCCTGGGTCCTCTTTTGTTTTGGATCTTTAAGCTCCCAATTAGTCATAAAATTCATAGATACATTTCTTTTCATTGGGATACACTATTATACAATCCAGTGATCCTTGATGTTCTTAAAGACTGTCTAGCAGATATTAAATTAGACATTAAAGTTTCTTCATAACACGCCCCCCAGACACACACACACACACACTTAATTATTTATTTATTTCATTGTATTTATGTATATATTGTTTGATTGTTTGAGTTTCTTTATTTGATTGCTGTGCCTGTTTTTTAATGCACCAACATCACCGACATCAAATTCCTTGTATGTGCAAATGTACTTGGCCAATAAATTTGATTCTGATTCTGATTCTGATTCTAAAGATGATATTTTTGCAACGCAGCCACTATTATCCGAGAGCTGCCAGGAATTATTTTTTATTCTAGTTTGAATCATGAACTATGAAAAGATGTTAAGTCTTGTTTCTACTGGTTGAGAGATATCTCTAAAATATCTCTAAAAAAAACACAACTTTAGCTTAATGAGCCAGCAGCATCAGTTGGCCTTTTGGTTTCAATATGATATTAATACCTTAGTGGTCACTCAGGTATTAAGTGGACTTTCAAACCAATAGTGTTTTTATTGTGTATTGCCTTAAAGCATAATGTCAGCCATTTTTAACCTGGTCCCTATTTTCCCATCATTTTCAATCATTCTCATCGATTCTGACCAAAATCTCATCAATTGCTTCACCAGGGAGCTTACATCTTGCTGCCAGGTTGTGCAGCTCTCCAGTATAGTCCTACAGGTCCAAAGGACACTCCAAAAACCGACCCCAAAAGTACCCAAGCTTTTCTTTTTTAACATATTGATGCTCACTCTGTAAAAAGATGTAAATGAGAAAAAATGGTTGCTGCAGCCTGTCTCGGAAAAAACAAGCTTTGGGTGCTTTTGGGGTCGGTTTTTGGAGTGTCCTTTGGTCTGTAGGACTGGAGAGCTGTGCACTCTGGCCAGCAAGATATAGTAGCACAATAGATTTTGATCAGAGTCGATCTGTATAATAGAAAATGACTCGACACTCGGGTCAAGGTTGAAAATGGCCTGAGTAATGCTTTAATGGGAAAACTAGTCCAAGCCTTCTCTTTACTATAAATAATGTTTTGTTACGATGTTTATTTTGTTCATTTTATTTTCAGAACTTTGTTACTTTATTAAGTGTAATACAAATATAGATATTATTTATCTCTCCTTATTTCTCCCGCCACTCCTAGCTTCATCCTCTCTGTCCGTCTTGTTCCCATGTGTAAATGCCAGGCAGGAAGTTAAATTACCCAGTCTGTTAAAGACTGATCGAGGGCCATCTATCCTTCCTCTGCTGTGAATGGAGGAATGTGAGAGCTCTGCTTTATCCTTTCAGCTCCACACACATACGACTCTCAGATTTATCTTCTCCCTCTTTGGATTTGTCTGTTGCCGCCGAGGGCTCCAGCATCCTCCCAGTGAGTTATTAAGGGTGTGTGAGCCTGTGCGATATATCACACTCTGAGCTAATATGGGAAACAGAATGTGGCGGTCGAGCTAGCGAAGCGTAGCGTGAGATGGATTTAACGTCACAAACACACAGGCATTGAACGCAGATCATCTACAGAGTGTAGTATACTCACATACAAACAAGTTCATGAGGCTTTGGTCTTGCCACATAAATCATACATATAGGTGCCCAGTGCCCTTAGCAACCACCCATTTCATAACCCACCACAACTCAAAAAAACATTGTACCCTGGTGTTTACAAAGATTGCAAATGTAAGATTTAAAAGTAAAACTAGTCTGTAGCTGTCAGACTCCTTGCAAAATAAGTTCATACAATTGATGTCAGAGTGAAAAAATGTCTTTAATCCTATAAATCACTCAGATCCGCTGCTGGTGCAACAGTGTTTCAACACAGGAAGTCACACTGGCTTCAAAAAATGGGGCTTTCAGACATGCAGCTCACAGATGACAGTACTTTTCACTGGTCGCTACAGTCGGTACACAGTTGAGCGCTGGCCAGGCCTACAGTCTGTTTATTTGATTCATATATTTTCATGTATCCATCTGGATTTCAGTGGGAGGTTGTGTGCCACCAAAATGTCCCATCATCCTTCCCCTGTCCCCTAACAGCCTGTCCCCATAGTGTACCCACACTGTCACTTCACACTGCACCATGAAGCCCTCTTATCCCGCACATTGTCTCCACTGTCCCCTCTTGTCCAGCCACTCATCTCAGAGGGTCTTGTTTGTCTCCAGCCTTTTGCCATAATGCTCCCCAGCACTTAACCAGTCAACGTGGGGAGTCCTCAGGCTTAGGAAGTCCTGAGCCATAAATTTCATCTCCTCAATGAGCAGAGCAGAGGGGCTGGTCAGGACCCCCATTTACTTTCTAACCCCGCTTTTATTCATCCCCTCCTCCCCTAAATAACATTAGGCCCTCCTGTACTATCCCACCCTGAAATTCCCGACCCCCTCTGTCCCCCCATTCTTTCCGAGTCTGAGCCGATACAACAGTGTTACTGCTGATCCCGGCGGCCCGCTCATTAAGCATCGTGTTCTCTCCCACCCATTCAACGCCGGGGTCTTCGTTACAACTTTACAGGCCGCCGTCGACCGCCTCCTCATTAACCCAATCGGCTGCCCTATAAGAGCGGGGCTGAGATGGGACGTGGTCACAGGAGACTTCACACATATGGAAACAGGGTTATCGGTGTGAAAATCTCTTTAAAGCTCTGCAGAGGAATGGGCTCGGGGTGATTTAGGGTTTAAGGTCAGGGGTTTTTGGCAGTTTAAGCATTTGATTTTACTGCAGTGATATTGCAGATGGACACTATTGTAGACTAGACACAGTGAAATAATCGAAAGTGCTTCAACATGTATGTAATTGCTTGATGGGCTTTAAAACAGTATGAAGCCTTTAACTTTAACTCTACCATGGACAAGGGTGTAGACTATGAGGGAGACACTATGGATCAAACCCTGAGCAGCAAATCACACTGACATGCTTCTGTATAGAGGAAAATGTGCTTTTATAAAAAAAATGGTGCCTCTAAAAATGCCTGAGTGAATAAAATGTATTTAGAGGCTGCTAATATTGAGGGGACATGTCTTCCTGTCTCCCCCCCAAATCTGCCCCCTATGATCGTAGATGGTGTGAATGTGTTGACAGCTGTCATCACACTGCAGCTCCAAGTCACCACCAACATAACAGAAATTGCCCGCTCATGCTCTTTATAGTGCGATACATACTGACAACAAGCCCCGGGTGCCAAGTGTGTTCGCCAGTCCTCTCTACTCTACAGATATGTGTCATGTTTGAAGAGGAAATCAAACAAACACACAGTCCTGGGTCCTCCAGTGTGTGTGTGTGTGTGTGTGTGTGTCACAGTGGTAATGAACCCCTGGCCCTCAGTTTGCCCTCTGAACCCTCGGTGGCCCTGGAGCCAGGAATTCCAGTTAACACATCACAGATACGTTTTTTTTTCTTCTTCTTCTTATTTGTGTCTTTCTGTCGGCCCTCTGGTGTTCCTCGCCCCCCAACCAAATGCCGGCCGGGTGTCGACAGGGCCTGACAGCCACCAGCCCTTTCCCTCCTCTGTTTCCCTGTCTTCTTTCTTCCCTTCCTTTCTCTCTGTCCTCTGTTTGGGCTCCTCTTTCTTCCCACCTTTTTTGCTTAATTGAGTTGTTTGGCAGGCGGGCTTGTCAGACAGCGGCGTCTACGTGGGGAGTCCGCGGGGCGGGGGGGGGCGCCCGGCATTGTGCTCCCTTAGACGGGTTAGTTTTTCACCATTTGTGCCGCTTGAGTGCACGCGGCCCGGAGGAGGGGCTAGCGAGTTGGTATTAAATAAAAAAATAAAAAACCTACATGGACCAGTAAACCTCAGGTGACGCGGTAAAGGAAGGTCTTTGGTTATTAGTCTAATATATAAAATGTAAAGAAAAATCTCTACTTCAGTCTTTTCAGTTTGATGGAAGTTATTTGAGTCAAAATATCAAATGTTCAGGAAAACCTTAGTGTTGTTACAAATGTTGTAATAGCACATAAACCTATTTTCCTCTGCAGATCTAAGTTACCTTTTGGTCCCTAATAAAATATATAACATGAATGCAATTTGTAATCATAAATTACAAATTATATGTAAAAGTGTATATAATATATATTAAGAAATGCATTGCACATTTCACACAGTGTCGTGGTGACTATGCTGTAAAATCCCTGTAAGGAGATATTTGAAATAGTTGAAGTTGTGTCCTTTACTTTGCACTGAGGTTTGGACCAGTGTTGAGTTAAGAGAGGCGAGGGCCCTCAGCTCCAAGTGCTCAGCAAATCCCATAAATATCTCTTCCATACGGCAGTGGAGGGTCCTCTCAAGAAGCAGGCAAACACTGCCTGTGTGTGGAGCCATCAATCAACAGAGAAGAGTGAAAAAGAGAGAGAGGACGAGTCTCATTTCATTTTGATGTTAAATCAATAATCCTTGACATTTTCATATAAATGAATGTCTGTTTTGCTACTCGCTGACTAATATAACACATCTGTGGTTCAGCCTACAACCAGCTCATAAAAGCTTTTACATGTGCTGTTCTAAACACCCGGTGTAGGTTGGTCTTTCCTCTGGGGCACAGGAAGTGATGCGTTTTACATTTCCGGTTTGTGTGGAATAAATAGAAGAAGAACTGGGTAGTTAGCATGAGCAGCGATAGCCACCATGGCTGAACAGACATAAAACATGTTAAAGAGTGATATCTACAGAAACTTCATCAACAGAAAATCCCAGGAAAAATGCCACACTGGCTGCACAAGTGATCTCTGGGAAATGCAGTTCAGAAACACCTCAGGAATGAGAGAGACAAAATCAGAAAAAAACAAGCCCTTGTGAATTACCACTAAAGCTGTTATAGTAGAGAGACCATGACCTGCATGCTATTGGACACATGAACATCAAATATTGAACCAAACTCAGTTAATCTACCTACAGTATACAAACAAAGAACAGGCTGTCATGCCTGTTCTACTGCACATATTATTAGCCGCTCTGGATAAATAGTATTATCCAGATATATATATCCATATATAATAGTATTATCCAGTGATATTATCCAGTGTTATTACACTGTAATATCTGTTACAGTAACATCTGTAAGTAAATACTTGCAAATAATCCATACTCTCGGCTGCTCGCTTTGCTCTTCTGTTTTTGATTTTATTGTTTTATATTGTTAATATTATTGTTGTTTCTACTGTTTGACTTGTATATATGAGTGACACACTCTTCATGAACCTGTCCATCTGCTAGCATACACACTAACACAGACAGCCAAGGGCAAAGGGAGTGAGAGTCTGTGTGTGTGTGTGTGTGTGTGTGTGTCGTGTGTGTGGTGTGTGTGTCATGTGTGTGCGTGTGTGTGTGTGTGTGTGTTCGTGTGTGTGCGTGTGTGTGTTCATGTGTGTGCGTGTGTGTGTGTGTGTGTGTGTGTGTGATAAATTACCAATATGAGGTTTTTGAAGGGGTGGGTGTGTAGTTAGTTTACAGACTTGGTACAAGGTCTGGACCAGAGCCACCAGACTTCAGCTCCCCTCCCTCACTCCCTCAACCTGCCCCACCTTTTCTACTTTTAAAGTACACACACACACACACACTCATGCGTGCCCACACACACATACACACACACACCCTCTAGAGGGCCGGTCTGACAGCCGCCCCCCCAGCCGTCACACAGCCGTTCTGCTGACCAGCACAAACCCTGGACACCTCAGCCCAAGGACAGTGTGTGTGTGTGTGTGTGTGTGTGTGTGTGTGTGTGTGTGCGAGTGTGAAAAGCAGGAGTGCAGGGGCCACGGCTCAGTCCTCCTCTCCTCCAGCCTGCTGGAATGCCAAAACCAGCCGGCAGGGGTCAAAGCAGGAGTCAAAACACTTCAGAGAAACGAGGAGAGGCCAAGTAGCGCCTTGCATTTTTATCACACGGCTACACGACTGTAACATTGAACTATAAATCTAAATGCCTTTTACTGTGAAGCCAAGGAAGGGGATCTATCGTAGGTTAAAAGGTGGAGAGCGTGCGTTGGTTGTGTTGCTTTAGTTGACTAGTTGTTCAAAGTCAGAGTGATGAGGGATGTGGAGTGAAGAATACTAAACCTTAAAATACTGTTAGAACAGATATTGGTGATGTACGTTGAATTTATGGTGTCATTTTGTTGTTTGGTGGTGTATTGTCATGTTGAAATATTTCCAGCGCAGCTACAATAGAGTTTGATAGGAGAACATTTTTCAGCGATCTAAAACATCGATGGTCAACATCAGGTTTTGGTGTCAGTCCCTCAGAATCAAAGAGCAAGGGGCTTCTTCCTAGACTCACCGTTTTGCACCGAAGTTCAACAATCATACAGGGAGAAACCCATCGTAGAAGAAGGCAGAGGTATTCATGTCTCCACCAACAGTAGTCTCAATAGACCAGAATGCAATGCAGCCATATAGCTTGCATCCTTGCAGATCTGTTGTCGGTAGCCTGTGAGTACATGTTGTCCTCCTTCATGATGGATTCAAGGCACAGTGTCTGAACTGTGTGATGATCTGAACGGTGGAAGAGAACGGGTGAGGCAAGCAGGAGAACGTTGATGAGTAATGAAGGATCACATGGGTATCGGCACTGGGAGCTGTGGTGTGTGTGTGTGTGTGTGTGTGTGTGTGTGTGTGTGTGTGTGTTGGGCTGTGGACCCAGAGGGGTGCAGCACAGCGAGTCCTCTGCTGCAAAGGGCACGGTCCAGTCCTCCGGTGTGCAGGTGCACCGTGGCTGGACCTCTTCGTTTGCATACATTTGCATGCTGTCAGGCGGACCTGCTGCTGACAGCTTCCAGAGCCCGCCGCCTTCCTGGACCCCGGCCCACTCCCGTCGGCATGGTTACGCCGCACGGGCACGAGAGGATGAGAGGCTGTCTTTCAGCGGACGGGCATCACCTCCAAGTGTTACCACGCGAGCGCAGAAAAAGTGTGATTGGATGGATAGATAGATAGATAGATTTATTGATTTAACACAATGACACTTCACAGACATACCGGCCGTAGAGATGCACACAACGATGCTAACAAAGCTAGTCCAAGATGTTACTGAGGTTTGTTGAAGGCCGTGATGCTTCCCCCTGCTCTGTCTTGCTCTCTGTTCTCCAACTAAGTTAATAACAAACCCTGAAGGTGAGTGGACTGCCCACTATGCCTCTCTAAAAAAAAAAAGAGCCCCTATAGCTGTTTATCCCCCCTCCCTCTTCCTCCTGTCCACATCCACGCCGTCCGTGGCAGTTGTGCCGGGACCTTTCAGAGCAACTTGTTCGCCCTCAGATTTCTGGACATGAGGCGTCAAGAGACAACCGAAGCCTAGAAGTCGAAACCGACCCTCTCTACCGGTTTCTCCCTCCCTCTCATCCCTCCCCTTCTCCGTGGGTGTTTGTCGTCCCCCGCTGAGCCAAACAGACAGTGTGTTTACCGGTTTACTGTAGCTGGCCAGGGAGGCTTGTCGGTGTGCAGGCCAGCGCTTTGTCTCTCACACTGTGAAACACAACAGCAGTTAGACTTCTCCCTGACAGCATGCTAATCGTCTGATTTAACTCGCCCATGTTTAATCATGAGAGAGAGAGAGAGGGAGAGAGAGAGAGAGACAGAGAATATGATAATTGCTTCAAAGTTCTTTTGTGTTCGATCCCATCTGTACACTTTTAAACCCAAGGTGTCACTTTCAGCACGTCTGTTTCTTTTCAATGCAAACAAACATACGAGTATTGGATGGAATTGTTTTCGGCCGTCAGTTTTTCTCTGACTTCCTGGACTGACGTACACTTACGAACTTTCTCTGAGGATTATTTTAACTTAATGTTATCAAGGGAAGAGGATGAAATGTGATAAAGGTCATGAGCTGGGTTCCAACTGAGCACATGTTTGCACATCCATATATGTGCTGACATTTCACAGATTGTTTTCACACATTCTTTTATATTTTGAAACTTATTTCATACATTTTCATACTGACATTTTTTCATTTGTGATTTCTTGGTCCCAGTAAGTTCTACTGCTGTTATTTTGCACACCCTGTGATCCATAACTTTTCATACTTTTTGTTCATAACAGTGTACATACATTCACATTGCTTATGTTTATGTAAACTCAATACTGCTTGCTGCTGCAACAACCCCAATTTCTCCACAGGGGTCAACATTTTTATTATTTAATTTCATCTCATCTCATCTCATCTTAGTTTATCTTATCATACTTTAAACCACAAAGTGGTGACTAAATGGTGTTTGCCCTAGCCCACTGTGCTACAAATCAAATCAAATCAAATCACATTTTATTTGTACAGCCCTTCATCACTGTTACCGTCTCTAAGGGCTTCACAGTGCCCAAAGTGTGAAAACAATAAATGGTTAGTACACGACATCTCCCAGCCTTGGACCCTCACAGAGGACAAGGAAAAACTCCCACAAAACCTTTTAGGAAAAAATGGAAGAAACCTTGGGAGGGGCTACTCAGAGAGGGATCCCCCTACCAGGACGGTCGGGCGTGCAATAGATGCCGAGCAATACAAATACATGTAAAACTTCTACATGGAAGCTGTATTGTATGACATTTCAAGTTTGCGCCAATTTGAAAATGGATGTTCCTCCTGTAGGATTAATTCTGCGGGAGCCTCAAGTCGCTGGCCCTGGAGACGCTCTCTGCAGAGGTATTCCTGCAGGGTCTGGCCCCATACACCCAGCATGTCCAGCCCATACAGGCTCTCATTGAGCCTGGAAGACAAAGGTATCTGCTAAACAGTGTGGCAGTGTGTCTGCAGCCCTGTCCCATCCTGGGTTTTCTTTTCATCCCATCCCTGTTTGAATCGCAGACACACACACACACACACACACACCCTTACACGGGGTGACGTCAGCGTGCAGGAGGCAGGCCAGGGTGAACTAAGAGTCAGTGTGAGAGCCAGAGTGAGTTTGGTCTGCAGGACATGTGAGAGTGACAGATTTATAGATACTACAGTGTAATGGGCCGCCACAACAAACCGCTCTCTCTATGGCCCAGACAATGGAGGTACTGTTCAACCACGGACGTACAAGTGTCCAAGCCATCTGTCTGCATGCCCCCACAGTAAAAACATTGTCACACACACACACACACACTGTTGCCACCCATTCGACCTGACTCCCACCCCAAACCCACACACACTCTTACACAAACCCAAATACACTGCAAGTCATTTAATTTAGTTTTGGGTCTTAAAATTGTATTTTTATTAAAACAAGCAAATGATCATTTCCAATGCAAATCAACTTTCAAGATTTCCTTTTTAAACAAAATTATCAAAATTATCAAAATTACCAAACAACAAAATATCTAGTGGTCTAGTGGTTCAACTTATTTAAAGAGATTTGTCTCCTGTTTTTGCAACTGCATTGGCAGATTTTTTTCACTTCTTGTTAAGGAATCAATACTAGACTAAACGACTTGTTAAGATGGACATTTTTTGGTGTTGTCCTCATGCACAGTGAGACCCCCACGATAACAAGGAACCCCGGTGGTCAGGTGCAACTCCTCTCTGGGCAAAGAACACCTAAAAGCACTCTAATGCCTCCTGCACTCTCCTACTGACTCACACACACACACACACAACACACACACACACACAGCTTTACATCTTTAGAGACTGTGTAAGCCGTGGAGACAAATGATGTGTGTGTGATGGTGTATGTGCACGCGTGTGTGTGCAAGGACAATAAGATCTGGTCACCATACAGTCTTGCTGACAGTCGACTATTGAAGGGCTGCTGCAGCAGGAAGGAGAAGAGAGACGCCTCTGTGTGTGGAGAACAGACTTGGAGTGATAGAAGAAAGAAGGTCTTCAGCTTTCAGACACATCCTCCTGTCTGAGGCTGTGTGTGTGTGTGTGTGTGTTGTGTGTGTGTTCTGCTTCTTTCTGTGTATATGATTGACTCGTTACCAAGGGTGGAAGAAATTAATTACGTTTACTCTCATTACTGTTAATGAGTAGCTTTTATGTGTACTTGTACTTTTTTGAGTATTTTGACTGAAGTATTGTGTTTTGATTTTGTCTGCCCTCCATAAACATTGCATCAGCATTAGTGTGTAAACAATTCAGAAAACTGCAAACACACAAGTACAATAACAAAATACCTGAAATACGTTTCAGCATTTGGGTATATAAAATGTTGACACACAGTGGAAGGAAATAGAGAAAATAGAACTACTGTCTACTGTAAAAGACATCAGGCTGCATCCTGTCCTCTTGTTTCTGTCTGACCACAGGATTGGGTCCACTTGCATCCAATGTTCTCCCTGGGTAAGCAGCGGGGGAAGTATTCCTCCTCCTCCTCCTCCTCCTCCTCCTCCTCCTCCATGTTATTTAACAGTTTAGCAACTAGTTTTTATACCTGTGACTCCTCGATGTGGCCAATTGGTCATTTCGGTGTAGTATTTTTAAAAGCAGTGATTTCCATGTGAACACAAGAGATTTTCATTATGAAGATTGTGCCAAATGTATGTGTGTGTGTGTGTGTGTGTGTGTGCGTGTGTGTGTGTGTGTGTGTGTGTGTGTGTGCTGTCCTCATTCAGATCAACAGGCTGACATGCAGAGACAAAGACAACACTGCCTGGGATACCAAACACACACCTGCATGTGGTCACACAGAAGAGGCTTTTATGGCGCCATCTGAATGGTGTCACTTCTTTCTTTCTTTCTTTCTTTCTTTCTTGCTCTCTGTCTTGCCTGCTTCCTTAGAGCGTGTGCTGCAGGGTAAGCACTATAATCTGCGTACTGTCAGCATACTGTATACAGAGGCGTCCCTGTTTTCAGTATGAGAGACAGTTGTTGGTAGCGGTGCCTGTTGACAGTGAGTATTGGCACAATGAGGGAAGCAGAGCCACATTCACCGGGAACCAGATGGCCCATGCATGCTGTTGAGGCTGAAAACTTTCTATTCTTACACTCAGACGTGTTGAGGGGCGACAACTGTTGTGCTGTTTGTTCATGAATATGCTGCCCTGTTTTACACCAAGAATGCAGGAAACACAATTTAAAATGGAAAAATACACTGAAGCTGCACTAGGTAACCTCACACGGTGGTGGCTGCAAATGGCAGCGAGAGGAAACTGAAATCCTGTAAGGTGACGTTTTATACCAAAGGATATCATAGATCTAATGTGAGTGAGTGAGTTTGTATTTCACTCTTAAAGGGAAAATTCACCATAAAACAATTTAACACTTTTAAAAAAACAACTATTGATGACCTGTCTTGTGTTTCTGGGCCCAATTTGTTGTTTTGTGCAGTATTTTTCTGATTCCCACAGATGACGTGACATAGCATCAAGATATTTCCAGTGCAGCTACAATGGAGTTTGAAGTTTTTCATGCAGTGCAGTGACAATAGATGTTGCATTAATAGTTGACCAGCTAGCTAGAGTTTTATGTCTGTAATGAAATTAAATTGGGGATGTAGGAAATCCCTAACTGAAGTAGAAGTAGACGAGGCAGGTTCAGGGCAAGTGGGTACACCAAGTAAAGTAAATTACAACACTTCATCACAAAATAACTCTTTGAATGCATCTTAGTTGAATGAAGATATAGGAGGGCACCTTGTGTACCTGCTCACACCTGCGCTTATTTTCTCTTTTCTAAACGTTGCTTTTGCCTTCCTTTCCCTCCTCTTTTACTGTTTTACTTTACTTTCTCTGTCATTGTCCATCTTTGTTTTCTCGTGTCGCTTTGTCTCTCTGTCTTGCATCACTTCCCCCAGCACTCTCTCCTCTCATTGCTCTCAGCCTGCTGTCTTTCTCTCTCCAGGGTGCTGAAAACTGGAGCTACTCTGTGCTTACCACTGCTGAGATTGACTAGTTACTCCCAATAGCACTCCTTCTAGACTTTCGCCAGACAAAAGGCCCATGGAGTGGTAACAACAGTGGCACGTCGCACTGTGCTTCTCGAGCGCTCACAAAGTGTTGTTGGTCAAGGGGAAAGGCCACCGATTCATTCAGTCAGGCCCAGATTCACTCGAGGTTTTTTTGTGCAGGGAAGAAGAAATGAGAAAATGACCAAACCAGGAAGCCATGCTATTCACTGAACATGCACAATGAGTGGAAAGCTGCCTAATAGCGCTGGTCACAAAATGAAGCTTCTTCGCGCCTGTCATGGTCATGATTATGTCACTTATATGGAAATCTCTTTATTTTGCCCACATAATGTTTATTTGTAGGCGAGGCCATGCAACTCGAACCCAATTCTTTCATTTTTCTTTCATACTGTTTCCTTTTTTTTTTTTTTTACTTGTTTTGTCAATTTATCTTAAAATACAAATAAATATCCTTGATTAAAAAGATCAGAGCTCCAATTATAAAGGGGCTTTAGGGTGCAAGGGTGCCAGTCTTTAAGGCTTAATCATCCAGCTGAAGCACTTTGTACTTGTAATTGGTGATGAAGGGGCTATTTGCTTGCACAGGCTGCGTTCATACCTCAGGCAGTTACGCTCAATTCCGAATCGTGGCTCGTGTCCCATTGTTTTTTGATGACCGGTCATGTCTATATCTGATACCAGTGTGAACTGTAAGACACTTCAAAAAGACACGTTCACAGATTTACAATAACAAAAAACGTCACATCCGTCATTAAATGATACAGGCAAGAAAGAACTACAACAGTCGTGTCTAGCCCACGTGAGGTTCTACTGTCGGTGCAAAATAATGACAACCATCTCAAGTTCATGGCATGGATTTGAACGTTCAAATACAAGTCGCATGCCTGAGAATCAGATTTAGTATCACATATCGATGTGGATCAGATGTGAAGAAATGTGATTCCATGCTGCTTTTTGCTGATCGTCTCACCTAATCACTGACCCTAGACCAGCACTCCCAGTCTGACAGACAACACTATACTGGCCCGTGTCTGGATATTGTTTCCCAATTAACCAGAACGCCAGTCATTTATACAGAGATTGTTGCCAGTATCTGAAACAACAGCCACTGTATTTAGCAATTAGCTGCAGTGTGGCCCGATGGGAATGGGAGTGGCCTGGCAGGAGGAGAAAACATCAGGGATGGACCTGGAGACAGGGCAGAGTAGAGATGGTTAATTTCCCTCAGGAGGAGCCAGACACACACACACACACACACACACACACACGCAAGCACAACCACAAGAATACAAATGTACATGCATCTACTTACCTACAAACTTGTGCATTCAGACACACACACATACACACACACACAACATACAAACACATGAAGCCAATTGAACATGCACACACATTCATATATGAAACCAGGTTCACACACACACACACACACACACCTCCTTCCCTCTCCCATAGAACCCCATGGGAGCTGAGGGATGTAGCCAGCGGCTGCACACTAAATGCAGACTAGTGTGTTGTGTTCTTACTGTCTAATGTCTCTGTTACCTTGTCTAATGAGGAAGCGGCAGTCCCACCAAGAGTTAATTTACCGGAAGACAATCACACACTGACTCACACTGACATTTATATAATTAGGATCGGGCTGAGAAAAGTGTGTGTTTCTGTGTGTGTGTGTGTGTGTGTGTGATAACAGCGAAGGTTAAGTCAACATTCAAGTCAGTTCAACACTGATATAACAGCCCTGTAGCTAATAGAGATAATGGAAAGACATTATTCTAACTGTATACACAGACCTGCAGGCATTGAGCAATACTATATGTTTACATGGTCCGGTCCATTTAAACTCACACTAACATCCCTATTATTTGAGATGCTTGACATTTCCCGTTTTTTGAGTTGGCACGAGTAAATAGATTTCCTTGTTTATCCCATTTGCAGCTTGGTCTCCTGAAATTTCGTACACACACAATTTTGTGAAATGAGCATGATGTCTCAAAAGGCAAGTATGTGCAGGAAAAGTGAGAGAAATTCATTCACAAATGACGTGACATGACCAGAAACAGGCATTGACGCAGCGTGGAAAATAACAAGGGCATGTAGTTCGAGGTGGTGGGTGAGCCTGAACACTCATGTTCAACTCCCACAACACAGGTTCAATTCCCCACTCATGTTTTCTACTGTGAGTGAGTTAAGTTACCCTAGCTTGAACCTTTTCACGCAACAAACTCCAATTTGTGGCAATACATCATCAGTGTCCAGAACATATACTCGTTATACTCATATACGTTTAAGAGATTGTGCTCATTTCACAAAATGTTATGAGTGTGTCGCCATTTGAAAACACTGAGTAAGGATGCTGCGATTCTGATAAAATATCGGGTATGTTATGGTCTGTCTATGTTCATTCATGTACACAGAAATAAGCGTGATCGGGATATAAAGATGCATTTAGACCACTGAAGACATTAGATACCAAATATGAGCCACTGTGAGAAAGAAATATGCTTTGAGTCGAGAAAAAACATCAAATCTATTTTAAAATCCTCAGAAGGGCCCATAGAATCCGTTACACAGTGATGTCAAAGGTCACGACACCCCACTGAGACCAGGACGTGAGAGCCTATGGGATCATATGTGATGTAATGCTGCTTGCATCACACTGCAGCTCCCCCAGCAGATGTGAGTCAGGCCTGTTTCCCCCGCCAGCAGCTCCCAGCTGCTATGAGGCAATGCTGTCCGCAAGGCACAATACGGCATGTCAGCCCAGCCACAATGGAGGACTTGTGCTTGCTGGATGCCATCATTGTCACAGCATTTGTGTGTGGTTTTTTTTGTGTCTGTGGGAGTTATTGTTGTTGTTATTGTTGTTGTTTAGCTGGCAGCCTCTCTGGGTTAGCCGGGTATTAACCCTTGCCTTGTTGGATGGGAAACAAAAGATGCTATGCGTTATGATGCACCGTTCATGACCATGCAACAATAAAACATAGACAGGAAGTAGGTCATGGGAAGAGGACGGGGTATGGATGTTGGTCGGTTCTGCAGTTAGACTTTAGATGCCAAAAGAGATGCCAAACCAGGTCAGTGGGGTAAGACACAGTGGGTTACTGCTGGGGAGTTAGAGCTGAGGCCCCTTACCTCTGGGTACCCATGATAAATGTTGACAGCCGTACATTCAAACTGTGCCAGTATCATAACTCGTGTTGCTAGAAATAGATTATGTAAGGTTTTGGCGATACTTTTACAGGGTGTGGAAAAAATAAAACAATTGCCAGCACCTTCAAAAGAAAGACTGAACAATAACTGAACAATATAGAAATATACCATTATTTTGGGGTCATTTGGGGTCAAAAACTGAGATATTTTAGAGCGCTAACAGAAAACCAAGCCACTTTCCTCTGATTCCTGTCTCTCAGGACCATGTTCAGCACCGTGGACGTTTTCCGATGCAGATGCTCAACCCAATTTCATCACAATGATAATAAAAGTTTCATTTCATGTTATTTTGGCCTCTAACGGCCACATCTGTATAGTTTTACTAATGGTGCAGCTGGACGTTTGCCAACAAAACTGGAAACTAAACATGAAGGATTGTAACATTTGATGAACTGAAATGTGGCCCCTGACTTCCAGCACCTGTCCTCTCTCGTCCTTTCACCCCCACACCTTTGCTGTTGCCACAAAGTGACTCATGCTCCCTCCCCCCTCCTCCCTCCTGAGTTACAGAGTTAAAGTCGTAACCCCTCCTCCCCTCGCTCACCCCCTCCCTCCTGCCGGGGCCCCTTGAGCTTTGCCCGTCCTCATTAGCGGGTATTTTCTCCATGTTTGTTAATTGTGTCCTGCTTTTCTCACCACCTGCCCCTCTCCTCCCTCTCCTCCCTCCCTCCCCCTCTCTTTTACTCCTCCTCCTCTCTCTCTCTCTCTCCTCCCCCCATTCACCACACTCGTCTGTGCTCTCTAACAGCCTCTAATTGTCATCATAAGGCTGCGTTCCTTGTCACAACTGGAGAACAGACTGCAGACCGACAGTGTACAGGCTGGCTCCTCTGGCCCCTGGAGGCCTCTGCACCGTTTCCTTGGGGCCCCGGGGACCTCAGCAGGGAAGAAACAGCCCTCTGCTAGTGTAACTAACGAAGACAGACTGGGGATTTCACCTGGTGGGAGGAGGATGAGAGAATGAGAGAAAGAAAGAGAGAGAGAGAGAGAGAGAGAGAGAGACAGTGTAGTCAACAAGGGCGGACTGGGATTTGACTCTAAATAAGAGGAAGGGACAGGCAGGTAGAGTGGCTCCCTAACGAGGCCAGGCTGTGTTTTTAGCAACACATATGATAAGCCAACGGTTTTGGGAGGCTAACAAGGTCGAGCTGAGAAACATCCTTCCTTGGGTCAGGCAGTAACGATGCAACTGTTATGGATGGAAACATGCTACATCTGTACTGTGTTACCTGGATGGTGACATACTACCCATTTCAACTGTAAAAGTGCAAACTATAGATATATGGTATATACAAAATATACCATATATAAGGTCTAATGGTGTTGCCATGGTGATGTTGGAATGTGTTAGTTGGTGAATGCGTACACAGTATAGGATCGGTGTATGTGTGTCTGTCTGCATGCATGTTTATGTATGTGTGCAGGCGAGCATGTGTCTCTCCGTACATACGTGCGTGTGCGTGCATCCGTGTGTTTGTTGTGCATGTGTGAATGTGTGTTTTACGGCATGTGTGCCCTCAGCATGGGGCCGTAGCGGGCCCCGTGCCGGCCAGCTGGAGGCTCAATCTGTCGTGGGGGTCCGCTGCTCAGTGGTGGGAGGCCGGCCCGGCCCCCACAACGACGCCCCGACCATTTGCCCCTGCTGCCCCTCTGGCCAGGACGTGCTGCTTGGCAGGCCCCGCCAGGGACTGACAGGTCCACGCAAACCCAGCCCACATCGGTGAGGGGAGGGTGGGGGAGAAAGGAGGGGAGGTTAGGGGTGGATGAGAGAGAGAGAAGGGGAGGGATGGAGGTTAGAGGAGGGGATGTGGAAGTGGTAACTTCAGGGCGGTGGGATGTGTGTGTGTGTGTCTGTGTGTGTGTGTGTGTGTGTGTGTGTGTGTGTGTGTGTGTGTGTATTGGGGGGGAGGCGGGGGTAACAGCAAGGCAGCAAAAACAGCAGCAGTGGAGCAAGGTTCAGGCACACTGCCAACTCTCCAGTGCAGAGGGAGGTAGGGTGGGAGAGGAGAGGAGGGAGGCAGGTAGGGAGAGAACCAGGGAGGTAGAGAAGGAAGGAAGGAAGGAAGGTAGGGGTAGGGAGAGGGAGGGAGGGAGGGAGGGAGGGAGGGAAAGAGAGAAGGTGGCAGTGTTTCCTAAATCAGTGGTTTTCAAACTTTTTCAGTAGGGCGCCCTACTAACATGTACTAAAATCATGTCCATGATGCCAAGAGACGTAAAAACCCTCTTTAATAGGTGAATCAATAAGGATCACAGCTTTCACCTGGATCTCCTGGTCAGCCTATAAGGAGACAGCAGGTCTCACTAATGCTTTGTCCACTCAGTGTATAGTTTATCAAACAATAGAGTTTTTTATTATCTCACGCCAGTCGAAGGTACAGCAATATGAAAATAAAGAGAATTTTACAATGTAGCTGTAGCAACACATCTAGAAGGAAAGAGGTCCTTGTATTCAGTGAACAGACTAGAAACCACCTATATGTGTGAGTTACTATAATCTTTACAGTTTATTCTTATGTACTATGCCCAAACTCGTCCAATACCTCCCAATTGGCATGAGACAAAATATGCTGCTGAAACCATCTGTCCCATATCCTGCAGTTATTGGGCTGGTTTTTACTGAAAAGTCCAGTTTGTGTCACCTGGCTCAAAACAATCACACATTAAAATGAAACAACAAAAACAATTGTTTTCCCTTTCATTCAAAATGAACTAGAAAGGGCATTTCTCTCAACTCGCCTGACACTGTGGTGCTAAAACCATCAGGCTGACCTGTGACAACATGTTTAATATGTTTTTAACCTTAGTTAAAATAGACAAACATACATAAAATGTCATTTTGGAGAGATCTCTGTGCACGTGCATGAAATGAAGGCCCTTGGTCTTTTGATTTGAGTCTTTGACAAGCCATTTCCTGTCCACAGTAAATGTATATAGACCTTCCTCACCTTATTTCTAACAGTATACGTGCATTTCAATATTTCAAGAACACCCATAACTTTATCAGCTCCTGAGCTTTTTGTATATCATATCATTTTCCTGGTTGTGTGTGTGTGTGTGTGTGTGCAAGCATGTGTGTTTGCCCCTGTTTGTGTGTGTTAACCAGACTGGTTGGCTGCTCTCTCTGACAGTTTGATACAGGGCACAGGGGTTACATCCGAGGGGTATATTTTTAGCGGTCACAAGCCTACAGAGGGGACGCTAGCTGGCACCATCTGGCCTGGAGATCCACCGTTTATCTGGCACAGTCTTGGCCACTGTCCATACCCCCCTGTTCCACACACACACACACACACACACACACACACACACACACACACATTCACACACACTTCCTGGGGGTCAAGCTACCCTGAGCGACAGGCTGAGAGCAGATGTCCCTCAAACCTCCCAGTCCAGTTAATTAAACAGCATCACAAACAGAAAGGAGACAACTCTACACACACACACACACACACACACACACACACACACACACGGACACACATGCACACATGCAACCATACACATACTGTACATAGCCACAGCCGCACAATTCAACGACTATTTGTCCTGACTGAACAGCAAAAGAAAGAAAGCAATGGCAATGGGAAGTTGGTGGACGTATGTGAATGTGTGCCAGCGTGTGTGTGTGTGTGTGTGTGTGTGTGTGTGTGTGTGTGTATGTGTGTGTGTGTGCACTGAACATCTCGTTACACAAGCGATCAAAAACAAGCTGCAATAAAACTTGGCACGTCTGACCTACCAGGTTACAATGACATTTATCTTGAGCTGGCCATCCATGTTATTTTGTCTGAACTTAAAGGTTCATTCATTCATTCATTAATACTGAGACATTAGTAAAATTACCGTAAACAATTGAGACCATCTCTGCGAACACTGGCAGCCTCTACCAGCCTCGACACTGCATTTTACATCGTGTGCCACTGGGTCGGTTTGGCGGGAAATCTGCTGGACTGCTTTACAACACAGAACAGGAAGAGGGCGCTGTTCTTCCAGCACAAACGGAGATGAAGTTTCTGGCAACAGCGGATGGTGGAAGGAGTGAGGCGACGGAAAAATCACTTTCAACATGTTTATCCTCTTCAGTAAAGCCAGGGAGGGGGGACAGGAAGCAACAGGGTTTTATGGGAAATGTAGTCTTAGTTTAGAGAAACACTAGCACTAACAATACCACTGTTGTGAGATAGAGGCTACCAATCGTCTCAATCATGGTCTCATTTGTTTGCATACCAAGGTATCACAATTAATTTGACAATGATACATTAATACACATTGACAGATACAAACGGAGTGTGTGTGAGAGAGAGAGAGAGAGAGAGAGAGAGAGAGAGAGAGAGAGAAAGGGAGACAGTCTTTAAGGAACCAGAGGGCCTTGAAAGCAACACTGGAGGCCCCTATTCTCCATCCAGCAGTCGTGGGGTCTGTCTCTCATTATCTAGTTAACACTGCACTGGGAGGACAAGAGGCCACCACTGCCGGAGAGTTGGCCTCTACAGCAGGGGGCTGGCTAGGGGGGGAGGGGGGGCACTGAGAGGGTTAATTTACAATGGCAAAGGAATCAGTCTGCAGCGCTGCTAAGGCTTGGTTCAGGCTTTCTGCACAGGAGCTCTGCATGAAAGCAGAAGTTGTTGTTGCTGTCAGCGTACCTTGACATTCACGCTTCTCATGATGACCACACACCTGAACACTTCAGCGCTTTAGTGGCACTGTAGGAAATTCAACTGTTTAAGTCCCCCAACAAGAATAAAAAACACCAGAATCATCCTACAGAGCCACCGGTGAGATATGTTGGTCTCCAGTGGAATAGACGTTGTTCTGTCATATAGATATACTGTACATGCATTTCAGTACAATTAGCAGCTAATTCAGTAGAGGTGCATTTGCAGGCAAGAAGAAAAAGGATCTACAAAAAAAAGATCTAAAAAAACAGTTGGCTCTCATAACGTGTAACTCTCATTACAGGCATGAACCACATTAGGAAAAGAGAGTGCAAGACCAAAAGAGTGTGAGAGTGTGTGTGTGTGTGTGTGTGTGTGTGTGTGTGTGTGTGTGGTGGGGTGGGGGGTGGTCGAGGTAACAGGCTCTGTAGCTGACTGTGGCATCATGTCAGGGCTGGTGAAGGGCCTCAGTTGTTCTCCCTCCTTTGTCTTTCCAGCAGACCGTGGGTGAAGTGAGGGATTGTGTGATCCAATGAAGCATGCTGTCATCAGAGAGACAGGACCCTGATGATGAAGCTGACGTCAGCCCATTGCCTCAGAGAGCTGCATGATGCACACTGGGTCACCAGGGACCAGGGAGAACCCCAAGGTTCACCAAAGAGTCTTTATCTTTGTTTATGTTTTAAGTCTTAAATGTGTTGTGTTTTAACTATTACATACGCTGAATACTCAACTTTGATTGGCCAATGAAGACATTCTGAAGTCTGTTATTTCTGATCAACACACTGCTGTTTCACATCTAACCTCATCACTCCACAGTCAAGACATCCAGTCCATATTGTTGATTTCTAATCAAATTAACTGGCGACACCTCATGTCAAAAAGACATTAATCCTTCATTACTGCAGACAAACACTTAGCTTGAGTTGAATTGAGAAACATGGAATATTTTTCCATCTTTTAATTTATTTGGAGAGCATGAAACTTTTCATTAAATCATTCAATTTAGTGATATTAATGATTCAACATTTGTTTTTGTTTTAGTCATAGATGACAAAACCTTTGATTGCTGGTTATAGCTGAACATATAGCTGAATGGCAATCTTAGTAGATTTGTTTTTATTTTGCTACCTATGCTACAGTTTTGCCATGGATGCTAGCTACAGATGTTTCTATGGTTACAGTTTTGCCATGGATGCTAGCTACAGATGTTTCTATGGTTACAATTTTGCCATGGATGCTAGCTACAGACGTTTCTATGGTTACAGTTTTGCCATGGATGCTAACTACAGACGTTTCTATGGTTATAGTTTTGCCATGGATGCTAGCTGGAGACGTTTCTATGGTTACAGTTTTGCCATGGATGCTAGCTACAGGTGTTTCCATGGTTACAGTTCTGCTGAATTGTAGTCATGGATACTAGCTACAGCATTTCTACAGTTATTATTTTTATTTTTTTTGGCAGAAGCTTGTAAATTACTTTATCTTGTAATAAAATCCTTGTAAATCAATATTTTGTATCAAATGATTAAAGACTTTAAGTAGCCGTGTAATAAATGGGAATGTACAGCGAGCATCCGCTTTGCATCAGGGTCTTGATTCATCCTGTCCAGGCTTATTTTGTGATAATGATCAACTTACTTAGACAGCTTTGTTGAAAACTGAATTCTGATTGGCTACGAACGCATTCTGAGATCTGTTATTTCTGAATTACAGACACTGTTTCACATCTAACCTTAGCACTCCGCAGTTCAAGAGGTCCGGTCGATTGAGTTCTCATCAAATTAACTGGCGACACCTTGTGGCAAAAATATGTTGCTCCTTTGTTACTGCAAGCAGTTACACGTTGGTTGGTTTGGGGGAAGCTTGGAAATGACTTTGCTTGTATTAAAATAATTCTAGATCAATATTTCAAAGGATTAATGCCTTTGGTGAGTCCCTGTGTAAGAAGCAGGACATGTACAGTAATATTGACAGCGGTTCAAATCTGGCTCATGGCCTTTGTCGCATGTCCCAGCAGAAATGTGTCAAATTGTGTGTTTTAGTTATAGTGCTAGTTGTAAAGGGGCCTTCGCTGTTGTTTTTCTCATCATTTGGAGAGAAATGTGTTGGATGTTTTAGATGAGAGGTGGCTTAGGTTCAATTCAACAGACAAATACAAATAATGTTTATGTCATCTGTGGGTCTTCATTCAAACTAATAATTACCACAATTGTCATAATTTGATTTATAATTGATAACTGATAAATAATAACTAATTGTCATAAATCTGATTGTCCTAGTTAGGCTTGTAAAACCCTTTGAATGTTTTTTTGTGATAAAGGGATATATAGATAAATTTGACTTGTTAGCTCACCTTACTAATTTATCTCTACTCAGTTTAGAGAATCCACTGGGAAGAGAGAGAGAGGGGAGAGAGAGAGAGAGAGAGAGCGAGCGAGAGAGACACTCAGAACAGTCCAGCTGGTTCCTGAAGTAGAACTCTTGTGCCCTCTACTGGTGAAAAGTCTAGAACTGCAGTTATGATGATTATTCTGCAGTTGTGAAGTTATGCATGTTTTGGCTCTGCAGAAAGCTGCCTTTGTCTAAAAAGCTCCCTCAAAATGAGAGATAGAAAAGAGGTCGAACTTCAGCTTGGACGATTATACAGTCACAAAAAAAATCCACTGTGTAGGAAGTGTTAGCAGCGCTGCAGACTGACAGCACAATGACAGCTGTATAGTACACTCTAGATATAGCCCTAAACACAGACTATATTTTTTAGAATAATTGAAAAAGATGCAATAAAAGCAGCCTGTGTTGTGTGTTGCCGTATTCTTTATTCACAACAACTGTACAAAATGAATCATAGAGGAAATGTGAAATGCCCTTAAGGGCCACAGAGCTGAAGCACTTTCAGAAATGAGAACCCTTCAGAGCGATCCAGAAAGAAAGACAAGGCAAAGAACAAATCAGAGGTAGGAGACAGAAGGAAAAACAACAACTACTACAACAACAATGTGCTCTGTGAGCGCATGTAGTCAAGGGCTTGGTGACGTTACGTTGGGCGCCTCTTACATGATGTTGTTGGTGCTGTTGTTCTTACTACGTTTCATCGTGTTGTATGTGGCATTCTTCACCTCTAGTGGTCACAGCCAAACATCTCCATGGACACCCTGTGTGGTCGGGGCAGGGCCCTGCCTGCAATCATCAACATGGTGCTCGCAAATTTGTAGAAGTAGTTTCCCACAATCACTATAACACCCTTAGGACCACACATGGCAGCATCTACCTTCTTGAAGTGAGCGATTGGGCGTTCATTGCCTGCAACGCGGCGGCTGGCCTTCATGTCCACGTCGTACACATTCTGACCTGAAGGATAACAGGAAAAAGGTGGGATTTGATGTTGTTTCTTATTTAGCAACTATGGGAGCGTGAAATGATTTCATACAAAAGCATGTAATTAAATGTAATTCATTTCAAAAAGTTAAGGTATTGCTGTGTACTGGAACCTTGAAGCTCATGGGAATCCCTGGGAAAAGGTAATGTTCAAAACTGAAATGTTTGGAAATGCTGGAATATTTGGAAACATGCATCCATACATATTCTGAAAAAGCTCTGGATGGTATTTGCTGCTTGAATGTCTTTAATTGTATAGGCTACTGTCTACCAAAAAGGAAACCCTACAATTCATTGAATATAGTCATTAGTCTATCGTCTATCTTTGTACGGCTGTGATTAACCAGGTTTCCACTATTTACCTTTGATGATGTGAATGAGGTGATCCTCGCATGTGAATGCAGCATCAATATGACCCTCAATGCCCAGCTCCTCCTTCACAGGCTTGGGGAATCCCTCCAGGAGGGTCTTGGGCTCGGCAACTGGGTAAACAAATAGCTGATCATCCTGAGGGGAAAAAGGAGAGTTTCAGTCCTGAGAAATTGGCCCTGAGATGATCTGTGTGTGTGTGTGTGTGTGTGTGTGTGTGTGTGTGTATGTATGCTTCTGCAGCTTACCTTGATCATGTAAAAGCGATCCTCATAGAAGAAGACAGCGTCCACATCACTGTGCAGCTCCTTGAAGGCACTGTTGATGGTGTCGGCCTTCAGTGTGTTATTGTCGTGATCTTTGTGAAGGTAATAGTGGCCTGAGACAGAACAATCAATTAGAGAGGTGCCAAAGTGCAAAACTGTAGCCAGGGTGGAATATCAACACTATCCACCAATCAGATTGGCAACAATTTTATCTATTCTGCTGGTGAAAATGTGAAAGTGACAAATAAATTCTGGGAAACCACCAGCCGCTGTGCTTAAGGAGAAAATGTGCTTGATGTTTGATATTGCAGTGCACACAGTACATAAACCAATACGGCACACATGTGATACATTCTGACAGGGTTACAGAGATCTGGGTTGTCTACTGTGGTGCCAGAGTAAAACACTGATTCCACTGCAAAAGCAATGGAGAACCACTGTTTGGAAGTTGTGGTCTCCTGTCAGATCTCACCTCTGAAGGCATACTGGTCCCAGTGTTGTCAGATGTGATGGCATCCAGGTCGTCATGGCTGCAGCGCTCTCTCTCCACGTGGTTGCTGTCATTGCCTGGAGAGCAAACAAGCCAGTGCATGAGGCTGATGTTTCTCACATATACGCCAAGAACAGATTTGTCTGCATTTAGCATGGAGTCCAAAAAGAGCCAAAGACACCAGGACAGGAACCACTAGCACTAACAATACCACTGGCCACCAATCGTCTCGACCATGGTCTCAGTTGTTTACGGTAATTACACCACGCTATCTCAATTCATTTGACATTGATATATATTGATTAAAATTGGTTCACACCTATAAATAATGTCACAATCGTCCTCTCGTCACTCACCAAACTTGGAGCACCTCATGAAGTAGTCGCGGGCCTCCTTGGGGTACCCGCTAGGCACCTCACCGGTCATGGGGTTGAACTTGGTGAACTGCTGTCCGTGGAAGCAGTAATAGTGTTCCATGAAGCGGAAAGCAGAGGTGCAGTTTAGTGTGGTTTTGAACTCCTTCATATCCACTGCCTTTGTCTTGACATTGTGCTGGTAGATGGCATCACCTGTAAAGAAAATCACAGATGATGATGTAGATTTGGAATTTATTCTTCAGGCAGATTTGCAGATCAAGAATTAGCCTTGATGTGTTGCTGCTGACCTATACAGACACAAAGTACTACACCGTACTACACAGATAAATTACACCATCAGGGCTACATATTGCATCTGTAAAAATCCTATTATGCCTCAGCAACCTTCTCTGTATTATCAAAGTCTTGCAATTGTAAAATATGAAAACATGTAAGAATTGTATCCTTTTTTTGTGCTGGTTTTTTTTCCCTGCAATTAGTTGGATAACTGAAAGATGTACACCAACCCTTGAAGAAGAGGACAGAGTCTTCTTCACACTCTGCCTTGGGACACTCCACAGCAGCGTCCAGATGGTTGGGGATTCCAGGGAAGACCTCCGAGATGTTCTTGGGGTAGCCCGCATCCAGCTTGTGGTGGTCGTAGCTAAACACCTTGTGGTCCTACATCAAAGAAGCAGCATCAGTATCAGTTATATGTACTAAGAATTTTTTAACAGATTTTGTGCTCTATGCAATATGCACAAGCTACATGGTTGCACCCTACACAGCTTGAATTTATACTGAAAGTTTTATACTGAATTTATACTATAGTGCAGAAATGAGAGAGGGAGAAAGCAGCAGAAGAGGTAGTGCAGAAGTGTTTTGATTGATTGAGTAAGTGATGGTTACAAGGGGAAGTCTTATATATAGGCTGAGACATGAGTAAGTTTTGTTTTGAGTGAGATACTTTACAATAGAGATTACAAGATTTTCTTTGCAATGAGGTGGCTAAACATGAGCCAACAGACAACAAACTAGCAATAGACTGCAATGGATGAAAGAGACGGTTGAAGAAGAATGTTGAGACTCAAGAGAGACTCAGTCTTTGCTTTCCTTAACTTCATTAACAGGGCTTCACCAAGAAGGGTTCATTATTGAGCAGGAATTAAAGAATGGACTGTACCAGGAACAAGAACATGTGGCCGTGTTCGGGGCTGCCCTTATTGTACATGCGGAAAGCAGCATCTACGTGGTCCAGGTGATGAGATTCATCCAGCTCAGCGAAGGACTCGTTGGCCAGCTCAGCTTTGCCATGGAAGCCTTTGAATATTTGGTCACCTGACAGGAAATACATAAACTTAAGATAGAATACTAAACACTAGACAATCTCATTTCCTCAACTTCTAGTTGAAACTTTAAAGAAAGTGAAACCAGAAGATGTTATGATCTTATAACAGTAAAAACGATGTTCTGCACTGCAACCTGTTGTAGGTGTGGTTTATTTTAAGGACAGAGCCAGTGTGACATATCGCAAGGCAACTGCAAAAATAATCAAGTAAATTGAGCTGAAATAGGTCTGAAGATGATCCCGATATGATTCTTCATTGTGTTGGGACTCACCCTTGAAGAAGTATGGGATTCCCTCCTCGTTCACAGACACAGCATTCATCTCAATCCCTTCACAACGGTCGATGACAGCTTCAGCATGGTTAGTATGATCGTGAGGATGATTATCTAAACGAATTGATAGCATCTGTCAGCTGGTGTAAAACGGTGGGCACAAAGCTACACGTTAAAGGTGATACTCTTCCTTAAAATTGCAGCACAGGGCTTCAAAATGAATGCCCATGTGACTTACAGTAACTTCAGTAAAACTAAACTTAAACTGTGCTGTATGGCTCTCTAGTGGCCATGATGTTGCTCTAGCCACTAGAAAGTTCTATAATAGTAATTATTTTTCATAACTCACCTGTTGCATCGTGGTGATGCCTGGATGAGTAGAGAGAAAAAGAAAATGTTGCATCTTCTTATTACATGGCAGAAGACATAAGCTTCTTGACATTTACATTTTTAGATTAAAGATTTAAGTTTTGTAAGGCACTTTTATCCATTGTTAGAGACTGGAATTACGACTTCATGGGTATCCAAAATGATCAGAGCATTTACATTTTCATAGAAAAAGACTCAACAGCAATTCCACTCTATATGCACCTCAAGAGGACCTAACCGTCATGAGACGTAAGGCTAGGTTAAAAGTGCAAGCCTACTTACGGGGCGGCAAGGCTGAGGGCCAGGCCCAGGCACAGACACAGAGTCTGGGAGAGCAGCTTCATGGTGAGCAGGAGAGGTGTGGAAAGCGCAGAGCTGGGCGAAAGGCACCCTGGCTACTGCTGCAGCACCCATTTATACCCGTTTGTCATTAGGTGAGGAGGAGTGGACAAGGTGCAGATGCACTGTGTCCCTCAAAGACGCCCATGGTGTTCAGAAAGACAACCAGACTGCTTAGACCAGCTAGTTTGAAGGTGAATCATGGGGCAGCAGTGTTTCACAGAATTGGTCTCCCTCTTTTGTTTTGCTTTACAATATACAATATATAAATAATATGTGTGTTAAATGTATTTACAACAGATATGCTTCTTGACAAGACAAGATTCTAGAAGGACAAGAGAAAGATTCTAGAAGGACAAGAGAAAGAAGAACAAGAGAAAGATTCCAGAAGGACAAGAGAAAGAAGGACAAGAGAAAGATTCCAGAAGGACAAGAGAAAGATTCTAGAAGGACAAGAGAAAGAAGGACAAGAGAAAGATTCCAGAAGGACAAGAGAAAGATTCTAGAATGACGAGAAAAAGTTATCCAGAAGGACAAGAGAAAGATTCTAGAAGGACAAGAGAAAGAAGAACAAGAGAAAGATTCCAGAAGGACAAGAGAAAGAAGGACAAGAGAAAGATTCCAGAAGGACAAGAGAAAGATTCTAGAAGGACAAGAGAAAGAAGGACAAGAGAAAGATTCCAGAAGGACAAGAGAAAGATTCTAGAAGGACAAGAGAAAGATTCCAGAAGAGCACCAGGAACCTCCTCCCACTCTTAAAGGTAACTAACCCAGTGAACCAACAAAAATAAATAAAAACTGCTGACCATTGTACTTGACAACGCTTTTCATCAATGTTGTAACATTTGTACAGTAAACATTAACAGAGAACAGTGGGTTGGCTTGTTTGTATCTAATTCTGTTATTATTGAACACGTTCCATTTGGCATGTCCTGCAGGAGAAGGTTTGTTTGTATTTGCCAAATAGTTTGGAAAAATAGAGTTAATTGAACTGTGCACTGAGGGAATGCTTTGTCAAGTTGGGTTATGTATGGAAGTACACCAGTAGTCTTGCTCATAAAATAAGTACCCTGTGTTGTTGCTTTGCAAATCACAAGAAAAGCTGAAACTGGTAGCTTTGAGAAGCCTGGCAAATTACATTTTAAATTTTAAATTTTTAAATTTAATTTTTATAAGAATTAAAGAATTGGAAGTTGATGCTGAATGTCTAATTTTTTTTGGTACTTGGCAGTATTAATGTGTTTCAATGTTTTGATACTTAGCTCTACAGGTAAGCTAGCTCGTTGTCTTATATTTTGTGTTGCATTTTTGCCAACAAAATTAAACAAAATCACCTTCCGACTCACATTGACCAACCCTGATTCAAAGTTAAGGGGCAAAGCTTCTGTACAGAAGGGCAATAGGATGCTGTTAAATTTGATTTGTGTTGTATGAATCTGATCTTTAAACTTTGCTCAAGTTTGTTTTTTTTTTAACAATTAATCACAAATGACCAAAATATTTAAAAAATAATCATATTTGAATTTTTAGCTGCATGTTAATTCAAATGTATGTTGTGGTGCAAGAACGTCAACAGGATTACATTTTTAAACATATTTTAAACTAACACGTTTGATAGAACATGGCAGTAAAATTGTCAACAATGCCCACTGGGGCCACAAATACAAAGAATAATGCACTTGTGGTACTGTGAGGAACTTTGGATGAAAGTGTCCACTAAATGCATCTCTTACACTATGATTTATACATTTATATGGATATGATTGAAATTATATTATAGTTGGTTCCAGAATGATATTGGTAGAGCAGTCCTTGAAGAGTGCTATGACAGTCAGCAGAGTGACAAGGTCACCACTACTGCGTCAACAAAAAACTGCTGATGCAAGGTATCTTGTTGAGTCACAGTTGATACTCATTGAGTCATAGTTCATACTCTTTTGTAAGGTTGTAGATTAGGAGTATTCTAGTATAGCAATTGTTTTTCTTTTAGTGGATATTTTTTAATTGCATATCAGCTTTGTGCAGCACTTTGAAAGGAAATAATTTTTATGTTTGCCAACATGATCTGTGTAAATTTAAAGTATAGCATGTATATGTGCACGTCTCAGTCACTGACCGAATGGCTTCTCCCCTCAACCTCCAAGGTTAGTCAAAAGCTAACAGTTGTACTCAGGACCATCATGCTAGGGGCCCACAGAAAGGTGATGACTACTACATTCATATTATAAACAGTGACTTTGAGGGAGCAGGCTCCATAGAACTGTTAGTGACGCCGTGGCCAAATATGTTTTGTTTTTTAAGTTAAGTTCTGTAATTTAGCTTTTACTTTCCCTCAACCTGCCTCGTCTACTTCAGTTAGTGATTTCCTACATTTCCCAGAATGCCTTTTGACAACGCTCAGAGAAGGGGCATGAACTTGTAGCTCCATCTATAATTATTGTCTCTTATTGGGAAAACAGAATGCAAAGAAAGCATGTTTGGTATTTATTAGACCCTAAAATGTTCCCTAAGAAGAAGGAAATATGGGTCTGAAACACCAGGTTATTGTAGATTGATTTGAGGTAGGATTAGTTGTGGTTTGATCCATAAAAAAGGACAGTCCACAGAGTGACTCAATCCTGGTTCACCTCCCCTTTCCCACAAGTTCACCTACAAACTAAAGTATCTGATGGATTTCAAAGAGAAAGAAAGATGTCGGTTACAACTGTAATATATTACCCATTTATTTATTATGTTAACAAGATTTTTATACTATTAACTGCAAATTGTTATTACGATAATGATTTACTACATTAATGGGAAGTCATTACATTGACATCGCCAGTTTGATGAGTGGACCATTTGAGTTCAAGCTACTATCAAGCCTTGAAACTCAGCATTAGTCAGTGACACCAGTAGCACCATTCAGTAACACCAGTAACACAGTTCTGCTGCCAGTTTCAGCCAGTCACAGCCATGGATCCCTGCTGTCATTTGGCTAAACTTGGTTGATAGTCGCTGCTGTGAAGATGCTGCCTCCTAGTGGTCACAGCCAAACATCTCCAGCGCCGTCTTGTGTGGCTGTGGTTGGATTCTGCTGAAGGCCAGCAGCATCGGTGTCTCATACTGAAAGTATTCGGTTCCTACAAAGACCTTGATGCCGTTGGGGTCACACATGGCGGCGTCAAGCTTACGGAAAGGCAGCCTGGCCTCACTGACCACTGACCACTGACCTCTGGGTGGCGCTCAGCTCAATGTCAAACATCTGCTTGCCTGTGGGAAAGCAGAACAGCTTTGTGGTTTAAGCTGAAAGAAGGCTGGAATTTTACAGAAAAACAGATTTTCTATTTAAAATTGTCATTTGTTTAAAAAGAAAAGAAAGAAAAAATGCATAAATCTCTTTAATCGCCACCTCTTTTTGAAGGGCACCAAAAAACACTTCCTAGTATTACATCTGTGAAGGCTGGTACCAAACCTTTCGTGACATGCAGGACGGGGTATTCTCCACAGACAAAGGCAGCATCCAGCGGCCCCTCGATGCCAAGCTCCTCCTTCAGGGGTTTGGGGTAGCCTTCGACAAGCTCATACCGCTCACCAGACTTATAGACAAACACTTGGTCCCCCTGCCAAATAGACGAGAGATCAGAGAAGACAACATTATTATCGGATTTGACCTAAATAAGTACTAGTTTACTCTGCGAGCATGTAGTGTGCTCATCGTTGAAGCATTGGAGCTCATTTCCACGCCACAGTGATCTCACCTTGATGATGTAGAGCAGGCCGGCGTGAGAGAAAACAGCGTCCACGTCACTCTTCACCTCTTTGAAGGCCTCTGCGATGGGGATGGCATGCCAGCCATCTCTGTTCCTTTCATCCTCACGCAGGAAGTAGTCACCTGTCAGAGAGAGAGAGAAGGGGGAGGTTAGTTCGTGAGTCCACACATACAGTACCATCTATTCATGACATGAAAGAAAAGATCTTTCAGGAAATTCAGTCTGTATGGAAGCAAATTAGATTAGATTTATATATGTGCATTACTGGCTATTTTACAGCACTCAGTGACTCACCTCTGAAAGCAACAGCTCTCTGCAGGCCATCTGAGGCAACGGCGTCCAGTGGAAGGTGACTGCAGCGCTCCCTCTCTGGAACTGGAACAAATTAGAAAACAGGAAAAACAAAGCTACACAGCCAATGTTTCGACCAGATCTTTCTTGGTGCAACAGTGTTTAGACCATGTGATATTAAACTGTATTGGAGCTGAAGTAGTTTTAGGTGGGGTGGTGGTGGTTTCTTCAGGCAGGGTGGCCCACCATGACTATTTAATGGTAGGGGAACACTAATATACAGTACATACATAAAGTCATAATGAAATAAAAAGTGACTTCACCATGTTATCTCATTTGTCATACTATAACGTAGACCTATTTAATAATAAATGCCAAAAATATTTCGAAATTTGTATTTTAGCATCAAACTGAACGTCCTCACAGCGGTCAGTGTCTTAGAAATGTGTGATAGTAATGCGTTAGTTGTAATATAACAAACCAAAAGATGAAGTCTACCTTTCCACCATATTTATCTGATATTCTATTTACAGAATAAAAGTGCTGAAAATAAATTGCTGTCCACCAAAAGGGTCCTTAACTGTCTTCTTATCTATAGTTGAGAATAGAGACTAAAATAATGGAAGGAGGCTGCTTGTCTATAGTGTGTCTGTATGAAAGGGTCGTCAAATAATCCCTTAATTTCCCTCCCGGTAGTCTGCGCTGCTGTTGGTAACCTTTACAGTATGCATGGATATGTCGCCCTCTTGTGGTTGGGGAGTAGATTTCTGTTTACATCAATTATGTCCCATAAACTGTATAACGTCTTAATCAGATTATGGTGTTTACATGCGTTTTTGCTAACCAGATTATGAACATCCCTGTATACATGTTGTTCAGTATAAGCCTCTTACAGCTAGTGACCGTTGGCTAATACAAGATACAAACTATAAATTGCAGATTGAAGGTGGTCAGGTCCAAGCCTATTTCACGCAGGCTATTTTAAATTGTCAAGATAGTTTAATTTGTCTTTAGGAACACATTTGTAGGAGATTATGAAACACAAACCTTGTAATCCTTGCAAAATCAGATTATTCTAATCCCAGTAGCTAGGTTTATGTGTGTCATCATGTTCTGATCAGAATAATACTCATCCAGTTAAGATCATAATATTAGTGTGCATCAGTGAAAGGTTCTTCCATCCTAACAGAATCTCTTCTTGTGGTGTTGTGTGTAGTATTGAGTAAAACACTTTACCTGTCATCGTGGCCTCCAGGTTCCTGATAAATTACAGAATATTCCTTAAATCAGAAACCAATCACCTGTTGCGTTCATAACAGAAACATTAAGTGGGAACGTTTATGACCGAATCTACAGTGGGGTCCAAAAGTTCACTACCATCATCTATCAAAAAATAATACCATTTGTTTCACTCAGTTGATATCTTATTGAAGTATGCGTTATTTACAACAGATACAGATCCACATTTTTAGATCATGAAATTAAAATACATCTGAAGATCTTCACACACCATTTGGTAAAGTTTTCTCAAATTGTTGTCACATCATATATTTCATCAACACATCCATGCTCCCAATACACAGTGTGAATTGTTTTGGTCTTTTAACAACTAATAGCAGATATTGACTGTCACTATGGCTAGCGCTGTGCACTTTCAATTATTGCTTAAATTTTTTTAAATTATGTAATCTTGATTGATAAATATCGTTTGACTAAAGATTTGTATTAGTTTTTGATAAATGATGAAACAAAAAGACCCCACTGGGAGTAACACTCCTGGGAGATGACGTTCTCCGACTATCTTGCTAGAGTTCAAGTGCCATTGATTCAAAGGTCCTTACAAATGATATAACCATGCCCAGGTACGTAGCCTACAGCGAAGAGGAGAGGAACAGGCAAGCAGAGAACAGGCAGCTCCATGTGTATACGGTCACATGAAGCGCCAGACTAACAGCAGGTTGCAATGAATGGGTGCCAGAGAGGCTCACTTACGATGGGGCGGCAAGGCTAAGGGCCAGAGCCAGGGCCAGAGCCAGAGTCTTGCAGAGTAGCTTCATGGTGGGCAGTCTGGTCCAAGAGAGACCAGTAAGCTGGCTACTGGGCCTTTATACCCCAGCCAAGGGACCACGGATGGTGTGGTAAAGCCCCAATCTGGGATTTTTTGGTCTCCAGTCCATCACAAGGCTAATACAGATAGACCAGGGATGTCAAACCATGTGCCATGGAGGGCCGAGAGTATGCAGGTTTTCGTTCCAGCCAAACACTACACCAGGTGATTTCACTGATTAACACACCTTCAACCAGAGAGGAGGGACTAATCAGTGAAATCACCTGGTGTAGTCTTTGGTTGGACTGAAAACCTGCATACTCTCGGCCCTCCATGGCACATGGTTTGACACCCCTGAGATAGACAGACACTCATATGCATACCGATGGGCAATTTTGAGTCTCCAATCCACTTGATTTGCAGGAGGAAGAGCAGGAGAAAATACAAACACTACACAGAAAGGACCAGTATCCTTCTGGATGTGAGGCCCCAGCGAAACACTGAGACACTGAGACGCCCTGCTGATTTTTTATTATAGCTATTTGTTTGTTTTTTCCACCATATACACTTAAAATACATTTAGTGTCTGACTTGTGGAATAAGAAAATATGTTTGTAAAATAAACTTTTTTAAACTTTACTAGCCTGTATCTAAAAATATTCTATTATAACACAAATATCTATTGTAATTTAAAATTGATAAACATAATAAACATACATTTTTCAAAGCAGAAGAATAATTTAAAAAGTAACAAGTAAGAGTGACAAAGGTTTCAATCCCGTGTTTCATGGTTTTTGGTGGTGGGGTTATACTTTTGCTAAAATTTGGATAGTGGATTGAGTCTTTAGTGTGAGAGCACTATAGGGGGGTAAATAGGAGATGGGCGGAGCTTGGGATGACTGACACGGGGTCAGGGGTCAGGGGCAGATGGTGGTTATTACAACAGAACTTAAAAGGGGAAAAGGGGAAAAGGGGGGGGGCTACCGCTGGCTTTGTCAACCATTTAACAGGGGCTGTATTTTTAACTTGATGTGAACTAAGCCTGATTGCCTCCCATATGCCATATACAGTTTCAACTGACATTGTTTCTGAATATACACTGTAAATTCAAATCAAGTTTTTATTTATGTAGCTCATTTCATACAGCAGTTGAACCCAAAGTGCTTTACAAACATGGTTGAAAACTAACAGAAACAAGATAACCACATCATAAAGGGAAGTAACATTTTAAAAGTGCAAAAAAAAGTAAACAACATATTTTACTACATGCATATTTCTTCTCTTTGGTCCAGGCAGCACAGCCAGCAGTCTTCAGCAGTGTAGTGGTCCGCTGGCATCCAATATCAAGTCCACCTCTTAAAAGCCTCAGTGTCATTTCTGGCTCAGTCCCGTTGCTTCCAGAAACATTGCCAGGATTAGACCTTTTCTATGCTCAAGAGGTTTGAAGAATCCTATTCATGCTTTTATAACATCCCACCTGGACTACCGCAATGCCTTGTTCACCTGCCCCAGCCAATCTGCACTAGAGAGCTGCTGTGAGGCTTTTCACCAGGGCCAGACGCAGGTCCCATATCACGCCGATTCTGGCCTCCCTTCATTGGCTCCCTGTTAAATATAGGATTGATTTTAAAATGCTTCTTTTAACTCAAAAGGCATTGCAATCGTCCCCTGTGCCCCTACACCAATGTTAGCACCCTTGGGTCCTCAGAACAGGGAATCTTAACTGTCGAGGTGGAGGCTTAAAAACAAAAGCGATCGTGCCTTCGCTGTCTTTGGCCCCTAAACTTTGAAACGCTTGAATCAATCTAAACTTTAAATAAACATCTTAAACCTGATTTATTTTCTCTGGCCTTTTCTTAATCTCATGTTTTCTACATTTCTATATTTATATGTTTTATGTTTTGTCTTTTCTCTTTGTTCTTTTCTCCATCTTTTCACTTAAGCACTTTGTAACTTTCAAAATGTTAAAGGAGCTCTATAAATAAAGGTTTTGTCACTTGACTTACTATATACAGACGTAAAAAGGTGTGTTTTAAGCCAGGCCATTAAGAGCCATTGACTTGGTTATGAAATTGACTTGGTTATGAAAGAACCAGATGTACCAGATTTGACACTGCTGATACAAAACAATGACACAGCACAGGTCATTTACTGGGAACAGACCAGGATCCTCTTCTCTGAGAATGAATGTGGACTGAGAGGTTTTTTTAATTGATGATAAAAAATGATTTGAGTATAATTGTTTGCAGGTGGAATGGGAAATGATGAACGGTGCAAATAACAAAGTAAATGGAATCACTAAATATTGAATCGTTGTTTTGGACTATTTACTCAACATAGCAGCACATGGTAGTTTTGTTTTGTTCATAAAACCTTATTACACAAAGAAGTAGTGAACAAATAAAACAACAAACCGAAACACTCCACATAAATGTTTCATCTTCGGTTTGAACTTCCGTAACACACAAAACCCATTCATAACTGACACGCGGTGGAAAACACAACCCTATCTCCCTGCTGTTTGCATGACCTAGAGCGCAGGTTGAACCCTGCAGGGCCGTACGCCTGACGTCCCTGCGGGTCGCATTATGTGAAATCCCTGTTACAGTTGTCTTTTCATATTCATCTTGTAGAGATGAAACAGAAGCAGAGGACGAGGATGAGGAGACATGGTGAGAGAGTGCGTGGGAGGGAGCTGCCGTTGAATTTTGAAGAATTTAAGCTTCCTTGATATTTTAAACCGTAGATACGAGCTCTCGCTGGCAGCGTGAGGATGAGGACTGTACGCAAATAAAGAATAAGGAAGGAAGCGCGGTGAGCAATAGAGACAAACTGAAACAAAAAAAAAAAGAAAGGAGCTTCAGTTTAATAGCAACATGAGAGGTCAGGTGAGTGTTCTTGAGCTGCTGAACAGACTACTTGAATTACGAGACAGCCAGCCAGCAAGAGTCAATGTGTTATTCAGCTGCAGATGCAGAGGTGATGCATACAGCCCTTGGGCAGATGGAGCGGATGAGAAGGAAACATACAGCTGAGGTAGCAAGAGGTAATGCAAATAAGAACAGACATGATGTGACCTGCTTTCACTTCTCACTCTGGCTGACACTGTATTACTTCCTGTCTATGTGAGATCAGCAGTTAACTTGCCTTAAACAACAGTGGGTGGAAAGGGGAGCAGGACTGTGGCCTGACCCATAAAGACCCAGAATCCACTGGGCTAAAGATTAAAAAGTTAACATTTATATATATGTTAGCTGCACATATATATATATATATATATGTGTGTGCAGTGTGCTGAGTGTACTGTAGGTCACATGAACCGTTGAGCCTTCTGGAGATGTTTCCTGTTGGAGATGTTATTGTATGAGGCCCTCTTGATAACTCTAGTGAGATATCAGCTTTCACCTTCCCCCTTTCCTTTAAAGGGGGAAGGTGTGATAAAAGATGTTTAATGTAGACATTGTTAAAATTTGATTTATTTTGTTTTGAAATTTCAAAATTCCACCCTTCATACTATCTCCATAAACTCATCACAACTGGACTTGGTCTCGATCGGCTCTCGTCACTATTACTAAAATCCTTCCAATCAGGTCGGTTTGCAACATCTGAACTGACGCGCTCACTGGGAAGCCTCCACTAACTTTAATTAGAGGAGCTGGTGGGTGCAGTATTGTGACTGTTCTGCCTGTGAGGCAGAATACACCCTTCTAACCAAACTACTTTTATTTGCAAAACATCACAACCTCATGAAAACGTAATAATATGGGACCATCCTAGCAAGGTTTCCATGTAGACCTTCGCCCTAGTTGCACAAATTTACATCAGATCCCACTGTACTGCATTACTCCCACTGGAACCTGGTACCAGAGAAGGAGCACACTGCCCAAAATAAGTGTATGCAATTCATACAAAACCCCAGAACTACATAGGGACCGCAGTTCCGGACCGCTGCTAAGAACTGGGCTTATTTGGCTCCGCCCATTGTCGTTTAACTCAACCAATGGGATTATTTCTCCCTCCACAGTAGCTCCGAAATGTTTATAGAACTAAAACTCCAATCTGCTACCTACCATGGCTATGTTTACTAGTTGTTCTTAGTTTGATTTGCCTAACCTATCTGATGAGGTGGATGTGTGACTGGGTGGCTGTATGACAGATCAGATGCACGATGCACAAGGAAACAGCATTTTAGTGGTGTCTTGCTTCTGTAACTCAATGTATTTCCGGGATAAACAGGATGTTGGGGCGGGATTGTAACGCAGGGCGGGACTGTTCAAAAGTGGGCGGGTGTGAACAAACATGTGAATCACATTGTATACTCAGTGTAGTTGGTAAAGCAATCCACCCTGACATGCTTTACTCTTAATCTTGAGCTGTTGCAAATTCTTGTTTTGTTGTAAATGTCTGGCTTTTATTGTCAACTAAGTGTAGATTTCAATATGGAGAATTGGCTAACAAGGTGAAATGGTCATTTTTTCATTTCATTGTGACTTTAATGGTGAGTAAGGGGAAGTAGGGGTTAAAGCGGGCGTGGATCCAACACATCAGGTCTGTCCCAGTTCAGCCATAACTGCTCTGCTACAGCCATTTCAGAAATGTCCCTGCAGGTGTTGAGGAGATCTCTTTCCATTATTCCCTTCCCTCTATTCTTGGCTGAGTTCCTGTCCCACTTTGCCCAACAGACAGCAGCGGCGGGGCCATGGGAGGATTTCCTTGTAAGACACAATCCTGCTGGTTTTTCCCTCAACATCCTTTTTGGCAGTGGGCTAGGGACAGGAAAGAGCAGACCCCCTGAAAGCAATCAGCCTCTTTATCTGTAAAGCCATGTATGCACAGAGAGAGAGAGAGAGAGAGAGAGAGAGAAAGAGAGAGAGAGAGAGAGAGAGAGAGAGAGAGAGAGAGAGAGAGAGAGAGAGAGAGAGAGAGAGAGAGAGAGAGAGAGAGAGAGAGAGAGAGAGAGAGAGACTTTTAGGAATATATGTATACTTTTGCCCGAAAAAAGATTTAATTTTATCCCATTCCCTTTTTCCTGTTACAGTAGAAACTTATCTATCAGTATGGCGGATTGTGGGAGAAGCTACGTTACAGCACGTGACAGAATCCGGTGAACTGCTGTTGATTCAGACAGACGGCAGGGAGACACCGCGAGGGAGATGGAGCGCACCTCTCAGGTAAGACAACACGTCAGCTGGCTTCATCTCAGCCACATTATTTCGGTCGGAAATAAACCGGATTTCACCCCGCGGGAGCTCGTTTTGTCGCGGACCAGCGGCGGAAGCGTCGGGGAGCGCTCGGTTCATTGTTGTTGTTGTTTTGCGTGGTGCGTCGACTCCGCCTGCTTTATTGAGGTCAGTCAATTAAAAACACACGTAATCTTTACATTGCGCTCGCGGGGATATTGGCACGGAATTACACGTCAGCCCCGATTTGTCTCGAGACAGTCACAGAAAGCAGAAGCACAGCGTAACACCTGGCCCGCGGTAAAACGGACGACATGCACCGGAGCACCTGTAGCACGGACGGGCGATGAGACTACTGAAGCCAAGTTGGGTTGCCTTTAATGTTTAGGTAAATGCTGCATTTTCAGCCCGAATAACCTGTTTTAGAGAAAGTAATTGGCTGCTGTGTAGTGATTCAGGTATCACCTTGAGAATGATGCAGGCATAGGTGTAGATTTCGGGGGAGACAGTATTAGGAGACAATATTAGGAGAAGGATGAATTGTCACCCACCCAATTATTTCTGCCTCAAGCCTATACTGTAGGTTTACTCGCTCTGCGTTTTTAGAGGCACAGCTGAGGTTTACCAAAGCACATTTTTTGGACAAACACCCCTTTTCCTCTTTTTAACAATGGAGCCCTTCCTCGAGTTGTTTGAAACTCCTTTTAATGCATTTCTACAGCAAATTAGACTGTCATGCTTCACAATGTTTGTCCTTCAGATGAGGGAGTTTAGCAATGTTTTACTGTTTGTCACCCGTGACCAATAGTAATCCTCCCTCTCTCATTCCTGTGGACTTTTCTGATGTAAATGAGTATCTTTTGTTTCAGTCTGGCTGATGAGCAGAGTATTTAGGCTCCTACTGTGTCCATACAGAAGCATGTCAGTGTGATTTGCTGCCCAGGGTTCGAGTGTGTCCCCCACCCCCACAGTTGAAATGAAACCTACACCCTTGTATGCAATGACGCAATGGCAATAAAAAGTTATATAAACGGACCTCCAGGGAGTGATCATCATAACAAGGCAATAACAACCACCAATACAAACAAAGATCTGTTATATTTTCAGAAAAGTGTTTATTTTTTTCTTTATTTTTCCTTAAAAGACTTTGTCCTCATTTGACATCAGTTTAAAACGGTGGTTTAACTGAGTTTAGATCACTGAATTTAGCTCAGTTAAACCAATTAAAACATCAACTGGCGTTTGGCTACCAGAAACTATTTGCTGCATCAGTTCCCTCATTCGAACAGGAGGGTGTATGGTTGACACGCCAGGTTTAGAGGGGTCGTGTAAAGACCAAGAGTAATGACAAGAATGTATGGAGCCTTACTGCCTGGTGCCAGTTCTCCACAGCGCCGTCATCGGCATCCAGCTAAAACAATGTGTCTCCAAATTTTCCTGTTAATTTTAACAAGTGTCCCCTAACTGTAAGACACGCTTCATCCACTCTGGGAGCATACCTGGATTACCAACAGGGCACCCAGTAGCCCCCAGGAACCTGGACCACCAAGGGCCCCAAAAGCTCCAGGTTCATGTGTGGATGAATTTGTAGTTTAATTGTAAATTCACGCCCTCAGTTGCACATTAAACAAGTTTGAATGTGGTTTGCCTCTGTCTAATGGGGCCATGTCCGGGACTGGGAACAAGTCAAACCAAGGCTATGCAGTGAATGTTAAAAATGCATGAGAAAATCGACCGCTTGTTCTCAGTTCCTGTTATTTCTCCCTTCACTAGTTCACAATGCACGGTACTCATGATGTAGAGCAACATGCATAGTGACACAGCAGCAAAGCTCCTCTCCGTTTAATTCCCTCAAGGATGAGAGACATATGAGCTGACAGGTTCAACCAGTTCATTTAGCTTCATTTAACAGATGTTTGATTATTGATCGACTCAGCTACTTGATATATGGAGCAATGAGCATTCTCTCATCACCGTGCTGACTTTGTCACAGAAGCCACTGAAATTCCTTGTCTGGATTCCTCTTCAAATTTTTACAGTGGTCTTTGAAGTTTCTCTCCCGTATCAGAAGCGACGGCACAGTGCCATGACTGCATGCCTACTACACAAAAACTCCTCATGAGGTCCAAAGCATGTTGGGTGGCTTGCCCTTTTCAAGACGTGCTTTTATACACTTTTCCATGCACCGTCAGCTTTTCTTTTTGCCATTAAACGAACCTATAAAGTGCTTTTGTCAGCGATTTTAAGTGAGCTGGGAGGCGTGGGTTCTGCTGTGTTCCATCCTGCAGGAGCAGCAGGGTTTGTTTTATCACATCGGCTTAATAATAACCATGTGATGCGTATTTGAACTGGAGCTCTGGAAGTGCTAAACCATTTAACCAGGGATGCAGCTGCGCAACTTTCTTTCTCTAAACAGTCGATTCTGTATCAACCAATATCATGCTGATCCAATCCATTGCTTTGACTTAGCAATATATATATATAGACTTTAGGCCATGACAAAAATGACAGATATTTTTCCATAAGTTAAGAGAACTTAAATCACCATATTGCACAAAGTGTAGTTTGGTATTTGGTTCTTTACAGACCCCTTTGAGACACAAGAGATCCACACCGCTGAAGCAGGTACTTCAGCTAAACATGGCGACTTGATTGTCATCCTTTTACACACTCTGAAGGACGTGATGTGGGGATCTGATGGTGACACAGTCATAACGTTCGAGGCTTAGCGGTTACAGACATCGTGTCACACCTGGAAGGTCACAGGTTTGCTGTCCATGGCAGCCACTGTGATTTCAGGGCCGAGTTGTCCCAGTTAACAACGCCTGACTAATGTTCAGCAATGTGCAGAGGCAGCGGCTGTCGGAGTGTGTGTTGATGTTTATGAGCGAGCAGCATGAGATTGTAATTTAGCAGCAGTTCTGGCTTTCTTGACTGGCATTCACCCTCGACGGTAAAATCACCCCGACCCCGTCTCTCGGTTCTGTCACAATTGTTGGCAGCGGTCCATTGTTTGAGGCAGCGGTGTGATATGGGACATAATAAAGGCCACATTTAAAAAAAAAAACTCCTTACTGTTAAATCTTTTCTCATTTAAGGTTAGGACGATTAGGATTAGGCTATTTACAGAAGGGCTGTACCTAAATTCATTGTTTGGATTTACTTTCGATCTTATCTGGATGTTAAAGAAACGTGTTACTTCCTGAAGGCACCAGGTAAACTTCAGGACACCCAGGGGGCCGTCCCAACTGGCCACCAGCCAGCTATCATTAGAAAATACCATGTTAAATTCAACCCGCCCTATTGGCGTACAATCTAAGCTGTCTTCATTTTTCCTCTCTCTGACTTTTGAGATAAGGTATTGGATAGGCAGTGAGGATTTTATTGTGTAATATGACCATGTTTTTTATTTTAACCCGATGCACAGATGCCATTTCATTTCTTTCTCTATGACTGAAAGATCTTCCCACCTCCGGTCAATGACCATAAAACCCCCACTTCCAGTAATAAAATACTAAAGCTGTTCGTACCGGAGCAAGATTATGGTTATCGTCTTGCAGTGTTTTCAATTAAGACAAGCAGGGTTTTTTTTAATGCACTGTAGCACCTTTGCTGTTACCTTCCCTGGGGTTCGTACCAGTTAAGAACACATAGCTGAACATGAGCGTCAGATTGTGAGTTGCCCTCGGTTCATTTCGCTATGCCAGGCTTTCCAAGCACTGCTGGCTATCAGATGTCAACATCTGTCCCTTATACCCACAAGACCTTGTGCTTTGGGGTTGTTTCCTGTGGTGGGTTTGTTCTCCCTCCTAATGAACCGCACCACGGTTGGAAGAGGTCCGAGACCCACATTTACAAGCCCCTCAGTGCAGTTATTTGGTGCCACTGCAGTTTGAATGGCATTGTTCTCACCTGGCTAAACAAACCATAGTAAAGGAGTAAAAGTTCAAATAAGAGTTCAGCTCTAAACATGCTCGGCGTGAAAAGCACGTGGCTCTGGGTATTGGGTTTAAAGTCCTGGGAAGCTCTCGGATACCAATACCCCAATCACTCGGTATTTTCTTGACACCTGATATCAGTATTGGTGCTTCCCTACTTGGCACACCTACCGTTAACATTTCTGAGGCTTGAGCTATAGCATGGCCCTGTGATTGAACTTTGACCCCAAACAACCTTGCCCCACCTCTCTTTTGGAATCGCTCACGTCCTCATGAGCTCTCTCTCTCTCTCTCTCTCTCTCTCTCTCTCTCTCTCTCTCTCTCTCTCTCTCTCTCTCTCTCTCTCTCTCTCTCTCTCTCTCTCTCTCTCTGTGTGTGTGTGTGTTTAAATGCCGCTCTGCTCTTCAGTGCATGTCCTGACATGCCGAGAAACACTAGGGGAGGAGAAAAAAAAAAAAAGACAAGAAAAACCGGAGAGCAGCAGCAGAGAGAGAGAGAGGGAGGGAGGGAGGAATGGGAGAGAGAGGGCGTGTGAAAAAGGAGGGAATTCCATCCAAAGCTGTACAGAACGAAGCAGCTCCAATCGAGGCAAGAAACTTTTGAGAGAAATGGGACAGAGACTGTGAAGGGGAGCCAGACAGCAGCAGTAATTGGAAGACCTAGCAAGCCCAGAGGGAGGGGAGGGGAGAGATACAAGGTGATTATTATATCTGTGAGAAAAAATGTTGTCAGTTTCTCTCTGACTGTGAGTCATTCCTTTTCCCCTCTCTGTCTTTCTGATTTCTGACAGAAAACTGCCAGGATCTCAGTAGAGGCATGAAGAGCGGCGCTAACCATGGATCCTCCTCTTCGTTTCCCAAGGACAAAATCAAGATTGTAGAGAAACCCCTGATTGATTGGAGGCACCTGTGGGGAAAAAAGAAGAGCTGAAATATTTTTTCCCTACGCATGAACTTCTGGTTGGACTTAACCTTTCTCTGACCCCCTGCTCTCGTCAACCTTTCACCTCGCCGCGAGACCTCAGGGGAAGAACTGCTACTGATAATAATCAAACGCCTGACGCAACATTTTCAGCTGACAGTACGAGGAAATACACAGGCGCTGCCCAGAGCTGTCAATTAACTGCAGCGCAAACCGAAAGTCAGAGTAAAGTTACATAGGAAGTAGAGCATGGGACGTGGAGCTCCGAGCGGCGTGTTGTTCCCTGGATTTCAGATCCCCGGGGCCCAATGAGTAGCGGTGGATTTGGTAGCAGCTCCAGCCTGCTCCAGGGCCGACGCTTCTACTGTCGGGAATGGGCCCTGGACAAGCTGCGGCGCTGCCTGGACGCCCGCTCGGCGCCCGGCCGACCTCCGGGGCTGCTGGTGATGGGGGGCCCCGGCGCGGGGAAGACTGCCCTGTGCACCGAGGTAGTGTTCCCCACCTCGGAGGCAGGGCTGGCGGTCGGGCTGGCACCGCGCTGCCTGGCCTCCCACTTCTGCCAGCGGGAGGACCAGAGAAGCACGGTCCTGTGGAGGTTTATTCTGGGCCTTGTGGAGCAGCTGAGGACCTCGCCTCTCCTCTCTCCTGGGTACAAGGAGATCCTAGACACCCCCTTAGTGTCCTCTGCTCTGGAACCTCTGCACTGCCAAAAGGACCCCAATGACACTTTCAAAAGGTTTGCATTACATTTTCTACTCTCTACTTTTTAAAAATTCTCCATCTAAGATTTCGTTACCCCTTGTCAGCCTGAATGCTTTGATGTGGCTGGAACGAGGTTTGTCTGCAAAGGGCAACTCTGGATTGAAGCAGATTTTAGAATTGCTGTAAAGGAAATTTCAAGGTTGTCAAATTGAGAGGGAAACGATCCAAAGTTGCCAGAAGGTTAAAAAAAAAAAAAAAAAAAAAGAGCTGTGTAAGCTATAAGCTGGCACCAAAGCTGAGTATGTACCTCTTCAAACTAGGTGTGACTGTCTGCAGATGTGTGGAGTCTCAATTGACTTAATGTTTTCACATTCGCTCTATTCTCCAAGCCTGTCACCTTTTTTTAAGCCATGTGGCCATCATTCAGACAAAGAGCGGCCCAAGACAGTCACAGGAAGAAGAAAGCGATTGTCCCGTTTCCTTGGCTTATATATTTATTTATTTCTCCGCTCATAATGCGGGCCATTCATTGGACTTACAATGGGCCTCCAGTGTGAATGAATGCTACAATGCTATTTACGACACAACGTCCTTTCAGAGAGAGAAAAAAAGAACAAAGAGGTTAAAAATGCTTCCAGCACCCCAGTGACCATCGCAGTGCCGTTCAGCGAGGTCGCCCCTCCTCACCGAGAGCCTTTCACTCTCTTGTGGTGTGTTTACCCTGCAATGAGTCTCAGCCCCTGGCACTCTCCTCCTCTGTTTGCTATTCTCCGGTGTGAAGTACAGAGCTAGATTCCACATTCCCCTCTGACTGGCCCATAGCCAGGAGCTGTGTGTGTTTTGAGCTGGGTGAGAAAAAGCGGCTGCAGGCAAAGCACTGCCATGTGAACAGCCGTTGACAAGCAGAGAAAACAAGGGCTTGAATTGGTCGGCGAAGGCACATACATGGGATCTTTTGCCTTGAAACCGCTGGTAGTCTTGCTGTAGTCGGCAGGTCATCAATGCTACTTAACACAGTAACGGAGAAAGTCATCAATGGCCAGTAGCGTGCTCTCATGAAAGCCATTTTACAAGCTTTCTCCACTCCCTGTTGTACAGCCATTCAGGTTGTCCTTGATTGTACGGATTGCAAGGCCACTTCTCGGTAGTCGTCTACCTGGTCCTTCTTAAAGGGTCAGTTGTTTCAGTTCTTTGTGCTTGTGACCAATTATGATTCTTGGAGGATCGGTCGTGACATGCGCCTCGCCACACTGTGTCCAATTACAGTCAAGGGTCAAAGGTCAGCCACAGTCCCATGGCCAGGACCGCAAAGCCTGGATGGAGCAGAAAATCCTACACAGCAATTAAAGGTGCATTAACCTCCCTCCCCCGCAACGCTGAGCGCGTGTCCAGGAAGGGTGTGTCGCCTTTATCAAATGACTAAGGCGCACAGAAGTGTGATAAGCCTATAACCTAGATGTGTTTGGCCTGCTGCCCAGGGCTAACTTTAAATCTGCTCTTTATCATAAAAGCCACGGCAACTGTATTTTTCAGCCTGAGTTGGTGCACAGCCGTTTCACACTTGTTCAATAAATCTTTTCACCTCAAATTGACGCAAACTGATAATTTAATTTCTGTGAAGAAAATATCTCGATGTGAAATGCAGTGACTGACCAAATGCCTCGGTATGCTCATTGTTCATCTTTTCTCCAGTGTTTTGTATTATGGAAACAGAGAAGTAACTTACAGTAGCATGTTGTCCCCCATGACTGATGCAGCACCCCATAATTAAACTTTCCACTATGTTAGGTACAAATGTATAACTTTATGGAGCCAATAGGTATTTGTGTTTCTTATGACTAATTGCATGTCATTGTGGTAGCTCAAACAAGGTGGGACACTTGCTAGACACAATCAAAACTGTGATACTGAAATTCCCCCAAAACTAACGATCCTGCATTCAGTTAACTTTCAGCTTCACAGTTAACTGTCTGGGCCATGTGCCCAGAATCCATATTAACCGATATAAACAGAGTTTTTGTGTCTAGCATGATAACAGCTCTGGTGTGTTTTCAGGTCAGGCGACCTCCTCCCAGTCTTTATAAATATCTCCGGAGCTGTTTCTAGAGGTAGCAGCGTGATCTGCTTTCATGAGGTTGGAAGCATTGCTCTCACCATTAGCCACCAGTTACACACACCCCCACCCCCATAAAGTCAACCTTGTTGATTCCACAAATATTTTGCACCGCTGTTGTAAAAACTATGTTAAATTCTTTACATTAGTATGTGACTGACAAGTGCTTCACAATCAAGACAAGCAAAAGACACAGAAACATGGTTACACAAGACAAGACACAATAGAGGCCAAAACAAAGAAACAATAGTGGACCGAGAAACATAATTACATAAAAGCACGTCTGTAGAAAGAAACTCTGCCAGCCTGATCTCCTCGGGGAGGGATTTCCACAGAGTTGGTGCTCTGATGGTAAAGACCTGGCCTCCTTTGGCCTAGATTCAGGGATGACCTGAAACTCAGAGATACAGCTGGGGCCCAAACCTATCAGTGCATTAAAAGTGACCAGCAAAAGCTTGAAGTCAACTCTGAGACTAACAGGTAATCAGTGAAGTAACGGCAGGATTGTCTGATTCTTCCTTTAGCACCAGTTAAAATCCTAGCTGCTACATACTGTACAAGCTGGAGGCGTTGGAGAGACTTTGATGTAGTCAGGATTAAAGAGACTGCAGTTGTCTAGGCAAGAGGAAATAAAAATGTGAATGGTTTTCTCTAGATTGAATGATTTAAAACGGCTTTATTATAGAGATGGTCCTTGGCACAACTCTCTTCACCTGAACATCAAAGGTGAGGTCATTTTCTACCTTAATGTCCGCAGTGCCTTGTTCTAAAACCAGAACGACGTTTGTCTAAGATGCGATTTCGGTTCATGAAAGTTATACCGTGTGTGGAGACAACTTTCTTTAAGAATTTTTAAGAAGAGTTTGAAGAAAGGCTGCTGGGAGTTCAGGGATCTTTGAAACTGGAAGGAAAAAGACCAGGGAATTGTTATAGAGACAATACTAGGAAAAACTGTCAAATTGCATTCAGATATTTAGTGGGAGTAACATTGAAGGGGTACATGGTGGACTTCATGGGAGATACAGTATCAATCAGAGCTGAGACAGAAATGAGTTCAAAATGTCTAAATTCAGCAGGAAGTAAACTAACGAGGTGAGGGAATGATCTGAGACCTTCATGTTCTTCTTTTTGAGGAGAAAATGTTAAATGTCTTCTCTGGAGAGTTACAATACCATAACTGGCGGTGGGTCTAAAGATCAGAATTGTGAGAAAACCGCCAGTAGCCTCTTCAACTGCTCTCTCAGTTTCAAGTGAAAAGGTTCCCAACAATTATACATTCCTCAACTACTAAGTTATGAAGGGAATGGCCGTTCTTTGGGTGGTTGGGTGGAGAATTCATGTGTTATCGTTGGATGATCTAGGACAGTCCTACCAATATTTTTTAATATTAAAGACACTCCCAAAGCAGGAGTTGTCTGGAGCTGCACAGTAGAGAATGAATCATTTTTGGACCCACACAACGTTTGAGTTTTTATACCCAACTGAGCCTTATTCTGTATTGACATTATCAGTTGTGAAAGAGAGAATGTATCCTCGTCCCCAGAAAATCCCCCTGAATGCTGTCAGTCATCTGTACCATCTTCTCACTGTATTCTCTATGGAGCAGCCAGACTTTATATCTTGGTTTCTAGTTTTGGGAGGAAGTTGCTTATTGTCACATTCAAATATTGACTGGATTGTTTTGTTTTTTGTTTTTTTTGTTTTTTGTTTTTTGTTTTATTATTTGCACAAGAGGCCTAAATAAACTTTGACAATGTGCAGCAGAGAACAAAATGGTCGAGTTTAGAAGAAGAGTGTCATTAAAGTTACATTACAAAGTTACATGTTCACCTTGTTAGCCAATTCTCCATATATACAATAAATGCCCCCAGAAATACTAAAAATAATAAAACTAATTTAAAAAAATGTTCTCAGATTTTTGTATCAAAGTCCCATTACTTACTTTTACTTTACATATTTTTAGTGGTGTACCAGTAGGTGTACATTAAAAAATCAATCACAGATTTTTGAACAACTCCCCTTCTGCCCCTTCCATTATATAAGCCTGCAACTTCACAACTTTAAAAGTGGCACGAGTGGCAACATGGTACTCTTTTTTGTTTGGGCCTCACACCGGGGACGCAATCTTCCTCCTCGGCTTCCTGCACTCTGAGGATTTGGTCCACTGCTGCTCCAGTAGCGTTGTTGGAGCAGGCGAATGGTCCTCCTGTTGGCTAGCATCCAGTTCTTCAGATGGAAAGAGTCACTTTCCATGTTTGTTGTAGTCTAGCCTGCCCAGAAATACATTGAAGCACAGATAAATACATGAAAAAGAAAAAAAAATGAAAAACCAGAAAGTAAAAAAAATGAATTTATGAAAAAACATAAAAGCATGAATAAGCCATCAGTCCCCTTTTAACCTTAGAGGCTAAGGTGAAGCTTGCCAGTATACAACTGCCAGTATAAGACCCATTTTTGGAGCACTTAGGCTTTGTGAGAAGCTGAGTGAATCTCCCCTACTGCTAGAGAAGATTGAGTCCCATGAACAGAGCAGGAGCCTTCACATGGCCAGAGTGGCTAGACCAGAGAACACAGTGTCACATGAGACAGAGGGGTGTGTGTGCATGAGTGTTCATTCTTCTATTTCTAGCCAATCATTGTATTTTCTAACCAGATTAAGATTAGGTTTAGATTAGGATAAAGGTTAAGGTTAATATTAGTTTAGGGTTTGGGTTTGGGTTTGGGTTAAGACTAGAATTAGAAATTGGTTCATGGTTAAGGGTTAACGTTAAGGCATGTAGTGGTGAGGAGGGAGGGTTAGGATGAGGCTTAGCTGGTAGGGAATTCATGTAGTCAATGAAAATTCCTCAAGGATACTTGTACTTGTAAGAATGTGTGTGTGGGTGGGTGTACAAGCATCCACCCGTGTGTGTGTGTGTGCCCAGGGTGGAGCAGGAAATCCCAAAGGTTCCATCAAACTGAGTCATCAACAGATTACAGCGTCCAGCTCCTACAGGGGTTGAGAATGGATGAGATGAAGAGGGGGTGGGGGGCGGGACTGAATAAAGTGTGCTCTTTAAAGTACGAACCTTTCCACTTAAAGTGTCTGTCCGTTCACCAGTCGTGGTAAAAACCCATCCAGACAGCGATTAAACGATTTCATTTAGTCTCACTGACTTTCCATGCAGAGATTTTGATCTGCTGTGTTTCTCAGAAGTGATGCAATAACGGCAGCATTTTAGTCAACATCAAAAACTGGCTCCAGCTCCTCTCATTTTATTTCCTTGTCTCTTCCCTCTGTGTATCCCTCTACAATTACCCCCCTCCCAACCCACCCATTTTACACTTCTTTATTTGATCTCTCTCTCTCTCTCTCTCTCTCTCTCTCTCTCTCTCTCTCTCATTCCCAGGGCGGTGTTGGATCCCCTGTTGGACCTTCCTCCTCCAGTCCAAACTCTGATGGTGGTGGTGGACTCTCTGGACTCAAACTATGGGGCAGGGGATGGAGGTGCCGCGGGTGTTGGAGCTCCAGGGAGGAGCAGCTCCATCGCAGAGCTCTTGGCAAACCATCAACACCTGCTGCCCAGCTGGCTGCTGCTGGTCTGCTCCATCCGCCGCCACAACAAAGCTGTCTGCAAGATGTTCTCAGGTACGAAGAAAAATACCTCATGATGATGTGTGTCGTACTTTTCTAAAAGGGACTATCAGTATTGTGTGATAGTATGTCATTTCCTCAAATCACTCATCACATTTTACTTAAAAAAACACTGATGACATGAAACTCAGATGATATGCTTTATGCTAAACAACAAATTTATTTCTGTGTCAGTTAACATCACAACACATTTTTTCATCAATTTTTTTGAAGCAATGGCAATACCTGTGGAGTCACAGCCCATGTTTGACTATTTCAATTTAGGAAAATATCAGCTGATAAGTGTCATGGTGTATCCGCCTTGGATGCCAGTTTAGGCATCCAAGTTACTCAGCAAGACAAGATTACATGAAACTACTGATCCCTGTGGGGAAAATGGGTAGTTGCAGCAGAAAAAGTAATAGCATTCAGCAGGGTATAGTAGAAACAATAATAAATAATAAAATGATAAAATTGAAAACAATAAAAGCAATAAAATATAATATGAACAATTGTGGGGTTATGTAAACGTATGCTGTCATCAATTTCAAAAATTAGGTAGAGAGAGAATCTATAGAAACAGTACAGCAAATAGATGTGAAGTTTGTGCAGTGTGTGTATATATAAGGAAATATAAGTAGATACATAGTATATATTAGTATAGGTATGTAAATAAATATTTGCTATATATACAGTATATGTGTGTGCATATATGTATAACCACATTGTTGTAAAATATAAAAACACTTTGTATGCAGTAGGACATGGTGGAACCCTTATGAAAATATAATATCAAGTCATGTTTTTTTTAAACCTCTGTTAACCCAGAGAAACCTGACTGAGCATGTAGGCTCTTTCTCAGCAACGCCCTGCTTCACATTCATACAATTACAGTCACACCTAGCTAGCGACGTACAACCACAGCCCTCAGCTGATCCAATGGAGCAGTTAGGGGTACGAGCACGTTAGCGGTGGTTGCTAATGGAAGGGGAAACCTAAATGTTTTATTTACTTTCCCCACCCAGTTTTTCCTCTCCAGTCCAGAATTAAAATCGGCAGCATTCAGATCACAAGACCAGTTCTCTAACCCTGAGGCTAGTGCCACGCTCTGCAATTAGCCTAAGATATACAAAAAATGATTTGTATCTATTCCTTTATCTATTCCTTACTGTCCTTAAAGTTGTCACCATCATTTATAGGTTAGCTTCAATTTTAAGCTGCCCCCCAGCTGTACAGTGTATATGAATGAATGTAATCCTACCACAAAGTTTCATTAGTACAATAATGGTGTCAACAGTCATGGTGAAAATATTGCTAGTGACTAGAACCCTTATGTGTAGCTATATGGATACATGCTATTCTTTTTAGTGTAGGGTAGTGTATTTCCTTTTTTGATTTAGCTTGATGTGATGCTCAGCAGACTATAAGCACACTAATGGCATATAGTAGTCTGACTGATTGAGAGGAACACTTGAAATTCTGCTAATAAGGAGAAGTACAGCATTATAATGATTTCTAATTAATATAGTCACAACATTATGCACATGTAGTATTCTTATAAAACGGTGTACAAAAAACTCCAGGTTTAAGTACTCTCGGGGGAACTGTATAACAAATAATGTCACATATAATTATAAGATTCAATTTTATATGTTCATGAGATAACTCAAATGCATTCCTCTTGTTTATCACTGCCCACATGAGACTAAATTAGCTTCAAAAAGATGAAAATCCCACATTCTCATTATCACAATGTGGGTGGCATCTGAAAAATTCCATTGTGCAGAGAATTGTGTTTGCAAGTTCCACCACACACCAAGTTCCACCAAGTTCCAGCAACTCTTCTCCTGATACTGTGTCAGTAAAATGTCCTGCGTTACTTAAAGTGAGTCAGATGGAATTGTGAATTGTATGCCAGCATGATTCTGCACTGAATACAAAAGCTATCATATAGGGTCTAAACCATGCAAACATGATTTACTATGTAGGTGTTAAATAAACTATGCATTCTCATAATTTCCTCTGTGGTACCTCTATCCCCCTCACTTTCTCTGTTGTAGGTTTTCGCAAGCTGTGTCTGGATGACTTGCGGAAGCCCCCGCCGGTCCGTGATGTGCAGCAGTACATACTCCGTCGGCTGGACCAGGAAGGGCCACTTCGGCGTCAGTTGACTCCGGAAACGGCTGACATGCTTAACCTGCTGCATATCAAGAGCGGTGGTTGCTTTCTTTTCCTTGAGCGTGTGCTGGATGGCGTGGCAGCTGCCCTGGTTGGCCTGCGGGAGATCCGGGATATCCCTGGAACTCTTAATGGCCTCTATCTATGGCTGTGCCAGAGACTCTTCCCCCGGGGGCTCTTCTTCCACGTCAGGCCTCTCCTCAATGCCCTCTTGGCTGCTCCAAGGCCCCTCACACCCCAGCAACTGTTCACAGCAACCTGGACCCAGGACACCTCCCTCAGCCTGCAGGACTTCCAGAGCAAGCTCCAGACCCTCTCCCCTCTTCTTATTGATGGCCCTGGGGGCAGCAAGCTACTTTTTCATGCCAGCTTTGCTGAGTGGCTGATGGACGTCAAGTACTGCACGCAGAAGTACCTGTGTAGCGTAGCAGAGGGTCACAGCATGCTCGCCATGGCTCTGACACTGCAGAGCCCCCTTTTGAACACAGAGGAAACCTGCCAGTTAGGCACCCATCTGGTCTGCTCTGGTCTGCACAAGGACAACCCTTCGTTATTGGCATTGTGGATGCTCTGGGCAGGTGTGCCCACTCTCACTCCTAGCTTTAGCCACAGGGTGCCCAGTTTTGCTCCTAGTGTTCACACCTCCTTTATAACTCAGTCCCCTGTTCTAGTCAGTCAGGAAGTCCTTCATCTCTTAATGAGAAGTGGGTTCTTTCCTCTATCCTGCTCCCCAGATGGAGGCACAAGTGTGGGAGTGCATTGTATAGGCAAAGGGGGGACCATTGTACGACAGGCATTAGAAAGGCAGGAGTCTGTAAAGATGCTGCTGAACAGTGGGGTTTCTGTAAACCGAATTGATTCTACAGATGGACGGACCTTGCTAGCCAGTGCAGCCCATGTGGGCTCCGCAGATGTAGCCAACCTTCTCCTGACCCGAGGAGCTGATCCACTGATCAGTGATCATCAGGGTCAAACACCACTGACCCTGGCTGCCAGGCAGGGTCATGTCAAGGTGCTGTCAGTGCTCCTGGACTGGGCTAAGAGCCAGGAACCAGAAACCGCATTGAGGATGGTGGAGCACGCAGACAGCGAGGGCTGGACTGCATTGCGCTCTGCAGCGTGGGGAGGGCATAGCAAGGTGGTGCGTCTTCTGCTGGATGCAGGGGTAGATGTGGATGGATGTGATGGTGAGGGTCGGACTGCTCTTAGGGCTGCAGCTTGGGGGGGTCATGAGGAGATCCTCCAGACCCTGTTGGACTATGGGGCACAGGTGGACAAGGCCGACCGTGAGGGCCGCACAGCCCTTATCGCTGCCGCCTACATGGGACATCGCGAGGCTGTGGAGATCTTGCTGGACCACAATGCAAATGTTAACTTAGCTGATGGAGATGGGCGCACTGCTCTGTCAGTGGCTGCCCTCTGTGTCCCTACAGCAGCAGGGGTCAAAGGTTACGGGGAGGTAGCCAGTCTGTTACTGGAGCGCGGAGCAGATCCAGGACACCGGGACTGTGACGGGATGACACCACTGCTTCTTGCAGCCTATGAGGGTCACGAGGACATAGTTGAGCTGCTGTTAGAAGCTGGTGCTGATGTAGATGAGACTGCTGGCCCTGATGCCAGTGCACCCGCTGCAGCTGCTGTTACTCCGCTGCTTGCCGCTGCAGCTATGGGTCACATCAGAACAGTTGGTCGTGTGCTCTTTTGGGGAGCAGCTGTGGATGGCATTGATGGCGAAGGGAGGACAGCACTCAGCCTGGCTGCAGCAAGAGGCAGTGTGGAGGTTGTCCGTTCCCTGCTGGACCGAGGCCTGGATGAGAACCACAAGGACGACCTGGGCTGGACACCACTGCATGCTGCTGCCTGTGAGGGTCATCGGGCTGTGTGTGCTGCTTTGACGGAGCAGAGCAGCATGGCACGTGTGGGAGAGATGGACATTGAAGGACGCACTCCCCTTATATTGGCTGCCCAGGAAGGTCACTGCAGCACTGCAAGGCTCTTGTTGGAAAGACGTTCTCCTATTGATCACAGGGCCTATGATGGACACTCTGCTCTAAGTGCTGCCCTCCTGGAGGGCCATGCTGAGGTGGCAGAGCTGCTTATGAGGCGAGGGACAGACACCGATGTCCGGGATGCAGAGGGACGGCCTCTGCTCTACCTTCTGGTGCTAGAGGGTCGCCTTGAAATGGCTGCTCTCCTTATGGAGAAAGGGGGGGTGCCCCTGGAGTCCCGGGACTCTGAGGGGCGTACAGCACTTCATGTGGCCTCCTGGCAGGGAAATGTTGAGGCGGTGAGGTTGCTTCTGAGGCATGGAGCTGACCCCAATACACAGGATACAGAAGGGAGGCCACCATTGCATTCAGTGGCATGGAGAGGACATGTTGAAGTCGGGCGGCTTCTCCTAGAGGTCAGGGGTATCAATGTAGACCTAGCTTGCCGCCAACAGGGGGCAACAGCTCTGAGCATCGCTTCCCAGGAGGGACATGCTAACATTGTCGCCATGCTTCTGGAGAGAGGTGCAAACCCTGACCATATGGACAAATATGGTCGTAGCCCAGTGAAAGTAGCTGGGAAACGTGGCCACTTTACCATTGTTAGACTCTTAGAGAGCTATGGCGCCAAGCCATACCCAAGCCTGTTGCCTCCCTCCAATCCTCTCTCACCTGCAAGGACCAACTTGAAGAGCCCCTCCTCAGCCAGCTCGGGGAATAATGGAGGTGAAGGCGGCACCACAGCACTAACTCTGTCTGGAGGAGCAGCTGCCACCTCCACATCTTCAGCATCATCCCCTGGCTCCACTGCTGAGCGATTCCACTCCATGCAGAGCTCCCAGAACTCATCTACCTGCCACTCCTTGGCCACTGTGCAAACAGTGCCAGCTGACAGCCTCAGCTTCACCCAGCAGATCCAACAGCATTCACTGCCCCGCAGTCGTAGCCGTCCCTCCACCCTCCCCCCACCAGGGAGCTCAGCCACAGGCAGCCTCCATGGGAGCAGCCGTAGGCATCCTAAGGGCAGCCCTCCCCCTACCATTTGCACGGTCACTGCCATGGTGCACAACTGCGAACTGCCTCAGAAAGGCTTATCCTCTGGGTTTGACTATCCCAACAAAATAAAGACCCCAAACTCAAACCTTATCAATGCAGATAGGGCTCAATACAGAGGGGGTAAATGGCACTCGGTCATGGCTTCCCTTGGGGTAATGCCAGGGCAAGATTGCCCCTTGAGAGCTGCTAAAAAAAGGGAGAGTCCACCTCTAGGCTACCCCTATCAGCTGCAAAGCCCATCTCAAGGGGAGGCTTGGGATTCTGCACCCCAGAAGAACATTCTGTCACCTCCCTGCTACAGTTTTACCCCAGTTTCACCTTCTAGTGCCTTGCCAGAGGATCCCATGATTGCTATGACAACCACAGACCCCCAGCTCAATATGAAACAAGCTATCAAGCTGCAGTTTGAGGGTCCCACCAGTGCAGCCTTATACAAGAGAGAGACACCCCTGTGACTGGTGCTTAAGTAAGAGACTAAAGTTAGTTATTGCTGTACCTCTTTCACTTGAGATTTTTCTTTTTTCTTTTTTCTTTGTCAGAGTATGTGGGTATTCAGAGATGTTCAAAGATCATTTGTCTCCTCAAAAAGAAAACAAAAAAATGCTCAAAGACAATTGGTGTTTGAACATAATTATTAACATAATTATTCCATGTCATGAGCCATAAACAAGCAATTGTCTTTGGAGGTGAACATTTAGAGGAATTTGAGGAATTTTAATAACAGCATTCTTTGTTTTAATTGGAAGTGGACTTTTTTGTAGTTCAAGGGGCGGTTCACAGTGTAGATAATGTCTTTCTGGGGTCAGATGAGAGAGGAAGCGGTCGCTCTCCACCCTATGCCCCCACCCCTTTCCTTTCCCCTTTCTGATGACCAGGGAAGATGGAACTGAAAGACATCAAAGCTGTTTACATTCCAGCCTTTCCATTGCCTGTGCGTTGGGGCAGCTGTTTTCGGACACATGCTTGCTTGTCCATTTTCTCACACAGAAACATGTGCACTCTACCTCTTTCTCTGTGTCTGACACTCATTCACTCTCCTCTCTCACAAGCAAATGTAGGTGTATTACCTACAATATCACATTCTTAAAAAATGGCAGTTTCAGAAATTCCAAAGCATGTTATTAGCAACACATATTGATACAAAATGTTGTGCCCATGCTATGCTGAAAAGGAACACAATGTGTCCCCTTAATGTAGACACATAGATGTGTTGTAAAGGACTCTCAGAACAGTGGCCAGCCAGACAAAGTGATAGCCGGCCTTGGATATTGGATATGTTTTTCCTCATCAGAGAGCCATTATTGTGTTAAAACTGTTTTTTTTTGTGTTAGTTGTAGTTTTTCCATTTTGGGAAAAGGCTACAGCTCACAGCAGGAGTTTGGTGCTGCACCAGTAATCCATTAACTTCTTCAGAAGCATAGAAAAACTTTTGCAAGCATTTTGTGTCATGGAATGGTCATAAAGGAGTCTGCCCAAAGGGCTCTCACAAGCAGACAAAATCATGCTCATTCATTTGAACTCAAGACTTAAAAGCCTAACTCTGTCCATGTTTGACCTCGACCCTATTTTCAGATCATTCTCTATTATACCGAAAAATATTAAAACATTGTAGCTCACCCTTTAATGAGATATGTATATATTTAATTTTCAGTTCATCCATGACCTGACAACTTTCACTTTTTATTTTGCACTGCTTTACACAGCAGGACATGGAGACAGGCAGCTGCAGCAGCAGCTAGCAAATAGTAAACAAGGGAGTGCTAACGTCTCATTACAGAGTGAGCAATCAATGTATTGAAAAAGACAAGCTTTGGGTTTTGGAGTTGATTTTTGGAGAGTCCATTGGTCCTATAGGACTGTACTGGAGAGCCACACACCCTGGCAAGCAAGACTAAGTAGCTTTATAGTGAAGTTAATGAGATTGTGGTCAGAATCGAGTGGTATGATTGAAAAAGCTTGAAAAATAGGGTCCAGGATGAACATGGCCAGAGTTATGCTTGAAATTGTTTTTATACCAGTGAAGCTGTTTTTGAAGTTGTTGCTATTTTTTTCCTTTTCGAAAGCAGTAAGCAGCCTTGCTGGAGGGCTTTATTTTATTGACCTTTCCTACTCATCAGGACTTTGATATCTACCAGTGAAGAGACTGTGAACATGGACCTATGGGGGCTGCTAGCCAACCAAAAACAGTCTACACAAGACCAAGCCTGCCAAAGCCTGACCCAGAGTCAGCCACCATGTTTTCAGTGTTGGGTTTATGACATAAACTATAAAAGACAGCCGAGCTTAATGCACCAGCTCTGCTCAGTCACAGTGTGACTGTACCGGACAGGAAGGATAATCACCATTGGACCATAAATACCGAAGATGGATGTGGGAGTGCTCCTGTTAATTCAAAACTCATGTCTGGCCTAAGTACTTCCTTGAGTTTTGTTATAATTTTTCATTTGTTTAATATTTAATGACATTCTTTAATTAAAATGGCAAGTTGTGCCATAATTAATGTTTAACTCAGAGGTCTCATGTCTACTCATTTGTTTGTGTGTGTGTGTGTGTGTGTGTGTACGTGTACTAGTTTGTGTGGTTTCTGCTGCTTGCATCTGTGGAAAAAGTAGATGTTAGCAATAGCTGCTGCTGTGTTTGCATCATGCAGAGAGAGATAAAAGACCAGCAGCTCAGTGATGGCAGAGATGGGATAAAGACTAGGCACCTTTTGGAGGATTTCTTCACTGCAATACTGCAATACTACTAGAATACTACTAGCAATACTACAAGAACCATACCCCAACCCCCCCCCCCCCCCCCCCACAATTTTTCTTTGAGTCTAAAGCACAATTCATCATGCAAAAGACATTTCTGTAATATTTGTGTGCTTTTCCAGTTAGAATCAAACCATTCATAACTGATTTCTTTAATAACAGCACCCATAAACTAGTCAAAACAATCGGACATCATGAAGTTTTTATTGATTCCTTAAAATCAGTATTGATGCCAAAAACTGGCACAATACTCTAGTGAGATTCATCCTCTGGTTCAGAGAGAGAAAGCTTCACGCCCCTGACCTGAAAACATGGGAGCTTAATATAGGAAGAGATGGAGAGTCTGGTAAGCTGCTTGGTGGCTGATGCTGTATGTGTATATATATAGTTTGACTAATGCAGCAGCTCTGCCAAGGGAGAGAGGGGATCAGGTGTGAGAGAGAGTGAGGGAGTGTAAAACATAAGCTAGACTTGTACCAGGAGAATTTAGAAATCGTGGTTATTTGTTGCTTCATTTACACTCCTGCCAAGGGTGAGGGGGTTTATCCAGTCTTCTATGTGAGAGAGAGATGAAACGTATACTATTCTGAGAGTGTAGATATAGATTTCTGCTGACAGAAATGACATTCACCTTTTCACTTCCTCATGAATTATCCTCATGAAGTACCCATCTGCTCTATCATTGACCATTCACTATTGCTAAATACGGTGAGAGCACTTCACTTTTCCCTTTAACCAGTCTCCCTTGGAGTATTGAGACATTTTATATTCTCTAAATTTTGTAATAGTTCATTTAGTGGCAGTGTATTGCAGTGCCTTAATCAGCCAAGGTGGCAGACAGCGTCCCAGCGCGGTTTGTATACATGGGAACAAGTGCAGCCATTCCTGGCCCTGTAGTCAGCTCTCTATGTTCATGTCTTTTATTAGCACAAGCTGGAGAGTCTGGCAGCAGCCCTCTGGGATGTTTATGGATCTTCCCTCCTCTCAACACTGTAGATGTTTGTTTTGCAGACATTTCCTTCAAATTGTACTCCTATTTGCTGATATCTGTTATCTGCTTATTTATTGTCCCTCAAATTATGACACCGTTTGCCCCCCGAGGTGATGCAGTAAGTATTTGAGTGCGTGCCATCATGTGAGCCCACAGGACCTAAAGGCAGCAGTGTAGCTGATGAACCTGTCTGAAGAGACTCCTCACCTTATTACAGTCCTCTCACAAGTTCTACCAGCTTCATGCTGGGTTAATTGGCACATCACTTCTGGTAGATTTACGTTAAAATCATCGTCTACCTTCCCTGCCGATTGCAATGAAGCCTGCAATCATAGCACAATTCAAAGCTATGAAGTCAGAATTGAGAGGGGAGTGCTGAACGGTTGATTGCAGGGTATTTCTGAGTGGTAAGATCTGTGGCTTGCTGCTTGGCCTGGGTAGAAAGGGTGAATCTCTCAGTGCAGGAACCTGCAGGAACCTGACTCAGAGCGTACAGCACTGAAGTCTTTATATTATACTTCATAAGACAACAGATGGTGAGTAAGTGGGTGCATGATAGATGTTCCCTCAGTTCTTTCTTAGCGTACAATAATGATGTCAAGATCACTTCACAGTCACCATGAGTTGTAATCACCCTGGGGTCAGTATGCTGCAAAAAGTCTCTGTTTTGCCATTATTACTGTAAGTGACAGCTGACATAGTAGTGTCATATGTAGAGAATGTTTCACCCTGGACCAGGTCAAATAATTGTAAATGTAATGTATTGTGAAAGGTCAAAACTATACTTGACTGTCAATAGGAAGCTCAACCAGATGTTGGAGACGCAAGGTTCCTGTAAGACGTTGATAATATGTGATATATGAACACAAAATATAAAATAAAGTAATATAATATAAAATAAATAAATACAAAATGAAGAAAACACTAAACAACTCTTCCACTCTTAACACAAAATCACTACACTATTCCTGGGATATTCCTATAGGGAGTCTGTGTCTGTGGTACTCAATTGTTTTTATCTCCCATGGTATCACTATAGTAGTCTATATAGTCATTTGTATAGTATCCTCCTACATGTTAATACAGGATTTACTATCGTTATTTTTCATAAGAGACATTCACAATAAGTAAGCACACTTTTTATTTACTGTATATTTGAAAGTGATCATGACAGCAGATTTCCCAGATAACCCATGCAGTGAACATGCCTTTAACAGTTATCTCTCTTGTAATTGCACAGTCAAAACAAAAGCAGCAACAGGTAAAACCAGTCGTGTCTTTCCTCCTCCGGCTCCCAACCCCCAAGGCAACAACCCGTCTAAGACATTAGATTTCTCTAATGCATTCACAGCCCCGCCTCCACAGTCCACATGTACCTGCATCGTTGATATTGAAAGGTGACTCATGACAGCCTGGGTCCCATTGTTTGCTGAAAAGGTCATACCTGTAAGTCAGACTGCAGGGATAGAGTTTCCTTAAAGGAATAGTTCACAAAAAATAAGATGAGGGGGATTTTACTTTTTTCTCGATGGAGCAAAATGTGGATTTGTTTTGGGATGAATTTGTCCTTAAATCTCCAAATTTCTGAAACTGACACCTTTGCAAAACCCTGGGGGCTTCTAACCTAGAAAACAAACATCCCAAGGAAAAAAAAAGAACACACAATATACACAAAAACCTCCTTGGGATGAAAGCAAAGGATGTAGAGCCACGCACAACAGTATCTACCCCTTGATGTGTCATACCTCTGCACCACGGTTTATTCTAGGCAATGAATTAATAAGCATGAGAACATTTTGCACGTAATCCCAAACAAGCAATGGCATCCAGCCTCCTGAATGAGACATCTGCTATAAACAGACGTCAGACACATTGCACCAAAGAGTGACAGGAGGAGAATTTGGACAGCAGTCTGGTTTCATTGTTGAAGATTCGCTCATCCTGTACGTCCTGGCAGCAGTGTATCCGGGTGTTATATACAGAATCCATCTATCATTGAATGGAGGATGTACATGACAGATAGGCGCTACTGCTGAAAGCACAAGTGGGAAGCCTGGGAAACCCACTGCTCTCCTCTCATTGTCAATAAAGATCAATGCCAGTGTGGAAAATTGGATAAATTGTCTCTAATATTCCAGAAATTGTTGCGGCCAACAGTGACCAAATACAAGTTAGCAAACTGAAAATCTTGTTTTACACTATAATAAACAATATCACGTCATGTGTGCGTGTGCATGCATATGTGTGTTTACTGATTTCTGTTGTGAATTATTGAATGAGTATAAAACATATTGTTAAGAGTTGGGTCTCTCAGGGCTGACCTCTGCAGGCCACCAGTCCCCAGGTGAAAACCAAGACGACAAGCAGCACATCCCGGAGAAAAAAGAAGCACACAGAACTGTACATTATCATCTATTAATAAGAGATAGACATTAACTCACATAAAAGACATACAGTTTTTAGTATAATGATGTCGGGGGAGGAAGAGTCCCGGTCAGGGCCAGTGATAAGGACTGGACCTCCTCGCCAACACTTAATCTTCATAATTCAGTCGTTACTGGAGTCTCACAACAGGTTCAAAGAATTCACTGGAGATGATCAGAGTTCGATGCATAGAGTTTTATTCTTCAACAGAAACAAAACCCGGGTTGGCTCCGGAACCAGACCGAAATACAACTGTCTGTGCATGATCTTATATATCCTAAAAACTGGGTGGAGACTGGGTGGAGAATACTGATTCTACGCCCATTTTTCATTAATTTCAGCTTTGTCAGCAAGAAAATATTCTTTGTCAGCAAGAAAATAATGGTGTCTAATCGCAGCCGTAAAACCCAGGGGTTTTGGGGACTTTCCTATTCACCATTATGTTATGGCCGCCTGGGCCTCTCCTGTCTGCGCATGCCCCGCCTGTCTATTTTCTAGGTACTTCTTATCAAAGTGAGGCCTGTGCAGCTCGTCCTTGGACAGCCTTATTGTGAGAAGGCCTCAGACTGTATTTTTTAAAACTTTGTGATTACTGTGGGGAAACTTTAGACTGTATTTTTGAAACTTTATGATTACTTTATGATCTTCAGGTTACATGCTTAATCAAACACACTCTTTATATTTATGCAGACTTAATATTTTGATATTGATAATATTGCTTAACACAAGGCATATTATATCTTAACTATAATTATTTACAACAATAACTCACATATAACGGGCAAATTTAGCAAAGAGGAAGCTCAATGTTATTTGACCTTGGGGTCAGTTAAGAACTACAATAAAAGAAAGAAAGAAAGAAAGTTTCAGGAGACAACTGCAGTCGTAAAACAATTGGATTTCATCAGAAAAAAAAGATCTGCTCCTTTATACTCATGTACAAATCTTACAGCCCTGTATTCATGTTGCTGTGGTGATGTTGGTAGTACGAGAGCATCCTGTTCTCTCTCCTCCTGCATTTATACTGGTAGAAATGGGTCAGTGAAGAGGAGAGATTCAGACATGAGGGTATGGCGCCGGCACAGAGGGGAAGGTTTGCTTCTTTCATGCTAGCAGTCTCAAAAACAACACTGTACAGTCATCATACCCCCTATGTGTGTCTGTACACATCAACTCACTAGTCAGTCATTTCCAGTCCTGGCTTCATTTGTACTGGTAGATCTTGATGCAATGGTGCATGCTGTCAGACACAACCAGATGGCCGTCAGGCAGCAGGGCCAGGCCTCGTGGGCTGCTCAGTCCCTGGGTGACTATGGGCCAGCCCACCCCCTGTGCTGGGTATAACACCACCTTGTGGTGTTCCCCCCAGTCTGCCACCAGCACGTTCCCATCTCTATCTATACAGATGCCCCAGGGACACACCAGGACAGGTCCCATGCCAGAGCACACCCCCAGGACCCTCACTGTGTTCCAGCCCGGCTCCAGGACTTTGACGCAGGGCTCGCGGCCAGTCTCGCTGCCCCTCTCAGACACAGCCACCATGCCCGAGCTCAGGCAAGCTGTCACCAAGTAGGGTCGGTGGAATCCTGTCACTACTGTGCGCTCGAGGCGAGAGCCTGTCTTGGGGTCCAGCTTTAAGGCAATAAGGGTGCCTTTACGGATATCAGCTATCAAGAACTCATCCAGCCTGGTTACCGTCACACCCCTGGGAGCCTCCAACTCATCTTTGGTGGGGCTGAACCCTGACCCCCCAAATGTCTGGAGCAGACGTCCATGGCGGTTGAACACAAGCACGGCGCGCTCCGCCGCACAGCTCAGAGCGATCAGGCCCTTGGCATTGACAGCAATGTCAAAGTAGTTCCGGCAGTGTCTGGCAGAGCCGTCAAACGTTGGGGAGGTTACCTGCTGGAGGACGTTGCCCCGAGGGTCAGTCACCTGGTTTAAGGTGCAAAATTTGTTTTAACATCATAGCATTCTTCAATTGCTGCATATCACACATATGTTGTATGTGTAAAAATACATATGAAATTAAATTTGAAATTTCACTCATAAAGGTGAAAAATAAGTTGAAAATGACTCTGGACCAGTTGGACCAGAACAAACATGGAAATTGAAGTGGGTTTTCGGGGGTCCATCTGAAAATCCACCACCATACCATGTTGCTGCTCATGTCATTTTTAAAGTTGTGAAGTTTCTATGATGGGAGGGGCGGAGTAGGAGTTGGTGTGATGGTGTTATTGGTTGGGATTTTTCTGTACACCTACTAGTATGCCATGAAGTAACCACTAAATATACGCTGTTGTCCAGGAAATAAAATGAATGGGATTTGGATATAAAGATCCAAGAATATATTTTTTGGGTTTATTTTTTAATTTTCTGGCATGTGTTGGTGTTATGGTATATAGGTGCATTATGGTATGGAGAATTAGCTAACATTTTTCATTTCATTGTGACAATAGAAAAGCGTATAGTGCATGATGGTGTCATTTAAGCATAGAAACATACACACAAACATACACACACATACCTGCACACGTGCGTTTCCACAGTCCACTATGAAGAGTTGGCCCTGTGGCATGGCATGGACGCCACTGGGGAGGGTGAGGTCAGCACGGCCTGAACCCTGCTTCCCAAACTGCCTTATGAGAAGGCTTCCTCCGGCGTGGAGCAGTGGGAAGGATAGGTCCTTCTCCTCGTCCATCTCCACCAGGGTTGGCTCTCCTCTCTCTCCTCTCCCTCTGTTTGGCTCCTGGGAGCTGTCTATGACGGACATGGAGAGAGATCTAGCCCCCAGGGGTCCAGCTGGGCTGCCCACCGTGGTTCTTTTCTGTGGCTGATGCTGCCCTCTACGTCCAGGGCAGGGCAGGGTCTGTACAGTGTCAGAGACCCTCGGCCCCCTGCTGAGAGTCGGGGAAGTGGAGGTGGTGCCGGAGGTGGAGTTGAGGCTGCTACGCTTTACCTTCCATACACCTACATGCTCATTCCTCCCACCACTGATCAACGGGCGTGTCTTGTGTGTCAGGTCTGCTGCAGACTTGGACAGACGGGAGTTTTGGTTCAGAGAGCCTCTGTTCGCGTTGTAGTCACGAGGTGAGGTGACGATGAAGGTGTAGCAGGAGTCAAGGCTGTCTGCGGGGGATGGTGCTCGGCCAGAGTCCCCGGGGGTCCCCAGAGGGTGGTCATCAGAGGACTGACTGAAATAAGACTGAGGTCGGCCCCTGGAGGTCAGGTCTACACAGCTTTGGCTGGCCAGAGGCTCTCTGGGAATCATCCTGGGAGATGTTAGGGCACCGTGGCTGTATCTGGAAACTCCCCTGTTTACACCCTGATTCACTCTTCCTCTCCCATCTCCATCCTGGCTGTCTAAACTCTGACGCTGACTCAGCTTGACATGCTCCTGTCTTCCCTGTTCAGGTAAGACCAGAGTATGTGGTTTTCTCTTGTTCCTGGGGGAGTGGTGTCTGCCATCACTATTCACCATATACCCTCGCTCCTCGCCCTCAGAATCCAAGTTGTTAAGCACCGCAGGGACGGCCAGAAAGAGGTCCTCGCCTCGTGCTTCGGAGGAGGGCGACTCCATCTCGTCATCCTGGGACGACTCCCGGTCAGACTGGTCGCGCCTGGGAGGCCAGTGCCTCTTTGGCTCAGAGCGCTTCAGTTCCTCCTCTGACTCCACGTCGCTCCGAGCAGAGAGGCGGATCTTCCTGACCACCCTGCCTGCTGGTGAGGTCAACCCGTGTCCTGGCCCAGCACCATCTGGGGTGCTTCTCTCTTCCCCGGCACCTCCGCGGCTTGTGTCGCCACACTGCATCTCGCCCGAATGGAGAGCACACAGCTGCCCCTGGGACCCGCAGCCTCCGACAGGCAGGCACAGGTTGTGTTCCTGCACGCGGATATCTCCGAAGGGGATGCTGTTAGGCTGGGAGCTGGGCTTGAAGCTCACCTTCTTCAGGGAAAGGGAAATCTCCCAGGGCTGGAGGAGCTCTGCCACCCCCTTCAGCAGCAGGTTCTGGTCAGGCCCACTTTGGTCCAGACGTGAGCGCTGGCCACTCCTCTGGATCTGCTCCCGGAGGTGGGCCAGTTTATGGAGCCTCTGGTCCAGCAGGGACTGGCTGACCCGGGCTGCTGCCATGTTCTCCCTCTGCACCTGCTCCAGATGCTGCTGGGCATCCCTGTGGTCCTGCTCCACCCTCTCCAGCAGGCGGCGCTCCTCTCTGCGTGCCCCCAGGATGGCCCGCTCCACACCCCGCTTCACGGTCTGGGTCTCGGTTGCGTGATGCTCTCGCAGGCAATGGAGCTCCGTCTCTGCCCGGGCGAGGTCGCACAGCGCCTGGGTGGCCCAGCATGGTGGTGGGGACGGGGGCAGGGGAGCAGGGGCCGAGCCGTCTGGCTGACCCACAGAACTGGGGCTGTGGGCTGGGACGGGGGAGGTGGGATTGCTGCTCAGAGGAGATCCCACAAACATCATCACAGAGAGGGATGGGTGGATGGATGAGTGGATGGATGGATGGATGGATGGATGGATGGATCGATGGAGAGTAAATGCCAGAGTCGCACTAAAAGCTTTTCTTCTTTTCTGGAATTCAATTTGAGCTCCTGAGGAAAGAGATAACAAATGCACAAATTAAGACCATAAATCTTGAACATAATGGGAGCCTTATGAAATGTTATGGCTTGTCATGAAATTGAAAAAGGTTCCAACATTGCCTGGAATCTGTACATGAAGTGTGTGAAATCGTATGCTCGTCTGACTCCGCTGTGTAAAGGTTGCTTTAAGGGATCTTTGCAGGTTCCAGTCTTTCCAGGCAGAGCCATGTGAGACTGTGAACCTTTGATGACGAGTGAGCAAAAGATGAAGATCTGCTCATTTCATCTAATTCAGTTTCATAACCTTTACAGAGAGACGTGACACAGCAAGCCTAGTAGAAATACTGTACGCTCAAACTGGGCCATCCTGTGTTGCTCATCTGTAGGAAACAAATGTCCAATCCAGTTACTATCAGGAAACAAACCATTTTCTGTTGGTTCCACATGACAAATCTAATATATCTAGTTTCCATATTGAGCCTGAACAAATACAGGTTTTTTTTTCTAAAATGTCTCTTGAAGAAATAAAACATATTCCCCAATCAAATTATTCTGAAGAATCAATTTTCCTTCCAATTGGCACTTGATTTATGAGTGTCAGCTCTGGGTTCAGCATATAAATAAATACAAGAGTGATAGAGAAAGAAAGTGTGCATATGCATGTGTGTGTGTGTGTGTGTGTGTGTGTGTGTGTGTGTGTGTGTGGCAGGGGCCAGAGGGGTTCATTGATTTCTGCATTGCTGCCCACACAATGATGAGTTTTCTGTTGCTGTTTGTTTGATTCTAATCTTATTACTTCTGTTGTCTCTTGCCAATGTATTTCATTTCTGTGCTGCTGGAGGATTCAACCTTCTCCTTGTGGACCAAAAGGCTGGTAGATCATAAGTTGAAGCAATGAGAGCACGCAACTATGAAATGAAAAAAAAAAAGGTGAAATGTCTCCTCAAGTGTGGTGCATGAGTGTGTGTGTGTGTGTGTGTGTGTGTGTGTGTGTGTGTGTGTGTGTGTGTGTGTGTGTGTTTGTGAGTGATTCCACTGTTTAAGCAGCGCTAGTCCAGATTTATATATATAAATTCAGTTCTTTTCCTATCCCCACTAACTGAGACCCCAATTCGCCCTATTTACCCAAATTAAACTCTGGTGCAGCGTGGAAGGCACAGGAAGTGATGAATCAAATTAAGGGCAAAATACAAACTGTCTCCAGAACAGCAGCGAGCTGCTCCGTCCAGAGAAAGCTGGACTCACCAACGTTAGATCTTTTGCCTCTCTCGTCCCTTTGGTATGAAGCATCACAGCCCAGCCAGGTTGGTGAACATGAGCCTATATGAGCAGTTTACTGACTGTCACCTTACATGGGTATTGAAGTTCAAACTTTTCACAATTTCACAACAATAACCTCTCACCGCCATTCGGAGCCACCAAAGTGTGAAGTTGCCTAGTGCAGCTTTAATTTGACAACAGTTCTCTGAGCTGAATTATACCCCTCCTCTATGGATGTGAGCTAATCTGCAATGAACAGCAGCAGCCTCATCAGACGTGATAATTTCAATGCGGTGTTTAGTCTTGTAAAGATCTCTATTATTATCCTATTTTGTTTTTCTTAGGTAAATACTTTTATATTATTTAAACTTGCACCTTATTACCATTTGAATACTGTCTTATTTTATTTTTCTTTAATCACTTATTTGTCTTATTTTATACTATGTAAAGTTGAATTGGCTCTGAAGAAGAATTTCATTACTGGTAATGATGTTTGCATTGTTACCAAGTACAATAAACTTGAAACTTGAACTTGAAACAATGAGGAAAATAACAGAAGGAAAACAGAGAATGTAGTTCAACTGGCATAACAACCTGAGTCAAGCTGGCGGAGGTGACTGAGTAACCACTACGGACACCTGAGGAGCCTTTTGATGGCATTCGATCCTTATACCGAATGACACTTTTCAACCAGACCTGCAGAGCAGGAAGCTCCAGCACCACAGCGGGACCTGTTGCTATGCTGCCAAGAACAGAACTGAACTGCTTATGGAAAGGTGATATAGCTGTTAAGCCAGCGAGAGAGAAAAGGGTGGGGGTAGAGAGAACTAGCATACAGGAGGTGGAAAGAGTGGCGGCATTTTGCATTGAGAAATCTATTAGCATTTCAAATGGCGGCAGACAGCCAGAAGCTCCAGATAGGGAGAAAGTGGGCGGTGGAGACAGCCGGCCCAAGTGTCACCAGCACAATACTTCTCAAGTCCTCGGTTGTACAGGCAGATTCCCCTCCTTCCTTCCCTCCACACTGGGAAAAAAAATGTGATGTGACACTAGAAATGATCCAGAGCAGGTTTTGATATTTTATTCATGAAGCAGAACAAAGCGATCTAGAGAAACAGCACTGAAAGATGTCTGTCCTTCGCAATGGTTGTGATGTCTTGTGACAATAATGGGGCCCCTGGGAGCCACAGTTTGATGAATAGAAAGCAGAATTCCTACTAGGAATAAACAACTCATGGACCAAGACTATATTTTGCCTCCAGGCCAGGTGGTGCCCCGGTGCGTGTTCAACATCCCTGATCCTTGTAACATAATACAGGCCTGTTGAGCAGCTGGCACGGTGAGGGTGGAGATAACACCTCAACGACCACCTCGACGACTAAATAAATCATCTGGAAATCATCGCCATTAAAACGTCAATGACTCGCAGGCTCCAGGGGAACGTTTTGACTGATACACTACTGGGTATGATGAACGAGTCGTCTCCTTTCTGAGCCTAGTCAAGTGAGGGGAAGTTTCTTTTGAGGCGGAGATAACTGACAGGACTATGCCGGTCCCATCTCTTCTGTCACAGACCCAGGTTTCCACTCACATTACCAGGCTACATTATAGATGAGGGGGGTCCAATTGCTCATCTTGTGAGTGATAGTCCCGGCGATAACTAGGCCATGTGAGGAAGACATTGTCAGAGAGTAATACGACTCAATCTGATATGTCTGTCTGCGTCAAAAAATAAGTTGAAGCTTTAAAAGTTGTTAAAAGTTGGCAAATAAACTATGAACACACTTAAGATAGAGCTAAATAATTGCACTGGTGTATAGATTTCAATGCGATACAGAAATTAAACTCCTTAACTCCAATTGGATGTTACAACCAACCCGTGGAAATATAATTGTTATTTTCATCGTACTATGAAATGATATAGAACTGACTCTTACCTGCGGTCAGGTTGCAAGCGCTTGCCTCAACCCCATGCTCCACTCTTCTTTACAGCAACTCTCCACTGCCTCACTTTTACCGTCAACCTCCCTCTGTGTGGTTCATGCTGTTTTTTTTGTTCACTTGATGTCTGTTGCTAGGAGACAGTCAAGCCGACTCCAGTTTCCTCTGTATGCAAACTCTGAGGGTGCATCTACAGTGACACTTTTTTCCTGGTCTCCTAGCTCCCTGTGAGCATAATGGGGACGGTCTACAATACACTCAATAAGCATCATAAAGGACTACTTCAAATAATGGGAGTCAAAGAGTGTCAATCATGCTCTTCCTTCCCTTCTATGCAGCCGTTTCAACTTTGCACAAACTGAAGGAGAACGACTGAATTCATGAACAACCCGCCAGTCGCGGGCCGCCGCCGCCGCCGGCATCACTCAGAGGAGAATAATGGGCTATTGACAGTTCAGGGCCCCTGAATGCAATATGCTGTGTTGACTTCGGGACTTAACGAGCTGCCGAGTGGACGTGCTGTCAGTGTCCGAGATGCTACAGCGCACCAAAAGGACGACTTGATGCTAACAGACAGACAGAAGGTTGTAGGTTCGATTCCCAGTCCTTTCTGGGAACACATGCAAGTCAGGTGGATTGGAAACTCTGTCTATTTGTGTTAGCCCTGTGATGGACCTGCTAACCCTGTCCAGGATGTTGCCCCGCCTTCCCCCCACGGCATGCTGGGATAGGTTCCAGCTCCCCCGACCACCTTCAAAAGGAATAAGCGGGTAAAGAAAATGAATGAACCCTGTACAGCAGAGGTACAATGTGAACACAACATGGAATACCACCTGAAGCGCCTCGTCTATGAAGCCATCAATGACAGCTCCACTGCTCCGTCAGCTCCACCAGCCGGCCTCTGTCCACGCTCAGTCCCAGCTTCCCCCCCTTTGAAATGAATGTGGATGATGGCCTCTGGCAGTTTATCAAGAACAAGGTGACACGAGGCAAGGAGGGAATATTATTAGTTTTCTTAACACTCACTGTGTGAACACTGACCGCCCACAGCTGAGGAGAACAAAAGGTACAGAGAGAGAGAGAGAGAGAGAGAGAGAGAGAGAGAGAGAGACAGACCCCCTGAGTACAATGTAAGATTAGAAATAAATGAAATTGGAATGAATACCTGAAACTTTCTAGTACAAAAATGAATAATACTCAGAGTTCATTGAGAAGCAAAAGAGGAGTAAAAGTCATTTGATCTGCTCACATCAGCCGCCCAGTAACCCAAGAATGTAAGGACAACAGGAAATGACATACTGACCTGTATCTATTTCCCCTGACCGCTGAACCTACAACTTTCTAGTCTTTGCACTTTTGTAAGACTGGGGATCTGAATCAGGCCGGATGTTACTAAATTCTTATTTCTTGCTTATTAAATGTGTACATCATGACTTTAACTTACAAACGCAGAGTCTTCTCCAAACACCATCTGCCAACTAACACATTCAGACAGTCAGAAATGTTGAAAACTTCCTTTTATGTCACATGTATAAAAAGTGGGGCCTAATTTGTGTCGCTCTCTGAATTTTCATTTCCTTTCCTTACCCTGAGAGGTTCAATTTTAACTGAAGATGAAATCCAAGACGGCCATGTGTCCACGTGTTTTTTTTTTGTACTGGCAGACTATTGACTCCTGCTCCCCATAAATATCATTTTTTTGATTTTGCCTACTATAATCACTGGTTCTTTTAGGTGAGGTTCAGTCAAATGTGTAGCCAAATAACTTTTAGTGTGAATACTGGAAGAAATGGGATTTGGAAACACGCCAGCAGAATGTTAAATCGTTGTGTTTAACAGCTAAAGTGGTTCATCTTCTTCCATCTTTACTGTACGGAGATGAGTCTGTACCCACTGGGACTACATAGGCAGCTGGCACTGAAGCACAACCTTCCCTGTATCCCCTGTATCTGAGGTATCTGAAGTATCTAAGGTTAGAGAAGGAGGTTTATGACCAGAAGGCTGCTGGTTTAAATCCCCAAAGTAGAAATCAAAATGGCAAACAAAGTAATCGTTTGAGTAAAGGCACACGATCCCCTGCTTGTACCGAAGTTCCCAGGAGAGAATATGTTTAACTGCATGACTGTGAAGTAGGGCGGTGGTGAAAAAGAGCATGCACGCTCAGCAGAACTCCCCCCTGAATAAAAAGAGATTAAATAAGATAAAGCTAGGGAACATTTGTGTCTTATGGAGAGGATATCTTTCACTGAGGGAGAGAACTGCTCACATATATGCAGACCTGCAAAATTTTAACTTTTGAATAATCCGTATCTATGGGTAACGTGTACTGGCATCCTTTATATTGTAGGTGTGCCAATGTAGGCCAAATGTAGGGCTCAGACTAAACATAGTCCTAGTAAAAATGATTCACTGAGGGAATGCCAGGGTAGCTTGGTACTGATCAACAACCGTATCAACCGTGCAGATGTTTTGTGGTCATTTTGTGCTGTGGGACAATAAAAAACGTACTTATTGCACCTTTAAAATCTGCTTCACAGTTTGAAGGGAATTATGCTGCAGCTATTAAGTGTGATGTCATTCTACTGGACAGACAGCAGGGCGAAGCTGAGCCTGAAACCAAACACCCCTCTGGCTTTCTCCCTGGCTGCGTCTCCCTCGGGGAGCTACTTCCACCCCAGGGCCAGATGGGGGCGCTACAGCTCCCTAGACCACGCCAGCCTGGTGGCCGGTTCACTCACTAACCAATCCAGGGTGATGGGGAGGCTCTCCCAGTTTGGTGAGCACACACACACACACCAACACTCAAATCACCAACACTCAAGAAAATGGCTACTATGGGGCGGCAGTATCCTAGAGGTTAGAGAGTGGGCTTGGCTGGGGACCGGCTGGGAAAATGTGGGTGGGGAAAGTGAATGAGTGACGCTCATCCCTCCATCAGTAATAACGGTCAATTTGTGTTCTTACCCCCCAAGAGGCCAGCCAAGAGGCTGAAATCTGCTGAAATTTCTCTGGTGATTGTCGAAAGGCATGCTGGGAAACATAGGAAATCACTAACTGAAGTAGAAGTAGACCAGCTGTCCTCAGCAGACCTTGATGACAAAGTGGATTTATTCTAGCTTTCACCCCCCGGGCTCGGCAGCGCACCGCAGAGCGCTTACTCAGCTTGGATGGAGACCACAGTCCTTTGATGTAGTCCGTCACCAGTCCTGAATCATCCAGGAGTGTGAGCGTGGATTAATGAGCGCCACAAGCATCAGAGAACACCTGCCCAGCGAACACTTTACGTAACCGCAACCTTACTTATTGGTACCTTTTGGTAATTTCATGACTTAACAACTGACAACCTTGTGACTGCGTCTTAAATTGGTCATTTTATGGTGGTAATTGATATGTAGCAAGTGGCCATTTGCAGAGCAGGGGGCAGAGCACTTAAAATGCAACGTACTTGCCCTTAAACAGGCCTTATATCTATTATTTATAATAATAATAATAATTCCACAGAGCAATGAATAGTAAAATATTCCAGAATTAATTTCATAAAAAAACAACACATTTGTTTGGTGGTTCAGTGGGGCAGAGTGGCATGTGATAGGGTTAGTCATGGTTACGTGATCTAGGCCTACTGAGCTTAAATTCTCTGAATATTGTTTGCTTACTTACACTTACACCCAGTACCGTTTGTTCTGCCAGGTTGGTTCATTTAAGGACAAATGATCACAATGCATTCTGGGAAACATGTGAAGTCTACATAGTGGTTGACTCTCTCCTTCGGTCGATCTCAGAAACTTCACTGGAGTCATCAGTTACATGACCTCTATATTCATGAAATATCAAAATGAAATCAATAGAGCTGATGTAGCCAGGGTTATTCTGTAGTCCTAGCAAAGTGGTCTGCAGGCACAAGGGAGTGTTTTGAGGTCCGGAGCAGGTCCGAATAAATGAAAGAGACTCACACAGAGAAGCAGAACTCGGCTTCACTTTGCAATTCTTCAACCATGGAGACGACTATTCCTCCTGTGTCCTCAATCTAGACTTGAGTCCTATGTAACTATGCTGCTGTTGAATAGTAGCATGGTTCTGAAACCTTAGGGATAACCTCCACTGTCAAAATCTTGCCTAGTTTATTACACATACAATAAAAACTACAAAGCCATAGGGACGTAGTAAACCTTCACAGATTCTTCAGAGACTTTTAAAAATGTGGGCAATTCAAGGTCCTATATACGAGACTTGGTAGCCTTGTTGCCTCAAATAATTAATACTGAGTGTGATATTAAATATTAAACATTATACTGTGTCAGTGCTCTAGGAAAGCTTGCTGAACTATGCTGTTGAAGTTGTTTTGCTATGTTTTCGTCTGACAGCAAACAGCATCTTCACTAGAGCTGCATGCAATATTTATTGAGGTAAAAGCACAACCACACTGTCTTGAAGACACGATTCCTCTGCAATGTTCCAGATCCCTCAAAAGGTTCATAATACAGTTTTAGGGAATCATGAAAAAATTGATCAGTCAACATTGGTAGTCTAAACCATCTCCACTATCTTTTCATGGAGAAATGACTGAGTTTCTGTATCTGTAAGGTGATTTGTGGCTTCTCTGATATCACGAGTGGTTACAAACAAACTAAACAGATAAAAATCACAATATATTGTAATAGTAGCCATGTTTAATTCACTACTGGCTAGAGGGAGGAAGAAAGTTGTCTGAAAACACAAACGGCTTGAATTATTTGGTCAATCTGTATTTCATATTCTTGATATTTTATAGTTTGTATATTGCTGTGTGCTTCTTTCTTGTTACTTTGTACATCCGCTGCTGCATAACTGCAATTTCCCCTCGGGGACAATAAAGAGACGTCTAATCGAATCACCTAAATAAAGGTTTTCTCAACTTTCACTGTCCGTCAAAAGTGCCCTATACTAATTTGCCCATTTAACCCAATAAGTTGATTTCTCATCTACTGAAGATATTGTCCAGAGGTGGTAACACTATATGCTTGCCAAAGTGAGTTTTCTGACAGCAGATAACGCCTACAGGTATGTTCAAGTACCACCAGGCTTCCTTCTAATGAACCTTTCCAGAGAAAGTAAGCATGCAAAGTTCACATTAAACATCAATGTGTAACTTCTGAGAAATAGGATGATAATGGAACTGTAAATAACGCACACCCACATACAACATGTTATAAGTAATAATTTGTAGAGCCATGGATGATGGGAAACTAAACGGAGCCACCACCTTGAGATCACGAAACACTAAGCATCACTGATGTAGTTGATATGGCGACAAGGAGACGACCTTGGTTCAATCCACAATCAGACAATAAAGAGGCCAGGACAAAAGCAGTATTGCTAGGTAAAACATTTATAAATTAATAAAAAACATTCCCTTTTTAGTGTTTCTTACAGCTTTTCCCCACATTGTATTTTTGTCTTTTTTTTTTTTAATGATTTTAAAATATAGAAAAATATTTTTGACAACATTCATCATCATTTTTGCACGATTTTCATTCAGTCCTGTTGGTTAATTCATACACCCCTGCATTTTCTTTGACCCATTGGTTTATACATTATTTACATGTATTAGTCCGTCTCCTCTTTCAGCTTCAGAATACCAGAGCATGTTTTGCATAGATTCCAGGGCAGAAATCTCTGGGGGAAAAGTCAAAAGCTTTTCAAATCAAAAGGAAAGCGAGAAGAGAAGATGGCATACATCCTGTGACACGGATCACAAATCAACACATGGGGAAAAAAAAAAAAAAAATCAAAATCCAACATGGCACATGCTGTACATGTGTACAATCTAAGGAAATCAACAACTTTAGATCCAATTCTAAACAGGTAATTGAGTCCTTCAGATGAAGAACTGTTTCAGTCCTTTAAGCAAGCCAAGCAAACAGCCACAATTCAATTGTACAACAGTAGAAAATGATGAAGACTGTCATACATCAGCTGAAGGTCAACTGTCCAACTATGAATACACACAACACTCCAGCTTAAAGCCTGAAGATGAATGGGTTGTGAAAACACTCCATCTGACGGACTCAATCGTTAACTTTTTGACAGATCAGTTGTGTTTACATCGTGTTCAGCACTGTCAAGGTTTTCGAGTCCATTAGGGGTTGTTGTGTCTAAAAAAGAAAATCTCTTCTCTTTCCCAAATAGAAATTTAACATTGGAAGGAGACAGTACTGGACAATAACCAATTTCTGCGAGGGTGGACGGTGTAAGGCAAGTACCATTACATGGAGTGGTTTCCTGGCTCTAAGAGGATGAGGGGAGGTCCAGGCTTGTCCCAGCCAACACTCAGCACACAGCCGATGACAAGCAGGACCTCCCAGTGGAACAGAAACATCAACACAGTTGAAAGCAATTGCTGAATTACATCCTTCTCCATTTTTTCTTGCAAATCATCATTCAAGTCAAGTCAATGTATCCATCCCTTAAAGGATAAGTCTAGCCACAGTGAATGTTAAGTCCATTTTCCAGTGTGCCTGTGTATTTTTAAGTGCAATTATCAGAGAAGCAGTTATCATGGGAGTTATTTCCCTATACCTCTACATGCCATTCATTTTCATTCAACTTCAAATGATATCAAAACCAAACTTCTGAGATGGCAAACTGAGTGTAGTAACGCAATCCATGGAGATATAGTTGAATGTTTTTGAATGAATGCGTGCATTCAGGAAGACCTAACTGAACGAACAGGACGAGAGTAGGAGTGTCTATAATGTAAACATGGGAACGAGGAAGTAGGCAAAACTTTCAATTTCAACTTTCAACTTTCAAGATAGGAAACTCTGGAAAATGGACCATCCCCCCTGACTGAATCATCCTTCAACATTGTCTCCAATAATCGCAAATCAACAAACCTGCAATCACGAATCATTTTTTTGATTTATGTTTAAACCTTGAACATGCTTTTAAACAAACATAGGGACGTTGTCTTTTAGCAGAACTGTGAGATTTGTATATCATCTGTAACGCCCTGTCCTCTCCCAGCCCCAGATTGTGCAGGGAGAACCTCAGGGCTGCCCAAAGTCCATGTTAAAACCAAAGATGGGGGATTTGCTGTCTGAGCCCCAAAAACATCTTCACTGCCTGAGGAGCCTCGGCTGGCTTCAATCCCTTTTAAAGCGTTTTACAGACAGGGGATTATATCATTTGATTTTATTCTTGTTGTATTTTCCCGTTTAACTTCTGTATTTAACTCATGTCTGGCATTTGTATTATTTCTTAATGGGTTTTTCAAATTATTGGTATATTGTTTGAAAGCACTTTGCAACACCGTTTTCCAAAGTGCTCCATGAATAAGGTTTATTATTATAGCGTTTAGATTGTGCACCGTTAAGCATACTGCTCACACAGTCTATGATTGCTTATTGTGAATTTGCATCGCTTGTTGCTACAGCATAGCAACTATCCATGAGAAGGACATTAAAAACTTGTTAGTGCCACGTATCTGTATCTCTTGTTCAGAGAAATTATCTTTGGTGTCCATGAAACAAGCAGGCTATACATCACAGCCTGTGTGTCATGGAAAAACAGTTGGCTGATATATGTAACTGATAAGGTTTAACGTCTGGCCAGATAACTCATATTATTGACAAGATAACAGTTCATCAACTTGATCATACAGTATAATGATTGCTAAAGTACGAATGAGCTTCAAAAAAGCTGTTTTATAAAAACAGTACAGTTGAAAACAACCCAAAGCACAAAATTAAAGAGGACCCCAGGAAGTAGCAGGGCTTTCTGACTTCACTTCCTCTGTAGAAGGAATCAAGTCAAGAGGTGAATCTCCTGCTAAACACATGGATGTACGACAGACTGGATGGACAGATGGATGGACGGATGGCTTAGGTGAAAACACAGCAGTGCCTCCCTCTCCTCTCCTCCACCACTTTAATTAGCTGCTAGTCAGGAGTCAGACCCATGTGATCCACTCGGCGCCACTGGGATGACTCACTAACCAGTTAAACGATCCCTGCAGGAGAAACCGCTTACAGACAATTAAAAAAATACTTGCTCTAGAAGTACTTTCTCATTTCTCTAGGAATTGATTAGCCTTTATTTTGCCGTGAAGATAAACAAGGCCAGATGTTGAAAAGTAAATTGCTCTGTCGCACATGTCTGGGGGACTCTTAGAAAAATGAGTTACTGCAGTAGCAACATGAGTATACTTTCAGAGCAGAAGACCATGGCTATGGCTTTTCGGACAAGTTGACAAGGCATGACATCTGTCAAAAAATATGATGGCATATCCAATTTCAGTTTCCAGAAATTAGATTTTGTAGTATGGCAGGCAGTGGCTCCAATGCTAAAAGTTGAGAGAGTGGCTAGTATGTGCAAAAGTTGAATCATTTCAGAAAGGCTGGGTCATAAATGCAGTCATACAACACTTAAACTACCAACACACACCAAGTCAAAAGCTTAAAATGGTTGCTTGATTAAAAAAAAAAAAACTTAAAGTGACTTGGCAAAAACTTCAAACACTGTGTGGATGCAACTTCTCTCAACTTCAGAACACAAAGAATAAATAAGCCGCCCACCGCAACACTGGCGTGGTCAGGAGCCATACTGACCGTTCATCCTCAGGAACACGACTATACTTGGTACCTAACAAAGAAATAACGGCGCCAATGGCTGTTATACTAAGTAAAGTTGGTTATTAGTGTTAAAAAAATAGCAGCATGTTAAAGTTCCCAAATGAACGGTTGGGTGAAACGTTAAGTGGGTTCATTGAATGGTGAACAATCCCTAAAAGCTTCCTTTCTATCTCACAAAGATCCACAAGAAAAAACATCAAGGAACGCCTCGTGAGGAAACGTTTCCTCCGTCAGTTCAAAGATAACGCAAATATTGAACGCCAATGCTCCCTAGAAAGATTCCCTTCCCTTCTAGCCCTCAGACTCCCACTTCTGTCGAAGACGATCGTGAGAGCAGCGGTGCCGTTTCAATCCCACAGCCTCTCGTATTATGGCAACAGGTGCACGGCTTAATGACGGACTAAAGAGTTGGCATCACCAGGTCGTTCTTTAAAATGAAATTCATCCATACACACCCAAAATGAAAAATCGCGGACAAGCTGAGGACCATCCTGCTCCCACGTGTTGCTGATATGTCTAGAAAATGGTGCATTTAAAAAAGAAACACACATTTAAATCAAAGTATGAAGAGATGGTATAAAATTCAAAAGACAAATTACTCAAAATGTTTTTTTCCAGTACAGAGTGGTGATAGTACTGAGTCACGGGTGAAAGCTCTTTTTCTCCCTCTTTCTCCCTCATTTTCTAGTTTCCAGTTCTCACCCTGATCACCGATGACGAGTCTCTCCAACAATGAGGTGATGCGTTTTGCAAATAATAAAAAAACAAAAAAGACCACTTGAGATGTTCCAAGGTTATTGGTCAATCCCAGTACTTCCTGTTCCTCCACTGGCTGGAGTCCTTGATGGAGGACCAGAAGCTCTGTCCATGGCTGAGGTGATGCCATTTAAAAAAGGGCTTGTTCTAGAGAGATGGCCAAAGCTGATTGGTTATTTTCAGGAAGAGTTGATTGGATAGCCTATATTCCCGGTGCTCTTTTCTGACAAACAAGAGAACAATATTTGGTCTTAGTCTTAATTTGTCAAGGGAAAAACCCTCTTCTCCACTGTGCTGCCTGCAAGCACTCCATTTTAACTTAAAAAGATAAAGAGTGCAGACTAGCACCACGTATGTGCATCTACTTCTTTTATCTGTGGCTTTACTTTGCCACACTATACCATGGCATGGCATGTGTATGTACAAGCTCCCGAATCAAGAGCATCTACTGAGATTTTCTGTGTATAGTATATATACATAAATATTACACGATATGCACAATATCATAGAATTTTACAGTTGAGTTCCACTCATATAGGTCTCATATACTTATTCTGAAATATGCCACTGGTTTTATCTTCCTATCCTCTGAGTCATTGCTGACTACCCTTTCCAATCTTATGGAAAAACAAGCAGTCTCAGTGCTCCAGTCTGTCCTCGGGTGGTGGGAGCATGTCAGTGCAGGTTTTCCAAGCCACGGCTGCAATGGAGGCTAAGACCTAATGTGAGATGTGGGGCTTCATACCCTCTACTCCTCTGCCCCCTGGCTGTGAGGGAAGGGCATAGCAACGGCGTGCTCTTGAGCCAGGGCGGCCAGCTCCTTGAGGAACTCGCAGAAGATGACAGCGCAGTAGACCGCATTCTTCACCCGCAGCGCCTCTGCCTGCTTCTCCAGCCCAGAAGCCCCTCCCCCGCCACCGGGCCCGCCCCGGAACAGAGCGCTGTGCAGCGACTGGCTGCCGTCCCGTACATGCGCCAGGGCCAGCTGAGCGGCGTGGCGAGCCCGGGTTGGGCTGTTAGTGTGGCGTAGGATCAGGTCGCCCAGCGATGGCTTGCGACTTTTCACTGGAACAAGGAAGAAAACAAAGAACTTCTGAGTCACCAGAATGCTGACAAAGATATGTGACATTTGGCATGGTTGAAAGGTAGAGTGGCAACTGAAATCCCTGGAAATAAAATGAAAATTTAGACAGCGACTCATCTGCTGTCACATTTCTTAGTCCTTGATCATTCACTGAAGCAGACAGACACACCAAGAGGCTTCCTTCTAACTCCTAGATCTGACTCAATCCCAGTGTGGGATCTGATTGAATCCCAGTCAGGATCTGATCAGTAAGCAGTCCTGGTCTGGCTGCCAGAATCTAATGACCAGATATCAGCAGCATATGACAGTTATCTTCTCTCTGGGCCCAGACCCACTCATTACCAAGCCCAGTGGGCACAGATGGCCCAATTCTCCCAAATCAACTCAAATGGAGTCCTGGCTGCATTATTCATTCTCCCCAACTCTCTCATGGGCAAGGCACTCTCAGCTGGCTCCAAGACAGTGTGGGTTCGTGTTTGTGTTTTCTCTTTCTATGCATGTCTAAATGCTGGTTCTCCTGTTTCTTCTGAACTCACCAAGCGAATCGGAGCGCCGCAAGGCGGGGACTGCCATAGGCGAGTCAGTCCAGTCCACTTTGCTCCGGGCTGCCAGGTACCGCTGGGCTTTCCTCAGCATGGCAGGGAAGTCTTCATGGGAGGCTGCAAACACCTCGATACGGTTCTTAACAGAACCTAAGACCTGAGGTGGGTTGGGGAAACAAAGTATTTAGTTTTGATTGACAATCATCAATATACTTCACTGACTACCTTTTCTATAACACAGATAGTTTCTAAATAAAACTGAAAGAGAAAATAGAAAATGTAAAAGTATAGAGAGATGGAGAGATTATGTTAGAGAGTGTACAGCCTATACTGGCCATGTGAGGCAGAGGGCAGCAGAGAGTGGTGTTGAGAGAGGAGAGAAGTATAGAGACATGTTGGCTTCACATGACTAATGGGCACGTTAGCTGTTAGCGTTAGAGCCTCACACATAACATGAACCCCCCCAGTACAGCAGAGGGAAGGCCTACTACTACGCTTTTTGATCAGAGGAAGTGGGCGCTACAGGGAGGGTGAGCTGACACTGCGGAGAGGAATACGGCCAAAAAGCTGATAATTATAGTTTTGTTCCACAACGAATGGCACCAAACAATTTTGGAAGGTTTTTGATCATCATTTTGGATATGAGAATTTGCACAAAAACATGGGTACATGCAAGTTGAATTTTAATCTATTTTTCTTTCCTTCAGAAACTCATTGTGGGGAAAAGAAAATTGTACAAATATCTTTCAGTGATTCTATAAAGGGATCTTCAATATTACAAGTGTTGAAACCAAAATGTACTGCAAGCTAAAGAGCCAGCCTCCTGTTGGTAAGCATTGATTTCACTGAGGAATGGTATTATTATCTGAAGTGCCAATACAGACACTATTTCCCACACATAGCACCAACAGAGGTGCCCGGGCTGCTGTATACCTGGATCAGAGACTTGACACTGGGCTGGAAGACCATGTTGGTGTTGAGCAGGAAGGAGCGCAGCAGGGGCTGAGGGTAGCAGGCCAGCTGGGCCACGATGCCCGTCAGCAGGATATTGACGTACAGCGAGTTCTGGAGCATGTTCTCCAGCTTGGCAAACAGAACCACCACGAACGGACCTGAGGACAAAAGGGATGGTTAAGTGAGGGAGCAGGAGAAAAAGTCTGACACTCAATTCAAAGGTCACAATGGAAAGACAACAGAAGAACCAGAACCAATCATACAGCATGAAAATGACAGAAGGAGAACCACACATGAATGACCTTGGCAACAACTGCATGCAATACAAAGAGTGGGATCCCTTTTCATTGTTGAATGTCACACTGGTTTGACTGGTTTGACTATTTCTCGTTGCCATGAAGAAACTCGAACACCTTCACACGATCTTTCCGTCCACGGTCTCCTTTGTTGACAGTAATTACAACATGCAATCAATATTTGACAAGGAAAGGATAAATTTACATGGAAATAAAGCATAAGCTCAGCTATCTCAACCTGGATCCCATTTCCCCATCTTTTTCCCATCACACCAATGGATTCAGACCAAAATCTACTTACGTCTTTGCTTGCTTGGGTGGAAAATAGGTTCCAGGTCAAAAATGGACATAATTATGCTTTAAAGTTCACAGTTTCACAGTTATTAAACAGAAGACCATCAGCTATAGCAGTGTGAGTCTCACCTGTGTAAGGCTGGGAGGCAGGCTGACCCAGGGGTCTGGCGGGACTACAGAGCCCCACCACAGAGCTCTCTCCTTTGGGCTCACCTCCGGCTCCCATGCCTGTCAGCTGAGCCTCCAGAGGCACGGAGGGCGGGGGCTCCTCCTGCTGCCTCACAGCGGATAGGGAGTCTCTGGTGGTCTCCTCCTGCTGGCGAGCTGCTCTGCTCCGCTCCCTCACCCTGTCCTCCAGCTCCCTCAGTTCCTGGGTGAAGGCCTCGATGCTGATGCCCTGGCCGTTGGCGTCTCCCGGGAGCTGATGGTCCCCGGGCGCCTGCTCCAGGAGCTCCTCGATCAGGCTCTCTACAGACTGCAGCCCCGGGTCTTTGAGGGCGGCCTCCGGAAGACCTGGCGGTGCGCTGTGTGCATTCGAGCTGTCGCTGGTCTGCAAGTTGGTGTCTGACGTTGGCTGGGTGTGGGAGCTCTGGAAAGGAATCTGCTTCGGACAAAGAGGTTTTACGTCGCTGATGTCGCCGTTATCCTCGCTGTACATCGGCTGTGGAGGAGTGGTGCAGGTTTGAGAGGGGCAGGTGACAAGGGAGCCATTTTGATTTGAGTTCTCATCCAAATGTTGCTGCTCCCCCAAGTCTCTCTTCACTTTCTTTACCTCCATCCCTCTATCATGACTGTCGAAGCACCCGTCCCCCTGCCCCGTCATTCCGTTGAACATGGCCTGGTGGGTAATAGTGATGGCAGAGGTGGAGAGATGAGGGGCTGAGGAAGAGGGTGGGTGGGAGGTGGACAGAGGCGCAGGTGAAGAAGAGGAGGGAGGGAGGAGTGGTGGTACAGGTTTAGGTATGAGCTCCTCTCTCTGCAGGCTGCGTTTCTTGGAGCGTGGCGTGAGGCTGATGCAGTTGTTTTTACCGATGGTAACGTCCCACTCTCCGCTGTCCCGCTCTGAACTGCTCCATTCAGAGCGTGCTGCCGCCACGATGGCTGCCCTCTGCTGGCCTGGAGGGGTATTACTGCTTCCTCCCTGCTGGAAAGAGAAGTGCTCAGGGAACATGGCCAGGGAGGGGTTGGAGGTGGGCGGCGGAGGGGGTGGAGGGGCCAGGACCGCAGAGGGGTTCTCTCCATCGTAGGGGGCTGACCAGTCTCGGCAGGCCCACGAGCAGAGCTCAATGCCCCGCCGGGCGTCCCAGAGGTACTCCAGGTAACCCGACTCCCAGTCCAGACACTCTGTGAAGACCTGCTGCTGGTGCATGGGGCTGTCGGGGGACAGGGGGAGGGAGGTGGCGGGTCCAGTGCCACGGGGCGAGGAGGGTACTGGCTCGGTGCTGGTGGGGGTAGAGGGACCACCCCCTCCCGATCCACCTCCACTGCTCTGCTGGCGGATGAAGAGGGCCAGGCGGGACGGCGTGCTGGGCCTGGGCTGTGCAGGACCCTCAGAGCCGGGACTGTTCAGCACTGTAGACACAAGACAGGGGCAGAGACTTTGACTTTACAACACATTGATAAGTTGACATCTTTATTCCCAAACAGCGATTTGTCTCACAGTCAGCAGTCAAAGCTACAAAAGAAATACAAAACAAACAACATACACAAGACCATAATACACTTTAACTACACTTTTTTTCCCTTTATTTCTTTGTTTTCCATTGATCACAGTTATCATGTGTAACAATTTTGCCTCTCCAAGACCAAGCGAGTCCCCTGGCTCCTACTGGTATGGTCATGACTGGCAGGCCTGTGCTTGTCAGTCACACATGATACTGAATATCCATCAAGCAGAAGGGGACATTTATTCACCTATCATGCACAGTTGTGCATTTCATATTTACAAGCAGAACTGCAAATGTCTTTGGCCATGACAGCTAACCTTTTCCCCAGAACGCAGGGTCATCTTCCCGTTCACCAGAGGGCGCTGTGCTGAGGCGGCAGCACTCTGGGATGAGCGACAGGAACCTGTCTGCTGACTTTCCATACATGTCAGTCTCCCTGACGGCACGGCGCTGACTCAACATGACATGGGTGCAGGGCAGCAGATACCTGAGGGCAAAGTACACACACACCCAGTTTAGCGTTTTCCCGTTTTGTAGGATTGATGGTTTTGGTTTCATGTCCCTATCCCTATTCTGATCAGAGTCATTTGTTTGTTTGTTTGTATGACGTGCAAATGCATTATTTCTTAGTTCAATCAAATTGACCCAAAAAAGGACCAAGATGTCCATAAAAAAAGTAAAAAGTGCCCTCTGAAAAAAGTTAATTTCTTACACTGACATGCAGGCATACCTGAGAACAAGCTGCAGCATGAGGTCTTCACAGTTTAGGGAGAGAAGAGTCCTGAAGAGGCTCAACGATACCATGCAGAGCTGGAAGAGGAAACAAGTGAGAAAACTGTTACCAAAGCCACGCAGAAAATAGACACAATTTTTGTTTTCTTGTATTTTTACTTCCTGGAAAATTGTATTTTTAGTGGCGTCTTGGCATACACACACACACACCCACCCACCCTTGAATTGCTGCTGATGCGCGTGAGCAGCGTGTCCAGGATGGTGTCGTTGTCGTGGCGATGCAGCAGGATGAAGCGCAGGAAGGTTTTGAGGAGGGCCGTCTCTGTCACGCTGCGCATGAACAGGTCCAGGTAGGCTGTGCTGGCGATCATCTCATCCACTGACGACTAGACCACACACACACACACACACACACACACACACACACACACACACACAGTAGGGAAAGAGAGAAGTATTGTCAACAGTGGAAATGGAGGAAATACAATTCCAAAAAAAAGTGTACAAAAAGTGTCCACTCACAGCTTCAGAGGTTTGTGTGAGGAAATCCAGCAAATAAATCAGTTGTACTTGACACAGCTGTCCTTAGTGTTATTCCTAGTGCAGTTGGCTGTAATGACGGGATGTTGTCCACATCCAAATAGCAAAAACAATCACAACGAATTCTTTCAGTGCTTCCACGCACACAAATCTCATGTTTCGTGCCCAGCAACCCAGAAAACCGTACACTCCCTGATGTGTGCCATGTCCAAGTCACACAGACAAATTAAACTGTCAACTCTACTGCCAAATTTTGTTTTTGTGTAACGAGTCCGACCTGCTGTCTGACAGAATATTATGTGAAGGCTGTCTACCGGGTTGCACGTCGCCTGTCTGTTCAATCCAAAAAGCGGCATGCCATGCTGTCTCCTGTCTCACCATCTCAAATTAGAGGTGCAGAAGGTGTATCAGATAGTCTCGGCATTTTGCAAGGAACTGGAGCCGTCACTGCCAAAGGTGCTGGCTCAGTCTCCAATCAAAATCCTAAATAATCTGTTTCAATTTTCAACCCCCATCAGACCATTGGCTCTTGACGTAGTAGCATGGCCAATAATGAATTTGCTTGCTTGTCTTACTTGACATGGTGCAAATCTACTCTGTTTACTCCAGAACGTGTCTTAGGTCTCATGTGAAAGCAAGTCAGACAGCCTATCCTTCTTATATTGCAATAATAATGACAGCATTTCTTCATCCCCATTTCCCCCCTTAGGCTTCAGTATCCATCCTAATCAAATCAATGTTCTGAAGGCATGTGATTTCTGAAGGCAAGTGTAATTATGTGTGTGAAATCCATTTTGATAGAATTTCAACGGTGTTCAAAATGCAGCCATTCAATCATTGTTTGACTCGGGCTCTGGAGGAGGAGAAGACACATTCAAACTTGTGGGCGCCAGCACCTAGGATGCATTGTGTGGCACTAATGAGGGTGTTTTGTGTGGGGAAAACTGAAAAAAACAAAAGTTATTTTCCAAGGCCACACATTTACTGAAATTCATTAAAGAATAGGAAAGTTGCTTATACAGTGCTGGAGAAATTATTTTTTAAATCAGGAAGGGGACAGGCAGGTGTAAAAAAAACAAAAAAAACAAAACATATTTCAGTGAGTGGGGGAATGTTGCAGTAGTGGCCAGACTCAACATATAATAATGCAAATCTAGTGGCTGTCAAAGTAATTTGAAGTTAGCTGGAAACTTTTTATATGTATATAATTATTTATATGTATACTGTATATTTATCAGAGTATTTTAGCAGGATCAGCAAACTGGCTAAGAAGGCAGGCTCCATTATTGGCCTCACATGAGAGTCCCTAGAGGCCGTGGCATCAGAAACGCCCAGATGTTTCTCAGAACAGTTCAAGAGGTTTTTCCTGCCAGTAGCCATTAGGCTAACGTGATAACCAGTATGGGATAAATAAGTGATCACGCTGCACTCTAGAAATGAACGAGAGATGCTGCATGTATTTCTTTATATATTTCAGGGGGTGCAGCCCTTTGGCTCTTCTACTGCAAATCACTGATGGCACTAGATTCTATTGATGAACACTGTCAGCCTCTACTGTCTCTTCTGGACTTTGTGCAGAGCAGGGCTGGTAACTGGCAACCCAAGTCTATCAGGATGTAACAGATGACAGAGCACGTCACCCTAATGGACACACTAGTTCACTCATCCTCTCCCTTTCCTACCTTGTGCAGGGCGGGGCCCATGACGGGCACCAGGAAGCCATTGTGGAGGTAGTCCAGAAGCTGGGAGCGGACCAGGGGGTGAGCGACCTGCACCACGGCGTTGCAGAACTCCAGGGAGTTCATGAACAGCACCAGAGATGACACGCCCATCCAGTCCTCCCGCCGCAGGGCGTGCCAGTCGTCACCCCGAACCTCGATCTTCCTGGGCAAGGAGGAGTAGAGCGCACTGAGGCCCGTGGCCAACACCTGAGGAGAGAGACAGGCTTCAGTCAAGATTCAAGCTCCAGTGGAGCTGATCAGTGGCAAGCAGTAGGAGACTGTTGTTGTACTGGGCAGCACCCAGGTATGAATGTGAGTGTGAGGAATGTTGTTGACAAAGCAAATCTGCTCATCCTGCCCAGGGTAAATAAAATAAAATAGATAAATAACAAATAAATAATAAATGGAAGGGTAGATACAGTAGATTTGATTCAGCACGTTAACGCAATAAGCAGTTTAATGAGAGATTAGCTTAATGAATTAGTCTGAGAGAAGAAAGAGGAAGAAGCTTTCACCGTGTGCCTCTGCTGCCCATAGTGAACTATATTATTCTTTTGACTGTTGTACAGATTCAGAGGAGAATCCTTTGTTGGACATTGTGTGTGAGGAAAGACACCAACAGTGTGCTATCATCCCTGGTTGTCTTCCAGCCAGGCAACATGTACATTATTACAGCCACCCAGACGGGAACTGCTCTGCTCCATACTGCTGTCCTAATAGCTCCCTGTTTCTCTACCCAACACACAAACATACAGATAGATGGCATTGTGTGAGCTCATCCAACACCAGAGTGTGACATATAGAGAGCCTGTGTCCTCAGCCCTGCTCTGCAGAATGACACATCATCACCATTATGGCCGAGGGAGGACAGTCCAGCAGCAAGCCAAGCCACACGGCCAAATCTCAGAGTCTGCATTCACACAGCAGGCCGTCATGCATAAGTCCAGATTGCTGCTCATATCTGATGACTGTTCATATCCATTCTAGGATGCAACCCGTATTCAATACAATATGGACTGACAGCAATGTCAGAAATGCACGTGCAGAGTAACAATAACAAAGTTACGTCTGTTTTTGTTTCTAAAACATTTCGGTTATGGTATGTGCCTTCGAGTTCGGGCGTCTCCCAAAATACCAATCAAGTCTCTCTTTCCATTGTGGTACCCTGTTGTCCTAAATGCCAACACTGGTCCAGCCAAGCCGCCACTGTCTCAGGTCAATGACACAATGACATGAGTTACTTATTACTTACTTATTATTATATAAAACATGCAACCTTGGTGACAAACATTTTCATGATATAAAAATGAACACATGGATCACTAATTTAATTCCTATTGATGACTTACTGTTTTTTTACTATAAACTGGTATGTCACCCACAGGATAATCGACAAACAATTTCACTCCTATTACACGCATGCGTGCCTTTGCCATGCAGAAAGGGCTAGGCTTTCCAACGTCAGTGACTGTGAGAGGAAATGTGTCCCATTGAGGCAGTATTGATTTGTTGTTGCTGGGCCAGCGAGTGTGAGACAAACAGACAGCACACAGAGCCAATTCTCCCATCAGATGAAGGCTGGTGGATCAAGTGTCTGTCTATTGATACCATTGGCTTTGAACAGTGCCTTACTCTAATAGTGAGCACTGATGAATGGAAAACTCCTCGGCTACACCGTTAGATATCATCAGTTTGTGATGTTCAATCCATTACAGGAGTTAGTTTGTTATGAAGTGTTGCAATTTACTTTTTTAGTGTAGCCACTTTCACTCACTTTGCCTCGCCAGTTAGTGATTTTCTAGGTTTCCCAGAATGCCTTTCGACAACCTCCACAGAAGGGGCATGAACTTGTTAGTTTCAATCAAAGGTGGGTGTTTAGGCATAGAAATAGCTTGTTAATATAACTAGTTGGCTGGCTAGCTATATTAAGTAGAGCTAGCCAACTAGTTTGTCAACATTGGGGCGTGTCCATGATTGTGGCCACGCCCCTTACTCAAAACGCTACATGTCTTGTGGCTGCAAACTGGCCTTGTAGGTTCGTTCTTACTAGTTTGTTATTACAATGTAGCTTACATGGTTTCAATGCATACTGGTCCATGAATGTGACAGATGCCAAATGCCCCATGTGAACGCTACTCAAAAGGGTACATGTCTTGTGGTTGCATTGGATTATGGTCTATTGGCGCTACTGCCGGTGGAGAAATAGGTATCTCTCTCTCTCTCTCTCTTTTACGGTGGATTTCTCTCCCTGTATGACGGTTGAATGTCGGTGCAAAATGGTCTAGACAGAAGCCACGTCATCTATGTTTGGCTATTTATTCATGGGAATAAGAAAAAAATGCACCACCAAACAACAAAATGGACCCAGAAATGCAAGGTACACTGCCATGAGCTGGTAAACAGCGTTCAAGTGTTTTAGAGTGGATTTTATTTGAACCAATATAGGCTTAGCAAACTAAGTACCAAATACCACCACGCCCCAGAGATATTTCCAGACAAATAAAGAGCATGGAATTTTTTTCCCCCGAGTGACTAAAACATTATTAGGGCTTTGAAAGCAACATGCAACTCAGAGTCTCATTGTTCACAGTAAAATGAGATGAGATCAAAGCGATGGCAGAGAGGGAAGGCCATGGAGAGAGTAGGTATGCAGGAGGGTGAGGGCAGACACAGAAAATACTGTGATTTGTGGATGTGAGAAAAAAGGTGCTCATCACAAAAATGAACATTACAGTTACCAAAAGATTCATCGTCAAATCGGAAAATGTCGTCAAACACAATAGATTACCATGTGAGTGAGGACAGGACACACACAGGAGGAAATACAAAGAGAGAGAGGGACAGCATTTGGTCCGTGATGTCACCTCTGCTGGTCCTTCTACCTCCTAAGTAGGTCAGAATGAAGGTTATAAATGTGTGCTGGGTGGAGGGGGGGGCTCGCTCACTATAGAGGGTACAGGGAGAGGAACATAATACCGACCACACATACCATAATACTAATCAACAGTACACAAACACACATAAATACTAACAGCCATGCTGCACCAAGCCATCCAAAACCGTCAAATGACTCACTCCTTTGGCCATATTGGCCTAAAGCATAACCTGGGCCATTTCTAACCTTTGGACCCCATTTTCCCATCATACCGATCAATCCTGACTAAAAGGCATTCAAATGGTATTGTCTCAAAAAGTTATCATCTAATGTGGCACGTGACCCGTATTGATATATCTACCTAAGACAAATTTTACTGGCATTTGGTGCTGGGCTGGTGGTAATTTTAGATCCTGCCATTAAGATCAGACAGTTCAGAGAGAAGTTGCTGATAGGAAGCCTTACATGTCGAGACAGCGCTGACAGGAAGTAGATAGGGCTGAATCTCCTGCCTATCTGTCAGAGTGCATACTCATCTCCTTCCCCTTTACTCCATTATCACACACCATCACACCACATCAGCAAGAGACACCCACACACGCACTCTTACTTTCTGAAGAGCAGTGTTGAAAGCAAGCTAAGATTGCCAGATTACAAACTGTGTTGTATTATCACATGGTTGCAGTGTATCATGTGTTTTGCAACAGGATTATAACACCTCACCGACACATTCAGCAGTTGTAATCATGAAGAACACTCCCTCATCTGTGAACATACTGGCAGGGAGTTCGAAAACAAAGTCGTCTTCCAGGCATCAAAGTTGATAAATTGATTATTATCAAGGTAGACAGCTGATCGAGATGAATGACAAGTGTTGATCAACTGAGTGGGAGGAGGGTGGGACTAACAATACACCTGCCAGGCACTGAAAGGTTGTATATTGTATATTTAGTATTAAAACTATGACCCTTAATCATCATTACCACCACTGCCATCCATTAGCCTCACCTCAAGTCCATAACATGATATTTTGTATATAGGCCACAGTGGCAGGTAAATAGTGGGAACCCACTTGTGTTGTTGCTGGTGGTAATTTCCCCACCCTGCTCACCACAACCACCACTCATCATTCAAGAGGATCTGCAGCCTTTCACCACAAATATTTAGTATTACTCTTTTTATAGATCTGTTTTCAAGCTACAACCTAAATAACCTAAATAAATAAAAAGGTGTGGACATGGATCCAAAACCAATACTAGCCATATTTTTACACTCAAACTGTTTCATACGTGATATTTAAACACCACCGCCCCCACCCACTGACCGGGCAAAAGTAGGAGTTCTCTGTGATGTAGCGCGCCACGTCTTCATGGCTGGCCGAGGCAGCCATGACCAGCAGCAGGGCATCGCGGGCCTGCTGGCCGATGGCGCCGTCCCGGTGGATGAATGGCACCAGGAGGGAGAAGATCAGCAGGTTGGTGGGGCCCTGCTGGGCCGGTGCTGCCTGGAAGAGCATCTCCAGAACCACTGGCTGCCGGGCCATGGACACACACACCTGGTGGGAGTTTACACAGAGCCAAAAAACACAGCAATTTAGTATAGTACTATAGTTTAAAACTAGTGGGCGACTCTGTAGACAGTGGGTCAAGACTGTGGACAGTAGGGTTGTTTTGGTAATCAAGTACTCTGGTGCCGATTATTTTCTCAGCTCTATTTGTCATGACTAAAAGGAAAATCATTTCTTTCATGCACACATTCGGAAAATGTATAAGTGATGCAACACGTCACTGATAAAAATCCACTTTTGCAAAATTGATTTTGTTGATTATATCAACTCGTCATTGCAGCCCTAGTGGACTATTAGGCTTTTCCCACTGCACTAGAGTCCGTACTGTACCTACGCTGTCATGGCATAGTATGTTCATCCATTATATTTTGTTCATGGTTCAGTACGGTTAGTTTACAGTGCATGCTGATACAGCCTCACTATGTATCTGATAGCAGCCTGCGTTCAAAGAGTGCTGGCAGGATTGTTGTCACGCTGCTATTTTTAATTACCCAGCTGGTGTAAACAAATGGAACCAAGTTGGAAAGTTAGAGAAAGTTGACAAAGAGACAAATCATAAACAATGGCAAACAATGAAGAGTGAAAAAAAAGTGCAATCACTAATGACATTATGGGCCGGCAAGAGCACAGAGAAATCTTAACTCGTCTGAAAAGACCTATCCATATTACATGCGTTAACTGTTGCTGCTGTAGCTTGTGTGACTGGTGTGTTTTGATGCAAGATTATTTTAAAGGAAAGATATAATCCCAGACAAATCTGAAAAAAAGACTCCAGTGGATCTGACATGTCCGTTGTTGATGTTGACACTGGTTGCTATGGTTCAGGTGTTGCTATAGTCACACAAGTGCATTCTGGACAGGGTCCCATTTGTTCAAATTTGCAATTGAAAACCAAAAGGGTACCAATCCCTCATACTGTGCCAAGCCATACCCAGACCCAGCATGGGTCCTATACAGTACTTGTGCAGTGGAAAAAGCAAACATGTGGACAGGGTGCAACTAACGACAGTGGATGACAACAATGCTGACAGTAAGTATGTAGACTACAGCTAAGTATGTGGAAAGTATGTATGTATGTATGTATGTAGACTGCAGGTAACCATGTAGACAGGACAGGAGGTAACTATGTAAGGGAGTACCTGGTTGAGCAGCAGTACCAGGCTGTTCTCCAGGGCTGAGGGGCAGCCAAGCTGTGGGTCGGCGCAGGCTCCCAGCAGCCCCAGCAGGGGCTGGAGGACGGCTGTGTGCTGCAGCAGAGGCTGCTGGGACTGCCCAATCAGCATCTCAAAGAGCTTGAGCAGTGCCCCTTGGCTGTCGGGGTCCAGGCCACGGTGAAGGTGCCACTGGACCAGGCGCTCCAGAATGTTCTCGGTGACCACCAGTTCCAGGATGGGGCCTATCGGTGGCATGGTGCCGCTGCCCTCCGAGCCCTCGCTAGGTCGCTCCTCCGCCAGAAGACACAGCATCTGGTCGGTGTGGTTCCTCACTGCCGCCAGGTCGTCACTGGAGGACGAAGGCTCGCGCTGCTCCAACACCCAGGAGAGCTGAAGAAAGAGAAGTGTATTTTAGATGTATGACTTTCAACGTGTCTCCTACTGTGAGGAGGTGAATAAAGTGTCAGGAACATTCTTTAACAACGACGAAGGTCATTTAATTCAATTTTCATTCAGTTGTGAAACAGAAAAGAATATGATGTTCCTGCAAACTGAGCTGGGTTTGTTGTGTAATTCAATAGCGGGTGTTTCATAGTGTTTACTGATAGCTCTGTGAGCCAGCATGACTACAGCGATGATGAATTTGGTTGTCTGTGGGCAGCTTGTGGAGATAGAGATCTGCTTGTTTGTAAGAATCTAGCAGCTTGCAGTGTGTGGTAAATGGTACTGGCTGTAAACCAGAGCCCACTGGAAAACATTGCTGTCCTCAGTGGGAAGCCATTCAATGAATGCTGCGCAACGACAGCACATGCATGTATGCACACAGCTTGCACTTGCACACGCTGACACACAAAACGTTACACATCTTCTCAAGTGCTTCTCAAAAAATCTATAATATCACATTGCATGGAGAGAAAGTGAGTGTAGCCATCAGCTCATGGAGTATTGATTTTTCAATGGCTGGCAAGGAGGATGGAGCTGGATGATAGAGGGATGTTAAACAAACATATCGAACATTGTTGTGCATATGAAAATGCACCTTTCACAAAGTAGACAAACAACACAAACTACTGTTTTGTTTGCCTACTTGCAGGCGTGAAAGGTGCAGGGGATAAATCTTTTATGTACAGCCCCTTTGACCATTAGGGTTTTGTAAGTAAGCGTTTCACTGTATGGAACACACCTGCTGTTTCTACTACATAACTTACAAATAAACTTGACTTTTAAACAAACATCCTTTTATGTATTCAATTGCACCTTTTGTGTTGTCGGATGGTTGCCCTCCGAAAGTGATGTTGACTTATACTCAATACCCATATCATCACATCACAGGTAGATGAGACCCTCAATCTCAGAGGACGCAAGAGGACTTATTTCCTCCTCACCTGTCTCCAGTGGTTCTCAAACACCATGAGGCAGGTCTCTGGATCGGCGGTACAGGGGCTGGAGGGGGCGGCACCCCGACCGGACCGACTCCCGGGACCCCGTGGGTTCAACCTGCTCAGCCAGCTCATACTGGACTCAGCGGGAGACAGGTCAAAGGTCACAGGAACTCAAGAGACGAGAGAAGGAGCTCTGGTGCAAGGAGGAAAAGGTCGGAGTACAGGAGGAACAGAGGGAGAGAGAAAGAAAAGAGGGGAGAAAAGGAAAGAAGACAAGGGAGAGAGGAGGAAAGGGGGGAGGGGAAGGAGGGAGGGAGGGAGGGAGGGGGGAGGCGGCAAAGAGTGGAGAACCAAGAAAAAGTACAGATAGAAGGAGGAATGGAGGAGGAAGGGGAGGTCGGCCGGGCAGCAAGTGGGCTGTCGCTGCCAGTCAATCTCAGTCTGGTGAATGCCCACTGCTGCTTCAGACGCTGTGTGACCCTGCTCTCCCTGTAGACCCTGTCATCCAGTCTGAAGCCAACACCACTCCATAGCCGGCCAGGACAGACACTCTGGAAAGGAAAAAAAACAAATTCACATCGGCGTCTAACAGAGAAGGGTTTTCACCACCTATTAAACCAATAGACAACCAAACTGTTTTTTGTTAATCCCCCCCAACATGAAAACATACAATAAACTGTACATTTTGTCTTTTTTCAAAATGTGATCCAATATCCATTATGTATGTTCATGATGTTTTTTTTCCTATCCACCCTAAGAAGAACCTGAGCTACTGAGCCACTTGCCAATTATTTGCCTAGGATTTCTGAAAGAGGACACCTTCGTCAACGATTAACAAAAAGAGGAATTAAGAGTTAAACGAGAAGTAACTGGGTAGACAACATCAAGTACAGACGACAAAGGAGGTTCAAAGAGGACACACACACACAGTCAGAGCGCTGATTAACACTTCAAGCTATGAAAGTGAATTTGTTGATACTTCCTCTGTCAGTCGGCCTTGTGATTGCACGGCGAGTCAGAGTCCTGGCTTGAAGAAATCATTAATGACTCATCTCCACTATCAAAAACCGAGGCCTTCTGTGCTCTGCTGGGCACAAGCTGGACCATTCATTAGTTGGGATATAACCAAATAAAATCATATTTTGGAGCATAAAAATATCTCGAGGCTGCATCATTCTGCCTGGGTCAAGACGCTGGTAGCAAGAGGGCCAGTCTGATGGACATGAATGAGGAACCAGGAGGAAATGATTCACAGTGGAAAACAAACAAATGTGAATGGTTGTGGTTTTGCGGAGTAAGAGACTAAGGCGTTAGATGAAGAGTTGACATTTGACGTCTTGTGGCTACATTGCATTGTGGTCTATAGAGGCTTCCCTTCTGTCTGCCTTGTGGCTGCTCCCCATTCACATTTGTAAAACATTGTGCTGGTGATATGAATGAAGGGGAACAGTGTGAAGAAGAAGCAAGGACGACCCTGAGGCTTTTACCTCCAAAGATAATTCATGTTCCCAAAACAAAAACAAAACACCAAAACCACAGCAGAGTACTAGCTCCAGATTCCAGTCCATCAGTCCAACACGATTCTGTCTTAGCGGGACAGGAGGAATGTTTCTGACTTGTGTAAGTGCTTTGAGTAGCCATAGCTGGACAACAGCAGCAGATTCCAAGATGACAAAACACACTGGAATCCCTTTCTACTCCACCCCGCCTTCAAATCAAAACTTCCTGGAACATCCCATTGCTGGACTTCTCCAGAAACCAGCCTCACATTGGTTTCTGTGACACCATTTTGGTCACTAGGCAGGGGTCGCCTGAGAAGAAATAAATAAATATACACACACTAAACTATCCAAACAATTCTGACCTCACCTCACCTCTGTCCTGTTAGTCTTTCCTCGGTGTCTGCTGTCCAGTTAAGAGGTGGGCTCTGTGCTAGGTAGGCCTCTTCTGTGTGTCTGGATGTGGATGTGTGTGTGTGTGGGGAGGCCTGAGGGGTGAGTCATCATTGCAGCAGACAAACACACACTTCACTGGTTGACACAGTCAGGCAGGCTGGTTCCAATTCCACTCCCAGTCCTGTGTAAGTTTCTATGTATTTATAGCGGACGACCAGCCCATCTCCTCTGGACAGAAAACACACTTGGTCAAACCAGGACGGGATTTCAACAAGCAGGATTACTCAGCCAGAGGAAAGTACCAGTAAATAACTCCCAGAGGTGTTGGTACTAAACGATCTCTGGTTGGTATGGCTACAACACATCCATAAGAGCCAACACACACGCACGCGTTTTTCAAAACATCAAAATAATTTCTAATAGTTGACAGCACCTTCCTTCAACACCATTTCAAGTTACCGGCCGCAACCTCTGACCCACGGTTAACGCCAATTTATGAGCTTGTGACATGTTTGAGGACGAAAGACTCCAGTTGGACTCTGTAAAACAATAACAACATAGTCTCATAATTCCACTCACTTCAAAGCCAGACTGTTACACAAACGAGTAAAGTCCACTTGTCTGAGACGGCCAAGACCCCAGGGAACAGCCCTTCCACACCGTAGGCCTGAGCAAACTATACATCTCAACCAGCCCGGCCACACACCCATGAAACAACATAAACCAACCTTCCTCAAAGCCAGAGTGACCTTTGGGTGACACATTGTGACTGTAGCATCACACGTTGAGTGTCAGCTGCACTGACCTCAACGTTGGTCAAGGGTTAGCTGACCACAACAACTACCGGTGACTTCAGTGGGAGGAAGTGAAGTTATGGATCCTCTTATGCAACAAGCCAGACTTACCGAGCCAAATATCACAATTGTGGTGCTACAGCTGAGCCAGTGAGTCATCAAAATGGCTGGAGGCAGACGTGGAGTAGGATTATTGTGAAGCACGGAGGTTAAGCAGCCAGGCCTTGCTAACAGTCCATGCTGCTCCCTCAGTGCACCGGGAACTGAAAGAAAACTTTGCTTGAGGAAAAAATTGACTGGATTAACGGAATGCATGAGTTCACGTCTTGGTTGATGTTTCACTCATGACCAGATAAGGAGGCTGGAATCCATCCAAGCAGACTTCAGGTTGTGTGACTCAAACTCCTGCTTCAAACTAAAGCAGGAGTCTAAAGTGAACAATAGGGATGGATAACGAAACAATCCTGCCATGCAACCTAACATGTGACAACATATGCCAACAATGCGTGACAGGACCACGCGTGCAAACATTTAAGTGTGGCGGACCCCAGTGGGAATTGAACCCATAACCACGACAGTGTTATGGTGGTGGTATGCTAACAACACAGTCGAACTTGCCCAAAATAGAAGCACAGTCAACCCTGCTGCCGCATACAAATGTGTATACTCGCTGTGGCTTCATATTGTTTGTTTATTTACACTCCATGCTAGTGGGGGCATACAAAGATTAAAGTCGTAACCGTATCTGAGGGAAAACGTAAATAGCAGTGGCAAGAACTCAGAGAATATCAACAATAACGGCTGAGGTGAAATCCTCCAACAACTTCAGGAAGGCGAGCCTCCAAAGTGTTAGTGATACTTTTCTCACAAGGCAATACAATCAATCATGTGAGATCAGTGTTTCCCCACACATAGGCTCATCTATGGCGCACCATCACAATATCAGCACGGCCACCACAAAATAAAAAGTTGGTCAATGTATAGAAATTGATCCAAATCATCTCTAAAGCTGCGCCTCAGAGGTGATGTTCTCTGTTGTGTCTAATCTCACCGGCGTTCACTCCTTTTCCTCATCCACTTATATGAGACAGACCAGTAGACCAGTAGCAACACAGTTTTAGAAAGTTAACATGAGTGCAGTGGAAAGACGGGCAGACAGGGACACACCGACAAGTATGTCCAGCAAGCCTGTCCACAGTGCGAGCCCGAAGCCAAATGCTTTTTCTCCACAAATGTGTTTGTCCACATGAACCTCCCTAAATTCAATTTCCACAGCAAGTATATTGTGGCCTCTAGTGCCATGCTGTACCCACTGAGGTTGACAGGATGAATCTCTGTGCCAAATCTAGATATTGGCACAAGGAACCACAGATTTACAATGTTCTTTTCATTGTACAGCTTCGGCATCCATCACACTCTGTGTAAGATTCACAGCAACCGTGCGTCATTTCCAGCCATCCAATCACTCTGACGGGCAAAGCACAGCAGCAGCATCGCTATACTTGGCTCGGGAGGAGATCCGTGGCCCGAAAGTAGGTTATCCTCACACCTCATATCAGACTGGAGATTCATGCTGATTTTGCAACAGTCTGTATCAACTGGGCTAGAATGAGAGAGTTAGCAAGAGAGAGAGAGAGAGAGAGAGAGGCAGCTTCTATAAATAAACCCATCTTACCTAAAAGTGTGGCTGGGTAGTGTTGAGGCTAAACCTTCATGCTGGCTCTGGTCCACAGGCACATATCCCCAGCGGTTCCAGAGGCCAGCGGGGAACAGCTCAGCCTGAGAACGGTGCAACCTGCGGGGGCAACAAGAAAGTTTGCATTATCAGTCTGTGCCTGTCTGTGACCCGATGTACAGGCCTAAATCTCCCTCTTCAGCTGAACTTGTCTTTTCAATGATGTTAGACATTTTGGGGCGTGTAGCGTTTGCTGTGGCTGTGTCATATGGGCGGTGAGCTGGGTTGTGGCTACCAAGGTGAGGCGAGCAGCCACGGCACAAGGGAGTCATTGCAACAGCAGTGGGACAAGATCCGTTCAGAAATACAGAGAACATCCGCATTTATTGCAGATTGGCTTCATTTGCAGTCTTCAAAGTCTGTGGTGGCTTTACGGGTTCCGGTTACCTCGGCCCCAAGGCCCCAGTATACTTGCTGTGACAACATTCGGAGCCAAGAGCCTCTTGCAGCCTCTTGTAAGATCACAAGAAATTAAAGCAAAGAGTCTCTATTTTCTGCCTTTCTCTAGTTTCTTATGCATCCAAGTGTGCTGGATGTCTCCAATGGACAAAATAAGTTATATCAGCAATAATTATAACCAACATTGGCAGTGAAAAAGTGGTATTGGTGCATCCCTACAACACATTACTCATAAGCTTAGACACAATCCATGTTATCTTCACATAATTATTTGTATAAAACCCAAGAGGTCTTGCTCCTTAATGGCTGCAGGCCTGAGTCGAACAGAGCAGCCCTTGTGCTGGGATCAGTGTAAAACCACAGACTACAGGGCTAATGGCATGGGACCAATGGTTCCAGGATTATTCAGATGAGAACCAAGCTACATTTCTCTCCTCATTCATGATTTTCCAACCACCTTAAGGCTAAGGTCACACTAGACGATTTTAACGCTGATTGAAAAGCCAAACTGGACCACCCCAACCGTCAGGGTGCATCAGGGCTGAGGGGGCTGTCAGATTACCATGCAGTGTGAACGAGCTCAAGACTGGAGAATTTGGCCTCCCGACGTTTTCAGTCACAATTTGTTTTCCAACATGTTTCATTTGGTCAGTCCAGTCTGGCCGAGCCCGTGTAGTGTGAAGACGTCCAAGACTCACAAAGAGCTAAATCTGAGAGTGATCCTGGCAACAGCCAATGGGAGTTTAGCTCAAGGGGTAAAAAATAAGAGAATGAATCATAAGAGAAGTTACTTAACAACAACTCCCACTCACACAGTTTTTATCAGCAGAGATTCACAACTCCACTTGCTCTCCACTCTTGATAAATGGTTTTAAGTCACGTTTATCTGTAAGCTCTTCATCACAGTTACTGTCTCAAAGGGCTTCACACACCCTCATGTTAACAAGATGAATGGAAAAGGAAATATAAAGACACCCTTAAACCCTCAATGAAGGAAAATAAATTATACATCTTTATCTAGAGGAATAAATCTCAATGTCAATGTGCCAAGTCTCATAGATAATGTGTTATCAATGTTATCTTTGTAATAACTTCAAAATACATTTGTGATGTACATGTAGACTGTAGCTTCTGTACATTGAAGAAAGAAACAATACAACACTTATTCTGTAATTGTATTTACAGAGAACTGTTCTGGATGAACGGAATGGCAAAATCTGGCAGCGTGTGATCCCTCATCTTCATCCTCACACCACTGGCCGGTGTGAACAGCTTCCCAAGCAAGCTTGTACTCAAGACCGATGGTTTCGTCTGTACAGCCCTCATTTGAACAGTCCTGTAGTCTGCCCGAGGCTTTACGGAAGCAAGGACAAAGACAGAGAGACTTCTGAGGTGTACAGTCACATGACCTGTTCTCATTTGTAAGGATGTGGCAAATGTTCCAACTGATGCACCGGCAGCAAGGACATTGAAGGTTGCAGCAACACACCTGGCAGAGTCCCCCTGCCTGGGTTTCAGTGAACAGAAGACCAGAGAGCAAACCTGCTTCAGCCGTGATGACAGACTAGGCTAAGAAATGACACCTGAACTACTCTGAAATGAAAGGGTTCAGGTTTGGCCTACCTTTAGGACAGAAAAACAGCTTTTCATCTCACTCCATTTTACAACACAAAGTAGAAGCTGGGCTTCCTAGGCTAGGCTCTATCAAGGCTATATCACTGGACTAATATATACTGTTGCCCAGCATTCGAAATGACCAGCAGTCAAGCAAATGTGTCCACGGTGGATAAATCAATAAGGGTCACCCGCCACACTGGCCAGTAACTTTTTGACACAATAACATTTCAATGCCTTAGTTATATACAGTGTTTAGTGTTGTCCTGTTCTCAAACTCTGCCCTGCTGACCACCATACACTCTGATTCTACACATGAAACAGCATTTAAAACAGGTAGGGTGACATTTTTCTGAAAAGGTTATTTCCACAGCCTTGGCAGATGAGCCAAAAAGTGAATTTTGATACTGTGTCACAGATAACATTCAGTAATTTTCTTCAAAAGCACTGAATGAATCCTCAGTCAGACATGGAAGTTTATTTAACTGCAACAAAATAATGTCACAGCGACAACCTCTGTGCAACTCACCATTATAACGTATGAAACAGGTGACAATCCCTACATGGATCCCATAATTAAATATTTTATGATTCTTCTTTGAGAACCAAAGCAAACAATACAGGCCAAATTACACACAGAAAATAAGCTCATTAAAAAATCCAACCTACTTGTGTTTCTGGTTCACTATGAGAACAGTTTGGCAGAAGGCAGCCTCAGCATTTCAGACAAAACCTTCAATCCCAAAGGTGTAGTTTGGAGTTTGTAAATATCAACTCAGGAAATTCAAAATGCCTTTTATTTTCAGGTCACATGCTTAAGTACCATAAAAACGCCTGTATGAGACGTATGAGTTCAAAGTCCAGCAGAGATTCAAATGCAAGCAGGAAGCACTAATAAAAACAGACCGTTTATCAATGGTTGGCAAGTGAACAGCAGAAAACCTCTTGTTACAAGACTGCAAATTCTAGCCCATAATCCTAATGTAACCTATAAAAGGTCTGTCAGGCCACTATATGAGAAACATGTTTACAGTATATGATCCACAATAATTGGACCTGTTTTGGCAAAAATACTGTCATGCTCTAGTTAGGTTGGGCTCTGTCTGTCAGCTCTTTGGATATCAGTGACTCCATTCGCTCCAGTGAATAAGGGACAAGCAGAGTGAATAGACTTGATTACACTCTTTCAAGGCCTGAGTAGATTGCCCTGAGCAAAATGCTACATGATAAAGAAGGCCGTCTGTGCAAGGGTATTGAGTGAGTTCATGTCTGGACCACATCAGGTGTAAAAAAAAAGTACTCTACATGGGTACTTGATGAGGATGTCGCTTCAGCAACCTAGCTATCCAATTACTGATTGTTTTTATTTGTGGAACAACCAATAATCTATTCCTACACCTCAAGCTGGTGATACAGGCCTCTCTGATCAAGGGAATTATTGCATTGATCATTTGCAATTTATTGAGGTGTACTCACGAAGACAGTGTGAGTATGACAGTCTATAACAGGATGAGGTGAGGTGTTTGGTGCATTCGCCTCCCAGACCGAACAAGGTAAAATAAACCTGTTAAGACAGTCAACATCCAGTGTCTTTGGGGGAAAACAGTATCCATCATTTATATTCAGCACACCAAAGTTCCCAGCTGGGGTCGTGAGAGAGTCAAAGTCATCAATCACTGCAGTGCTCGGGGGTCAGGTGTCCCATCCAGCTTTAAGAGGCAGGATTTACCACACGTACATGGAGCCGTTTAGCTAACCTAACGATAGCTTCTGAGTGCAACACTGAATATCGTTCTTTCAATGACCTTGCTTGCAAAATGGCTGGCTTGCTAGCTTAATGGCAATTATGTTCTTGACCTGAAGCTGAAGTCATCATCCTGCATCAGACTGCACACTTGCTAGCTGTAGCTGTTTACACTCAGGCAAACAACAATCAATGCATTTCAATGGCGCGCAGATTTAGCAACCTTATTGGTGTTGTTAAGACAACTAGCTAACAGCTATCAACCGCGGACTATACACACATATCTGACCTAAATAAAATGCTATTTGCGCTTTGATATTTAGTCAGTCTGGAGTCGTTTTCGGGTTTCTGTCACGACTTACCCACCTTGTATATCCGCAGGACCCCCAGGCAGGCTCAGTTGCTACGACGCGCTGATTTCCACGGCTACCTGCTAGCTTGTTGCTAGTAGGCAGATAACGGCTAGCTGCTAGTTAATTCCACAGTTTCAGCACAGCAGTCGGATGATCAACACACAAGTTGCCCGGAGACAACTGGCTCCCTAGAAACTACGCATTCAGAGAAGCTAAGAAATTAACCACTCCTTCATTCGGTCTGCCACGCAGCCTGTTAGCTACAGATAAACATCCCGTTTGCTGATTTCACAACCACTCTCCCTTTTCCCGCAGCCATCTTACTTGGATTCCACTGACACACACCCACACGCAAGGGACGCTATGACGCCCGCTGAACCGCTGTTGCCCAGCGCTGCCAGGCTGCTGGAGCACTGCACACTGCTGTGCCACCTGTGCACTTGTTTACCTGGCCAGGTGTGCGCATGGGAGGCGAGTCAGTATCCTGTATTGCGGGCCAGGGCAATTTGCAGCAGACCATAAAAACCAACAGTATCCAGCTGTCATTCCATGACTTTCATCCTGACTTCTAAGTTTGGGGACTTAGAATTGGCCAATGCAAGTGGGTCCTCATATGATAACATGTTCAATCAATTTGAATGAATCTGGGTCCGAGAATGAGAGACTACAGTTTTATATTATAACAAATCGATCTTACGCTGGGACCCAGGTTCATCAAAACATTGCCCAGTCAATAAAGCCAGTTTGTTGTTTAAGCCTCTGGCAGGCACAGAGTCAGAGCTCTGGGTTTTCCCCAGAGGATGCAGGGCGTCTGTTGTGGTTGCCTTCCATGGAGACCAGCATCAGCAGGTGATGCTCAGGTAGACCTGGTTTGTTGTTATGTGAACCAAGCAATGCTGCCAGATGCAAGTCAACAGGGTTATGTAGGCAGCTGCGCTCATCTATATCCAAGCAGGTACAACTCCTAGGCAGTCAAGGGAGCACTTGATAAAGAACAATGGCCAACCTCACCTAGGAAAAAAATGTGTTAGTCTAAACCCTAGACTAACCTTAGAAGGATGGATAAAACAGGTGAAGTGAGCATTGGAAATAATCGATGGCAGAGGTTGTTCAGGTGGCAGAAATTGAACAAGGCGGGAGAGGACGAGAAGGCAGAGGGGAAAGATAAGAACAATCCTCAGGAGGTGAAGCCCAAAGCGAAGTGAGTGATTACTGATTGAGCTGATTGACATTTTTTGCAGGGATGAGAAAATAAGATTTATTATTCTTAACTCATAGGAAGATTTAATTCAATTGGAAATTCTGGCATTGCTCTCACATATTCAAGGGCTATAAATAAGGTTACCAAATCACAAGGGCTTAGCCACTAATTCTCTTTCCTTCTCCACCCCCCTGTCTCCATCACCATTTCCCGGCCAGCTGGAAAGAATGGACGGTCGATCCATCAGAACAGTTCTATTATATATGGCTACAGGTCATGATCTTTCCCATTTTCTACAACTGGGTGATTATCATCTGCAGGTAAATGTATTCAGTATAATGAAGAAGTCTAATACTGTAGGATTGATTTTATTGACAACTATTAAATTGTGGTGATTTGTTTTGGCAACCCTGAGTGTTTATAATAATCAATAAACACTGAGCCTTGTTGACTCTGTATCCCTAGGACATGCTTCCATGCAATTGAGGAGAACTACCTAGCTGTGTGGCTTACATTGGACTATCTCTCTGACCTCATGTATGTGACTGACATGATCATCAGAGTTCGCACTGGTAAATGTTTTGTTCAACCTTTGATTCAGTCTTTGCAATAGAATAGAATAGAATAGAATAGAATTTCATCCTGAGTGGAGTTTGCATGTTCTCGTGGGTTTCCTCTGGGGGCTCCGGTTTCCTCCCACAGTCCAAAGACGTGCAAGTCAGTTGGGTGATGGACTGGTGAGCTGTCCAGGGTGTCTCACTGCCTTCCACCCAATGCATGCTGGGATAGGCTCCAGCCCCTGTGGTCTTGAAAAGGAAAAAGTGTGTAAAGGAAATTAATGAAATGATGATAATTGACTTTTCTGTCCAAACTTATATTCTATGCTAAGATAATTCTGAATCATGCTTTATGAAGTGAGGGAAGTTACTGGTTTCCTCCAGTGGCTCATGCCAAGTTAAGCTTTGACTAGGAAACTGTGACATTACAGCGTACAAGTGCACTGTGGGCTTTGATAATCCTGTGCTGCCCTCTGCAGGTTACCTGGAGCAGGGCATCCTGATCAAGGATAGAGCCCAGATGAAGAAGCACTACCTGAGCTCCTCTCGTTTCTTATGGGACGTGGCTGCCCTGCTGCCCACTGACTTCCTATACTTCGCCCTCGGCGTCCACACTCCTCTGGTGAGGGTCAACCGGTTTCTGCGTACGCCTCGACTCAACGAGGCCCTTGATCGCATGGAGACGCGGACCTCCTACCCCAACACCTTCCGCATCTCCAAGCTTATGCTCTACATCTTCGTGTTGATCCACTGGAATGCCTGCCTCTACTTTGCACTGTCCAACTACATCGGCTTCGGAGCTGACCGCTGGGTCTACCCCAACATCACCAACCCAGTGTTTGCCTCTATGCGTCGTCAGTACTTCTACTGCTTCTGGTTCTCTGCCCAGATCTTCACTACAGTGGGTGACACGCCCCTCCCAGACAGGGAGGAAGAGTACCTGTTCATGATCGCAGACCTGCTCATTGCTGTGCTGGTGTTTGCATCAATCGTGGGCAATGTTGGCAATGTCATCACTAGCCTGAGGGACCGTGATAATGTCTTCTTCCCTAACCACGAGCTGGTGAGTTGGTGAATTTGATATCAAGGACAAAGAGTTATGTATGTTAGTTTATTACACTCCTTAGCCTGCTAGTTTTATGTCCTCATGTCCATGTTCTCATGTTCATGTCCTAATTTCATTTGATTTGATTTCTGAAAAATAATGTTTTTCCTCTTCTTGTTTCAGGTGAAGGCCTACCTGCGTAACCGCCACATTAGCAAGGAGCTTCGCAAGCGTGTCAACGGCTGGTACCAGCACCTGTACATCAACAGGAAGATCACGCGAGAGAATGAAATCCTGCAGCAGCTGCCCGTCCAGCTGCAGACAGAGATCGCCGTCAGCGTTCACCTTCCCATACTCTCCAAGGTCACCATCTTCCAGAACTGTGAGACCAGCCTGCTGGAAGAGCTGGTGCTCAAACTCACACCTCAGGTCAGAGGTCAAAAAGATGGAGATCATGGGGCACTGGTGGCTCACGGGGTTAAATGCTTTTGGAAAATGATTGTTAAAAAGGTCGAAGAGGTTATCCTGAGGTCATGGAAACAATCTGCAAGTTGTTATCAGTGTCATTCTCTTCTGTGTGATCAGTTTTCATTCAGGGTGATCTCTGTTTTGACATGTGTGTAGCTATTATGTGAGCCATCACATGCCGTCCTGCATCAGACATTTTCCCAAACAGTTTAGACATATTTATTCACAGGTATTGGCTCACTAAGTCAAAGATCTGCTTGTCTGCCATTCCTCTCGTCTTGCAGGTGTACAGTCCAGGAGAGTACGTCTGCAAGAAGGGAGATGTGGGCCATGAAATGTACATCATCAAAGAGGGAAAACTTGCAGTTGTAGCAGATGATGGTGTCACGCAGTTTGCTGTGCTGGGTGAGGGGAATTTCTTTGGGGAGATTAGCATCCTCAATATCAAAGGTAAGTAAAGAATTCAGTACTCAGTGTATTAATTCATTCATAAACTAAGCTACACACAGGCACACAGATTAAAGTGGCGAGTTGCTGTAGTTGCTTGTTTGTCTGTTCAGCCATGGTGGCTATCACTGCTCATGCTAACTACCCAGTTCTTCTATTTATGCCAAACAAACTGAAAACGTAAAATGCATCACTTCCTGTGCACCAGAAGATATTTTCCCAGGAAAGACCTAATTCACACCAGGTGTTTAGAATAGCAAATGTAAAAGCTTTTTGAATCACTATTGTGTTATATGAATTCATGATAGAGAGCAGCAAAATGGAAATGTATTTTATGAAAATGTCAGATTATTACTTGATCTCCTTTTAGGCAACAAATCAGGCAATCGTCGCACTGCCAACATCCGTAGCATTGGGCACTCGGACCTGTTCAGCTTGTCCAAGGAGGACCTGACGGATGTGCTGTGTGAGTTCCCTGCTGCCAAACGCCTCCTGGAAGAGAAAGGCCACCAGATCCTCACTAAGATGGGCATGCTGGAGAAGACTGGGGAAGGGGAGGTGGGGAGTGCAGAAAAAGTGGAGACCAAGTTACACAGGCTGGAGAGCAACTTGGATGTCCTACAAACCAAACTAGCCCGTCTTATGGTGGAGCTAGAGTCCAGCAACGGCAAGATGCTGGCCAGGGTGCAGTTACTGGAGATGGAGTTGGGGGCGTTGGAGAATCAACAGCCAGAAAATGAAGAAGGAGGTGGAGAAGGAGAAGAAGGAGAGGGGGAGAGAGGCAAAGGGGTGGGAGGGGAGGTTGAATGGGAACGAGAAGAGGCAGAGGGAGAGGAGCAGGTTGGTGAGGCAAAGGGGAAAGGACAGGGAGAGGATAATGACAATGTGACCAAAGAGGGAGATGGAGAGAGTACTAAATGTACAAAGGAGGAGACAGAGAAAAAAAGTCAGGATATTGAAAGAACGGCAGAGGGAAATGAATGTGGGGTGGAGGATTCGGATGGAGGAGAAAAGACAATAGGAGATGATGGAAAGAAAAAACAAGAGAAAGGCGATAACAGACCTGGTAAAGGGGATGGAGTTGAGATTGAAAATGAAGGTGAGAAGGAAGAGAGAACTGGAGAAAAAGAATCAGAGCGTGATGAGAAAATAGAAAAGGCCAAAGAAGATTGAATGAAGCTGAAATAGAGCTTTGTGTCATGAATTTGTAGATGTAATGATATTTGTAGATGTTTTATTAAATATCAAAAACCATAACACTCGTTTTTGCTCTTTTCATAAGCCATCATGTACTGAGCATTACAACTTTATACCCCTAGATGGTAGCAAACACCACATCAAAGCACTATACAGTGCACCATTGTGCATTATTTCTAAGGAGTGAAATAAAAGTGAAACTATGCCTTATTTTGCTGGGGACCATCTGGAACTCCCTAGAAGAACCCCTGGTGCTCCCCAGACACCACACTGGGAACCACTGATGTCATCTCGCCTTGAAATTAACACTAGCAGTAATCACCCAATTTTTTTCTCTCAGGCTGGTTAATCAGTGCATTCCCCAAAACCTTCCAACTTGTGTTTGATCAGTGTGTTTTTGTTCGTATAATCTGTCAAGAAATGATATTAGCTGGTTAAATTCTTAAACAATAAGGCACTGTGGTTGGTTGATGAAAAAGTTAGTTTCATGTACTTTTTCCACAGAGCCTTGTGCATCCTACCTGCTGATTTTTATTTCATATTCAACACTAATTTTCACTCAACCCAGATTGTATCCACTCTTATGGTTTATTCAGGCTGTTCAGCAAAACAGGTGTACTGTCTCTTTAATGACGCACAGTTTACGTACTGTGTCTGAAGGTGTTCCAGGAAGTGCAGGGGGGGGACACAGGCCCCATCGATTCAACACAACTGCATACATAAGCACTTACTAATAACAACGCTCAGTTTGGATGTCATTTTCATGGGGGGCTACCGCTAACACATATGGAGCCTCAAGAAGAAAAGCCAATAATTTATACCATGGAGAACAAGCCGATTGTGACATGTGAGTGTTTCTTCGCGGGGAGACGTTGCTGTCCTTATTTTTTTCCAATCTTGACAGCTAGCTAGCTAAGTTAGCTAGCTCGGGTTAGCTAAGCTAGCTGGTGATTCTAGCGAGCTCTGACACACTGCGCTTGAGCGGGGCATTTGATGCGTCATTTCAGCTTGTTAACATCGGGTTGCTCTGTAATCTTGACAATGCTGGAACGATACATATTCTTAACGTTTGAATGAATCTTAACTCAGTAAGCTAGCTAGCTACATTGGCTAACAGGCCTTGCTGCCCCCACTACGTCACGGCTAGTTGCTGCAGTTTGGGCTACCTGCTGTCACCAAGCAGGAATTCACCTTGCTCTCCTCTGTCAGGAGCCCAGACAGTGGTCGCCAACGAATATGTTTGGGCGTGGGTATCGGTCTACCATTCTAAAACCTCCTGTTGGCATCTAAGGGAAGCTTAGAAGGGTTATTTTAAGAATTGACACTACCGGCGGGGGCCAACTTCGACTTCACACTGCAGGCAACTCCATTTTTAGGATTGGTCAAGCGGTCAAGAGGTATTATAGCACAGGAATCGATAGAGGCTCTGGCAAGTCAGAATATGAGCGGGAATCTTGGGTATAATAATATCTTTAGGCGATTTATAGCTATATTCACCATAGTCATTTAAGTCAGTGGTTATCAGAGTGGGGTCCCTCAAGGGGTTTCATGGGTCCCTAGCAAAATGAGTAGTGGGGAAATGTCACAATTTCACTCCACTAGACGTTAGCAGAATGAGAGAATGGACGTGGTTGACTGTTTTGAGATTAAAGGTTTCACTCTCCTAACCTACAGCAACACTAACTACTAAAATCATCTCACATAGGGTTGCAACATAATTTAAGTCATCAAGGCAACAGTGCACTAGCAAAAATAAACCCTTACCCATATGTTGTACAGTCCCATTCAGGCAACCTAAATGGCATTTAGGTTTGTGTTGTGACTATTAGGTTTATAGTGTGTTGAAAGTGTGTTGAGTGAAATTTACTTTAGAGAATCATCCTTACAGCTTTGCAGCATGTGACAGGCAGCAAACGCCCAACACAGAAGCCTCAGCCTCAAGCAGGGAAACTAATAGGGGAGCTATTAGTCTGAAAAGGATTCATTACTTCACATTTGAACAAGCTGTTAAAATGGCTATGCTTTAACACAACATGCTCCCTGTCTGGCTTTATCTACTAACTACAGAGTTTCACTGGGAAACTGTTGCCAGCCGTTACCAGCCCCCCAGTGTTCATTCTTTCAGCAAACCACACAGGGAGACTTTGGTTTCGGGGAAGAATCACCCCCCCCCCTCTGCTTTTTATAGCACTGGACTTGACCAGGAATCTTAGAAGGCTGAGGTGAGGGCATCTAGATCTGTCAGTGACTCAGGGACGGTTACGGTGACACAGACTGCAGGAGAGTGGGAGAGTGGGAGAGTGGACATGCAGTTGTCCTATTTGTATGTAGGTCAAAATCTTGGTGAAAGGAAAAATGTTATATAGGCCTGTGGAATCTGAATCTGAATCTGAATCTGAGGAGTTCATGTTTGTGTGTGTGTGAGTGTGTGTGAGTGAATGATGCAGGCCATTTAAGTAGACATGTCATACAGTGTTGTCATATAGCTACTATTAAAGGGAAAAACAACCTAAAATACTTAAACGCTGTTAAAATACAGCTATTGGTGGGTAAGTGGACAAACATAGATGGCATGACATTGTGTTGAGATATTTCCAGCACGGCTACAATGGAGTTTAATAGCAGGAAGAATAATTTTAAGCTATCTAAAACCTCAACAGCAGCCTCACACCTGCTATGTGTCACCACATCAGAATCACATTACAGTTTCACCTAACATTATGCTAGTTAACCATCCAGGCAGGGGAGAAACAGACGTTTAGACGCTACCGTTTGGTGTAGAGCAGTGTAACATGCAGCCAGTCAGGAGCATGTTTGATACAGAGCTGTTATTTTGGAGAGTGTACGGTGGCCAGCAGGGACAAAGCATGAGAATAGACAAAGACTGTATATAACCATGGTATTCAAATGTTATTGCCTCAAAAAGTTACCGGCCTTGTAAGTGATACCAATGTTTCCAACAACTGTAGCCTCAATAGGCCGTAATGCAATACAGCACAAGACATGTTGTGTTTTGAGAAAGGGTCATAGACATGCCCCAACATTGGCTAGCTAACTATAATTACATTCCCATACACCCACTTGTGATTGAAAGCAACAAGTTCATGTCCCTTGTGTGCGGTATGTTGAAAGGCTTTCTGAGAAACACAGGAAATCGCTCTCTGAAATAGAGGTAGAGGAGGCAGGTTGAGGGAAAACAGGCACACCAAAAAAGTAAACTACAATAAAAGACCTCCTGGAATGCGTTGAACATCACAAACTGGTGATGTCTAACAGTGTAGGAGTATGTGAGGGGCAGTTTTACTTCAAGTATCAGCAGAACTCATTCACTCATTTTCCTAACAGGTGCTGGAGACCAGGTCTTGTTCACATCTCTGTATACCCCACTGGCCCAACAGCTTCCCCGGGAGCCAATGGAATGGAGGAGGTGAGTCTGTACTGCTAAATGTATGATGAGATATAGCTTGTCCAGGCTTAATGGACACTGTTGGCATTGGTATTTTAATGGTATTTTAACAATGTATTGGTATTTAGTCAACTTTATTTCTGGGATGAACCTCTATCTGCAATAACATTGACAGGTCTCTGGCACAGCTTACGATGGCCTGTAATTGATATAAATAATCACATTTTCAGAATAGAGATGGCTAAACCTGCTAATTAGAGCATCAATATCTAGTGAGTAAGTTACAATGTAAAATACTGTAATAATAACACCGCTTTGTCAGTTGCTTTTTGGCTTGAGAACAAGGCTTTCCCAGCCTTTGTAGCTGAGATGTGTTGCAATGCTGGTCACTTGCTCACAGCACCGTACTCCATTGTTGGGCAGTTGAAAATGCGAGTATCTATGTATTTGCTTGTGTCAGACTCGACTTTCTTTCATCCGCAGGACTTACGGCCGTGCGCCAAAAATGATCCACCTTGAGGCTAATTTTGTCCAATTTAAAGAGGAGCTCCTCCCCAAAGAGGGCAACAAAGCTCTGCTCACCTTCCCCTTCCTCCACATCTACTGGACCGACTGCTGTGTGAGTAGCTGTAAAGCTCTCTAACACACACACACACACCCAGTCAGTCAATCAGTTACTCGACCTATTCAGACTGTATTTCATTGTGCATTAGCAGGATATGTTACTATGCATAGAGAGAACATACTGCCTCTGACAAATGATACAGAATATGAGCACATGTACCTAGTTGGAGGGTAGGGATGCTTATTTAAGGTTTTTGTTCCCAAGCAGAGTAGGGTCTGGAAAGTGAGTTTGATAGCCAGACATTTCAGCACCTGGCCAAGTAATCGTTGAGTCATTGGTATCGATCAACAACCCTATAAACCCCCTGCAGATATATCATGATCATTTTGTGCTATGGGGCAGTAAAAATCCTCCTTTAAGAGCCTCCTGTAACCAGCCTGAACTGAGCCAGCTCCTCTGTTTTGATAGACCAGTAAGAAAACACAGGCGGGGGTGGAACAGGAAGGGGAGAAGGAACCTACTGTAACTGCTGATGGAGTACCATTGGCATGGGAAGCTAGTTGGTTTAAGGAAGTGCTGTCACCAACTCGTGACCCACATGGATGACATTTCCTAACAGGCACGGCTCTTCTGAGTGTGGGAGAAGTAAGCTTGCTTGCTACAAACCATGGGAGGCTTTTCTGTTTGTTTGTTTGTTTGTTTGTTTGTTTGGTTGTTCATGAGGGTGCTAGTTAACAGCTCCTGAAGGGGATATTTTACTCAAAACTAATTGAAAGACTAACAGCCATCCGTTAGTTAAATCTGAGTCATTCAAGATGTGAAATATGAATAGCTGTGCGTATTGGATGTCGGCTGTTGGCTGTCGATGCTTTGCTCTGGTCTAGAATTTGGTGGGAGTAGTTTCTGTTACTTGATGCTGTGAGTGTGAGCAGTAACTGGACCACTGGCGTGATCTGACGGGTCCAGTAAATGCGGGTTGTTTCGCTGGTGTCTGTATCTATACAAGCCCCTGACATGATAGACTTATCTCATTACGCTGACATAGAGCTTAAATTGTACATATGTGCATATTGTTAAATAGGTGTTTGTTATGTTACAGAGAAATGTTCATTTCATTGTGACTTTAATACATTCAGTCTAGGCTTTTCATGTATAACACGTCTACAACACATGTATAATGTCCCTTTCTCAAAAGCTAAGGAGACTTGCTGGTATGAAGGTGCTATATATATATTCCTATCTAATCTATAACACGTATAATGTAATATCAAGGTCAGTATTAGTTTAGCTTTTAGTAGGCGCGGCAACATCGGCCTATCTAGCCTATACTCCCACAGTCCAGGGCATAGAGGTGTATAAGGGCTGGCTTATTACTTTGAAAACGTGATAACAGAGTGCTACCGAACCTTCAATAAATGTAATGTACCGTGTTGTAGGACAGTTGACGTCAAATCCGGTCCTCAGGGTCCAGCGTATTGCCAGTTCTCTATCCTAGGTAGTTCATTGCATTCACCTGGCGTCCCAAGTCTAAATCAGACGCCTGGAATGAAAACCAGGTCCTCCGGGACCTGAGGACCAGGGTTGAGAACCACTGTTGGACTGTAGGACACAGAGGCGTTCAGGGCCTGCCTGACCTAAAATGAGGGTTTACACACATATTCCATTCTAGTTTTAGATGATTCTTTTACACTCATGATATCACTGATACTCAGTCAAGTACAGTCTTTTTGTCATTTTGTGTTTTCCCATAAGACCTGGATATTGTTCAAATTGCTTCCCATAGTTTCCAGTTCTGCATGAAAACCCTGAAAAATGAATCTATTCCACCGTTTTATAGGACACAGAGGCGTACAAGAGCACAGTGAAGGAGGACATGATTCGCTGGCAGAACAGCCTGCGGGCCCACGGCTCGGCAGACTGGGTCATTGTCGTCGTGGAGACCAACGATGCCAAGAAGAAGAACAAGACCAACATCCTGCCGCGCTCCTCCATCGTGGACAAGATCCGCAACGACTTCTGCAACAAGCAGAACGACAGGTGAGGAGTGAATGGTTGAGTAGCACTTGGTGAAAGACAAAATGCCTCCTATTTCTTTACTTATGAGCTTGGTAATCACAAAGCCCCTGATGCCTTTTGAGGATTTATATCCTTACAGACCCTTTAATGTTCTATATTATTTATAAACAATATATGATTCATTAAGACATATTACTAATGCCTGTTCTCAGGTCAGATTGCAGAGGTAGACGCATTTTACCAAATAAACGCCTGCCTCTAATAAACACAATATAGTTCTATGTATCGCACAACTTGGATATTGTGGCTGTAACCTCTTGGTGTTGTACGTCTTTACGTTGAAACAGGAGATGCAGTTAGTGACCATAAATGTCTGTTGTGCTCCAATTTCACTGCTGCCATCTCAGTGTTATGTACTAATGAAATGAAAGCCTACCTCCAATAATAGCCTCTCTAGTAAATGTTGGTGATTTTGGCTGTTAAGGCGAGTGAACACCAACACAATGAAATCAATGCTGGATATTGAATGAAGACACACGTCCTACTACCTTTACTTTACAGTGTAAAATAAAACATTTAACAAATGAACAATTCCTGTCCAGTTTTAGGATAATCAAAATAATTAAAAACACAATATTGACTTTTTTGCTATTTCATAATCATTCATTCACATATATATTCTTTGTAACAGAATACTTCCAAACAAGCGTCCACAACGTTATTGCATGTATAATATTTACAGTCCACCCATCCTGCTCCTGTTTCCTTCTCCTCCCACCTCCTGTCCTTCCTCCTGGAGGTGGGTTAGACACATTGTTCTGGGCAGCTCAGATATGGGAGTATGTGAGTACTGTAAGCAACACGATCAACAAGTTAGCGGAAGTGCATTAATTTCCTTTAGAGCTGAGCAACCCGGGGAAACTCATCTGATGTGTGGACGGTCAACAAACTCGTCGGCCATAAAAGGTTGGCCACAGCTGAACTTATTGCGATCAACAGCGAATCATATTTCCACGCTTCTTTATTACCCTACTGATGTAATTTTGTTTTATGAGCAATAGTTCCACCTGCCAGGTGTAAAATAGATGAAAGGTCGAGTACAGCCATTCAAGTTCTACCATTTTAATTTGAAAGACTGCAGGTATAAATATCTCAGAAACGATGCTTGCAGAGCGATCCACTGTTGGGGTCGATGGGAAGCTCTGAAGTCATTTCTATGATTTCTTTGTTTATTTTTGATTAATGCTACCTAGTTAGCGCTTGCCTACTAGTTTTATTAACTCATCAAAACTACAGCGCAAGGTTACGAAAGGCAATACCAAAGCAGTGAAACATACATGATTTGACTGTACATGAGACCACTACATAGGTGCAATTGGAGCCTCTTGCACCAGAATGGAGCGACCCATCAACCAAGTTGACGTTGATGGATCTTGTGAACGTGGGGTGAGAGTGTGAAGCCGGGACGTTGCTAAATATAAGCTCGGTCAATAAGGTCAACCCCTCCCTGGGTAAATAAAGGTTATTGCCCCTCTGTCCAGGTGTGTGGTGCTGTCAGATCCTCTGAAGGACACGTCCAGGTCTCAGGAGTCATGGAGTTCGTTCCTGCTCAAGCTGCGAACCCTACTCCTCATGTCCTTCACCAAGAACCTGGGCCGCTTCGAAGACGACATGCGTACGCTCCGAGAGAAACGCACCCAGCCCGGCTGGAGCTTCTGTGAATACTTCATGGTGCAGGTACACCAGGGGTTGTTTTCTGATTGGGTCCTGTGTGGAGAAAGAGTAGGAGAGGTTGTGTCAGGACTGGAACTTGGGGTATAAAAGCACCTCTGTGTGAATGCATAGCCACTCTGATTACGTCCCACATACATACATATTGTGTTCAGTGTGTGTGCCTGTTTGTGCATCCATCCACCAAGCTGTTTTGCCATCATTCAAGATAGAGCCTGGTCTTAAACTAAGACCAGAATGCTCAATGGGGCTCTTGGACCAAAACAAATCCATCTCTCTGATCTATGGGGGCTGAGGTGTAGGTGGGCTTGCTGAATGCTGCAGTCCTCTGACACTGCTGATTGAAGATGCTTACATGTCACACTTCTCCTGTCTCACCTTTCTCTGTGTGTGTGACTGTACAGGAGGAGCTGGCCTTTGTGTTTGAGATGCTGCAGCAGTTTGAGGATGCCCTGGTCCAGTATGATGAGCTGGATGCTCTCTTTACACAGTACGTCCTCAACTTTGGAGCTGGAGGTACGTAACACCCAACACTGTCTGTCTGTCTCAATATATATTGAGACATATATATATATATATATATATATATGTATGTATGTATATATGTCACATATAAGACATATATATATATATGTATGTATATAAAGTAATTTCTTAGATATTATAGTGCAGCTGAAATAACAAACATTTTTATCAACTCCACGATTCATATCGGCATATTGTTGTATTGCAAAAACATGCAAGTGATGCAATACATAGTTTGCTGTCAAAGAGGGCACCTTCCCCCCTAAATGATAACTGGACTTCTGGGTAGAGGCTGGTTCCAACACTGCAAAGGCCACGCAAATGTATGCACTCATGCTACTGAGAGGCTCTTGCAGATTCTGAAATTCATGTACCACAATGGAAATCATTGTTTTAAGTAACACTTTCTTGTGCTATCCTCTGGGGTCAATTTTTTTGTTCTTTTCAATTTTGTTGTTTTCTATTTCCCAAATCGAATAAAAAGTCAAATGACTGACCGGTCTGTCTCTTCTCCCGTAGACGGGGCCAATTGGCTGGGCTCATTCTGCGCCCCGGTGCGCAACTGGAGCGGCTTGCTGCTTCGAAGGCCCATCGACATGGAGAAGAGGGATGGGATCCAGCACGGGGAAGCCAGCCTGCTGGACCTGAGGAGCTACCTGTTCTCTCGCCAGTGTACCTTGCTTATCTTCCTCCAGAGGCCCTGGGAGGTCACCCAGAGAGCCCTGGAACTGCTCCACAACTGTGTCCAGGAGCTACGCCTGCTGGAGGTAACCCAAATCAAACTGGTGCAAAGGCACGGCATAGTTTCAGGAGGAGAGCTTTGAGTATTGAAATGACTCTTTGGTGCTATACACCTGATAGGACGAGCCACCTCGTAGTGTTGTCATGATAACTGAAATTTCAATACTACTTTCATCAGATGTTCTCCAGAGAGCGTATACATGTGAATAGTTTAAGGAAGAAGAGGGATTGGAATAGACAGAGCGGCAGTCTTGCTCTGGGACTGCAGCAGTCAGTCTTGAATTGGAGCCCAGTCACCTAAACTGGTTGGCCAAACTGGTGCCGGGAGCCAAATGTGGAAGTTTTTCACTTAGAGAGCTGAAAGACAGACACCCAACAGACATCAAAACCCCTGTGCAAAACCTGCTACAAAGCTGTCCAGGCCAATGTGGCAACACATTGCTTGTTTTCTGTGGTGGTATAGTAGTATCAATACAACACTACTGCCTGTTAGTCTGTTAATATGAAATGCCTTACTCCGCCTGTCTCCAGGTGTCTTTTCTACAGCTTTTTTTCCACATCACGTCACCCCATTCTAGTTTGCAGGTGTATAATTTATGAAGGACAGTGGGGAAGGTCACACACCGTCTCAATCTCAACCACCTTGACATCACCCTGCTGCTCGCAAGTCAAACAAAACTACAACTTAATTCAGTTCAGTAGTCCGTTTCGCCGTCCTTGAATGAAATTGTGGAGAACAAAAAGCTCAAGCACACCAAATGTATTTGGCAGTAGTGTTTCCCCTTGTTTTGCTCTCCATTGATTCGGGGCTGGAGGCCGGAACTAATGCTGTTCATTGATTTTTCATTGTCATTGTTTTTCACGGCTGTTCATCCTTCACTCCTCCTCTTCTCTTCTCGGAGCATGTATGAGAGCGAGGAATATCAATGAGCTTGTTTGAGATGTGTGTATGTTTTGATGTGAGTGATTCATGATTCATGGCCATGATGAAACGGTGATTAAACATGATTAAGCACATATTTCCATATGAGAAAAAGAGTCATACCATGCTTTCACAGTTTCCAGTATCTGAGATGGCGATCATCTGTACTTTTTGAAAATTTCAGAGGGGAAAATCGGTGCAAGGTTGCTGCTGGGGCCTTCCAGTCTCCCAGTCTTCCCTAACTAATATGAGCTAATATGCTTGACTTTAGAACATTTGTGAGCTGTCTAACTTCCTCTTTCTCGCCTCTGCTTGTCCCATGATCCTCTAAGGGTTTGTTCACACCAAGCATGTTTGGACTGGTTTATTCAAACTCTGGGGTGTTTACTCCTTTTAGTTCGTTTGGGCCGGTGAGAACAACGCCATTCGAACTCTGAAAATGCCGGTTTCGGTCCTCTTCCGAGCGAACTGCGGTGCGATTCATGAGGACATAAGCGAACAACAAACCAAATGCAACACATGATAGTTCAGACCAAAGAAAACAAACTGTAGGTGTGATCACACCCTAAGTAGATGTCTTATCTATCCTGATATGTTGTTGTTGTTGTTCAGGTGTCGGTCCTGGAGGGGGCGCTGGACTGCTGGGTTTTCCTCAGCTGCCTGGAGGTTCTCCATAGGATCGAGGGCTGCTGTGACCAGGCCCAGCTGGCCGCCAACTGCTCCCATACTGTTGGCCTGTGGGCTTATGCCACTGACAAGGTAACAGAAGATCCTAGATCAGGTGTCTTTAGCTCTGCTCACTTGACTGACTGTCGTTGTGTCTGATCTTTGTGCCGTGGGCCATATGTGTTTCTTTCACCATATGAACAATGTCACAAAATAATTGCTGATTTATTGATTGTTGATTTAAAATTTGGGTTGGGTCGGGTTTGTAATTCATCATTAAAGGAGTAGTTCACCCCAAAATGAACGTTCAGTCATTCTCTACTCAACCCTCATGTCAGTCGAAACTCCATTAACTATCTGTCCCTCCTCAACGGTCTGTCCTCCCCAGCTGAAGTCCCTGGGGGAGCTGTGTGGCCTGGTGTCCGAGAAGGGGCCGAACTCCGAGGACCTGAACAGGACGGTGGATCTGCTGGCTGGCCTGGGCGACGAGAGGCCTGAGACTGGTAAGACAGCTGAAGAACAGGGATCATTGTGTGTGTGATACTCAACATTAACGTTTCGATGCAGCTGTCCCAGTGTCGGTGAGAGACGCTCCACTCTTGTTTCAAGCTCTCAAGTCGTTTGAGGTTACAAATGAAAATCACAGGATAACTAGGACGGATGGAATTTCCCTTTAATGGAAAGCAGCGCGAGCTTGTTAGGCTGGCCATGCTAGATTTAGTTGCAATGAGGAAATATTGCCTCTACAGGACAATAAAAACTTTGTGCTTGCTTTATTTTTTATGTTTCTCCTTTGTTTGTCTTCTTCCACAGTCAACAGTTTGCAGAGCCCTTACAAAAAGCTCAAAGAAGCCTTATCATCTGTGGAGGCCTTTGAGAGGCACTATCTTGTAAGTGCTAATGTCATTTCCTTGCCAACTGCTTGGTATTTTTTTAACATACCAAGCCGTTTGAGGAAGTTACCACACATCCTTATCCAAGTTCCCACAGTGATCATTAAACTTTCATCTGTCTGAACTACTGAAAACCATTTTCCGTATTCCTCTTACTCCTGTCCTCCCTCTTTCCTTCCCTCCCTCCTTACCCACTGCCCCCGCCACCCCCTCTATTGGTCCCTTCCTGCCGTCCATCAGGAGCTGTCTCATGCTGCTATGGAGATGTACAAGGCCATCGGCAGGCTGAGGTCGGCCAGACTCGTGGGAAAGAGCCTGGCTGAGTTCTACATGTAAGGAAGAGAGAAGCTGCTAGCTCAGTCTGGGTATCCGCGGGTCCTTAAAAAGTCTGAAAACGTTGTGAGATATATTATCTGAAATTTAAGGCCTTAAAGTATTAAACACAAATAGTCTTTTTCACAATAGAGAGGAATAAGCTAGCTGATAAGAGCAGCAACCCAACAGAAATGTGTAGTGAAGTAATATAATATACCACGATGCAAAATAATGTCATAATAATATTGCTTTGTCATTTCTTCTTTGGCTTGAGAACGTCGTAGCAGAAATACGTTCAGTGCTGGTCGCTCGTTTGTAGCACTTGAAATTCCAATTGGCTGGGAGAGTTTAACTTTTGAAAGCCAGAAATTGGTATTGATCGGCAACCCTGTCAACCCCCCAGATATCTTATGGTCATTTGGTGCTGTGGAACAGTAAAAATGCACCTTTAATACATAACGGTTAGTACTACAATATGCATCATATCAGCTTTACTAAATACAGTTGGGCATCATGTCCCTTAACATTTAATTTGCTGGTGTCCTTTTTCTTACACTGCCCATTTATAGATTCACTTCACTATAGATTCACAACTTTCATTAGCTATGTTCAAATGGAAATTTACTGCAAAATACCATGTTTCTTTATTTTGATCTTTAAATTGGTGTTAGATAGCATTCAAAAAAAGTTTGAAAAATTTGAAACCTGCAGATACCCTGTCAATACGCTCACTGCTTTCCTGTGGAGTTGTCTGTCTGGAGGTTACATTCTTTATCTTGTCCTTGGAAAAGTTGATGTGATGAATTTGGGTAATGTGTTTGTGTGTATCAGGAGGAAAGGGGACCCTGAGCGGGCGGAGGCCTTCTTGCAGGAAGCTCTGAGGTCATATGTGTCAGAGGGGTGGAGCCTGCCTGTCACTCACACCAGGAAACAGATTGCTGAGTGTCAGAAACTGCTGGGGCGGACCGAGGAGTATCCTTCACCTCAGATTGATGTGTTGGTGTCGTTATTTTAGGGCCAAATGTGTCAAATTTCTAATAGTGCCGATGACGTTACCTCCTGCCAAGCACCAAATGCTGGTAAATATTGCCTTTGATGACTAAATCACTAGAGGTCACTGTGGCAAGGTGCCACATTACCGGGGTCCGGACAGACAGAGACATAGGCAGGGGAGAGTTAATGGGCCAGCAGGGCCGTTTTATTGTCCACACCATACCGGCAACAATAATACCCATGGCCCGGGTTGACGGCAGCGCGCCGTCGGCGCCGTCTCCCTCCGCCGGCGCCCTCCTTCGGTCCCGGTGGGCCAGCCGCGGAGCCCCAAGGCTGCCCCAGCCTGCCAGGCTTCCAGGGGCATCCTGCCCCAACCCCGACTGGTCAGCCCTTGCAGGTGGCTCCCGACTGCGTCCTCCGCGGACCTCCGCCGGACGCCGCGGCAGGAGACGGCCCGCTCCCGCTCCGTCTCTCCCGCTGGTGCTGGCCCCGTCTCTCCACTCCGCTCACACACAGCCGACTGGATCCTCCATCCCCGTCGGCTCCCTGGTCACGCCGCCAGTCTCTCACCCTGGCGCGTCCCTCTCACACTCACATTCACACACACGTTAAAAAGGCCCCAGCTGCAATCAGTCCCAACTGGCTGCAGCTGGAACCGGATCCAGGAAAGAAGCAGTCCACTAACTCACCTCTCTCCTGGATCCAATTAAGCCTCCCCCCACCCTCCCTCCAGTCCGCCACATACCCCCACCGCCAAACTGAGGCCGGGGAGCCGTCCGGCCGAAGCCAACTCCCCCCCCTCCCCCCCCCCCCCATTTGAGAGCGAGGAAGAAGGCGATGAAGGGTCCCGCCCGGAACGGCTCGGAGTCGGTGGGGCCAGGTGATGCTGGGCGGGGTGCTGAGGGAGGCTGGTTGTCGTCGCCGGCCGTCCTCTGGAAATTGACGACGCGGCGACGACGTCCCTGTCTGTCGATTCCCGGTCAGGGAACCACTGTGGCAACGATGCTGCTACGGGTAGGCAGAGGCGGAGACTTGTGGTGGGTTTTGGCAGCAATGCCGTTTATTGGCCACACGGAATATATATACATATACACACACAGGCGCACACACAGGGCTCTCTCGCCCTCCTCCGCTCTCGGCGGGAACCGTCCTCTCTCTCTCTCTCGCTCTCTCTCTCTCACTCGAGCCGCTCGCTCGCTCGCTCGCTCTCTCTCTCTCACTCGCCCGCTCGCTCCGTGTTCCCGGCTCACTGACATGGGGGAGACACACATGCACAACAGATATTAGTCCCCACTCAGTCCCGATGGGCTGCAGCCGGTGTCGGGGCAGGGCGAACCCGCCTGCCGGCCCGACTCCGCCCCCCGCCTCCAGCCATCTGCCCAACCACACCCCCCAGTCTGCCACAGTCACCTAGCAGCCAGTAACTTGGTGAAACGATAATTTGAAATCCTCGTTTTTATGCAGTTTTTGGTCTTTGGTCACACTTTGTCCATGCTGGCCACCGTACAGTCTCTTTTACCGTGAGACAATCAAATCAAAGCAAAACAATGGGCAGGCTCCTGATTGGCTGCCTGCCTGGTAAACGTTATTCTTAGTTATTAACTTGTTTTTGCGTTTACCAGCCCTTCGCAGTTGAGACAAAAAGTACATTTTAGACTCTGCTTATGTTAGGAAATAAATGAAAAAATTGTGTCTTTGAGCAGTGAGTCACATCCATTCTAGCATCCCCATCTTGTGCCTTGTTGGTGGCAATTTGAGGAAACAAGTTTGGAAAAAGAAGAAGATCACAGAAGTTGTTGTGCTTATCTGATAATGTGTGTGTAGAAGGTGCACTCTGGTATCCTTTGTTTTCCTTTACAACCCACCGTAGCTACCTGCAGACCAGTGCCTTGTTGGCAGGCGATGTGAATCTGACCAATGAGGAGAGGAAGCACTTTTGTCAGGAAATCCTGACCTTTGCCAGCAAATCAGCAGACAAGAGTAAGAGATCATGTTCATCACCAGGATTACACCTATTAAAGGAAAACTCCACCCTCAGATGCTCTAACACTGTTAAATATCAATTTGTGATGTTCTGTCCTGTTCGCCTCCGTGACTCATAGCTTGTAGTACCTGCTCATAGGTTACAATTGACAATGATCTTTTTGTCTTTCTTCTTGACAAAATCAAAGTAATGGAAATACTTGCTGAATGTAAACGCATCCATCTTAAATCCAAGTGTGCAATGCACGCAATGTTTCTTCTGAGTAATGTGTGTCTATGAGTGTGTCTGCACCCTTTACTCAGTGCAACATGTTGCGTGGTTGCATTGCATTATGGCCTATTGAGGCTACCTAATTGTAGTGGCACTGGAAGTATCTCGAAGTGATATCATGTCGTCTATGTATGTATGTTAAAAATACACCACAATAACAAAATGGGCTCAGGAATGCAAGGTACATCTCCAGTAGTTGTTTTTTAACAGTGTTAGTGTTTTCAGTTGGATTTCCCCTTTAAAGATGTCATTTTACACCTCTATACTATCAAACTTCATCACTACTTACAGCATTTTACGTGAGACGTGAAACTTCAATGCTGAATCTTCACACCTTAGCTGTGAACTCCCGCAATCCTCTTCTTGTATTCAGAAACTGGGACTGTGCAGAATCTGTACTTTATAAGCTCTAAATTATATTTTCTCCTTCCATAGCCCAGAAAGTGACACTCAGCATGGGTGCGTTTGCCCAACTCACACGGCTGCAGTTCTGTCCAGCAACAGCCTCTGTGCACTCTGGCGCCGCCCTACAGGTGGAGCTAAGTCTGCGGTGCCTGATGCCTGTGTCGGTGCACGTGCAGCAGCTAGCCGCTAGCATTCACTTTAGCCTGGACCATGGAGGGGCCCATGGAAGGTCTAAGGGAGCTCAGAGACAAACGAACCCAGGCACAATAGACTTTAGCCAGGGGAACTCGTCGGCGGGTCCCCTGCTGTCCACCGCTGCTGTTCCTTCTTTAGAGCTGGAGGAGATTCACGACAGGAGTCCGTCGGACAACTCCCTCAACTCCACAGGCATGGTGTGTAAAAACACACACCTGGTCATGCGTCGTCATGACAGCAACTCGTCGCCGGACACGCCCAATTGTGTAAGCCCCCCCGCTGTTGCCGTGGACGACGGAGCACAGATGCTGAAAGTGCAGGATGTAACGCTGGAGCCCGGAAATAACCGCATTGTATTCACAGCACCAGTAAGACACAGTTAATTGAAATGAAGCCAGTTAATTTAGTGTTTACCATAGAAGAAAAATGAAGCTTTGAATGTGTCTGTTGATTGTTTTGTCAGTCCGTTACCTCTTCCCTTGTAAGATGTTCTTCTCCTTTTTCTCTCTGTGTAGAGCGGAGACCCGGGTACTTACACATTGCGTCAGCTATATGCCAACGTGGGTCAGGTGCAGTTTGTGCTGCCTCACCTCTACCCTTCGGTCCAGTACGAAGTCTATTCTCAGGAGCCCCAGCTCACCGTGGAGCCTCTCTCAGGTCTGAACGCCTGGAACACTGACATTAAATTTGTTGAACATTTTGTGTCAGCGTAATGGTGACATTGGGTCATATCCAAAAATACTTTTAGTGGCTGTAGATGACAATATTACAGGGCAGATGATAAGTTGTGATGTTAATTGAGGAAATGTTTGGTTGAAATCAGACCTGAGAGGTTCTTGTCATCACTGCACAATACAATCATGTATTTTACTACTACATATACTACTGTAATGACAGTGAATGCAGCAAAACCACTAGGTGGCGTCATCACGGTATAAAGCCACAGTCTATTGCTCTGTCACTGTTAATAGAGCTACTGTGTTCTGACTCAAAAACACACTTTGAAAGTTGTGAAGGTTTTATATGATGGGAGGGGATGAGGGGGATTGTTCAAAAAAATCTGTGATGGTATTATTGGTTGGGATGTTTATATAAAAATATGAGAAAATAAAATTGTTGTACATTTTTGGGCATTTATTGTTAAAGAGGTGTACGTTATGGTATTTAGAATTGGCTATCAAGGTGAAGATGTCATTTTACTGTTGGTCGGTTCTCATTGTGGTGGTGTGTGTTCACAGAGCCGCTGCTGGCCGGTCTGCCCCAGAGGGTCAAGTTCACTCTGTTGACCGGCCACTACACCGTGAAGAAGGGAGACGCCCTGCAGCTCAGCAACACCGACACCATGCCCATCCTGCCCTCCACCAGCTGTAACACCTCCATCCGCAACCCTGCTGCAGGTCTGCACACACACACACACACACACACACACACAGATAAATAGGCACTGTACACAAGTGACTAGAGATAGGTAATATATACTATAGTAGTGCTGCAGTTGAATAATGAAATAAATGTTTTTTCATAAAGTTCTGACGTGAAGCCCCTCCCCCTCTTCCCCGTATTCAGAGCTGGTGGGGGAGAGCCCTCTGTCCATCCAATCATCCGAGAAGGTGACCAGCATCAGCCTGCCCTCCACCCCGCCCTACCACACCCTAGAGTTTCTGCTGGAGGTCTTGTGCATCATCCCGTCCGGGTCCGAGATGCCCGCCAACGAGAGGCTGACCAATGGGGAGGTCCGCCACCGGCCGCGCAGCTACAGCCACCCCGACACCCCCATGACCGCCATCGACCAGAGGGTGAGGCCGGCAAGACGAGCAGACATTTAGAAGATGACATGAAACTTGAAGGATCCTTGTGGGGAAATTGGGTGGAACATGGGACACAGCAAGCAAAGTGTTGTATAAATAAGGGGCCAACAATTTCAACACCAGAACATGTTCAAGTGGTAATCGTTTTTGTTTTTCCAGAAGATCATACATCCCTTTTTTTTTTTTTTTTTTTTTTATTAATTTAACTAATTACAGGAATGTCTCTTTAACCCATAGGACACAGTGACAGCCTCTTTATCTTAAAGTGTACAATACATGACACATACCAGTGCTTCCTGCAGGAAATAGTGTTAGTCAAGGTAGTAGTAGTAGTTTGCGTCTTGATTGAAAAGTCAAATTGGTATCATCTTACTTGTGGGCTAACAAAGTATACGAGTAAATACAGGGAGGAAGGCAGTGCGAAGTCGTGGCATGGAGGAAATAATGTGATGTATTACTTGCTATCAGACAGGGTATGCTGATATAATGGCTTTAGCTTCATTTGAAACAAAATAACTTAACTCACATGATGTGACGCTCCTCACTGGTTGCAATGCTGCTTTTTGGTCAGCAGATGTCGCGGTTGGGTACTTTGGTCTCAACGATAATAAAGGCATAAATAAGGAACCATCAACCAAATATCCAGTCAGTCAGACGTGTTCATCAGGCGTCATGGTTAGACTTGAACTCATTAGCTGTTGCATTTTCCCATGATACTTTGAGCAGTTGGATTAATGCTGGTGTCTGTCCACAGATGTCTATAGACTGCCCCTGGTCCATCTACTCCACCCTGCTAGCCCTCACCTTCTACATCCCCTTCAAGACCAAACACTCGCTGCTCTCTGCTGGCAACAGGTGAGCCTGGGGCCGCATCACGATGTGCTCTTACCAGTATACCTGTTAGAAATAAACAATGTCATTCCAAAATCACATCACCATTTGAAAAACTCAAGACCTTTGCTTGCAGAATGGCACCATTTTAGATCATCCGTATTTGTTTTTCCAAAATGGAAAGGTATACCTTTGTAATGAAACCCTTCAAATACACAGGAACCTGCAGAGTTTACTTGCTTATCTTTTTTACAGAGTATTTGAGTTGTCTTTTCTGCGTACATCCCACCTGACTTGTGACCTTTTGACCTGACCCCACAGGAAGTACATCCAGGTGTGTGTGCAGAATGTGTCAGATGTGAACTTCCAGCTGGCAGATGTGAAGCTGACAGAGAAGCAGCACGACTCCCTGGAGCTGCAGTCCCTCAACACTAAAACACAACAGGTGACTGGAAAAGCTGCTAGAAACCTAGAAGGAGATGGATTATTTATTTATTTATTTATTTATTTAAGAATACAAATATTGAAGTGTTGTTTTTTGTTTTTTTCCAAGTTAAATATTTGCATCATCCCATTGTTTTGATGAGCTCTAAGCCAAAAGCCATTAAGTAGCCATTAAGTTTTGAAATATATGAAAATATGAAATTGACATGAATGTTTTTTTGAAGGTTTAAAAAGTTGAAATTTGATTTGAAATGTTTTTTCTTTTTTCAAAACAATTCTGAGTCTAGTGGATGTGCAGTTACTGTCGGTGTGCTATTATCAGGTGTTGCTTCAGCTTACAGCACATCAAAGGGACATCAAAGCCATTTATTTTCATTCATCTTGGTGTGTGTGTGTGTGTGTGTGTGTAGCTGGTGTGCAGTAAGCAGAGTGTGTTCTGCTTGTGGGAGGTGAGGTGGAAGGCTGACCTGCCCTCCTGTCTTCAGTGTGTATTCTCTGCCAACTTCTCCCCGCTCAACCAAGACGTAACGGCCTTCAAACCCTTCCACTACCAGTTCCAGCTGGAGAGAGTCACTGTAAGTGGACTTCCAGTTTTTCTTTGAACAGCAGGCAGTGGTAGCCTGAAGGTGATATGATACTGACTCAGTCAACTCTGCCCTCCAAAGGCAAAGAGTAGTCACTGTGTGTTTTAAAGGTCAAAGGTCATGACTAGGGTTTAGCTGTAATATCAACAAAAACTAAACCCATAAATGCTACTAAATGATATCTAGACATGTACAGTATACCAACCTGCTACGACGACAGGCATTGAAAATAAAATTGGCTAACATTAGCTTAAATGGTTTGATACAACCAATGTTATATCTGTCTTTGTAAAAATAAAAATACATATAAAGTGTTTCCACTACCTAACAGACAAGCCCACCAAAATTAGATTGTTTTCCTCCAAACTGATCAATTAAAGGGGCAATAAGTAATCTATGACTTCTATCGACCTCTATCAGCAACCAGTAAGAATTGCAACAACATTGATAGAACTTAACTCCTCCTACACCACCCATCCCTCCCATCCCCTTGAGCTATGGTGGCCCAACACTTAGCTATTAAGCTAGTAAGAGCTGAATTTCAACAGAAAGAGGTAATACATCATGATACATATCACGAGTGGGGTGGGTATTGAGGCATTCATCAACAGCCTCATCCACCCTATCAAACTCTCACAGACATATTATGCTCATAATGTGCTATGGGCTAGTAGAAATCTTACTTCTTATGTTGGATGAGTCCTCCCCAGCCCTCTAGCACCACAGACAGCCCAAAAACCTGTGAGAAACTCTGCTGTTTGATCTAACCAGACCCTGTATAGCGTGCGAGCTGAGATCCTGCCTGCTGCCGGGGAGCAGCACTGTCGCTCCGGCGCCCTCTGTGGGCTGGAGGTGTGTATTACACGACTGACGGAGCCTGGGGAGGGAGAGCAAGAGGAGAGCAAGGCCGAGACGGACAGCCTCAAAATCACCAAGCTCATGTATGAAGGTAAATGTGAAATTCCAGAAGGACTTGATGCTACGCCAATTGCTTCCTGTAGGTCAGACTAGTGTGCGAGTGAATGCAAGAGAGGAGAGAGAAAAAGAAGGTGGAAAAGTTGAAATATTGTTTAATTAAAAGTATTTTTTTGTGTTCTTTTTACAATTACAATAGCGTATTACAGTTGTTGCTCTAGACCGTGACTTCTAAACCGCGGCCCCTTTTTAGTGTATAGCGGAGCATGGTGACCATCGGTGTGTGTGTGCTCTCCACAGTGGCTGACAGCAGCAGCAACTGGGCGGTGTGTGGGAAGAGCTCGGGGATGGTATCCATGCCCATGTCAGCCAACGCCACCCACAGGGTGCAGATTGAGGTGATGCCGCTGTTCGCAGGGCATCTGCCCTTCCCCAAGATCAAAGTGCTGAAGTACCTGCCTCACACTGCAGCACCGGCTATCCAGCCAGACCCCGGTGAGACCACACACACACACACACACACACACAGCAAGACTGGAGTAAATTTGAATCACAACTCCAGATTCTTGTAGTTATTTATTTAACAGGACCAAATCAATGATTTGCTGTTGCACAGTTTAAATCTGTCTGCTGTATATGACAGGCTGTATATTGGGCATGATGAGAACAGCCCCAATTATTTAGACTGTGTACAGTTTTTTGGTTCATCAGCCAGTTAATTTATGTTTGCAATTGTAGAACAGGAATGTTTTTGTCCGTATGTCACTGTCATTCAGCTCCATAGGAAATGAATGGGGCTTCTGGTGACGTGTTGATGCTGTTGCTCACTGTGTAAACGCAGTGTGTAACTTCCTCTTGCCATCAACAGACAGCTGTGTGGAGAACGACAGCCTCTCCCTGCTAGACAAGACTCTGGACGACCAGGGGGACACAGCCAGCATCCGTAGCCGGGGCAGCGTTCACTCGGTGGGCAGCGGGGATCAGCAGCAGAGGGGCCTGGCCATGCCACGCCTGGAGCCCTTCTGCCCCGGGCAGGTCTTCAACCACAGCCATACCCTGCAGGTCCTGGTGCTGCCCGCCACCGACGATCACATCATGGAGGTCAACGCTACGTGACCCTGGTGGCCAGACTGCCCACCCCCATCTACTGGCACCACTACCACCACCTCCCTCCTGTACGGATCAACTCAGGCCCTGGATGGACTCTGCTGTGCTTGAGCTCCAGGGCAGGTTGGGTCCATGTGACTAGGTCCTAGACTATTATGGGCTCCCCCCCGCCCCCCCTTTTCCCTAAGCATGAAACTTTCACATCACCGGAGACGTCATGAACTACAACCAACGACACCTGTTGATAAATGTTGATCTCTAGATTTTCCTCCTCAGTTCTCTTCGCCATACTTTGTACATAGCTCATTTGATGGATCTATAGTTCTATATATGGACTGATCAGTCTGATTGGTGCCCCTCCTGCTCCGTGGAACTCAGAATAACACTCTTGGCTGTCCCATGATGCTTTGCCAAACCCTGTTCACTCACTTGCGGCCCATGCAGAGCTGATGGCGACGCAGCCTCCCCTGAAAACGACTGTGTTCATTCAGACACACCAAAGCCCTAGATGTGTGTACGCCTAGATCGACTACTGAAGTACTGTACTTTGACTGTGTGTGTGGGTGTGTGTGGGTGTGTGTATTTGACAAGGTGAGACTTTGAATAAGGATAAGCCTGTGGACAATGTCTATCTATTGTCGTTTGTTCATATACAGTGTGTATATCTATTCTGTGTGTGTGTGAGGGGTGTGTGTGTCACTGAATCTGTGTCTAAGCTATGCACACATACCATAAGTCTTGAATGAACGAATAAAACTTTATTCATTCATTTGAAAGAACGAATGTCACCTTTAATTATCCCTCGACCTCCTTCTGCCCCCCACATTGTAAATTATACAGGCCACTGTACATACTGCTCTGTAAATAAATGTGATTTAAATCAAAATCTTCTTTGATTGCCAACTATATTAAAAATTCATTGGAACTGACTTGGTGGTTTGGTGTTTTATATCTACATTTTAGCTGAGAAGACACTTCATACTGTAGGAAACCTGTCGTACTTTAAATGCTGCATAGTTACTACAAAACTGATTCCGTTTTTACCTTCACGTTACACAAACCAAAAAAGTTCAAAGGAGGAAGCAAGAAACACCCGATTGATGAATTGAACATATTTGTATCCAGAGGATGGCGCCATCTCAGTGTGACAATGGTGTATGGGGACACTAGTTAAATGGAATTATGGGTAATGATCAAAACCTGACAAAGGCCAATCCAGTGTGAAACGTTGTTTGGATAATGAACTGTCAGTGGATCAGATTTCTGTGTGCGGACTTACTTGAAAATATTGAACCTTTCCTTGCCCAGCACTGCTGCTGATTTGTTGAAGTCTGTTAGATCCTGTATCCACAGCGCACATGCAGATGCTTGAGGGACGTGCTGGTCATGGATGCTGCTGTTGCTAGGAGACCACTGACACCCATTTAAAGTGTGATGCTCTTCTGCTAAAAGTTGGGATATTAGTTGGATTTAGATAGAAGGGAACGCTTGGGGGTGAATTGTGGTATTTTAGCAGTATCACTGTGTACATATACATATGTCAAAGAGATCATAGAGTAGATCAGTAATATTTAAAAAGATTATTTTATTATCAGGCTTTGACAGAGAAAAATTCTGGAAAACATTTGGCAGTGAATTTAATTGCGCAGATAGTGTGTGTGGTTAAATTGAACAGCATGGAAGTCGGCACACTGAATGCTTTATATAAATCACAGGGCGAATACACGCTGGGTCGATGCTTCCTTTGTGGTTTATTCAGTAATGTTCTACACCTGACCAAGACCAGTTTTGGTTGAAACGTGTCCGAACAAACCCCAAATGGAGCATCAACCCAGCATCCCTTTCACATTTTCACTGAGATCCACTTCTACTTCTTGTTCACACTGGTAGACTTTTTCAGCTGTGCTCTGTAGGTGTAGTGCAGGGCTACTCAACTTTACATAGCTCAAGGGCCACACAGCAAGATACAGCTGTGTCAAAGGGCCGCAACGCAAATCTTTTGGTCATATAAACTATTTTGTAGTGTTATTTCAAGCCACATGGATATCAAATGATTAAATGACAATAAGTAGGCTTTATTCACTAAATGTAAAAGTGTTAGATTGCTGTTGCAATAAATCACAAGAATGTTTAATAAAATAAATATAGGCATACTAAATTGAAATCAGGTCTGAGTATATCAAATTATCCCCAGATGGATATGTAATTCCAAGTCACCGTGATAGCTATCATGGTGACGTGAACGTTTGCCCGTTTTGGTACTGCTATTGTTCTCTGGCAAAGAAGGCACACTGGTTTGTTATTTACCTCAACAAAAGCGAATTCTTCCTCCCATGTTTTTTGAAATACCCTGTGTTCATCAGAAATGTTACGTTTTGGCGGTTTTGCCATGACTTGAGAGTAGGCTAGGCTAGACTTCCTGCACAGTTGGGGCTTTCACATGATCCATGCAAAGCGTCGGCGTCAACACCAGGTTGAGCGCGACCCCTTCACGTGATCAGCGTCAGGAGAATTACATCACATTCATTACTTTCACACTGTCGAGTTTTTAAAATGACAGCATTCAGGAAAGAATAGTGGAGTTCAATTTCGGACTACAGCCCTTTAGCTAGCCACACCGCCAATGATCATACTAGCACAGCCATAGAAGTGACTATAGACTGGCTGCATAAAGTCCTGTACTAAGCTGTCAACCAACCTGGTAGTCTCATCTGTAAACCGACATCATTCCATGCCACATACTTTTTAGTCAGATCGTGGTATGATTTAAGCGTCATGTTGTATAACTCGGGATGCTCTGACACACATAAAACAAGTTTCTCCTCCATTGTTTTTTTTTTAATTTCGCCGTTATATCAAACTGTGCTGTGATTGGTTGCGAGTCGCAGAGATCAGCGTCGCGAATGTCAAAGTTGAATATAGTTGAACTTTGAGCGCAGCGCCAGTGACTCACCCAGCGTCTGCGCCCAGGTGCACAACGCCGAGGGCGGCAGCGACGCTTGCCAAATAGGAAATCAATGGCAGTACCAGCGCCGAGCGTTTTTGTCGCTGATCATGTGTTGGTTTATCTTCTTTGTTGATCCCACGATTGCTAAATAAGCACAGTATGCACGATCGCCATCTTGTGGTCATTAAGAATTTAGTTTAGAAATGGTTTGTGTTCATTGAAATGAGAATATTATATTTTTTATTGGCAGTTGCTATGACAATAAAAATTCAACCAAGGGCCGCAATAATATTAACCTCGGGCCGCATGCTGCCCGCGGGCCGCGTGTTGAGTAGCGCGGGTGTAGTGTGTGTTTCCAGCTGAAGTCTGCTCATCTGAGTGTGCGTATGCAGGGTTGGAGATGGACACCAGACTGGTGAGACGTGGGTCATGGAGTGTCTGCGCGGTTGGGTTGAGTGTGTTTGTTCCCGACATCTGGCCTCTCCTACACTGCCTGTACAGACACACACTCAACACCACCGCCGTCAGCAGCAGGGCAGCGCACCCGCCTGTCAGGACGTAGAGCCCGATGGCCTCCGCGTCCTGCAGGGTCGCGACGGATACGCAACGCTTGTGCGACGCGCTGGCACCGTTCAGCGCGCTCACACACACGCTGTACGCATGTCCTGCCTCCAGGCCAAAGACGGTGGTCTGCCTTGCCGACGAGCTCACGGTCCCGTTGCTGATGGTGCTGCCGTCCTGTCGCAGCAGCCAAACCAGAAATGCGCTTAGAGCTGAGTAGGGGGCGCACCACCGCACACTGGCAACCTTTGGCCACACCCTCATGACCTGAAGGGCCGTGACTGGGGCCGGGGTCGCGAAGGGGTCAGCGGTCAGACCGGGACACCTGCACCTCCAGCCCATGACCTCCTTGACCTCGGGGCAGGGCTGCTGCAGGTGCACACAGGTGTCAAAGTCGCACAGAGACTCTTTCTCAGGCTCCGTCTCTGCTTTAACTCCGTCTTCCACCTTTCTGGCTTCGGTTACGTCCACCCGACATGGGAGGGGAATAGCTTGGTAGTAGAGTAGGCTGCTGTGGTGGAGCCGCTGGAGATGTGTATGTAGGTTGAATGGGTTTCTCTGTGGAGGAGGGTCTTGGCGTGGGAGCTGCCGGTGTTGGTGTTGCCACTGGAGTTGAGGAGGCCATAGGAGAGCTGCTTGCTGACGTCCTTTGGGCCTTTAACACTTCTTCAGTTGGGGGGAAGGATGGATTAACATGAGCTGCAGATACTGTGATTGTGGCTGCAGTTGTTGACGCAGGTACCGTGGCTGCCTGGACTGTCCGAGGTGTAGAAGCAGTCTCCTTAACCCTGAGGACAGACGAGTCAGAAAATGAACACGACTAACTCTGCAAGCACACAATCCAACCAGCTTTGATTGCATGCAGTGATTATATTACGCGGCCCACTTTTAGGTCCCGAGCCACCAGTTTGAGAACCACTGCTTTGGTGAACAACTCTACTTACATGTTGTGTGTGCCAGCTCCGGCTCCCACCCCGGTGTGTTGTGTTGGGGACGGAGAGGGCGGGCTGTCTTGGCTGACGGTAGAGTCCGGCCAGTCACCAGGAGGGACTAAAGGAGTTAGAGGCACCTGGTCATCTGCTGCTGCTGCTGCTGCTGTCCACATAACGCACACCGCCCAGACCCAACTAAAGCACCGCCACACACTTAACCACCGACTGGAAACAAAGGATAGGGAGAGACGAATAGAGTAAATCCCCCAATCAAAGTAACCATAGAGATGGATGTGCAAATGGAGATCCCTTTTTGGACTTAATGGGAATTCTTCTGATGACTTTAAAAGTGTATATTTAAGAGGAAAGGTAGAAAGATTCACAGGTTAGAAAAGAAAAGGGGGTTTGGAGGCAACAAATGCACAGGAAAGGGACATTTCTGAACTAGAATCTAAAAACTGATTAACCACCACCAATGAAGAACAATAAAGAATGGCCCGGTTAAAGCATCAGAACATGCTAGTCAAAAGCTACAGAAGCTCCACTTTGTCATCTGTGAAAGGGGGGATCAGTGTGGTGAACGTTTGGCAGAAATGATCAAGAAAAACATCACCACCAAATGCTCGATAAGGGATAGCACGGACTGACACAACTTTACTTCTCAAAGTACATGTAGTGATCTATTTGATACTTTTGATTTGGTTAAACTTTATATATTTATATCAAAACTTGAATCTAATTGTAATCAAGAAAATAAAACATGCAATAGGTGAATTACCCAAATTTAAAGCTCTAGGTAGCGATGGACTCTTAACAGAATTTTATTATTTATTTATTTATTTATAGATATTATTACTCCCATTTTAAGAAGGCAGTACAGATTGTGTTTTGCAAAGGGAACAATTTAAGGGGAAATCCACCGTAAAACACCTTAACACAGCGATTAGCGATGTACCTTGCATTCCTGGGCCCATTGTGTTGTTGGCTGAGTCATAGGCACAGCACATCACAGCATTGTTCTCTCTCCACTCTCAACTAGAAAAACTGACTACGCTGTCACATCACTGCTGCTCTCTCCACCTACACGTATACACAGCACAGAGAACCACCTTCTCTGGGGGTTGTTGAACGGCATTCTGGGAAAAATAGGAAACCACTAACTGGATTAGACGTAGATGAGAGAGGCTGAGGGAAAGCGTGTACACCAAAAAAAAAGTTAACTACAAAATAACAAAATAACTGGAATGCATTGAGCATCAAGAACTGACCGTATCTACTGTTAGAGTATCTGAGGGAGAACTTTTCCCTTAAGGGCATTGGGCATCGCAGCAGAAGCAATCATCACTCTAGTCCCCAAAACGGGAAAGGAATTATCTCCACGCACAGAGAGAATAAATCTCCAGGCTAGCGGTGAAAATTGAGAAACTCCCCTGGCGACACATGAAAACCTGTTTCAACTACAGCAACACTTTCTTCTGCTTGAGTTTGCTCTCTCTCTTTTCCTTCTCTGTCTTACACACACAAACACATCTATGCTCACCAGCATATCATCTTCAGATCTTCAGAGTCTTCAGACTGGATGTTGGTGACTCAACGCAGCGCGGCAGAACAACGTTGACCTTGTTGAAGACGTGCTCTGTCTGGACCTCCTGGCTTTTATATCACGGGCAGCTAAAGGAATGAGGGGGCTGCCAGCAAAACACAGGGTGTGTTACGCAATCATACCCTCTCTTCCTCACACACACACACACACACACACACACGCATACATTCATCTTACACTTTGCATTCACAGTTTCAAACACTCCCTCCTAAACTCGGACCATATGTGTTCAGTATGGCTGCAGAGATGTCATGTAACTGGAAGGGGACCGGCTGATATATGGTTACGGGCGTTTCTGCAGGGTCACGGTGTGGTCGCTGTACCAGGCTCGCATCGCCACGGATACGAAAACCCCATCCCAGAATGCCTCTGCATATCTGAGAGCCAGCTCATGCTGATAAGAGTCCCTGGTGAGAGTATTCACACAACCAAAACATTAACACACACACATTTCTACAAAAGCACACAGATGCACCCGCCCACTCAGCACCCCACACACACACACACACACACACACACGCACACACACACACACACAGACTTCCTGAAGAGGTGTGACTTTGCTGATAAAGCTGATCCATATTCACCAGGTCCTCCAGGTCTTGATAAAGATAAAACCACAGACGGCTTAACAGGAAGAGAGAGAGACCAGTGTTGTTTTATCAGCAGCCTCGAGATAGACAACTCAAAAGACACCTCATGAAAAATCACCATAATATTCCAGATACATGTACCATGTACCATATTCTGTATACATGTACCATCCATTCATTTCTTAGTATTTAGGTTTTTAGGCCTTTGTTTTTTGTATTTTGTACCTTGCCTTTGTATTTTGTGCATTCTTTGATACTCTTTGATGCTGCTGCAACCCAAGAATTTCGCCCCGGTGATCAATAAAGTATCTATCTATCTATCTATCTATCTAGACAGACAGACATACACACTGTATGTATGTATGTATGCCTGTGATAGTCAGTAAAACAGTGGTAAATATAAAGGTGGGCAGGCTATGTATCACCACCAGCTCTATCCCCACAGCATCAGTTTGATACTATGATGTATAGGACTGCTATGAGTTTACCTCATACAGATTTATGTCAGCCTCAATGTGGTAAACTGTTTTCCTGCCAATTAAAAAGTGAGTTTAGGTGAGTTTACCTTCCACTACATCCCTGGTGGTCCTCAATGACTTTATAGTAACCTTATGGTATTTCCTATCTGCTATGGTATCCCTATAATATTGACTGACCTGAGGGGTGTTCCACGAAGCGAGTTTACCACTTATCCAGGCTTATTTCGCTTAGTCTGGCTCATTTTCAGGTTTATTCGGTTCCACAAAGCAAGCTCAGCATAGTTCAAGCTAAGTTGCTGTGGTAACTTATGCTTCCAAACTAGCCTCGGGGCAGGCTAGATATCAGGCTAAACCACAGTTGAAGCTTAATCGGTACTCCCGTAACACTGATCCGACTGAAACGCAATGATTTTCAAACAAGGTTCCGCCATCCTAATGTTCAACACTATTACCCTAGACCCTACACTATCAGACATAAAATGTAACGTTAATAGAAAATAAAAAATATAAAATGATGCGTTGTTAGGCAACCCCATTTAACCATGAGTGTCCAGCGAGACCTCAAGTGCCGTACTGCTTTTAGAAAACGGTTACAACTTATAGAAATAATTATTTGATGACACAATATTATTTTATTTTCTAAATTATTTTTATTTAACAAATTCATTGAAATAATAAAGTATCTTGAATATATGTCAAGATGTTTCCATGGTTTCTAGGAGACGCATTCACTGTTTCTGTATGGGATTTACAGTCACTGTAGAACACGCTTTCAACCGATCAATTTCCAGGATGGAAACAACTGATCTCATAAAAATATAATAGAAGTAAGAACCAGCCCGAACAGCTCAGTCAGTAGAGCATGAGACTCTCAGTCTTAAGGTTATGAGTTCGATCCCCATATAAGGTCCAGTACAGTACGATGATTGTAATGTAGTAAGATGAAACTTTACGTATATCCTTTACTACATCAATGGCATGGTTTCATTTATAATATTTTTAGCACAGCTTTTCAGTTCTTTAATGTTGTTGGAACACATGATATTTAATAAGGTCTATACAATTTGTTCGTTTTTAATTCAACAATTACTTACGCATTCAATCTATCAGCAATTCGTTGCCAATCTTTCTCTCTTCCTTTATTTATGGCAATCGTATTTCACTTTTCATTGTAGTATGGCTGAATTCTCCATAAACCTCCACTAAAAGTCACTGTTGAGTGGCCGTGAACATTGCGGCTCTGTCTTTACCATCATTTTTCGCCAAGGTGAATCGATCAGATCCATGATCGACCTCTCGGGCTGCTTAAATAAACTGTGTATAAATGTGCACGCGCAATTATCTGGATTGCTTGAGCCTGGCTCGGTTTAGCCCGATCACCGTAGCTTGATTTGGGCTTTGTGGAACTGCTTTAGCCCCGATTGATTTGTTAGTTTAATTCAAACCAGGCTTGCGAGGTTAATCGCCGCTTTTCTAAGCCTGCTTTGTGGAACAGCCCCCAGGTGAAAACTGTGATTCCTTACTGGCCCTGAGGCAGCACAGCATCCCCAAACCATCAAACTATCCCCACCATGTTTGACTGTTGGTATGAGGTTCATACTGTGGAATGCTGTATTTGCTTTTCACCAGACATAACGGGACCCATGTCGTCCAAAAAACTCCACATTTGTCTCATCTGTCCATGGGTTGAGAGTAAGTTTTGTACATGTGACAGTAAAAACAGTGAACATGAGAGTAAGTTTTGTACATGTGACAGGAAACAGTGAATGCGAGGTCTATTTTAAATAACCACGTGTGACTTGTAAAGTTTTGTTATAATATCGATCGTTGAGAACAGCCTGTGCTGAATATGTTGACACTACACCACACCACTAGCATGACACCACACCACACTGTGCTCCATGCTAGTCTCTGGCAGTACACACAGTGTTGTTGTTATTTTCAATTAGAAAATATGATCAACGATCAATTAAATAAAGTGTGTTATAGACTCTTCCTTTTCCAGATCAACACTGGTTCTAGTGTTGGTGTAATATTCTAAATAACATACCTGTGAACTGTCTTATATTGTTGTTGTGGTTGAAATGAAACCAAGAGAGATTAAAATAGTCATACAGAGAACACACACACACACACACACACACACACCTGTATTAAACACTTGCCAATAGTCTGGGTTAAAATGAACATGTATTGTTCAAAAATATCATTTTAAGAATTAAGACAAAATTAAACAATAACTTAATTCAAGTATTTTTTATTTACAAGTTCAAATTGACACAACTCAATCTTCTACATTGTAGGATTGTCTATTTGTTTAACAGTCTTTATTGAAATGTAATTTCATTGTATACATGTGTGTATTTAAGGGACTAAATCTGAAAGTAGTTTCACTATTAAACCCACTTTAGTCAGGAAGGAGAGATGGAGATGAAGGAGAGATGTTGAAGAGGGTTTTTAGTCCTGTTGAAGGTGGCACGAATATGTTGTTGACTTATCCCATGTTGTATCACTACAATACTCCTTGACCACTTGTTGTCGGATGAATGTAGGACTAGTTGTTTTTCTCTTAAGGGCATTCTGTTTGACCAATGACTGAAGACCTGACAAGAGGGCAGTCCAGTGTCTTGTTTTATCTTATCTATTGACATACGCAGTGGCTCACCGGGGGGCGAGCAGATACCGCCCTATCAGTCAATCAGCGCCACTAATCAGTCACCGGCGCGTGGGTGAGGGACAAAAGAAGCGAGGACCGCAGAGCTCAGTCGGTAACCGGAGGCCCAAACATGACGCCTTTGGTGCTTCTACACGTTTTATTTTTAAGCGTACGCGCTCTTTCAAACGCGGAGGAGATGAAGACCCAGGAGCGCTTGTTTTTAACCTCCTTGGGGCTCTCCGGGCGGCCCAAGCCCGCGGGAAACCAGCACCACCACCGCCGCCGGGTTCCCTCCGCGCTGTGGAGAATGTTCCGGAGGACGGAGGACAGCCAGCCCCCGGGCAGCGACCCCTGCACGGTGTCCGAGTACGGGGTGCGCGGCAACATCATCCGATACGTACAGGACCAAGGTAGGCATGGGAAGTGGGGAATCTCCCGTTACTAGATGTTCATAGGAGAAGCAGGGAGGCCTAGTGGTTAGAGAGTCTCGGGTTCAAGCCCTCATGTCAGCAGGCATCCACCCTGCTGAAGCTCCAGGTGCTGTTCTGTAGCTGACCTCTGACCTCCCGTGGAGAGGGGCAAGAGAAAAGACTCCTTACATTATCACAGTATTAAAATTAAAGCAAATTATGGTACCTTTTTGAAGAATAGTAGTCCTAAACTGGCAATACGTTAACGCTTTAACAAACTAGATCAGATATTCTTAAGAATGAACTTCTATTCCCAAAATCAAAAAATAAATAGGGTGGACTCAGCTAAAATGGGCCATCATGTAAAATGGGCCAGATAAGGTTGGAGCTTCATAGCCCTTTAAAATTTTACAGCCAATCACAATAACTGATCTTGCATTGTTGCTGCAACACTAGTTGACATGTAACAATAGTTTTGATTAGTCTGAGGTTGTTAAGGTGGACAGGGCAGAGTGTTACATTAAGTACATCAGAGAAATTGTATGGTAAGTGAGCATGACATAGCAAATTTCACTCATCACTAATAAGGGTGATAAAGCATTTATAAGTAAGCTTACCAACAAAGCAAAATGTTTATGAACAATGTTTTGACAGGCTCTTTCAAATAAAAAAGTTGAAATTAAAAAGAAACTTTGATTTTTGTGAAAAAAGTAATTTTAGGTATTGGCCCATTTAGCTTAACCAGCTAGCTAAAATGGGCCATGATTTTCAGCTAAAATGGGCCACATACACACACACTCTTACACAGAAGTTACACAGAAATTGAGGGCGCAAAACAGGTTCATTGGTAAAAAAGTAATTTTAGGTATTGGCCCATTTTAGCTTAACCAGCTAGCTAAAATGGGCCACATACACACACACTCTTACACAGAAGTTACACAGAAATTGAGGGTGCAAAACAGGTTCATTGGTCTAGATGTATCCAAGCGAAATCTTAACAATCTTAACAATCTTAACAAAAACAACCAAAGGGAAAAAAACAAAAAAAGAAAATAGCACAAAGCAAGAGTGGCAAACCCCCCTGCACGGCCTGCCAGAGAGTGTATGGTGACGTGAATGACCCAAAGGCCACGGAGGACTGGGTGTGCTGTTGTCAGTGTGACTCATGGTACCACGAGAGCTGTGGAGAGGATAATGGCATCTATGATGATGATGGTTACATCTGCAAAGACTGTGTTTGAAGATGTTCTGCTTTTTAACATAATGTTTGACAAATGTTGACACAAGCATGCACCTACACACACACACACAGCTACACACAGTCCCAGAAAGACACACACACACACACACACACACACACACACACACACACACACACACACACACACACACACACACACACAAACAGACACAAAGACACTAATGCGCAGAAACACACACCCATACAACATGATCAGTTAATTTTTCAATTTTTCAATTAAATATTTGTTCAACTTTTTATTGCATGAAATGTATTTACAGTGTTGTTACTATGGTACACCAAAGACAATAGTTAGTGTCAATTTACTGTTAAAATTAAAATGATTTCAGCTGAAATTACTGTGTTTTCTCTTTATATTGGCCCATTTTACCTGAACATTGTGTTGTAGCTCAAGAGGGAACCTGCTGATACTCTAACTCTCATAAATCCAAAACAATTATACTTTTTCAATTTCTTTTAACAAATATTTTAGAGACCCATGCCAATTTATAAAAATATCATTAGATCTCCTGCATAGCTTATTTGAGGGTCTTATAAATCATTTACCAAAACGTGGCCCATTTTAGCTGACTCCACCCTAAATCAAAAAATATATAGCATTTTGGAACGGACCTCTCCATTCATAACCATTTTTTTGGCACCCCATTCTTTTCAATGGCAATGAGATGAAACAACACACATTGTTTTTTTGTGAATTGTTTCTACTGCAGCCAGTTGTGAATGTCAGAGAGGCAACGTATGAAGTAATTCCAGGTTAAATAGCCTAGAAGTCAACCGAACCATACCTTATCAATAAGTCTAACATGCTGTCAAAATGCCTTTTACATTCATGCATCAAAAGGAGTTTCAAACAACTAAAGGAAAGGAAGCCGACAGTATAGAGGTGACAATTCATCCTCCTAATACTGAGGGGGACATGTCCTCCTGCCTCCCCCCACATCTACACCTATGAGTAACAGAATAGTTTTGTCCTTGTTGAAGACGCCCCCATGCTGAACTGTCTTCTTGCTGTGCAGGTAGGCTGGTGTCTGGCTGGAGCAACAGCTGTCACGGCTGTCTGGAGAAACAGCTTTTCTTCAACATGTCAGTCCTGCAGTCCGTGGAGGAGCTCTCTCTGGCGCGGCTGGAAATCAAGTTCCAGTGGAAGGTGCTGAGACCTGCAGAGTTCCTGCTGGGCCTCCAGGCCCTCAGTGTGTCTCTGTATAAAGTGGTCAGACCCACGCTGAGGGGAGCCAATCATGAGGCCAACCGCAGACTCCTGCTGTCCCAATCTGTGCAGCTCCAGCCTGAACCCGCCTCCCTCACGCTGGACCTCACATCCCTGGCGGAGAACTGGCGCAAACCAGGCCGCAACTATGGTTTGGTGTTAGAGTTGCTGCCGCACAGCACAAACCCAGGGGAGTTTCTTCCTTTTCACCCAGGAAACTCCCTCCCACTGGAACCGACCTTCACCCTGCCGGAGATCCAGGCCTCGCTGGTGGCCGTCTCCCTCAACCCCCACCAGTGTCGCTCCAGGCGGAGGAGAAGTGCCGTCCACCTCCCCGTGACGCCCAGCAATGTGTGTAAGCCACGACGCCTCTACATCGACTTCAAGGATGTGGGGTGGCAGGACTGGATCATCGCGCCACAGGGCTACATGGCTAACTACTGCCACGGCGAGTGCCCGTTCCCCCTCAGCGAGAGCCTGAACGGCACCAACCACGCCATCCTGCAGACCCTGGTGCATTCCCTGGACCCGCACGGCACACCTCAGCCCTGCTGCGTGCCCATCCGGCTATCCCCCATCTCCATGCTCTACTATGATAACAATGACAATGTGGTGCTCAGACACTACCAGGATATGGTGGTGGATGAGTGTGGTTGTCGATAAGACCACTGAGACATTTCTCACTCGCCTTTTGACAATCTAATATGCACCAATTCTGCTACAGGAAGTTGTTAAGCTTTCTAGGAGGTTCAAATTTGTTAGGTCATGGGTTGAACATGGTTGGTTCGCTGGTTTTTGCCCTTCCTGCAGCATATGGGTTTTAATTTAACACTAGCATTTGTTTGTAGGCAAGAATTTTTACGAATTTAGGATTTGTCATATTTGAAAGTTTGTTATGAGGGAAGTTTAGGAGTTTGGTGTAATGTGAATGATGATGTTCATAATAAAATTGCAATAAAGCCTCAGTGGTGGTTTGGATTTGACATAGGTTGGTATTCCTCAGTCAAACTAAATTGGGTGGATTTTTTTCTTCAGCAATCCACATTGTAGAAACAACAATGTTCATGTGTTGCACACTGGGGGGGCAGTTATGGCGCCCTCTTGTGGCCGCAGTTGGAAGTGGTCTGCTCCAAAGGACTTTCAAAGAAATGAGTTAAGAAATAAATTTGCAGCTTTTATTCTATACAATATTTTTCTTTTTAGGTTTTGTGACTATGCAGAGGACACTCTTATGATCTACTTCAGGATGCAGTGTTATAATAATACAGCCAGAGGTCTAAAAGTGCTCTAAATACAGAAAAGCCAACAGATCATTTTTGCCTTTTTTCATTTTCAAAATGTATTGAAACTCAAGTCACCCAGTTGATACATTTGTCCAGATTATGAATAGTTCTTATCTATGGAAATGCACTACCATTGTCCATGCAGCTACCAAAGTAAGAACACGGCAGGCAGGTTGGCCTAGCGGTTAGAGGGGCAGACCCATCACCGGCACCACCAGGAGTGTGTATTCCAGCTGTGAGCTGGTGATTGAAAAAATGACTGGTGTCACAGCTACGGTGCCCACCAACACTGCCGAAATGCCCTTGAGCAAGGCACCTAACCCCAAACTGCTCCAGGCGTGCCGTTCAATGGCTGCGCTCTGCCCCCGACATGAAAATGCATGTGCATGTGTGTGGGGTGATATGTTGTGTGTATCTAATCAGGTGTGTGCAGAAGACAAATTAATCTCTCTTCAGTGAATTAAACTCCTCCTTTCTAGACTTTCCTGCCCGAGCTACCGTACTATCGTTACAATCATGTTTGCATGTTCTGACGAGACTGATGTGGTTACAAACATCTTTTGATTAAGTTCCAGGGTTACTGACCTGAAAAGGGATGAACAGATAAAATGTTTCCTCCCACATTCAGGTGGATTGGAGACTCTAAATTGTATGAGTGGCTGTAAAGGCCAATATTCAAAATAGACTTCTAGCACAAGAATCACTTTTGCATTCACCTGTATTAAACACTTGCCAATAGTCTGGGTTAAAATGAACATGTATTGTTCAAAAATATCATTTTAAGAATTAAGACAAAATTAAACAATAACTTAATTCACAAGTATTTTTTATTTACAAGTTCAAATTGACACAACTCAATCTTCTACATTGTAGGATTGTCTATTTGTTGAACAGTCTTATTGAAATGTAATTTCATTGTATACATGTGTGTATTTAAGGGACTAAATCTGAAAGTAGCTCTACTTCTGAAAGTAGTGAAGCTAGTTATTTGAAATGCGCAGCTCTGTGTCTGTCTCAGTTGTGCCAAACAGAGGATAAATCTTCTCAGCGTGATCAAAGTCGACATCAAAGGTGTAGATGTGACATCTTTGCCCTGCATCGTAGAAGGAGACCTGCCCTTCCTCCATGTCTAGGAACACCCCCAGTCTGCCGGGTGCAGATCTGTTCAGCTTGGTGACGGGTGCCGTCATGGCCAGGAGCTGGCTGAGCTGCAGGCGCAGAGTCCAGTAACCTGCTGTCGAGTCAAGAGTTGCAAAACCATTTCTGGTTGCGAACTCTCTGATGACACCGATCCTCCATTCTCTCTTCCCTCTGACATCGACCTCCCAGTAGTGCCTTCCTGAATCATAACCCCTGGAACCCAAGACACACCACCAGCCGTCATATCTAGATTTACTCATGCTGTATCCATCCCACGGGATTGTTGATGCTCTCGATGATCTGGTTCATTTTCACTGCTTTCCTGTCCTGGGACAGCTTGAGGCTGGGGTTCGCTGTAGATGGATCCAGTGTGATCTCAGCTGCATGGTGAGGATTACACAATGAAGTGTGAGGTAAATAAAGGTATTTGAAGTGGTAACCATGGAAACCAACAAGCATTCAAACAGCTCTCAATCTATTTCCTCACATAAAATGTAAGTAATGCAATAGTATTTAGTGATACTAACTTGTTGCTTTTGAAATCCATTTCCAAACTGTAAAAAAAACACAAAAACACCATGATTATCAAGAAAGATATCAAATAGCACTGTAAATGTTAACTGCAGAGTTAAATATTCTTAGGCCCTCAGACTAAGAGTTTCATTACTGGTTATGATGTTTGCATTGTTATCAAGTAGACAATAAACTTGAAACTTGAAATAAAACATACCAGACTCAGGAATGTGGCTTAGGGCTCCTAATAGAGAACATGAACAGAACAGAAGATATGTGAGATGACGGATTAAGTTGCAACACCATCACAAGCAGAAACTGCAGTTAACCACATGGTAACACATGGGAAGACATGGTGACTCACCTCTACTTCTGAAGCATTTGTTTATTTCTGCGCCACTGTTTTGCAATCGATCCCTGTGAACAAGAAATTAAATCAATTTAAAACCGTGATGTAACTGAAAAATAAGAAGTTTGAAAATGTCGGTGTTTGCGGACCTCTTGTGCCTCTGGTTGAAGCAGACTCCAGATCATGAAGTCCATGACTGGGAGAATGTTGGCTAGTTTCCCTCTCTTCCACTGGTTCTCCAGATCCTGCACTACCTCACACACACCTTCACCAAGACATACCGAGTCCTGCAGAGAAACAGCATGAAGTCAACTTTTTTCTTGATGTTATCTTAGATTGATATCAATATATCCAACAACAATTTTTTCATGATTCTTTTGTTGTCAATCCCCATCGTGCCTGAAGACACTGATCAACATATCATGACCCATAACAACATCATAGTCTTTAAGCTTCATTACTGAGGGACATTTATTTCATTTTCACCACTGAAGTGATTCAAGTAAATGGTAAATGGCTGCATTTATATAGCGCTTTTATCCAAAGCGCTTTACAGTATATGCCTCTCATTCACCCTCACACCGATGGCAGTGAGCTACCATGCAAGGTGCTGGCCTGGCCATCGGGAGCAATTTGGGGTTCAGTGTCTTGCCCAAGGACACTTCGACATGTGGACTGGAGGAGCCGGGGATCGAACCTACGATCTTCTGATTGGAGACTGACCCGCTGTACCTCCTGAGCCACAGCCATAGAAGCCATAGAATCAAGAAGATTCAAGTTTCAATGGTTTATTTGCTATTTTGAAATGCTGTTCTAGAGATAGAAAGGAAAAGGGGACTAAAGAAGAAGATAAGAAGAAGAAGAAGATTAATCTATTTACATTTCGGGGTGCCCATGCACCAACACACACAACACATACAAGGGGAAGTGGCCGCTGAACACAACACACACATGCAGGTAGTGTGTCCGTAATGAATGAGTCCTCTGCATTTTTCCCATCCCCGCTGACCTTCCTATAGGAGGAGACCCATATGAGCACGGGGAGAACATGCAAACTCCACACAGAAAGGCCCAGGAGATAACCCACCTGGGCAGATACTAGTAGGAGATACTACAAACAAAAATCTAAAATAAATAGTGTAAACAATATAAAAAAAAAAACTATTTGAAAGTCAGTGTGTACATGAGCAATAAGAATGTGCAATGTAAAAGCCAGTGTGCAAAACTGTTGTGCAAGTATGCAAGTGCTGCTCTCATAGAGCCCCGCCCCCATACCTGTGGTGTCTGTTTCAGTGACCAGGCCCAATCAGACAGGACCTTTCTGGCTCCCTTCAGTCTCTGTTCCTTATCCTGTTTCGGCTGGACGGACTCTCTCACTTCTTCTTTACTCTCATGATCTGTGGTCATCTGCTAAACAAATCATGTGTGTATTTTTATTTTCACCCGTTGCACAAGTTTCAAGTAAACAAAGCAGGCTTCTTGTCAGGTCTGTTTTGACAGTTTGAAAATAGCTAACTGGTTTAACCGGTTCAGTCGTTTCAGTTAGTCAGTTGATTCCCTGGAGGATTTTCATTTCTCTAACCTCTTGGGTTTGTGTTATCTGCATGAGGTCGTCAGCCCACTGTAGTATGAACTCCTGTCGCTCCTCCAGACAAGATCCACCTTCATTCACTTTGGTCAGTAAGGGTTTTCTAGTCTGTGTGGAATAGGACGAGAGACAATTGATTAGGTATAATGACTGTGTATGAAATGCACCCTCTCCAGTGAGAGAAGACCCACCTGTGTTATCCTGTCCAGTTCAACAGCAAGTTCTCTGATGATCAGTTTTGACTCATCCAGGGAAAAATCATTGGGCTCTGTGTGATTTGAATCCTATGCAGAAAGACAAGAGAAAAGACACCGGGATAGACTACATTCTCTTTTTGTTAAGTTATGAAAGGTTGTTGCAACTGTTCAGTTCTTCAATTCTCACCTTTGTTGCAAGTTGCTTACACACTTTTTTCTTGAGTTGATCCTTCAGCAAAGTAAACTACACAAGAAAGCAAATACACAGACACATAGTCACTCTTCAAAATACGTTTGCAATTTCTGAAAGTGGAATATCACTTATTGTTTTTGTGGCAACATATATTGATGCACATTTGTGAATGCAGTATTTTACCTTTTGTAAACCCATTAGTGGTTTCAGAAAAGGTTGTGACTGACAGTTTCTGGGAGTTTTATTTGCCTTGCAGCCATTCCCAAGACTGTTGTAACTTCTGCTGAGTCCCTCTGCAAACGTGGCAAACATTACATAAGTCAGTTTATATCAGCTGCAGAAATTGCAAATATCTAGTGCAACCTTTTACTACAGTTCAATAGCCTACAACCGACACTTAAAATCAGTAAGCATACCAGCTGTTTCTGAAGCCATCCTTGTCTTGAGATGAAATCAAAAACCCAGAGAAAGAAGTTAATCCATTGCTTGAGTCAGATCCACAAGTGACAAAAGTTGTTTTGGTCTAGCCGTTTTGGTCTTCCCAAAACTGTTGTAACTTCTGCTCAGTCCCTCTGCAAACATGGCAAACATTACATAAGTCAGTTTATATCAGCTGCAGAAATTGCAAATATCTAGTGCAACCTTTTACTACAGTTCAATAGCCTACAACCGACACTTAAAATCAGTAAGCATACCAGCTGTTTCTGAAGCCATCCTTGTCTTGAGATGAAATCAAAAACCCAGAGAAAGAAGTTAATCCATCGCTTGAGTCAGATCCACAAGTGACAAAAGTTGTTTTGGTCTAGCCGTTTTATGACTCCACCCCGCCCCTAGACTGGCTGGAAAGTGAAACATTTTATGCTTAATTCCTGATATGCACCAGACAGATAAGGACATTTCAGAAGGCAGCATAGATACTAGATACAAGACACGTCACCATAATGTAGTATGAATTGAGATTAGTAGATTTTCTATCAACCTTCTACACAGTTCAGAAAGCAGGTTATAGTCTTAGCTGCCTTGTTATTATTTTACCTCAGAGCAGGAATGGCTGCTTTACTTTAGACAGCCTGCCATCTAGAGGCAGACTTTCACTTTGTACAGCACTGCAATGTCAGCAAGTCCTAAAGGGTCTGAAGACTAAACTGCATCTAAGACAGTGCAGGACGGTTTAGACATTATGAGAAGCTGTGACAGAATCATGACAACTCATTGACAATATACAGTATAGGCCATTATTTCTACATAGCCTGTTCTTCTTTCACTCCTCCCCAGCTTGTATTAATGACCTACTATCCAAATCACATGTTTGTTTCTTCCCATGTTGATTATGGAAATGCATGTCATAAATATTCAGGTCGATGCAGCCAGATCATGAACCAGTAAATAAATGGGGAGATAAATGACTCCAGAGGGCTGTTCCACAAAGCGAGCTTACCACCTTATCCAGGCTTATTTCACTTAGTCTGGCTCATTTCAGATTTGTTCAGTTCCACAAAACAAGCTCAGCATAGTTCAAGCTAAGTTGCTATGGCAACTTATGCTTCGAAACTAGCCTGCCTTGGAGCAGGCTAGATATCAGGCTAAACCACAGTTGAAGCTTAATCGGTATTCCCGTAACACTGATCCGACCGCAATGTTTTTCAAACCCTAGACCCTACACTATCAGACATAAAATGTAACGTTAATAGAAAATAAAAAATATAAAATTATGTAGGCGGTATCGGGGATACAGTCACGGTTCAGAGCGTTGCTAGGCAACCCCATTTAAGCATGAGTGTCCAGCGAGACCTCAAGTGCCGTATTGCTTTTAGAAAACAGTTACAACTTATAGAAATAATTATTTGATTGCACAATATTATTTTATTTTCTAAATAATTTTTATTTAACAAATTCATTGGAAATAAGAAAGTATCTTGTATATTGAATATATGTCAAAATGTTTCCACGGTTGCTAGGAGACGCATTAACTGTTACTGTATGAGATTCTCACTCACTGTAGAACACGCTTTCAGCCAATCAATTTCCAGGATGGAAACAACCAGTTTCATAAAAATATAATAATAATATAGTCCAGCCCAGACTGCTCAGTCAGTAGAGCATGAGACTCTCAGTCTTAGGTTTGTGGGTTCGATCCCCACATAGTGTCAAGTACTGTACAATGACTGTAATGTAGTAAGATGAAACCTTAAGTACAGCCTTTACTACATCATTTATGGTGACAGTACATTTACAGTCTTGAGGTTTCATATATGGCATGGTTTCATTTATAATATCTTTAGCACAGCTTTTCAGTTCTTTAATATTGTTGGAACACATGATATTTAATAAGGTCTATACAATTTGTTCGTTTGTAATTCACCAATTACTTACGCATTCAATCTATCAGCAATTTGTTGCCAAGCTTTCTCTCTACCTTTATTTATATCAATCGTATTTCCCTTTTCATTGTAATATGGCTGAATTCTCCATAGACCTCCACTAAAAGTCGCTGCTCGGTGGCCGTGAACATTGCGGCTCTGTCTTTTCCATAATTTTTCACCATGATGAATCGATCAGATCCATGGTCGACTTCTCGGGCTGCTTAAATAAACTGTGTAACTGTGCACGCGCAATTATATGGATTGTTTGAGTCTGGCTTGGATTAGCCAGTTTGACTTCGGCTTCGTGGAACCGCTTTAGCCCTGATTGACTTGTTAGGTTAACTCAAACCAGGCTTGCGAGGTTGATCGCCGCTTTTCTCAGCAAACTCTGAGTCTAACCCTGCATTCTGAGTTGATTAATTCCGAGATAGGAAACTGTGAGTTTTCGGTTCCAGAACGGCTGATTTGAGTTAGTTCAATCAACTTTGAGTATGTTCACCTTGAGTTAAGCGCGTGCGCGACGACAATAAAAAGCCATCATCAATGGAGGCCCGATACTACGATTCAGCATGGCAACCGGCAAGCAAAGATCGGCGTTACCCACTGGAGTTGGAACTGTTATTAAATGCTTATGGGGAGTCTGAACCAATCTTTAAAAAGAAGAGCAACACCGCTGCAGCGGCAAAGGAGAGGGAATTGGCGTGGGAGAGAATCGCTGCCCGAGTCAATGCGTACGTTTGAATGCAGTAGTGTATTCATTTAACATTTAACCACACTTTCCTATAATATTACCTACATGTGAGAAAGTGGTGGAATAGTATTGGAAAAAAAATATTTTCATTTAGGTGCAATCCCACGGGCGCAAAGCGCACTTGGCAGCAGCTGAAAATGAAATATAAAAACATTACAATAGAGTCATTTAGTAGACGCTTTTATCCAAAGCGATTTACAAAGGTGATAGTTAACACTACGTAAGGATTGAACCCACAACCCTGAAACTGAGAGTCTAATGCTCTACCAATTGAACTGTCTGGGCCAGACATACTTCAAATGGTGTACTTGGGTCGGCAAATTAGAAAGGCAGATCTAGAAATATAATTACTGGAACATAAGTTAGAGGTGGGTGCATGGTCACAGGTGAAATGTGTTGTTGGAACAATATAAAAATACTAACTGTTGCTTTTGTATTTGTAGGAAATAAAGAAGACCAAATGAAAGGTGTCTTTATTTGACTGCTCGGGGTGGTGGTAGCTTAATCCGTGAAGTGTAAACGGCATATTATATCTCGGACAGCTCTTCCATCCTGGACATAGAACATCTAATCGGGGTCTCAAAATCCTCTCCCGACATGAGGCTATGCGAATTACTTCCGCTTGAATATCGATCAGGGTTACCGAGGAAAGGACACGCCATGTCCGACAGCTGCTTCAGGTTCAGCAGAGGGAGGAGACAGGGAGAAAGTCAGGGTTTGTTCAAGAAAACCTGCCAGCGAGCAGGTTAGGTTCACAGAGTCAGTTACCATGGTAACTGAATCAGAGTTTGAGTTACCTCTCTTTCTGGAACGGAAAACCCAGAGTTTCCCTCATCTCAGGGTTAACAAACTCAGAGTTTTCACTAAACCCGCTTTCTGGAACAGGCCCCAGGTCATTTTTAATGTATTGCCTTGCTTATTTATTTATACTCTGGTTTTCTATGGCCCAATCCCAATGTCCACACTCACGGACTCACGGACTTTGAGGCGCGTTCCCGCTAAATCCGCGAGTGTTTAGGGCTGTCCCACTGTCATATCGTCAAGTGCATGAGGGCTCTCTCGCAGACTTTTTGAGCCCTTTATGCACACTTTCCGTAAATCCGCATTTCTGCAGACTTTGCCTGAAGGAATTACCCACAGTTCATAGCATTGTGACGTTGAATACGGGTTACCAGGGGAAGCCCGGAAGCATAAAAAAAAAACGGTAAACAAATGTAAGGACAAAAGTTTATTCATCAACCATTTCTTTTAATTTTTGCTTAATGATGCTGTTTTGACAAAAACGGGTCAATTGATTATTTGACAATTACCTCTCGTCCACTCTGTAAGGCAAGAGCCTGGGTGAAGAAAGTAAAAACCGTAAAATAAAAAGTCCCAAACCCACAATCGTACATACATTTTTTTTGGTATCGTCAAGGTCACGCGATATGTCGCAAAGTGCTGTCCCATTCCTATTTATACAATTTCGAGCCCTTGCAGCCTCTCGCACTCAAGCACTTACCAGGTGATGTCAGTTAAGTCTGTGAGGGTTCAGGCCTTAGGGGGGACATTGGGATTGGGCCTGTGTGTCACATAAGGTTAGCCGACTACACCACCTAGTGTTTGAGGACTAGGACCTCTAAATGGTTAAACTTAAGACACCCAGGTTCTTTGCTCTGGTTTTGCAATATATGATAGGGTATAAACAATTTATTTAAAAAAAAAAGTCTTTCAAAAAGGTTTTAAGAAGATAAAAACGATCCACCATTCACGGGGCAGTAGGAGCAGGGCAGTAGAGGTCCGTACTTCCCCTTTAATAGGACGAGCGTGGAGCGGGGAGCGAGCAGACAGTCTGCAGAAGTTCCGCTTGGCTTCGCCAGTTTCTATTGGGAGGGGAGAGAGACCCAAGCGCGGGAACTGGCGTTGTATGATCTTTCAGCGATCAACCGGCTGCACTGGGGAGCGTGTCTATGTTCCCTCAGCCCTATGTTCCCACAGCCCTATGTTCCCTCAGCTCTATGTTCCCACAGATCAGTACCTCCGCCAATGAGGTAATGTTTTACCTCAATGTCTGTTTAATATCGGATATTGTTAGCGCGATATCTCAAAAAGTTACAGACAGATTTTAACATGGGCCATGGAAGAACTGTTTAAAATAAAAAAAATAATAAAAATGTATGTGTGTGTGTGTGTGTGTGTGTGTGTGGTTGGGGTGGGGGTGCCCTTCGGGGGGAATTTAGGATTTGTCATATTTGAAAGTTTGTTATGATGGAAGTTTAGGAGTTTGGTGTAATATGAATGATCATGTTATTCATAATACAATTGCAATAAAGCCTCAGTGGTGGTTTGGATTTGACATACAGAGTTCAGTCATTTAGAGTGGTATTCTTCAGTCAAACTAAATTGGGTGGATTGTTCATTGTTGTGGATTGTTCAGCAATGTTCATGTGTTGCACACTGGGGGGCAGTTATGGCGCCCACTTGTGGCCGCAGTTGGAAGTGGTCTGCTCCAAAGGAGTTTCAAAGAAATTAGTTAAGAAATAAATTTGCAGCTTTTATTCTATACTATATTTTTCTTTTTAGGTTGTATGACTAGGCAGAGGACACTCTTATGATCTACTTCAGGATGCAGTGTTATAATAATACAGCCAGAGGTCTAAAAGTGCTCTAAATACAGAAAAGCCAACAGATCATTTTTGCCTTTTTTCATTTTCAAAATGTATTGAAACTCAAGTCACCCAGTTGATACATTTGTCCAGATTATGAATAGTTCTTATCTATGGAAATGCACTACCATTGTCCATGCAGCTACCAAAGTAAGAACACGACAGGCAGGTTGGCCTAGCGGTTAGAGGGGCAGACCCATCACCGGTTGGTTCGATCCCCGGCACCACCAGGAGTGTGTATTCCAGCTGTGAGCTGGTGATTGAAAAAATGACTGGTGTCACAGCTACGGTGCCCACCAACACTGCCGAAGTTCCCTTGAGCAAGGCACTTAACCCCAAACTGCTCCAGGCGCGCCGTTCGATGGCTGCGCTCTGCCCCCTGACCTGAAAATGCATGTGCATGTGTGTGGGGTGATATGTTGTGTGTATCTAGTCAGGGGTGTGCAGAAGACAAATTTCACTGCTTGTATTTTTCTCTCTCTTCAGTGAATTAACTCCTCCTTTCTTGGCTTTCCTGCCCGAGCTACCGTACTATCGTTACAATCATGCTTGTGCAATCATGTTCTGACGAGACTGATGTGGTTTCAAAGATCTTTTGATTAAGTTCCAGGGTTACTGGCCTGAAAAGGGATGAACAGATAAAATGTTTCCTCCCACATTCAGGTGGATTGGAGACTCTAAATTGTATGAGTGGCTATAAAGGCCAATATTCAAAATAGACTTCTAGCACAATAATCACTTTTGCATTCACTGTTTTTGCTCTCACATATACAAATCACTCTCACATTCACTGATGTTACTTTGCAAAAGAATCGCTCTTGCATTCTCAATTCTACCTCATCACACAGTAAGTGTTGTTACATTCACTGTTGTTTTCTCACACATCCACTAGAATGTTGTTCACACACAAGTTTACATCTTACATACGCAAAAATCACACATTTGCTGCTTTTACCAAAAGTCTCACACAACTAATCCCCTTCCTGATTTCCTCTATTATTGCATATTTTTGACACTGAATGTTTTCAGATATTCAATCAAAATCTAATAATAGATAAAAGGAACCTGAGTGAACAACACAAACAATTTTTAAAATATTTATTTCGTTTATTTAATAAACAAAGTTTTCCAACATCCATTGCCCCTGTGTGAAAAAGTAATTGCCCCCTTACACTCAATAACTGGTTGCGCCACCTTTAGCTGCAACCAAACGCTTCCTGTAGTTCATGATCAGTCTTTCACACCACTGTGGAGGAATTTTAGTCCACTCTTCCGTTCCATGCTGAATTGCTGTTGGGTTTTCAAGCATGAACTGCCCGTTTCAGGTCCTGACACTGCATCTCAACTGGGTTTAGGTCTGGACTTTGACTAGGCCATTCCAAAACCTTAAATTGTTTTCAGCCATTCTGATGTAGACTTGCTTGTGTGTTTTGGATCATTGTCTTGCTGCATGACTCAACTGTGCTTCAGCTTCAGCTGACGGACGGATGACCTGACACTCTCCTTAAGAATTCTCTGACACAGAGCAGAATTCATGGTTCCTTCAATGATGGCAAGTCGTCCAGGCCCTGAGGCAGCACAGCATCCCCAAACCATCAAACTATCACCACCATGTTTCACTGTTGGTATGAGGTTCATACTGTGGAATGTTGTATTTGCTTTTCACCAGACATAACGGGACCCATGTCGTCCAAAAAGCTCCACTTTTGTCTCATCTGTCCATGGGTTGAGAGTAAGTTTGTGACAGTAAAAACAGTGAAAATGAAAGTATGTTTTGTACATGTGACAGGAAACAGCGAATGCGAGGTCTATTTTAAATAACCGCATTTCATAAATGTCATGTGACTTGTAAAGTTTCGTTATCATATGATCGTTGAGAACAGCCTGTGCTGAATATGCAGCCCGATCACGTTGCATGCAGCATGAGAACATTTCCTGTCAACACGGCGTGGTTTGTGGTTTGGTGTCTCTCTGGCAGTACACACAGTGTTTTTGTTATTTTCAATTAGAAAATATGATCAACGATCAATTAAATAAAGTGTTTTATTGACTATTCCTTTTATTGACTCTCCCTTCCTTTTCCAGATCAACACTGGTTCTAGTGTTGGTGTAATGCAGTGGTGTCCAATCATGTGCCATGGAGGGCCGAGAGTCTGCAGGTTTTCAGTCCAACCAAAGGCTACAGGAGGTGATTTCACTGAGTAGTCCCTCCTCTCTGGTTGAAGGTGTGTTAATCAGTGAAATCACCTGCTGTAGTCTTTGGTTGGAGTGAAAACCTGCAGACTCTCGGCCCTCCATGGCACACGATTGGTTACCACTGGTGTAATGTTTAAATTACATACCTGTGAACTGTCTTATATTGCAGTTGTGGTTGAAATGAAACCAAAAGAGATTAAAATAGTCATACAGAAAACACACACACACACACACACACACACACAAACACACACACCTGTATTAAAAAATGTCCAGTAGTCTGGGTTAAAATGAACATGTATTGTTCAAAAATATCATTTTAAGAATTAATACAACGTTAAACAATAACTTAATTCTAATTTATAGTTCAAATGTACACAAAATCAATCTTCTACATTGTAGGATTGTCTATTTGTTGATGTTATTGTATTATTATTATTATAATGTAATTTCATTGTATTCTTACTTCAAGAAGTTTATTTGTCACACACACACGGGGTGTGCAGTGAAATGTAAAAAGTGGCAATGCTCAACAGAAATGTGCAAAGGGCAAAATAACAGGTTCTCACTATTTACAATTGTGGCATAGAGAATTGTACACTAGTCATAAGCATGTAATAACACTAATTGACAACGCCACCCTCACACTAAGGGGTGAGGGACCCTGAAGTTCGCTAAGGCTAAGTTCCCCGCTTGGACGGGCCCAGAATGAACTAGACCAGAGGCTGGTGTATCAACAATAAAAGTAATTTATTACAAGATCACAAATTGGGAACAACATATGAAGAGCAATAAACACTATTACAGTGTGAGGGCAAGGGAGGCTAGTACCAGGGGAAAGGGGGCCTGTGAATGAACTCTGGCTTTAAAGGCAGGCCTAGACGTGAGCAGTTTTGTAAAGATGCAAGCATGCACAGCAAACGGTGTAAGGAACCCTATAACTAAAGGATAGGGCTCTGAATGAGTACTCAAAAGCACACAGTGCAATATCTGAGGTGACACACAACCAACAAACTGAAGTTTGTAATTATCATAACACACAATGAGCATACTAGTGCCCGAGCACAGCAAACCAGGTAAACAAAAGAGCCACACGTCCAGCCTACAATCAGACAACCCTATAATGGGATACGTTGTATGCACAAGGCCCGAAGTAAAATACAAAAGAAAGGTAAAAGAGGAAATGTAACCCCGCACTAAGGCAATAAAACCCACTAAGGCAATAAAACCCACTAAGGCACAAGGGTAGAAAAAACAGTGGCTAAGACAAGGTAGCCTGGACCTGTAGGAAACATGATTAGTGTCACAGTTTACATTGATTTAAATGAATTAAGATTAAAAGTATACAGTGGCAATATAGTGGTAACAAGTGCATACCATTTTACTCTGTTCTGAGAGCCCACAAGTTCTGCTCTCTGTATGTCTCTTCTTGAATCTTTAACATCTACAAGTTACAAAGACATGATTTTAATAAACAAGTACAAAACAAGAAAACATCAGGAATCTAAGATCACTAAAAGGGTTGCAATACCTTTCAAGGTATTGCTACACAATAAAAAAAGAACCAACACAATATTTACAATATTACAGTAAGAGCAGTGCTTAATTTGTAAAATAAGAGATGCCGGGGCTCAACTCGCCTCCCCCAGCGGAGGAAAAAGGGTCAACTTTTCCTACCTCTGTGTCGCCAGCCCAGAAGCCAGCTTTGTGCTGCATTAACGTTAACCGTGAATCTGTTTTGTCGGCTTGCTATCAGTAGCTAACTAAACGTTGACGTTGTAATATTTTTTTAAGCTTCCAGTCTGTCTGTCTGTCTGTGTGTGTGTGTGTGTGCGTGCGTGTATCTATTTACATATTAGGCTCTGATTGGCTCGCGGCCTCGCGCACCTACTCTTGTAATGTTCACTGGACGTAACGTTGTTTAATACCAGTTTAATATACGCGTTGTTGTTGCACTTTAGAGCCCGGGGCTCTGATTCTGAGTAAGACATTTGCCGGGGCGCAAAATCGGATTCTTGGCATTCTAGCCCCGTCACAAATTAAGCACTGAGTAAGAGCTCTATATAAAAAAGCAACAACACAATATTTACAGTAAGAGCACTTGAAAAATAAAAATATAGTAAAAAAGGGAAATCGTATGTATGTAATATAATATAAATTATGTGTAGTCACTACCTAAGTGTGTGAGTGTGTGTGTGTGTGCATAAGAGGGCAGTGTGTGTGTCTTGGTGGGGGCCCTGGTGAGGTCGGAGTTCACAGTCCTGATGGCCTGAGGAAAGAAACTCTGTCTCAGTCTCTCTGTTTTGGCAGCGTGACTACGGAGGCGCTTGCCTGACCGCAGCAGCTGAAACAGTCCGTTGTTGGGGTGGTGAGGATCCTTCATGATCCTGCAGGCTCTGGTTCTGCACCTCCTGGTGTATAAGTCCTGCAGGGTGGGGAGTGTAGTTCCAATAGTGCGCTCAGCCGAACGCACTACTCTCTGCAGATGTGTGTATTTAATACATTCTAAATGTGTATTGTGTTTGTGTTCATCTTTCTACTCTCCTATGTTCTCATGTTACAAAGCACATCTGTACAACTGATTAGGGACTAAATCTGAAAGTAGCTCTACTCCTTCTGAAAGTAGTGAAGCTAGTTATTTGAAATGCGCAGCTCTGTGTCTGTCTCAGTTGTGCCAAACAGAGGATAAATCTTCTCAGCGTGATCAAAGTCGACATCAAAGGTGTAGATGTGACATCTCTTCCCTGCATCGTAGAAGGAGACCTGCCCTTCCTCCATGTCTAGGAACACCCCCAGTCTGCCGGGTGCAGATCTGTGCAGCTTGGTGACGGGTGCCGTCATGGCCAGGAGCTGGCTGAGCTGCAGGCGCAGAGTCCAGTAACCTGCTGTCGAGTCAAGAGTTGCAAAACCATTTCTGGTTGCGAACTCTCTGATGACACCGATCCTCCATTCTCTCTTCCCTCTGACATCGACCTCCCAGTAGTGCCTTCCTGAATCATAACCCCTGGAACCCAATACACACCACCAGCCGTTATATCTAGATTTACTCATGCTGTATCCATCCCACGGGTTGTTGACGCTCTCGATGATCTGGTTCATTTTCACTGCTTTCCCTGTCCTGGGACAGCTTGAGGCTGGGGTTCGCTGTAGATGGATCCAGTGTGATCTCAGCTGCATGGTGACAATTACACAATGAGGTGTGAGGAAGTTAAAGATAACTGAAGTGGTAGCGCTAGGGAAACCAACAAGCATTCAAACAGCTCTGAGCGATTTCAAACTATTTCCTCACCTAAAATGTAAGTAATGCAATAGTATTTAGTAATACTAACTTGTTGCTTTTGAAATCCATTTCCAAACTGTAAAAAAACCCACAAAAACACAAAAACACCATGATTATGAAGAAAGATATCAAATAGCACTGTAAATGTTAACTGCAGAGTGAAATATTCTTAGGCTCTGAGACTAAGAGTTTCATTACTGGTAATGATGTTTGCATTGTTATCAAGTAGACAATAAACTTGAAACTTGAAATAAAACATACCAGACTCAGGAACGTGACTTAGGGCTCCTAATAGAGAACAGGAACAGAAGATATGTGAGATGACAGATTAAATTGCAACACCATCACAAGCAGAAAATGTAAAAATGTACATGTTAACCAAATGGTAACTCACCTCTACTTCTGAAGCTTTGTTTATTTCTGTGCCACTGTTTTGCAATCGAGCCCTGAGAACAAGAAATAAAATCAATTTAAAACCTTGGTGTAACTGAAAAATAATAAGAAGTTTGAAAATGTCGGTGTTTGTGGACCTCTTGTGCCTCTGGTTGAAGCAGATTCCAGATCATGAAGTCCATGACTGGGAGCATGTTGGCTAGTTTCCCTCTCTTCCACTGGTTCTCCAGATCCTGCACTACCTCACACACACCTTCACCAAGACATACCGAGTCCTGCAGAGAAACAGCATGAAGTCAACTTTTTTCTTGATGTTATCTTAGATTGATATCGATATACCCAACAACAACAACAACAATTTTTTCATGATTCTTTTGTTGTCAATCCCCATCGTGCCTGAAGACACGATCCACATATCATGACCCATAACAACATCATAGTCTTTAAGCTTCATTACTGAGGGACATTTATTTCTTTTTCACCACTGAAGTGATTCAAGAAGATTCAAGTTTCAATGGTTTATTTGTCACATCCACAGTTAGTGGATGTGACAATATAAAAATAATATAAATATAAATATGAATATAAAAATAAACTACTTGAAAGTCAGTATGTGCAATATGAATGAGCAATGTAAAATGTGCAAAACTGTTGTGCAAGTATGCAAGTGCTGCTCTCATAGAGCCCCGCCCCCATACCTGTGGTGTCTGTTTCAGTGACCAGGCCCAATCAGACAGGACCTTTCTGGCTCCCTTCAGTCTCTGTTCTTTGTCTGGTTTCGTCTGGTCGGACTCTCTCCCTTCTTCTTTACTCTCATGATCTGTGGTCATCTGCAAACCAAATCATGTGTGTATTTTTTATTTTACTTTCGCTTTCACCCACTGCACAAGTTTCAAGTAAACAAAGCAGGCTTCTTGTCAGGCCTGGTTTCACAGTTTGAAAATAGCTAACTGGTTGAACCGGTTCAGTCGTTTCAGTTAGTCAGTTGATTTCCTGGAGGATTTTCATTTCTCTAACCTCTTGGGTTTGTGTTATCTGCATGAGGTCGTCAGCCCACTGTAGTATGAACTCCTGTCGCTCCTCCAGACAAGATCCATCTTCATTCACTTTGGTCAGTAAGGGTTTTCTAGTCTGTGTGGAATAGGACGAGAGACAATTGATTAGGTATAATGACTGTGTATGAAATGCACCCTCTCCAGTGTGAGAAGACCCACCTGTGTTATCCTGTCCAGTTCAACAGCAAGTTCTCTGATGATCAGTTTTGACTCATCCAGGGAAAAATCATTGGGCTCTGTGTGATTTGAATCCTATGCAGAAAGACAAGAGAAAAGACAACAGTATAGACTATATTCTCTTTTTGTTAAGTTATGAAAGGTTGTTGCAACTGTTCAGTTCTTCAATTCTCACCTTTGTTGCATGAAACAAAATCTTACACACTTTTTTCTTGAGTTGATCTTTCAGCGAAGTGAACTACACAAGAAAGCAAATACACAGACACATAGTCACTCTTCAAAATACGTTTGCAATTTCTGAAAGTAGAATATCACTTATTGTTTTTGTGGCAACATACATGTAATCCCACTGATGCACATTTGTGAATGCAATATTTTACCTTTTGTAAACCCATGGATGGTTTCAGAAAAGGTTGTGACTGACAGTTTCTGGGAGTTATATTTGCCTTGCAGCCATTCCCAACACTGTTGTAACTTCTGCTCAGTCCCTCTGCAAACGTGGCAAACATTACATAAGTCAGTTTATATCAGCTGCAGAAATTGCAAATATTTAGTGCAACCTTTTACTACAGTTCAATAGCCTACAACCGACAGTTAAAATTAGTAAGCATACCAGCTGTTTCTGAAGTCATCCTTGTCTTGAGATGAAATCAAAAACCCAGAGAAAGAAGTTAAGCCATCGCTTGAGTCAGATCCACAAGTGAGAAAAGTTGTTTTCGTCTAGCCGTTTTATGACTCCACCCCGCCCCTAGACTGGCTGGAAAGTGAAACTATTTTATGCTTAATTCCTCATATGCACCAGACAGACAAGGACATTTCAGAAGGCAGCATAAATACTAGATACAAGACACGTTACCATAATGTAGTATGAATTGAGATTGAGATTTTCTATAAACCTTCTACATACAGTTCAGAAAGCAGGTTATAGTCTTAGCTGCCTTGTTATGATTTGACCTCAGAGCAGGAATGGCTGCTTTACTTTAGACAGCCTGCCATCTAGAGGCAGACTTTCACTCTGTACAGCACTGCAATGTCAGCAAGTCCTAAAGGGTCTGAAGACTAAACTCCATGTAAAACAGTGGAGGACGGTTTAGACATTAGGGCAAGGACGACCTCCGATGTCGCTCTGTGGTACACCGAGGCAGGATTACTAAATCCATGCTGTCACTATCTCCCAAACTACCACCTAACTCTGGTCCATTCTCAGAGCAGTCATGCCTTACCTCCAGATTCACTTTCTTGCATTTATTCTTTGAATCACCCGCTTTGGGGATGGAGGAACAAAAAATAGACCACTAAATTCAGAAAAAAAGGTCAATACAAGTAGATATATGGTCAAAAATAAGAAGTCATCATTACATAATTAAGGTTGGGCCAGAGTTTATTAATTGCAGATAATTGGAAAACATCTGACAGGTTTATGTGAATATTGTCAGGAGGAGTCGGTCAGTAACAGCTGCTATGGACTACAGGAGATAGACAGCAGAAAGCAATGAGAGCTGAGCTAGAAGAAGCTGGAATTAAGATTTTTAATTCATGTGGAATAGCGCTTTACGTTCAGCTTTCTTTAATTATTTGAGAGAAATTGGATTAAGAGATTATAGGTGCTCTTGTCCACACTCCGGAACAGTAGGTCGCAGCAATGCACCCTAAAATTGGATGACAGCTGCTTTTAAAACCCAAGAAGAAGACGAAGAAGACAGAACGTAAACAGGAATTAATGATGGCTGCCGACAGTGATGTGAGTACTCCAGCTAAATAACTCTATTTCTACAGCCAGTCAACGACTTACGTGTCTAAGCAGACATATGTAAGAAGTCATAACATCTGTTACAACTGAACTCATGTTTAAACAGGACAATTTATTTCTCTTACAGCCCGAGTCAGAGGTGTTTGAGATCACCGACTTCACCACCGCCTCAGAGTGGGAAAGGTAGGCTAGCTAGCTTTGTCGTCATAGCTTTGCGGGCTAAACTTTCTAGCTAATATCACACACTAAATCATAATTATCATTATATTTAAAGAAGTTATCCACATTATGTATTTCCCCCGGTGTATATGCAATGTCAAGAGTGCGAAGAATCATAAAGTAGTTAGCTGTCACTAAGCTAACGTTAGCTCATGTTTATCAGTGCAATACGTCTTGGCTAACTTTCCCCGGTTACCGTTACGCTATATCTTGACACGTAAGCATGCTACCTTTTGCCAATGGCTACAAAACAATACCAAGTACGCATCAGTTGTTTGAGGTGTGTATGCTTTCATACTGTCGAGTCTGTTGAAAGTTGTTGTGTCTGAGGCCAGGGTTCCTACTACGGTCATGGAAAACCTGGAAAAGCCATGGAATTCCAAAAAATATATTTTCCAGGCCTGGAAAAGTCACGGAAAAAGGAACACGTGCATATAGCTTTGGAACATGGGAGGAATGAGTGGGAACCCAGATATGGCAGTTGTACCATATGATAGTGTGTCATAGCATGTAGCATGTCCAGCTAGACAGAGAAACTCATTTTATCTCCTCGCAGGTTTGTGTCCCGAGTTGAGGAAGTGTTAAATGACTGGAAGCTGATTGGGAGCTCTGCGGGAAAATTGCCCCCAGAGAAGGTATGCTGCTATCATTTAACCTTGCACATTCACCCTATTCACACCCCCTCACTCCAATCAGTATGCTACCATCTGGCCATTCTCAACAATTCTTGCATGTTTCCACTCTCCTTTGACACAGGGCGAATACACCAGTGGGACCTGGGAGGAAAAGTGTCAGGAGATTAACTTTGCAGACTTTAAATTCTCCATAACTCACCACTACCTGAAGCAAGAGTCTGATGAGGGTGATGGGAAGGAGGAGCCAGAGGAAGGTACAATGATGTTTTGATTGGCCATAGTTTCCTGGCTAGATGATATGCCAGATGTAATAGCAATTATGTAGCTGGTGCATTTTAGCCTCTTGCTGTTATTAGTGTTTCTTAAGGACTCAATTTGAGTATATACTGATAAACACTAGTGTGGAGAAAGCATAAAATGAGTGGATGAGCATACAATTGGTGAAAAGTGCGTTTTAACAGCAGTCCCTTGGAACGTATTTAAGGTATACCTATAGCGAATAGCGAAATTGGAGAGAAGGGTTAACGGATGAAAGAATGTACCAAAGTAGCTTAGTCCATCCATCCCTCCAAAGTGTGCTGCTGCCTGACCCAGCTCTGATTTGTCTGTCCAGATGCCTTCCCCTTGGCTATGCAGGACCTTCTGTGTATGAACAATGACTTCCCTCCTCGAGCCCACTGCCTGGTCAGATGGTGAGTTGAGTCTGTGTGACACAGCCTCAGTTAAATATTAAAGAAATACAGTGATTTTTTAGTAGATTGTGCTATTGGTCAACTTAGTGATGTGAACATGGACACCAAAATCTACCTACTAAAATCACCATAACCCTGGTAGATTGGTGGCTCCAGTGCGCCATACTAACACTTGAGCATACACTATGTTGAGTGATAGTAGATCACTAGCATTAAATCAAAAGTGAGGAAATGAGAACTTGTAGCAGCTCTAAAGCATGGTAAGAAATCTTAAATGATATGTGTCCAAATCTGACCGTTTTGTGTAGGACATTGGTAACATGTACACAAACATGATATAAAAATAACTTAGCTACTATTTGGAACTAGCAGGGACTACTTTCCTTTTTTCCTGTTTCCATAGGCAGTGAAGGTGGTGGGTGATGGGAGACTGTGTACAGCTAAAAATCACTGCACAGCGGATGACTACATAGTTGGCCACCTGAGTAGTTCCAAAAATAAACATGGCTACATCAGCCATATTGAGTTATTTCATGAGTCTACAGGGCATACACTGTGAAGCTGGACAATATAACAACTTAAAGTAATTTAAAGTATCAAACCCAAGTATATCAATTGTAAATTGACAGTACCATTTTTAGTTGACTTAAGAAATCATCTAGTAATGCATCATGTCTAGAATATCATGGAAATCATATCATTGTTTTGTAATAGTTACATTTTACATACATTTTATACTGGAAAAGCTCATTGAGAGCATCAAGCGCCATCTACTGACCAGTAGAGGTAACTGACCCATATGAAAGTGAATGAGCCTTCAAAATGAATGGATGTCAATCCCTCAAATATGTCCTCTTTACAGACAAACCAACATATAGAAGCTGTCCACCCCGTGGTGAGCTTAGTAAAAACCACTAACATCTTTTTATTCTTACTTTGGATATTGCTTGCGACCACCCCAAATGTGGTACACTGGAGCCCACACTCTATATACGCTATATAGTTCTATGAATATAATATGAATTCATATATATTTTGGCCAGTAAAAGTATTCTTGGCAGGTTATTTGTTTTAGCGCTTGTCAGGTGAGCCACAAAGTAAATTTTGGACGCTGAAAGACGCTTGCACAGAGGTAACTCTATAGGTGTGTGAGGCAGATGTCTGTCTACTGCTATAAGTGTGTCTGTGGTGACAGGTACGGCATGCGGGAGTTTTTGGTCATCTCCCCTGGAGCCAACTGTGAGGCCATCATCAGTGAGTCGAAATGCAACCTGCTCCTCAGCTCCATCTCCATCTCTCTGGCCAACAGCGGCTGGTAAGTCACCTTCATCACACACCACAGTAGGTGGCTGAAGTCAATGCTCAACGTCAAGGCCAAGACGACTTTCATAGACTAGATTCTGTGTTTTCGAATCTAGATTATTTGTCGTATTGTCTGCTTGTACTGAGCTCCTGGTGGTAATGTCTGAGGATCTGTACTAGCATGGCTAATACCAAAACTCATGGCATGTGTGATTTCAGATCAGAAGGTTGCTTACTCAAAATCACACCAGGCTTGTACGTTAGATTGACTGCTTAATGTATATTTCTGACGTGATAGTAGTTGGGGTAGCATGTTGGCCTACTGGCTACAGAGATTCCCCCTAACCAAAAGAAGAAGAAGGTCGCAGGCCAATTTGTGTCCATCATGTGTCCTTGGGCATGACCTTGAACCCCTACTTGCACACACATTGTAAGTTGCATTGTAAGTTGATGAGAGGTAAATGCCTAAAATATAAATGTAATTCTAACATGCTGTGTGTGTGTGTGTGTGTGTGTGTGTGTGTGTGTGTGTGTGTGTGTGTGTGTGTGTGTGTGTGTGTGTGTGTGTGTGTGTGTGTGTGTGTGTGTGTGTGTGCACCGCCACTTTCTAATTGTTTTCATGGCAGAAGTCTGCTGCTAGTAATGTATCCACATTAACACCCTACTGCTAGATAATGATGGTAATTATGGTGATGTTCTGTACTCACATGCCTCCTTCCAATGTCTTCATGCCTTAGACACTGTATCATTGCACGTTGAGGTTTAATACTGACTCTAAAGCTCTCTATTAATCGTTGTACCTTCAAATGCTTTGGCTAAAATACGTAACCTAGCTTTCATGTAATCTGCTTCCTATCCTTGGAGCTGGTCTCTCTTAGTGAGTTTTAAATTATTACAAGGGATTTTGAGGCGCACTCAATAAGGAGCTGTCTATGCTTTGTAGAGCCAAGATCTTTTTAGGCTTGGCCTCTGATCCCCGACTGTTATTGAACTACTGACTTTTGAGCACTTGTTTGGTGAATTTTCTTTTTGCGCTCACCTTTTGTTAATGAGACAGGGGGAAAGTTGAAAGGGAGACAGAGAAGGGAAGACCCAGGAGAGAAAGCTCTGGTGTTATTTGATCCTAGGCAAGTGCCATACCTTTGGCTCCCAGGGTGGAGGATTTAAAGCTGCACAAGGCACGCTTTTTATTTAAAAATCCGTCTTCTAGCTGTCTTCTCAGCCTAAATCATAAAGTGGGGCTGCAGTAGAGAAGAGCGTCCCATGCTCACTGTTTGAAATGCCGTAGATTCTTCACATTTTGAGATTGCCCAAATTAAATTATAGTGTGGTCACTTGTGGGAAATCGTCTCCACACAGGAAGTGACAAATCTAAACTTAAGAGAGAAATCCAAAAGTGTCTCCTAAATAGCAGCGAGCAAGTTCTCCATCCAGAGAAATCTTTTTTTTGCTTATGTACGTAGTTATGTGTTGTTTGTCTGCTACTTAGTTTGTCACTGATGCTGCTTTTCTGGCCAGGTCTCTCTTTAATCTTCCTGTCTAGTTAAATGAAGTATAAAAAGGCACCCATGGCAACATTGTATTGCTTGTTAGTTGTATCCAAGTTAATGTCCTTCTGAGGGTAATGTATCCACTGCAACTCCCCACTGCTAGGTGACTGTATCCATGGCAACATCACTCTGCTAGGTAACTATATTCAGGGTAACATTCCACTGTTTGGTATCTGTATTCAACACCAAGAACACCCTGCTTTAGCTAACTGTAACCACGCTGAAATCCCACTGTGAGGTAACCATGTTGATGGCAATTGTATCCATGGTAACCCTACCACTGCTAGGCAACTGGATTTTTCAGTCTCAGTGTTGGTGACGATTGGTGATGTTTACAGAAACAGCCAGAAACCTGTCCCTTTGAGGCTTGCGTTCAAAGTTGCAGCAAAATGCATCAATACAACCTCAATGAAAATATGTTTTTGGTTTATCATCATCTTGTAAACTATGATAACTGCAATTGGTTCTAATGCAGTTGGACCTATAGACCTATACTTATTTACACAAGCTGCCTTTTTAAAAATAGAAAAATGGTGGGCGGGAAGAACATTTGCCGTGGCATTGGATTGCATCAGGTCATTTGGTATCCATGGCAACTGAAGTGCCAGCAGCATGGCCCTGGGCAGCATCGGCATCATCAGTTGTGGAGAGAACAAGGTCACTTGGCCTTCCTGCTGCTCCTGGGTACTGTAGTTCACAATGTGGTATCACACTGCTGACTGAGGCAACACTGGCCATGGAAAAAAAAGCTTTACAAAAATGTTTTTTTATCAATATCCAAATATAATTCTTTTTGAGTTGGACAAAAACTTGCACCTCTCCGGCAAAAATATTATACTGGATATATATTATGACAAAACCACATATGTATGTGTCAAAGTTGGTGAGATTCATGATTTGCTATTGGCCATAATTGTCCAAGTCCACCACAAGGTTTATGTCTCTCAGATTCCACCTGCAGTTCCTCTGTTCTCCGCCTGGTGCTGCTGTGTAGCTTTAGTAGAGCAGGCATGTTGAGAAAGCCTGCCCCAGTATCTAACGGGTATCCAACAGAACAACCTGACACAGGCTTACATTACTTCTTATTAATGCCCCTCTTTGCCCCGGTGCTCCTGTGCACACAGCCAGGTGCCGATGTTTGTGCAGATCCAGCAGAAGTGGAGGCGGATGTACGCCGGGGAGTGCCAGGGCCCTGGTGTGCGCACCGACTTTGAGATGGTCCACCTCCGCAAGGTGCCCAGCCAGTACAACCACCTGTCTGGCCTGCTCGACATCTTCAAGTCTAAGATAGTGAGTATTTTTTCGGAGCAAGATGAAGCATAATTCTTTGTCCAGCACAAAATGAGTCCTTTTTTTTTATGGAGGGCACTGTACTTCCAGCTCCAACCATCACATACGAACAGACATGGTTCTGCACTTTTCAGTTCGCTGTACGAAGATGATGTCTCACATTTAGATTTTTATTGTTGACTACAGCGGTCTCTGATCAGGCTGTATAATCTTCTTTTCCTCAGACATTATCGATATATCAAGGCTATAGTTGCCTTTAGGTACCACTGACCTATTTGTCTGCCACTCTGTTCAGCCAATCCTCTTTCTTCTCCTTCAAGGTCTCGGTTCATCTTTTGTTTTTGTCTTTTTTCCAGGGCTGTTCCTTGACCCCTCTGCCCCCCATCAACATTGCCATCCGCTTCACTTATGTTCTCCAGGACTGGCAGCAGTATTCTTGGCCACAGCAGCCTCCAGGTAGGCAGGCGCAAAAAGGAGATGAGTATACCTTGCAATAATTTAAAGGAATATACCAACTTTTTAGCAAATAAGCCCCTTGATCAAATAACAGTAGTCCAACGAGAACATTTGTAGAGTTTGATTGAGTTTCACCTCAAGTTTCACCTGTAGTGCATCCACTAAACAAGCATTAGCATGAACTGAGTTGAACCAGGTAAATATTGAATACACAGGGGTGAAAGCAAATGCTCAGAAATAATATTTTTGGTCTAGAGGAAAATCAAAAAGTAGATCTGAAGGTACCGTGAGAGACACAGTGGATCAAGTGAATAATATAAATAATATTAGCTCTGTGAACTGAAACCTGGGGCATTTCTTTCCCTCTGTGCATATTGCTCCCTTTTTTTAGGATATTGATATAATCCACTTGCTCTGCTCTCTCTGCCCCAAATTCACCAGTGTGTTCCTGCCACAGCTAAGAGTTGCTCTCCAGGGTGGCATTTAGCAAAGTAAAGAGACCCTTGAGCTTCTAAGTGGTTCAGGAGAAAGCAGAAAATGCAAGGAGGTCAAAGAATTATTATTATTATTATTTTGTTAAACTGCTCACCAGTGGACACCTGATCCACCTGTTCTGGGATAAGATGGAGAAGGGATTGTAGTGGGCGGGGAGAGGTCAGCTTTGAAGTGTTTAGCTTAAAAGGACAGATTGCGGGTCAGAGCTTTGTCCCTTGTTGATTTTATGTGATGAGTTTGCCTGCCTTGAAGGCCTGAAATATGCTACAATAGAAGTTGCTCATTTATTGTCTTTTATACCGTTCCGTTGGGCATAAATCACTTTAAGCTGAGCCCACATGAAGATAATGAAAGTGCGTAAAAAAATATTTTTTTTCTGGCAGACTTTGACGCTCTCCTTGGAGGCGAGGTGGGAGGGGTGGAGTTTGGGAAGCTTCCGTTTGGAGCCTGCGAAGATCCAATCAGGTGAAAGCACTGTAGCCATGATGACAATGCAGTCCTAATTTATCTCATCATCAGCCAATTGTATTCTTCATGTCTTCTTGCAGGTTTTGTCTGTTACTTTTAGATGTGAGATCTTTGTCACAAATTAGAAAAAAACAAATTAAGTGTTATGGTTAGGTGAGTCAATCACTGTGTGCAAAATTGAATTAACTCTTGTTTCTTTTTATGGCCGCCGCAGTGAGCTTCACCTTGCCACCACTTGGCCACACCTGACAGAAGGCATTGTTGTGGATAATGATGTCTACTCGTGAGTGTGAACCACACCACCTTACATTTGAAGAGCCTTGCCTGACAAATGTTTAATCATTTATCAAAATCTAATTTTTTTTTTTTTACTCAGTTGATACTTCTTACTCAAGAATACATTATTTAGAGCTGATACAAATCATACACAACACATGCATGCTCCTAATACACAGGCGTGTTTTGTTTTTTAACAACTAATGCCACATATTGACTAAATTAATATGGCGACAATATGTGTTATTGTCGCTACTGCTAGTGCTTTAACTATGAAAAAAATTTCTGTTGAAAAATATTTTTAATTATGATTTCAGTTATTTTGCAAAAATATAATTTGATTTAAAAGTGTTTTATTAGTTTTTGATAAATTATGAAACAAAAGAGTTCTTGGTCGTGGACTCAGACTTTTGGCCCCCACTGTACATCAAGAAAATACTTGATTAAACACAACAGGATTTGATGAGCAGGGATTTTTTTTTTTTAAAATGCCCTCTTACTGACAGCTCTTGATACAGACAATACAATAAAAGCTGGGATTTAGGATCCAATTTGAAAGAGGTTTTAATTCCATTTAATTTTAACAGCCAGCTCATGAGTTGGCGGAGAACAAATACCAGCCAGGTGTTATTGACGGTAGAACAATTTCTCCATGGCCCTGCAACAGTGTGATAGCTAGGTCGTTACCCATATTAATTTCCTCTGTGCCAGACAGTGTAGGTGTGTGAGGGGGCGAGAGCAGAGGAGGTGAGTTGGAAGAGGAGGGGGAGGAGATTTCAACAAGTACTTCAACTCCGCTGTTCTAACTGCATTAAAGCCATGAATTGATTCATGCTGCCTGATTTTCTGCTTTTCCGTTTGGTAATGAAACGCTGCTCAGTGAGCCATTGAAATAATTTTACAATGTTTGTGTTTTCCTCAAGTTCCTCCTCTCCCACTCCCACTACAACACTGCCCCGCCTTCCCTCCAAAGATTTGCATGTACTTGATGTAGTGCAACCCTGCCGTCTTTGAAGTACAAATCTGCACCTGAAAAAGAGACATGTATTTAATCACAGAGATTAAACAACGGCATGACAAGAGGGCCCACCTCGCTTCGTGATTTGTTTAGATATTTTGATGTGTGTTTCTGGGAAAATGAAAACTAGATGTTTTTAGACTAAAAATGCTTGTTATAATTGAATTGGCTAAAATGACTTAAGCTAATGTTGGACACATACTGGAGTTGTTTGCTTAAGAAACACTTTAGCAGTTTGATTTCTTTACAGGTGCTATGTGAACACCTGAAACTGCAGGTCGGAAAGATGTTAGCAAGCTGATTCATAGGAAAGTGAAATGTGATATCCCACATGGCTTGCTGTAAAACACAAACAAAAAAACCCCCCAACAACACAGACATCTGTAGTCGAATTAGCCTTTGTGTGCCCTAACCTTGACAGTAATGAGCATAGGTGAGGTGCTGTGTTCGAAGTAGCCCACCTCTCCCCCATGTGATTTTACCATATGTGCTCTCTGTGTGACCTGGCAGTGACCTGGACCCTCTCCAAGCCCCTCATTGGTCAGTCCGAGTCAGGAAAGCTGAAAACCCTCAGTGCTTATTGGGTAAGATGATCAATCTTACATCAATGTTAACCAAGGATGCGTTCATGCTTGTATATTAGGCTAAAATGACTATCAATACTGGAGAATATAGCCAGTATACAAAATTGATACCATCAGCAAGATGTGAAATGTCAGAAATCAAAGAAAAAATTACTCAATCTACTGTTTTTCACACAGAAGGGAAATTGATTAACACCTAATTTTTTTCCAGTGAGATGAAACGAATGATGTAAGTCTCTATCGTTCAGTAAAGCTGCTGGATTGGCTAGACCCTTTATATCCGCTCATACTATAGGGAAGCATAGTATTTGTGAGAAAGTGGAATGCACTTTGTGCCAGGGTTTTGCTGTGCATCATGTGAATTGTATTGATGTATTGAATAGCATTTATGTTTGTGTTGTGTAGTAGGATGAGTACTTTATTAATACTACTCAGGGGAATGTCTTTATCACCGAAACATCACAACCAATGTCTTTGCAATAAGAATGATCATTGGCAATAAATAAGCATCTTATTTCTTTATAGGCAAACTAACATAACAAGGAGAAACCTGGTGCTATTTTTTCCTCTCATCCCTTTTTCATCTTAGGAGACGTATAGTGCCCTACAAAGGCAAACCGCAGTAGCTACCGTTGTGTGTTTTAAACATCAAATGATGTACATTTCTGTATCAACAATACGTCTGGGTGTCAGGAGATAAATTCTCATGTCATTTTTCTCAGTTTCGCTACTCTAACAGCTCCTGCTCTTTGGCTTTGTATGGCAGTATTGTCAGTGTGGAATGGCGTCAGGAGGATTTTACCCCTTCCCTCTTTTCCATACAGGTGATTTCCTGACTGAGTTCTTTAAGCTTTGCTGCAGGAAGGAGTCAACGGAAGAGATCCTGGGGAGAGGAATGGCTGAAGAGGAGGGCAAAGGTCAGGCTTCTGGCTTTATTGTTGACCATTGTAAACACTAGGAGATGTGCGTGAAACCTCGGGGAAAATAATTAGTATCTCTACCTATGAGAATCTAAAACTGCATTTGAATTTGTTCTGTGATTTGTCACCATTTTTCCAACAGTAGTATTCCATTAATGTTATTGTAACTTGCGGGCCTGTTTGATAGTGTTAGTAGCAGCCTGCCACAGATAGTACATTACATTACATTACAGTCATTTAGCAGACGCTTTTATCCGAAGCGACTTACAATAAGTGCATTCAACATAGGTAGGCAAGAGAACTACTAGTCACCAGAAATAAGTAAGTAAGTGCATTTCCTTCCTAAACGAGCGTCTAAGAGCAGAACCAGTGCTGAGGTAAAAGTACAATAAGTTAGCTACCTACTTTTTATTTAAACAGATGAGACAAGTAAGTGAAGCAAATAAAGAAGATATGCGTTAAACAGTGGATATAGTGAATAGAACTGAGATGAAGTAGACTGTGACGTTGCCTCATAGTACCAGACTGATACAGAGACCACAGATTTCTCCCAATGCAGCTCTACAAGGTCTCCTGTATGTTTCTGTGCAGCTATAAGCATGTTTGTTTAGCCATGCATGTGAGAGCAGCATATGCTCTTCCCAGCTTCAACCCCAATTTTCCTGGCTGCGGGTGCTGATTGAAGGAGATTGCAAAAGTAATCTAGCCGATAAGTGAGGTTTGTGGATGTAAACCCTCGGGTAGGGGCCGGGGGCGGGCTTTGAAATCTGTAATGTGATAATCAATATTATTAGACATTTATTAATACATAGGATCTGACGTAATAATATTGGTAAATGTCTAATATGTGCACAAATGTATATTGTATTCCCTCAGGGACTTTATACACGCACATACATGTTCATTTACACAGTATGACAATATAGGAAGGTAACTTGAATCTGATTGTGAAAACCAATAACTTGCTGTTGCTGTTGGTTTGTTTTTCTCCAGAAAACAGTGACATCAGCGCTGCTCTGTCCAAGCTGACGGAGCCGGCGGCTGTGCCGATCCCCAAGCTGTCCGTCTCCAACATGGTGCACAGCGCCCGTAAGCGCATCAGACGCCACCGACGCATCGATGAGTCGCCGCTCAGCAACGATATGCTGAACTCCATCCTTCTGGTGAGTGACCGCTCAGGCTGTCTGTCTGGGTTCCTGTTTAGAGACGATGTGCAGGACGGCACGGTGCTGATGGACAAATTATATGCCGCTTGTTTTCGCCAATTATTGTGATATGAATTGCTCTACATGGAGATGGATGGGGAATGAGTTTTGGAAGCCAGAAATCTCAGCACCTTGCCAAGTAATCGTTAAGTTATTGGTATTGATGAGCAATCCTGTCAACACCCTGCAGATATATTATGTTTTTTTGTGCTATGGGACAATACAAATATTTTTAATGCAAATTTAAGTCAATATTGTGACTTTGATTTGTTTTTTTGTCATGTTTTTTAATTTTTTATTATTTTGTTTGATTATTTATCCTAGCCTACTTCCAGCCCCATTTACAGTAGATGAAGAATCTCACTCAGAGTTTAGGCACAACTCCACATATTGTGTGGACTATGGACTGATATATCAGGCTGATATTGGCCTTTTATTAAATATCAGATATCAGCTAGTAATGTTGTCACCCAAGAGCAGCTAAGCCTAAAAGAATATTATTAGTCTGTGTTTTAAACTGTGAGAAACACTGAATACTTGTAATTTTTGGGCACGAAAATGGAAAAATTAAAGTTATTGAATATTGGCAAACTATAACGGCTATCAGCGACTGCAGTCTGAAACTACTGGTATCGGCCTTCAAAAACCCATATCAGTTGAACCCAAGATGTAGTGTCTTACACACACACACACACAATTGAAGCCCGTGTGTAAGTTGTGCTGGGGCAGCAGGCCGTGAGGTTTGGCCTGTGATGTCCAGAGCTTCCCCCTGAAGGCTCGCTGACATGCAGAGGTGGCAGCTCGGCCTCAGTGGCCGTCTGAGAAGCTGACTGTGCACCTTAGCGCTGCTACATCTGGTGCCACTCAGAGGACTGACTAGCCTTCTAATCAGCCCCAGAGGCTCATAGGTGAGTGGTGTGGTGAATAAAACATCACTGCTCAAATCTCACTCACTAACTTGGGCTGCCGCTCCACCAGACGCCTGCTTGTTCCGCTGGTGTCATTTGTGGTTACACTAAGAAGGATGGGTTTTACTCATCAACCTAGCATGAAGGTGGGTGCCTGGGTTAGAGCAATGCATGTCTTACAGGTAAGAGATATTGGATATTTGGATAAAGATAGATATTTGTTTGTAGATGTATGTTGAGTATTTGTCTCTGTGTTTTTCTGTGTCTTCTAGTATCTCTTCCCAGACGCCGCCGTGGAGAAGTCATCTGAGAATAGTGATGGCAAGACTGCACAGACAAACGCCAACGGGAAGAACGAGCAAGATAAAGACTCTGACTATGTGCGTCTGCCCTGTTAACGTACCCACTTACACTAAACACCGGGTTTGTCTGAAGACAGAATGTACCGCGAGGAATGTTTTGAGTGTATGCATGGCTGGGATGAAATCATGCAGTGATGAAGCACTTGTTGTTTCAAATTAGGCATTTAATACTGGGACCACTTCACAGCTTTTATCAAAGATAAACACACACCCCCCTCCAACCAATCAGGATTGTTTATTCACTCAGGCAGAATTGTCTCATTTGTGCCTTTTTGAATTCAACACAAATAAAACATCCAGCTGTATGATTTTGTTTGTCAGAAGAAGAACATATACAAAGAAGCCTTGCAGCCATGAGCTTTCCAAGAGTATCTTTCAGTCTATGATTTCTGTTCAGAGAATGAGAGAGTGATTGGATATCCACTACCTTTCCCTGCTGTCTCTCCCTACGTGTCCAGAACCTGTTCAACCAGCTGAAGTCGGCGCCCAGTGACAGTCTGAGCTACCGGCTGGCCCTGTGTGTGTGTCTGGTCAACTTCTACCACGGAGGGATGCGGGCAGTCGCCCACCTCTGGCAGGAGTTTGTCCTGGAGATGCGCTACCGCTGGGAAAACAACTACTTTGTCTACGGGTGGGTAACACCGGCTGTGCTCTGGTCTTAGTTCTCAGTATTGCATTGTTGTTGGCCCTTCTTGCTCTTTATAAACCTCCTTTACACCTGGTATTAACATGTATCCTGGGTGATCAGATTGCAATCGGATGGAATAACAAGTAACAAATAAGACAAGGTTTTTATTGTCAGTTTTCAAAAATATTTCAAGAGGAAGTGACGTGCAAAGAAATAAATCTGATTTGAATGTGTGTACTGGTGATTCATTCTAATGTCAGATGTAAACGTAAGCCAGTTAAATCAGATTTAGACACAATCCAGATATTCTGCTATTTCTTTTTAAAAGTTGCACCTGTTGGCAATGCGGCTGTCAGACAGTGTTGTAAAAATAAAGCCCAATTTGCCAATCATATGGTCCGCTGCAGCTGAAAGTCCCGGCAGCGTTTGTTATTGAGGAGGATTCACTGAACCAGCAAACGAGTTCAGTATAGAGATGCATTCACTCACTCCATCTGATCATCTCCATCTTCTTCCAAATGCAGACTGGCTAGTGGACCTCCTGACCTCCGCTGCTGTCTTCTGCATCAGAAACTCCAGGTGACCATTAGTACACACACACACACACACAGGCCTATAACTATGATTACATGGCTGTTTACTTCTATCCTAATAGGCTTTGTCATCCTTTGCTGTCTTTGTAAGGGCCTACAACAAAGCCGTGTGCCAGGACTTTGATAAAGACCAGCCTAAGCCCTCACAAGTAACAATAGCCACATGAAAGCTTTATTCCTGTACCAAAGCCAATTCGTCTGCTCAAATGAATTGTTTATAGGAAGGAATGACTTAAGATGAATTAAGATGGGCAGTTGCATGTTCCCGCGTGGTTCTCTACCAGTTTAATTTTAATTGGAGCTGATGAGGATGAGCTGAGAGAGGAAGAGTATCAAATGGTGTGCATCAGATAACGGATACAGTGGTGAGACGAATCGATGACCTCCCACGTGCAATTATATTGTCGTCCGAAAATAGTGGCTGGAGCTCAACGTGCACTCTAACATTTACAATTACTTAGTACTTAAATAATTTATAGACTGAACTTGGTAGCACTTTGCTTAACACTAGCCTTTCAGTTTATTAGCCAATAGAAAAAACTTAGTACACTGTAAATGTTGTTAATGAAAATCTGTCTAATACTTAATGACTTTATGAAATTCTGATATAAAAGCTTTCTAATACATGATACACTTATAAAGGTGCAGCAACACAATCTTAAGTTCAGCACCCACTTAATGTTATGGTGAGTTCAATATATGTGTCGCATTTTGTGGTGTGGGACAGTAAAAATCGTACTTATTGCATTGGAATAAGGTGTTAGAGCCTTTTTGGGTGAGAGGTTGCGATTCATTGGATGCAGCTCCACATGCTGAGCTACACTGAGCACATTATCAATAACAATTTGGTAGTTGATAAGATGTATAGGAGCGAGACTCTGCGTCTGGCTTGGAGACCTCCGTGTCTGGCCCATAAATACTGATGTTTTTCAGCCACCCACGCCTCACCTGTGGGAGAGAAACACATATACAGCTAATAAAGACATCCAGGAAGAGAGGGAGGGAGGGAGAAGGTAATATCGCCGTGGAAAGGTGGGAGGGGTTGAGAGGAAGGGAACGAGAGAGACTCTTTATCTGCAATCACCTCAACAACAGAAGACACCCAGACAGAGTTGCACCGAGAGCCGAACCGAGCTCTCTCGCTATTTATCTCCCTCTGTCTCTATTTTGCTTCCTCTCCGTCTCTGTAGCTTTCTCGCTTTTCTCCCTCTGCTTCTCACTCTCTTTCGCTTGTGTCTTTGTCTTTTTCCTCTCCTCCTCATCCTCTGCCTGCTCCCTATTCACCTATCTCGCGTCGGTCTACCGGTGCAAAGTGAGTCTCATTCACTGTAATAAAGCGCCAGGCTGGATGTCTCCGAGTTCACGGTATAATAAGAGAGAGGGCTTTAGAGCGGACACATATTGCAGTAAGTATGAAGAATGGTTAGAGAGGGGAACCATTTAATGTGGCAAAAAAAGTCCCTTGTTCTCACACACACACACACACACATGCACACACACACATGCACAGGCACACCTGCCCACGCTCCCCCTTTTCCCTCATCCCCCCCCAAAAGGTGGCCTGCGGCATCCCTACCCTCATCACTCTCTGTTTCTGTCGCTGCCCAGATGCTCAACTGCTGCATTGAGAGGAAGAGGGCGCGGGACGAGGCTCGCAAGGCAACCGAGGGAGGCAAGGAGAGGGAGCGCAAGGTGTCCGGCAGCTGCCAGAATGGCCGCCTGGGGCCCTGAGAGCGTGGCGGCGGCGGCGGCGGCGGCGGCGGGGGCGCCCGCGTCCGACTCGACCAGAGAGGTGTCTCCGGGGAAATCGTGGGATTCGTGGAGCGACAGCGAGGACGAGTTCTTCGAGTGCCTGAGCGACCAGGAGGAGATGAAAGAGGCCGTGCCTGCAGAAGGAGAAAAGGGCGGGGCTAAGGACGTCAGTAAGGTCAAGCCAGAGGGCAGACTCCACACCCACGGCAACATGACCATGCTCAACTCAACAGAGCCCCTGTACATCCCCGTCACACAGGTCAGAGTCCCAAACAGACACACACACACGCTAGGGATGGGAACAGTTGATATCTCCAAAGGTTAAAGCAGATGTTTTTTTATCAGTCATGTTGTGAATGAGGGCCGAGGTTCTCTTCGACATCATTCACTCTGGTAAAAGTATCTCAGTATTTAAAAAAAGAAAAAAAAAAAAAAAAAAATGGAAAGGCAAAATTGCAAAAGTCGATGTTGATCCCTGCAAACAAAGTTAGATATTTTTTATGACCAATCCCTGAGACACACACACACACTGTTTTAAGTTTTAAGTTATACACACACACACACACACACACAATGCAGACTCTGGTTGAAACTTCCTTGAGCCTGGTCTCCTCTCTCACCCTGACTCATCGCTTCCCTCTCAAACACATCAGAAAGGAAGAGGCTATTTGTGTCTTGGAAAAGAAAAGGCTCTCACTGCTTCCGAAATGTGTTGTATTAAAAAAAAAAAAAAAAAATGGTGACATAGATTATTTTGGATGTGCCTAAAAAGTCTTCCAACCACTTTCTATTTGTATCTCTCGCTGATAATGAGCGGGGGAAAAGTTTCATCGTAGGATAATCAACCCCAACACTACATCTAATCTCATGCTCGCTACACGTGTGGAGGTTTGAGTGGTAAATCCACCCACACATGCTGTCCTGGTCATCACCGCAGGTCAACTCTAGTATATCACGGTTAAAGAAAAAGCCTTGAGCTAGGACAAAGTGTTAGCTACACAGTTCAGTTGATTATAGTGACAAACCTATACGCCATAACCCGACCCCCATCACCTTAACATATTCACACAATTCATTATTACATTCTGTACCTCAGGATAAATCATTGCAGCATAATTCCCCTAATTGGCTTGAGGGAGTGTGCCTGGCCATATAACTACCATAACGCTACTCCACAAAATGGCAACCGCTCTAGAAATCAGCCTAACAATGGTGAATATATGAAAGTGGCATTGTCTCGAGCACATGCAATTACCCATCCGTCTTAGTAGAGTGTTACTAAGTGACCACCGCCACCACCTCCGCTGATTAGGGCCGCGAGACGCTAGCTGAATTAGCTGGAAGCTAGCCTGGAGAGATTTGTGGCTCCTCTTCCACCTCATCAATTATAGAGAGGACTGAATGGTCGGGGCTAATGAATGCAAAAAGGCTGACCCTGCTCAATAATTAACAGTGGGAGAGGTGAGAGGAGGAAGAGAGCCTGGCAGACCAAGACACCATATCGCTATCCACGACTCACACACACACACACACAGCCGATGTGTGGATGTATCTAGGTGAGGTTTGTATGGAGCGCTGAGTTAAGAGAGCAGAACGGAGCGGCAGTGGACGGGGAGGGAAGGGGGGAGGGAGGGAAGGGGGGGAGGTAGATGTAGTGTGTGAGTGTAAAAGAAAATGAGCGTCAGCACTTCTGCTGCTGGCCAGACGGCTTCTCCTGGGACTGCTTTGGCTGCTGCTGCTTGTGTGTGTGTGTGTGTGTAGTTTGTGTGTGTGTGTGTAGTTTGTGTGTGTGTGTGTGTCTAGTTTGTGTGTGTGTGTGTGTGTCTAGTTTGTGTGTGTGTGTGTCTAGTTTGTGTGTGTGGGTAGACACACACACACACACACACACACACACACAAAGAAAAATGCGCACAGGCACATTTATGCACACATTCAGAGCCTCTAACTATTTGGCTATATCATGCAGGGTTGGCTTCTGAACGAGAGAGAGCACCTCTTTTATATTTCCCTTTTGCCGTCCTTTAACAAAACAAGTCTTTCTTCTGTTCTCCTCGCTCGCACATCAAAAACCCGTCACTTGTAATGCCGTCCGTGTAATTTTAGCCCTCTCTCATCTCTCTATCTCTATCTGGGCGTCTGTCCTTCTCTCCTTGACATGCTGCTGCTGTCTGTTCCTCTTTCTGTCCCTACATCCATCCATTATTTGTGTCTGTTCCCTGTGTGACTCTGGTATTGTGGCAAGACTCACACAGACAGAGGTTTGACTTTGATAGCAATAGTAAAGTAAAAGGGGGCATTAAGTAATCTACGACTTTTATCGACCTCTATTGGCAACCGAGGGATTGCGACAACACGGACGCGTCTCTGGCACTTTCAACCCCCTGCAGATATATTATGGTCATTTTGTGCTATGGGACAGTAAAAACTGTACTTATTGCAACTTTAATATCTAAAAATTCAATACGCCAAACAAGAAAAAGATGCTTTAAGTTAGTTGTGTGCAAACCTTGACCTGGACAGTTTAGTAGTTCATGGTGGTTGGGTGTCCGTCTTTGTTCCGTTTTTGGCTCCTGGCACCAGTTTGTTGACCAGTTTACGTGACTGGGATCCGGTTCAAGACAGTTGGACAGGACAGTTGGACCCTGTCGCCATGTTTTTTTCAGCTGACTCGGACTGCTGCAGTGTGAAGAGTCAGACTGCAGCTCCATCTATTTCTATCCCTCGTCTTTTTTTAATTTAGTTTTTTAGCTATTCCAGTATGCACAGTTACACTCTCCGGAGGCTGAACTGGCATTTCAGCTTGCAGAACACATTTGGTGAAAGTATCTAACGTTTATTGACACAAGTTTATATATGACGCAAGTCTCAGGTTGGATCCATCGATCCTACCCTCTCATTCTGTCTCTCTCCAATCTCCTGCTCCTCCTCCTCCTCTCTCTCACTTTCTTTCTACTATTCTGCATCCAGCAATTGGGCGAGGGGGTGTGGGGGGGGGGTAGAGAGAGGTTGGCAGCCAGAGACACAGAACGGTGTTTCAGATTCATGGCGATGGCACTTCATTTGTAATGAGGAGTACGGCTCGCTCGGCGGTTTCACCTTCCCTAAGTTTAATTAGTCTGCGCGGATAAAAGTGTTGTTTCGCCCACGTGCCTCTGTCCTATTTATACTCTCTCTAGAGCCCGTCTAATGGTGTCTCTGATTCAGGTAATGCTTTTTTATTTCATCAGCAGTTGCTCAGAAGGTGTTGCGGTGCGGGACCTTTTTTTGGGGGTGGGTGAAAACACACCTGTATAAAAGGAGCTATGTGCTGCAAAGGCAAGCACATTCCCACACACCCACGTAGTGTCCAGTTTTATGAGTGCATTGTGCTCTTTGCAGGTATGAATTACTCGCGCCAAAAGCAGGTTCAGACTCTGCCTTGGTAATGTCATCTGCATGTGGACTGTCGCAGGGTACCATATTACCATTGTTAGTCTGAGTAGAGCACTATTTTCTGGAACAGGGCTTTAATGGCTGCAGTACAAAAGGACAGAACAGGCATTTAAGTCAGGTTAGAAAATGTATAGAAGGTAAGGTCACGTTGGCACTAATCATAGCTATTGTGGAGCAGAGGCCAGAAGAGAAGGGAGAGCTTTTCTGTGACTTTGACATCTTTTGTGGCTCTTGTAGGCCGACTTTTATATAAAAGCCCAAGAATGAGCCGAGCTCAAGCCCTTATTTCTATCCAAGGAATTAAGATCAGTCCTGTAGGTCTTTGGGTTGCAAAGGAGGCTTCTCGTCAGACATATGGGGAGCAGGATGGCCAAGCGGTTGGAGAGACCGTCTTGTAACGAAAGGGTCACAGGTTAGATCTCCCACCAACATCCATTGTGTGTGTCTATCAATGGCCATGTGCCCTGTCAAACTGTCTTTGAGCAAGACGCTGAACCGCTACCTGCTCACTGATTGCAAGCCCCTCTCTAAGAGTGCTAGCTAACAAGCTTACAGTGTAAATGTATTTCCATACTAGACTAATGTTGCCTCCATATTGTGGTTGTTGATTTCTTTTAATAGGAGAATGATGGTGAAATCTGCCAACAGCTGCAGACGCAACTTGGTGACAAAAGTTGAAGTTTCTGTTGTTGGAAACCAGATTTTGGAAAATCTAATAAAATAGATGTAGACAGATACACTTCTCTACCTGCTCCTCTTGTCTCCTCTTCAAATGAAGATAAAGTAGTGACTGAGCAATGGTCTTATTCTGACTTTTTTCATTGGCTCGGCTCTAACAATTCTGTGCTTTGGCATCCAATTCATTTATTTAATACATAATAATAATAATAATAATAATTTTTATTGTATCAGTATACATCCAGTGGTCGAACTTCTTAGTTATCCAAATCACCATGGCAATGAGAAGGAATTTTTCCGTTTCTGTCGCCTGTCATCCCGTGATGCTGACTCCTTTAGGCCACCATGTAAACGCAGCCCCCAACCCAACATTTTACCTGTGAACTGAAAGATTGTTGTTTCAAGCCCGTTACCACTGTTGTTACGGTTGTTGCTTTACCGGCTCACAGCTGATTAGCAGGCAATGATTGGTCTTGGTTGGTGTGCAGCTGGTCCCATGGATCCACGGTGCAGTCAGGATGTAGAAGTCCTGTCAGGTCCTGGCCAGTGCAGTGCTAAGTGACTGACAGGGTCTCTGGGTCTGGGTCTGGGTCTGGGTCTGGGTCTGGTCTGAGACTGGGTCTCCGTCTCCTCAGCCTAGCTCCCTTCTCTTCTCTTGTCTTCATAATAGGTCTTTGTTATTGGATTTATTTTTAACAGCCTAGCATACTACTACTACTACTACTACTACTACTACTGATACTAGTGCTACAACTACTAGTGCTGCTACTACTACGGCTACTACTATTAACTACTGTTACTAATTATTACTTGACTAGTGCTGTTACTGCTACAGATAGTGCTACTACTATTGCTACTTCTACTACTAATATTCCATCTAGTAGTACTGGTACTGCTACTACTAATGAGTGATTTGCCAATCCAAGTAAGAGTACCTACTAGGAGCCGGATGGGCGCTCATTCAGTACTTACAGATACTGTTGCTGCACTAAGTACTACCGTTACATTACTACTGCTAGTGTTACCACCAACAACGTCGACAAGCTCACGACGGTGGCAGTGATACCATAACTGTCATTAGCTGACACTACAGAAGCCACTTGCCGGTAAACACAAACAGGGGAAGAAGATACTTCAGAAACATGTCAGCCATTATTTATTTTGTGTGACAATGTGTACATGTTGTGCCAGTACAACAAGCGAAGAATCCTCCAGTGCAAGTGAAGGGAACCGAGTGGATTGAAATAAAATGAAACTTATGAAGGCAAGTAAATAAATGGCACCTCATTTCCATACTGACTGCACCGCTGTGTGTGTGTGTTGGATCTTGCAGGAGCCTGCTCCAATGACGGAGGACCTCCTAGAGGAGCAGTCGGAGGTGCTAGCCAAGCTGGGTACATCAGCTGAGGGTGCCCACCTCCGCGCCCGCATGCAGAGCGCCTGTCTGCTGTCAGACATGGAGTCGTTCAAGGTGAGAGACAGACACACACATACACACTAATGTACTCATCATGCTTCTCATACACATGCACAAAGGTATATACATGCAAGTCATGACAGATCCACATACAATAAGGCAGTGACACATGCAGCCACTCATTTACTGCTGGTGTTGCTGCTATTAAAACTACTACTATACTGTATTCTGTCAGAAATGGTGACCCTCACATGTCTGCAATCACAAGTGCTTTGCTGTGTACAAACATATGGTATGATGCTTCACCATGACAGATTTTGTTTAGTCTGAGCCCACAATTTACTGTCACTGCTGCCAACACTACTGCTACTAGTACTACTACTTTGATTAGTACTATTACTACTACTGCTACCACTGCCGCTGCTATTACTGCTGCTATTACTGCTACTACGATTAGCTGCTGCTACTATTAGTACTACCTCTACTATTGCTATTACTACTACTACTCTACTACTATTACCACTTCTAGTATTACCACTACTACTACTTGTATTAGTATTACTGTTGCTACTACTACTAGGCTACTGCTACTCGTAGTAGCAGGTAGCTATACAGACACTGAGGCCAGTGCTAGAAAGGTAGAAGTTAGACACACTTGCACTGAGGCAGGCACACACACATGCGTCATTACAGTAATTGACAGACAGGAGCAGACACAAACACACACAAACAGGCAGGCAGACACACACACACACACACACACACACACACACACACACACACACACACACACACACAGCATAGACCCAGACTGCTGGTGACTGGCACAGGAGCCCATTAGTGTCGTGGGGCCTCTCAGTCAATGTGTCAGACTTGGGGGGCCTTATATTAGATTCAGTCCACCTCCTCTCACACCGACACAGGGCACAGTCACGCTAATTACATTATCAATGGACCGCCGGCTCGCTAGAATCAAGTATGACGTCTGCACTGGAGCCAAGTCTGGAAAAGATCGTCAAGTGATGCCTTAGAAAGTTGTAGGCTTTTTGTCAGTGTCTTTTTTTTAACCAACCTGCTGCAAAGTAGTACTTAAAGTAGTACTTAAAGGTGCAGTAATCCATAAACTTAATCGACTTCTTATCTTCTAATCAATTGAAATCAATTTAACTTATCTCCTCCCCACACAAGCCTCACCCCTCCCATCCCCTTGAGCTACGATGACCTATAATTGACCTAAACCATAAAGTCATATTTTCACAATAGAGAGGAGTAAGAGAGCCGATTAGAGCAGACATCCGACAGAACCGTCTAGTGAAGAGGTAAAATATTATTACATACTGTAATAATAATACTGCTTTGTCATTTGGGTTGTTGGCTTGAGAAGGAGTGGGAGTGTCTTGAATGAGAGTATGGGCCGCAAAGTGAGCTTTGAAAGTCAGAAATCTCAAACCCCTGCAGGTATATGAGGGTCATTTTGTGCTGTGGGCCAGTACAAATCGTACTTATTTCACCTTTAAAAGCTGAATATTTAAAAGTACAATGACACCTTTTCAACCTCACAACCGAAGAGAAAATTTTTGCTTCAACGTGACACAATGGGTAATTATATAGCAAGACATTCATCGCTGAACTCATTTCATTAATGAAGCCCTGTGTGGTGCATTTGGCCATGTTGGCAATTTTACCCAAAGGAACATCTGTTATTAAGCTATATGATAGGCTTCAGGTGCCCTAACAGTGTCATTATATTGTTACGGTAGTTCTACTTATGTATGAATTGTATGAATTCGTTGTTGCAAAGTTTTCCTTTTCACAGATTAACAATAAGGGATATGTATACTCTCCCCACGGTGTATGTTTACCAAAAACCGTCTTGTTAGAAACATCTTGCATCAGCATAACAATTCAATTGATTTGTGCCATGGGCATTTTTCTCTCCCTGTGTTTTTAAACAGCGTAGCTTTAGTGTTAACATCCAGAGCTACATTGATCTTTCTACAGAGAGCTATTGATTATCATAAGCATCCTCTTAGGTTCTAAGGAGGTCAGATACTCTGGATTTTCTGGCGAGTACAACTCTACCTGCTGAGATTTTAAGTTGAGGACACTGCTTCTGCGCTATTCTGGAGGGAATTCAAACCCCGCCCCTGTTTTCCCTGGCCAACGGTAACAAATGGCATTCTCCTGAACACGTTAAGCCAGCGCAACTTTTTTTTGTCACATTGCGGTGCCCTGTTTTTAAGTGCCCCACTAAATGCTCTACTTTTGAGTGTATTCTCTGGCACATCCTACTCATGAAGCTTTAAGTTCAACAAAAGCTGAGGTTGAAATGGGAATGTGTGAATCCTGTGTACTCAGGTACTGCAGTAAATGGGCCCCCTAAGCTGGGAGAATGGCCTCTAAATTTAGCGGGGAAGGGGCCTGTAATTGTGCTTAGCCAAGCATAATCTGGCATTTTGGCTTTAATTACTAGCTCCCTGTGGGCGCAAAGCAGACACAGGATGGCTATGATGAATGGTGTGACTTAGGAATATGACAGCCTTAGCATCCTGGATGATCCACCAAGCCCCTCGCCTCCCCTAATACCACTACTACATACGCACACACACATACACAGGCAGCGTCTTTTCCTGAAGGGGACATCAGCAGCAGCTCGCTCCCCCTGGGGCTACAGAGAAACCTCCTGTCTCCACAATGCTGGGTGAGACCCTGTCATCAATCCCTCCCAGCAGCCAACTGTCTCCCCTCCCCCACCCCCCCCCATCCCTCCCATCACCTCCTCCTCTGCTTTACTCCAGCCATCCTTCTCATTAATTATCCCATGTGAGTGGAGCACAGAAAGTTCCAGGAAAAACACACACACTGAACATCATGCAGTGTGTAAAGGTCAAACACTAGCAAAAGTTCCTCTGGATGGATTTGTCAGGTGGGCTCATTCCCAGAGAGGAGGCGGGCAGGCCGAGCCGTTCCCCAGTTGGGCTCTGATTGTGAGCCAGTAGTTTGAGAATGAGACCGTTCAGTGATGCCTCAGCCACAGACTGACTCAGTTGTCAACGAGTGGATAGACTGGCTTTTTGAGGAGTGTTTGCTATTAGATGGTGCACAGTGCTGAGGTCTAGCCAAAATGCTTTGATACACACAGTAGGGGGTGGTGGCTATTGCTTCGCCACATTTTGACTCCACTGTATTTTCTGAATGGAAAGAAATAGAGAACACAGCACAGCATACGGTAGCATGATCCTGCTTAGTTCATGCACACAAGCAACATCTATCGGACGAAGAGAGCTAGAAGGACTGAATGCATACCAAGCAAGTATACAGGCCAAGCAAGACTTTGCCCTTTGGTGGCCACTTGGGGAGAGGAACACCTCTCAGTGCTTTCGCTGTCCTTGGCCTGAAGTGTAATGGGACTCTTTGTACTTGGTTCTCTTAATCACAACCCTTAAATATTTACCTTATGTCAAGATAATGTTCCTAAATCACAAAGGTGATGGCATTGCAATTGAACTCCAACTCCTTCACGTTTTAAGATTTTGAAGTTTTATGAAATTAAAGAGTTCCAAATGGACTACATGTTAAATTGCAGTGGTAATTCTTGCTGCAGTTGCTGCAATCATGCTTCTACAAGAACGCTGGTGGCGTCACAGAAATGAAACAAGGAATATGATGCCCATCTGGAGCTCCTGCTGAAGGCCATTTGGATACTGCTGAGTGTTTTAAAATCAATACCAGTGCCAACTATGAACCTCTACTCATTTTAATTTTAGCTGTCCACTAATGCCATCAGTTTGGTGATTAATGAGGATTTTCTGATTTGTGGACTAACAATAAAAGTCTAATATAGGGCTTTCAGTGTAGTGTGTTTGAACCCTTATTGGACCAGCACCTACACTCCATTTCAGGCTCAACAACTAGCATTCGACTCAGCAGACAATTTAAGTACATGTCTCTGTATGGAAGTCAGAAAATATCCTTGGTCCCACGGTATCCAAGAGATGTGTGCAGGTTCAGATCAGTGTAAAGTGAATTCATTGCTGTAAGCCCAGATTGAAATGTTAACATATGCTTCCTCCTCTCTCCATAGGCAGCGAATCCAGGCTGTGCTCTGGAGGACTTTGTGCGCTGGTACTCACCCAGGGACTATGTGGAGGAGGAGGTGGTTGACGAGGAGGGCCACACGGTGGTGAGGGGTGAGCTGAGTGCCAGGATGAAGATCCCAGGAAACATGTGGGTGGAGGCCTGGGAGACGGCCAGGGCCACGCCTGCACGCCGCCAGAGAAGGCTGTTCGACGACACCAAGGAGGCAGAGAAGGTAGCTATCCAGGAGAGCTTGACATGGACTTGAACATTTGCACCCAGTCCAACCCAAATCAGAAAAATTATTATGTATTGAACCCAAAAGTGACTAAACACCAAAATGAGAGTAATTTGCTAATAATAAATGTTGGGTGCCCGGGTCTGATGTTTTAGTCAAGAAGCAGACTGGACTATACAAGGACAATACCCAGGTTTGGATGAAGATTCTCTGAAACACTGAATCTGTCCTTCACCCATCAGCTAGCAGCAGCCACAGGAATCCCACTCCCATGAAATGGAAAAATTTCTATCCTTGAGGGCATCTAAGCTGTAGCTGCATTTGCATAGCTGCATTTGACCATCAATTCCTCAGTTCTGGCATCTAATAATAAATAATAATAACTTTAATTTAAGAGCGCCTTTCATGGTACCCAAGGCACTTAACAATAGAAAAGAGATGAACTAGATAAAATGAGGAAAATAACAACTAGGCTAAAAGGTAGGAAGACAATAAGAGTAACAAAGGACAAAGGACAAAAAAGGACAGGGCCACAATTCAGCAGCTGGGTCCAAAGGCCTGGCTGGAGAGGAAGGTAAAAAAGGTGTGAATGAGGGTCTCTGCTGCGGATTATTATCAATATTTTTGAAAGATACTGACCCAAACATGAGCAATTGTCCGACTGTTTAATGGCACCAAAGGAGGATGAGAAGGCAGTTATTTGTAGGCTTGAGGAACACTCAGTAGGCTGATGACAAACCCTCAGTGGACTGGTAGACAGGTATGGTTTAAGGGGAGCTGAAAAGGTAGGCCTGTCCTGGACTACAAGGTTTGTTTAGAGAATAAACCCAGAACTTCAATTTGAAGTCCTGTCGAATAGGCTGTACTGGATGTCCTGTACGGGCCTAAATATTTCAAGGAGTTTGAGAAAGTAAGCTGGGCCTCGAGCACTCAGCAGGGTATTGTGAAGCACTCCACTTGGTACAAACCTGGAAAAAGTACTACTTTGAACAGAGAATCTGTGTCTGGGAGGCTCACGGGGCTATGAAAGTATACGTCTGAGCCTTCAGTGCTGACATTTCAAAGTGGCATCAAGTGTTCCCTCTCTCTTAAGTTCTCAAAAGCAGTCCTTGCTGTTTCTTTGTCATACATTGAAATGGTGAGAAAGAGACGGCGGACGATGCTCTTTTCTTGTGGTTGAGATTTCCACAGGTGTGAAGCTGCATATTAAAATTACAGTATGAACAGCACTGGCAGGGATCGGCTGATACTGCCCAGCACCCAGGTGCCACTGCAATCTGCCCGCTCGGCCCTATTTCAACCTATCACGGTGCAGCCAGCTTGTTTAAGTGGGTCAGAACACAAGGTGTCCCTGACAAGGGTCCCTGCAACCCCCCTCCCCCACCCCCACCCCCCCTCTTGGAGAGTTTAAACAGAGTTCAGGGAGACCTTGGCCAGCCTTGAAAGTCACTATCCCCTCCACCCACTCCACTAGACTTGTCCTTCAGCCGTCTGCCAGCCATGCCACAGCTTCTCTTTGGGGAAACTCCAGGTGCAGGATTTAGTTTGGAATTAATTTGCTGGTTTAATTTTTCTTTCCCCCCCCCTCTCCTCCTCCCTCCCCTTTTCCTTGCTCCAGTAAGTTGTCCTCGGAGATGACAGAAGTGCTTATATATTCACGGTGCTCTGATTGCAGTCAAGATCATCATCGTAGCGAGGAGGTCACCTGGCAACAAGAGTCTCTCGTTTCCTGATGTACAGCGTGAATGTTTTTTCTCCTGACTCCCTGTGAACAGAAGTGCCTCGAGGCTTTGTGCTGTTATTAGGGGACAGAGGAATCAGATCAGGTGCCCCTCCCAAATCTCATCACCCACCTCCACACCCCCCAAACCCCTCCAAGAGTAACAAATGACCCTCTGCTCTCTTCATTCATATAAAGAGGCACATTAAAATGCAGCGCAGCCTCGGCTTGGCTACAATTGCGTTTATGCGGCAGCGCCCCCATAACTCAAAAAAGAAAGAGCGAATGAGCCACTTACTCAAAAGAACAATGCCTTTTGAAATGTCAAGTACCTTGTTGGGGTTCATGACAGCTTCTGCAATCATAATAGGTGTAAGAGGGAGGAGGGAGCAAGAAGCAAGCAGAAGCAAGAGGCACGGGAAAGCTAAACCTTTTGTTTTGATGCTTCTCCTCTCAGGTTCTGCACTATATGTCGGTGCAGAAACCAGCAGACCTGACCCGCCATCTCCTGCCCTGCATACTCCATGCTGCAATTCTGAAGTTGAAGGAGGAGGGTGAGTGCCAACCTCATTGACACATGCCATTATTTCTCCGAAAGAGATAAATACTATTAGCGGTATTTGTGTCTGCAGCTACTGCTCGGTTTAGCCATAGCATATTGTCAAAAAGTACAATTTCTGAAAGTGTAGCTGGAGGCCAGGGCCCATATCACCCCTCCTCAGAGGCTTTCCCAATGCAGACCCAGGACACTGTGTCCTCGCCTGGCAGAGAGAAAATCAACGTTTGAAACTATCATTCGGAGGAAAGTGTTGTCTTGTTAAAGTTGTCTCATTTTTGTCTTCTGTCTGTCGTTGTCTCTCCTTTCTCCCCCCACATCCCCTCTCCTGTTCCAGAGTCAGTGGAAGACATTCCATCAGTAAAGAAGGCCATCCAGCAGGCTACGTCTCATGCCAGCAAGCTGCTGCACCACCCCAGTCCAGACTACAAGAAGCTAGAGGTCAGTGACAAGTAGGACTTAAAATCAACTGACCTTGTGTTCAGCTACCATTCTACTACAGTGAGCTGGTTAGAAATTAAATTAGCTGGTAAGATTCTCCACAAGCCTGGACTTGGCTAGCTGACAAACATGTAAGTTTATTGCCCTGCTGCCCAGTAATTACACCAAGGTATCACTATTAATTTAACGATGATATATAGATTGTTGATGCATGTAGCAATTTATTTCAGTGTATATGTTAGGCTGTAGCTGTAGCACAGCATTGTTACCAAAAATATAATTTCACAATAACTTTTCAATATTTGATAGCCAGGGAGTCATTCATTCATTGAGCTATTCCTGTGTTCATTCCTGTGTTCATTCCTGTGTTCATTCCTGTGTTCATTCCTGTGTTCATTCCTTGGGTCATGCAGTTATTTGGTCATACATCTGTTGGACCATAGGTGTGTCATCAGGTGTTATCATGTCCTGACTGTGTGTGTGTGTGTGTGTGTGTGTGTGTGTGTGTGGACTTCCTCCATTGGCAGGATGTCATTAACCAGCTGATGGCTGTAGAGACGGTCATCGCCTGTGCTCGCTCGCTCAAGGCCAAGTTTGGCATCGGCAAGGTTGAGAAGGGAGCAGAGCCAGAAGAACTGGAGAAGTAAGTACACTCTTGATTTTAGAGGTGTTCCTCTTTACAAAAAGATTCCCTCTAGACAGAGAAGTAGAAGAAAAACTGGATTAGTTCGTTCTGGACCGAAGAACTGGACTTAAATAAAAGAAGTACGGTGTAAGGCCTGTCACAGCCTCCTTATACTTTGAGGTCTCCTCATACATTATGTACAGTGAATAAGGCCTCAGTATCCTCACCCTCTGGAAGCTGAACATGAAGCCAGGCTTATGAAAAGGTGAACTTTCATCTCAATTTGACTTGGTAGAGTTTTACAGTAGGTTGTGTATAAGATTTCCCCAGGAATTATATGTGGTGGCCCTCCTCCTGGCAGACATATTGTATCCATCCCTCCTCTCCGACGCCTCCTCTCTCATCCCTCTGTTGCTCATCTGCCTCCTCATGTGTACCTTCCCAACTCGTCTCTCTCTTTTATTAATATCACCAGGCAACTTTCATTTCATCAGCGGCGCTCCTCCAAGGGAGCTGTGCGGAAGTGCTAATAAATGTTGGACAAACAGACACAGTGTGAGAAGTCATTTGAATGGGCCGTGGTGGGGGGGTTATGGTACCCTCTCTACCACCTACGTCCTCTGTCAGTAGCCAGCTCACTTTTATTAAAGTCCCAAACAACCCAACGCTATCATCTCCTCCAGCCATACGGGCCATGTCAGCCTTTAATAACTGCGAATTTGAGAACGCTGTGTGTGTGTGTGTGTGTGCGTGTGTGTGAGTGTGTCTGTGTGAGCGCAAACACTGACACACAACATTAGGTTTGATGGCCCAAAGTTTAAAGTTATGAAGCGTTTCCTCCAGAAATGTATCTTGATGGGGTGGAGAGGCTGTTGGCAATACATGGACCACCTGACACTAAAAACCTCATTAAAACCGATAGAAATACAATTCTAAAAATCAGCCCAGTCTTTTTAATAGTAGGAAAGTTGAGTCTGTTACTGTGTGCTTGTTTTACGGATTGTTAAGATATGACCGTATATAATTCTACACATAGGCAGGGACAGAAACTACTTCCCACAGTACAGCTATGGGACACTGGCTTAATGTGTAGACAGACAGGAAGATTTTATCTGGAGAGACCTGTAGTGTTTGTTAGTCTAAGGGGACACACACACACACACACACACACACACACACACACACACACGGCTGGCCTCATTAAGAGCACACCCAGGGCTGGCCCTGGAGCACCAGCCTCTCCTCTCCAGAGCAGGCATCCCAGCCAAGGTGCTCTGTCAGCGGGGACTGGTGTGCAGTATTTCCTACTATCAAATTCCCTGAAATTTTACATACTTGAAATGACTTTAAAACTTTTTGTCTCAGAAATCATTCCCTGGAAAACAGGACGAAATTGAAACTATTTTCTTCTAAATTTCCCTTACCTATAAATATATCTGTGTAACCTCTTCATTTCTGTTGGATCAGCTAGCTTGTTCATCTTTATTGTGAAAATGGGATTTTGTGTTTATATCAATTACAGGCCACCTTAAGCTGTGCCAGAGACCAGTCTTGGTTGCCAATAGAGGTCGATAAAAGGCATAGATAACTAAAGGCTCCTTTAAGAAAACAGTGTATTAAAAATTAAAACGATGCTAAAATAGGAGAAATCTGGTGAATTCAGAAAACACTTAAAATACTGTTGTTTTTTTCTTAATCTCATCTATTCATGAACCACATATTGCACTCAAGTAATCCACTCCAATCCACTTCACACCCTAAAATTACAGAGTTGTATTGAAGTGACTGGCATTAGATAATATAGCAAGAAAGACGGCATCAAAGTAGCGAGAAAGACTCAAATGCTCAAATGAAACGAGGAAGGTGGATACATCTGTTATTTATTTAATGACATACCTTAAGAATAGTTTCATTTTTTGATTGAAGAGGAACCTCCGACATTGTTGAATGATTGGAATAATCTATGTATGATTTCAGACAAAAAGGAAAAACAGAAAAAGATGAAAACAGCTCATGAGCACAAAAAGGTCGCATAGAGTAGCTTGATGGGTTTGTGAGTCATCTAATATTTATCCTACAGTGGCACAAATTGATAAATTGATTTTAAAAGGTAGATGACAAAAACTGCAGTATTACGTGAATTTATCATTTTGAATGTGATCATGTGAATTTCAGGATTTTGATTTAGAATTGAAATAGACGTGTAGTAAGGTAGTGGTAACAACTCCCTCTGTGTGGTGCAAAGTGCAAAATGTATAGTTAGATTTTTTGAGAGGTCGATGGCCATTTGTGGTGTGATATGGGGGATATACTCTCTCTTTCGGTTCCCCGAGTGGTGACATCCCTCTCTTTATCTGTGTTATGTGTGTGTCTGAAGCACCATCACCCTCTATCCCAATCCGGCTATGTATAGCTGCTAGAGTAATAGGATTATAGTCCACAAAAACTAAAGTGCAGCACTGCCTAACTCTCCAAGCAAGTGAGTAGAAAACAGGCGTGACACTCTTTCTTTTTTTTTTCTTCGTTTTAAAAACAAATCTTTAAGGAGTAAAAAATGAAGCATTGGGGAAGTGTGGGCACAACAGTTGTTAGTACCCCAGAAAAACATCCAGCATTGGCAGGATCCTGTAAGTGTCTCTCAAGGTTTTTGTCATCCTGAAATGGGCTGACCATGTAGAAAAGGGGCTGGAGCTCTTTAACTGTGTATGAGATGTGGCTGAAAATACCCACAAATCAAAGATTACAATCTGCATTTTAACCTTGTAGTCATTATTACATTTCACAGCTGACGTAACGAGAGCACAGAGCTAGAGTATCATCATGTGACGAGGGAGAGCATTCTTCTGTTTGTCTGGTGAGGTCCAGATATGGTGCTGCTACAAGGATGTGATGTTTCCGGCTTTGGTGGCGATAAAACTGTCATTGATTTCTAAATGAAGATTCCTGTATTTCTGAATCAGTGTTTTCCTAATAACACTGATTCAGATGACGGCATGTTGGGCTGACCTATTCCACCTCTCATCCCTTTTTCCTCTCCCTCCCTCTCTCCTTCCCTCGTCTGTTTTCCTCTGTCAGCCACTCCTTCTCTCTCCTCTCTATCCCCCTCTTTCTTTCCACTGTTGTTCTTCTTTCCCTCTATTTTTTCACCACTCTTTCCTTTCCTCCCTCCTTCTCTCTCTCTCTCTCTCTCTCTCTCTCTCTCTCTCTCTCTTTCTCTTCAATTTTAGTTCAATTCAATATGGTTTATTGGCATGACAGTTCAAAAAAACAATATTGCCAAAGCATTTAAATAAAAATGTATCACCATTTCACAAAAGTGTGTGTGTGTGTGTGTGTGTTTGTGTGTGTAGGATCTGGGTTGCTGCGTATTCAGCTGCTATACTATTTCTGTGTTTATGCAACTCATGTTTGTGAGTATAAATAAACAAAATAAAAATTAACCTTTAAAAATAGAGCCCAGATAGGAATAATCCAGCAATGTTGCCCCATTCCCTTAATGTGTGACAACAATCAGCAAAGTTTGCAGCGAATATTGCACACTGAATTTTAGGGAAGTTTTAGAGGATCAGAGAGATGGTTGAAGTCCGTGAAAGTATATTACACTTATCTTCTCTCTTATGTGAGATTATGCCTCTGTCACAGAATAAGCATAACCTCTCCCCGGGTAGCCTGGTCTGACTCTGACAGCCTGTTTCTATGGCCAGCTTGTGTCCACTGGGTCTGCATCGCTTTTCTCTCGGTCACGGCGCTCAGATATTACGCCGCTATGTACTCTCTGTTTAGGGTCAATAGACTTCTGGTTTACTTTGTGATTTTTGTTTTTTCTTTCCAGCATGTGACGTAATTTTCATGTGAGATAATCGGCTGAGGGCTATAATTTCTCTATGTTCAATTTCTGTATTTCTTAGGTTGAATCTGATAATTATAATGTCTTTGAAAGGTGAAGGTCTTTGGTCTTTTTCAAATTCAGTCAGGTGCCCATGTTTTACTGAACCTGAAAAGGATGCTGCTGTAAACCCTCTTTGGGGGAGACAGAAGAACAAGGTCATTGGCATACATCAGGTATTTGACCTCTGTGTCTAGACTGACCAGGAGGGTTTCTGCAGGTGTTCTGCTAGTTCATCGATGCTAAAGAGAGTTGGGCTCAAACTACAGCCCTGTCTCACTCCATGCCTCTGTTTGCTGTAGCTAGCTCGTTTGCTTCCAATTTTAATTGCACATTTGTTATTTATGTACATTGTTTTAATTAAATCGTATTTGGCTTTTATGTAGAACGTTGTGTTCTGTGAGGAGTTTCGCAGTTATGGTGAAAACAAAATAGGGTCTGAAATGGTCTGAATTACCAGTACCACTGGTCCCACCAGTCAGTTTGATTCTCTGCTCACTTCAGTTAGGCTTTGTCTGTGATTATTGATTATTGATTCCTTTTGTATTTCTGTATGTTTTAGTGTCTGACAATATCGAGTCTCTATTTCAGATTTGATAATTTTCTCTTGTTTTCTGAGATTTAGGTGTTTTCTTCTTTTTTTTGCATAGTTTGTTTTCTTCTGTTGCTGTTCTTGTAAGTGTAAATTATGTTTTGGACAGCCTTCTACAGTGTGAGGGTGTTCAATTAACGCCACCAGTAGTGATTTAATCTCATTGCTATTGCTTCCAGGTAATGCACAGTGCTGTTTTGGGTCCATCTATATGTACTGAGCGTACTGAACGGCTTACTGAGCTCTGTGGATGTGACACTTGTCACTTGAGGTCACCGGTGGTTCTCTAGTTGTCTCTCTTCATCTGTTGGACATCTTCTCTCAGCTGCTGGATGCTGCTGAGCTCTGTGAGCCTGTTCAGCTCTAGAGAGGCCAGGCTTTCTCCTAGTCTTTTGGTCAGAGTTGGGCAGCGATGAAAGAATAGTGCTCTCCAGGTTGTTGTCATTTTCAGATGTTTCTGTCTTCCTCTTGTTCTGACTCGTCTGTGTCCAGGGCGTTGTTTCAGGGTCCACAGATGAGCTGGGTCTGCTTTTAGCTGGGGAAAGAGAGCACCTTGAGTGAGTGGAGGCTGGCCTCATTTCCCTGCAGTAACACAGTTCCTTTTGTTTTCTAATATATGATGGTGAGCACAGGGTTCACAGTGCCTAGGCTCTCATCCTGACACATAGTCACTCAGCCACTGCGGCCTCTTCCCTCTTTGAAGGTGTGTTGGTGGTTGTTACACAGTGCCTTCTTCCATAACCCTGTGTGTGCTGTGTGGAATATTAAGTTGTTTTTCTCTCTGCTGCCCTTGGGTATGATCGAATCTGCATATAGGCACTCAGGACTTGCTTAAAGAGTTTATTTTTCTTTGTGTTTTTTTCTTGGCCTGTGAACTCTTACATTTGGCCGGATACTTCTCTTCACTATGTTGTGTGTGTTGGTTTCCATGGTAACTGATGCTGCCAACTGTCAGCTCTTAAGTTTATAAAGAGGGAAATATTTTGTATATTTTGTATTTTAAGAGAAATCGTTTCAGTTTTCCAAATAAGGTGCTCACCAAGCCTTTTATTTTTCCTGCTTTTTCCTTGTTCTGGCCATCCAAGGTCACCAAGGTCATTATCAGGCTGAGGCAGTTGATTCTTGCTCAGTCTTCTATTCTCTTGAAATTAGATTTGTTTTATGTCTGTTTCTTTGTCTTTTGTGTTTCATTGGACTCCTTTCCAATTCATTCGTGTGCTCTGTTTAGCTCTCTTCATCCAAAAAGTTTTTATTAAGTGGTTGTCCTGTTGCTTGATATGTGACAATAAAGGTTTTCCAGAATTAGAAGTCTCTCTCTTCCCGCCCCCCTCCAGGTTTGTCGGCTCCTTGCTGGAAGAACCAGAGGTAGCGGTGACGGGAGCTGGCCGAGGGCCGGCTGGCAGCATCATCCACAGGCTGTTTGTCAGCTCTCAGAGGGTAAGGCAACCTCTCCATCTCTCCATCTCTCCATCCCCCCTGGCACTGTTACCCCCCTTGGGCGGGGTAGGGGTAGTTAGCAGTTCCCAGCAGCCCCTCAGCTCCCTGATTGCCCCTTCGCCCGTCCACCGGGGAGCATTCTGAAATGGCTGCATCACAGGATGTCTGCTCACCTGCTGTCCGCCAAACAGCCCAGGCAAAACACCCACTGATAGCACCCTGCCTTGAGGGCCTCACGCACACAATGTCACTGGGGTGGGGGGGGTACACACACTGGGGGGGTCAACCTACATGTACACACACACATGCAGACATGGCACCTGCAATAACAGTGCAGCTGGATTGTTGTAGTTAACTGCACAGGCCCAGTGATATTCCCCCTGCACCAGAAAACATTGTGAAGTCTGTCAATTTTGTGACAGACTGAAGGCTGGCCAAATGCAAATAGCAGTTTTCACTTGGCCCCAGCTAAATAAAGTCTTTATTTTGTTAAGGTAGGCTTGATTTTGTGTTGCCAGCAGTTGTGTGGTTGGTCCTTATAACGTCAAGGTGTAACATTGCTGAGTTTACCTTAAAACTTCTTACCGAGTGTGACTTCAAGAGTCTGGAGACGTCAAGAGGCTGCACTCTCAAAACACAAGCAAAGCTGTTTTCTGCTTTCTTTTTGTTGCGATCAGCAGAAGTGGGAGCAAAACAGATGTGTGTGTGTATGTGTGTTTCATTTAGCGTGATCTAAGATGACAGAAAAGAAAACACACACACACACACACACACACCTGCAGCCAGTGGACATCCTGCCTGCATGTCTTATTGGTTATGTAAAACAGCCCGTCTGCAACAGTTTACCCCCTGCGTTGTTTCAAAGCTCTTCACGACGAGTCCATCCAAGTCGGTGAAACATGCGTGTGCTTTGATACAGTGGAATACAGGGGCTGGTCTCTGGTGCATCTGAAGTGTGTTGAAGTGTTTTATTTCCCCGGTAACAGTCGGAGTTGGTGTTAAACTTGATAAATTCTTCACCTAGAGACGAGTTCATCAACAGTTTAATTTCCTGGCTCCGGCTCCAGATCCTCATAATAATTGCTTGTGAAAATGCAAGAAACAGAATGAATGCTTGGCTCGACACCTTCTGCGTTCCTCTGCTTTTTTTGTGCCTTGCAGTTAGAACAATGGTGAGAAGAGTTGGAGCAGCACTCTCCTCCTCCTCCTCCTCCTCCTCCTCTATCACCCCTTTTTTTTCTTAGACTGCAAGATGTCTGAGTGTTAAATTATAGGCTGTGTTGCCAAGCTCTAAATAGCAAGCTAGCAATTATCCCAAGCATATGGAAATCAGGTGAAATCAGCACATCAAATGAGGTGAGTTTCTCAGAAAAGACAGGCAGAGTGAAGAGGGGGTAGGGGGGGGGCAGAGACGAGTCTCCTCTGACCTGAGCTGTGAAATTGAGTAGACAGCTGACGGCTAGTTAAACTCTGTTTGATTTCCACCCTGAAACCGACTGTCGCTTGTTGCTCTCTGGCATGCGTTGCTCGTGCGCGTATGCATGGGTTGAAGTGAGGAAATGACATTATTATGTTTGAAGTTGAGTGGTTCTTCAAGCCCTCTTCCTAATCACGAATTTGTGCAGTTTTTTTTGTTCTACATTCTCTCCATCCTACTGTTTGTTTTTGTGTTTGTTTCTCTCCTAATGCTGCTTGCCTATTACCCATGTCAAGCTGGCTGACTTCACCAGTGACGAGGTAACCATTAGCAACTAGATTTTTCTTCCCATCCCCGAACACACACACCCCACCATCCTTGTACTCCACCTGTCAATAACGCCGCCCCTCCTTCCACATACAGAGGCTCACACAAATATGTGCACATATATGTTACACATGCAAACATATTTGCACAAACACTCAAGTATTATACCCTCTCACTTAATCCCCTAAGTCCTCCCCTAGTCCTTCGCCTACAGCTCATATACAAACATACACAACCAAGTGACTACACACACACTTAGTCCTTTCCACCACCTTCAGTGTTGTGTTGCTGAAGCAGGGGAAACTGGCGATTATAGTCTTTTTCAGGCTTGTAATGCTCGGAGGACAGAGCCAGGCGTCGCTGGTAGAAGAGATTCCTGGAGCAACACCACTTAGCAAAGCTTAAACCTTCCCGTAGACCTTGCCTGTACACACCAAACACACCACGTTCCACACCGCAAACCTCTCAACCTAATCGTCTGCTTTCTGTTGTATGTTCATTTGCTCTCGTGTTTCCCTTCTCTCTCCGATGCGACCTGGTTTGAAACAGAGTTTTCTGGTTGATGTGGAGGTTGGTACCGCAGAATATGATGTACTGTAGTTTTTAGCCTGCTGCTTCCAGTGTTGCCGTACGAGATAGCTGCTGCTGGGCTCCGTTTGATCCCTCTTGGCTGTAGTTCTTAGAGCCAGCCTAGCTTTGTTATGTCTTGGCACCCCTCCAGGTTAATGTGCCCCTACCGCAACAAATGCATCCATTGATCCAGGAAGCATATAGAACCAAATCACTGAAATCCATTAAATGTTGCTTCTCCCCCCCCTAAGCTTCTTCGCCTTTAGATGAGATTTAGGAGAGATGTGAGGAGTTATTTGTTAATTTGTATTCAGCCTGCCTAATTTCTGTAATTCGTTCCTCCTGAGTAAAAATAGATTGGGTCATTTGCTTCTCCACTCTTCTCCAGGTCCTGCTAGCCACTCTCTTGCTAGTGCCAGCTCTCATCAGTGTCAAATACCTTTTTTTTTTTCTCCACTACAGAATATTCATGGAGTGAGATGTATAGGGATATCACCCTCCATCTGAGCTGTCACCTTGTCTTCCTTGGTTATGCTCATAGTGGGATGCAGCAGGACTGTGGTAGACATGCAGTGTATAAAACAGGACTACTTCTTTATATTGAGTTGCATCACCTCTTGCACAATCCTTGTCTCAGTTGTCTCGAGGCTGAGGTCCTTCTTTAACCTGACACCCCCCTCTCTGATTTACATCCTCCTTCTTGACTGAAGTGGATTTAATAGATGAAATGAATAAGGGATGATCGCTTTCAGATGCATCCACATGGTCAGTCTGCTTCATGGAAAGATCAGATCAGGCGGTCATAATGTTTTATCCACTCAGTGAATAGCCCAGTACAATTCAGCAGCCTGTTGCACCAGTTGCACTCTAAAAGAGTATTGACACCTTTGCACTTTATGCAGATAATATACAAGATCTTCTGAAATAATTGGAAATTGAACAAATGTCATCTGCTCATGTTCATGTGTTTTATTTAACAGCACATTATTTCAAGTTCTAATTATTACAGAAGATATTTTATATCATATGCATAAAATGCAAGGGTGGCAATAATCTTGGCCAGAACTGGAGGTACGCTACCCAGGACAAAGTATTGGGATTAATTAGGATTAACAATGTACACAACAAGATGTAAGTAATACAGACAACATTAGTGACATCAAGGTTCACTGTTAATTTCAACAGGGCAAAAGCTCTGCAGTTGGGCCCAATGCAATTCCTCAGTTTCAGTTATCAGTAATAGGGTGGAAAATGTTGTTTATTGTTAGCTAGCTGAAATTGTAGTTTGGTTTTTTCCTGAGTTCATTGATCTAATTTCATATTTTAATGTAAACAACGCCATATTTGCTCCTCCAGCAAGTTTTCCCATCTATCAAACAGAAGCACCATGCCAACGGCTATTTTACACAATGCTTTACACCTAGCAGGGGGTAGGTGTAAGCTGTTACTTACATCTAGTCAGAACTATTTCAGTTGGTGCAACTGTTACAATTTGAATAATGTGTAAACTTAGTGAGAATTTAAACTCAAACTAGCTTACGATTGATCTCAGGTTTACCTGGTGCAACAGGCTGCAGTTTTTCAAACCCCCCCACCCCCACCTTTTTCTGTGCCAGGCCAATGAAAACTCACGTTTCCCCTTGTCTCCCCTCAGGCTGCCCTCCTGGCACCACTGGACGAGGATTTGGGGCGTGTGGGCGGAGCCGAGGACAGAAAGCCAACGGGAGGAGGCCACAACGTGCCTGACTTCCCTCCTCCGGCGGGGCGGGAGATCCTGCTGCGTACATGTGTCCCTCGGCCGGCGGCGTACTCCAAAGCCCTGCCGCAACGGCTCTTCTGTGTGCTGATGAGGGAGGAGTTCAGGCTGGGGGGGGCCTTCTCCTCGGACACCTCCTTCTTCTGAGACGCAGAGCTGTAGGGTTTGGTGATAGATGACGCGAGCAGAGCAGTGCAGTCCGTCGTAGGTGGAGCTGTGAACTATTCATTTGTGTTTTTTTTCACCTCCTCCAGTACACCCAGAAACATCAGAGGAAAAAAAAAACCTAAGAGCAGTGGCCCTTTATAATGATGTCATCACACTGTGCCACGCGTGATGTCATCAGTTCATGGAGGGCTACTTCCCCAACCTTGATTTTATTTAATGGATGGGTGTCTTCAGTCTGGTGATCGAAGGTTTTGTCAGGACCTGTTTGTGTGACCTAAAACGTTTCATACGTTTCACAAGGGATTCCTTTGTGTTAATTGTCTAGCTTGAGCTTTTTCTTTGTACATTTCCCAGTTTAAAGTATCTAAACAGGAATTTCATTTGGGCTACTTTGTTGTTTATCTTCTTTTTATATGAAGGGTAGACTGTGATCGCCTCAGTACTGACCACCTGACCTGTCTTACACAGAAAGCATCCTTATTCCTGTTGTGCTTCACTAAATAGCTGCACTTTAAAACCAGGGAAATGTGTAAATGTGACATGTGAACATGCCAGCGCTGCTTAGCATGTCATGTCTGTTTCCATGCTGCGTTATGGTGTTGTAATGGGCTTTCCAGATTCCCAGTTGTTGCTCAAGTGGTGGCATTTGTGCACTGCAGGTTCTCCCAGTGCAGTACATTTGTTGTGTAGTCTCATATACTCACATACTCTCAGTTATAATTATGCAGTTGTTGGTTACCAAAACCTAAAAAGCATTTTGCGCAGGAATGCTTGATAATGCATTAATGCAATCACTGATTCTGTTCCTGCCCACAAAGACGTGTAGATTCCTGGTCGAAAGTGCAATTACATACTCTATATTGTAAAAATGTAGCCTTATTTATAGCAGTAGAGACCAGTGTGATCGTTGGTAATGTTGGTGCAGTTTCTATGAAAAAGTTTAAAAAAGTGCTATTAATTGTTAACGAAGTCGACCCATTGCAGACGTAGTATTATCAGTGTTTGACTAAAGGGATGGGAGTCATCTGGAATTAGCCAAAGCCTGTACATGTTAAATGTTGGTCCTAAATGTCTGTACTGTTAACATGGGTAAGAATAAACATTTTAATTCAATGCTTGCCTGTTTTAGTGATTCGTTGTTTGGTATTTGATCCACACTGAAGTCTACAATTGACTTGATGTAATAGTGACACCTTGTTGCAACCATCTGAACATAATGTTACTGTATACCATGTGGGCAGTACACTGTATGTGCTGTACAATGAATTCAAAGCACTGTACAGAAATATGGATGCATGTATTTTTAATGTGTGTGAATGAGTAGTACCACATTCTACCCACTGAGATTCCAGTATAGTGGTGGTTGAAAAATCCACTGGATTTCAAGGTACAAAAAAGAATACATCAGCAAGGATGAGGAGCAGGCCTACAGCAAAACCAAAAAAAGTGTCTGCACACACACACACACACAGGTCTGAGGCAAGAAATCAATCATTTCCATTTGATAATTTCATAATTAAAACCTGCACTTGGAAATGGCTCCCATTGTATCTCAAACTATGTTATTACAGCACAAGATATCAATATAATTCCACATAGGACTGGACAGTCACCACGTTCCTTCTTTATACTGCATTTATCCAGTAAATAGTAAGCACTTCCATATGAAAAGTGTTCATTTCACATATACTATCCTCTCACTAAATTGAAATTCTTGTACTTTGACAACATTCTCCAGTTCAAGTCTCTTTGATAAGGGAACAACAGAGACTTAGAGCTTGATGCCTGAACAATAAATAGTAGAAATCAGATAAATGGAATAGTTTGACTAGATCTAGAGGCTGGTATAAGGCAACACATACTGTAAACGACCACACAGCATTTAGCCTGGCCATATAATAGCATATAGTTAAAAACGGGTATGGATTTCAAAGAGAGGTTTCTGCTTCCTGCCCCAGATAAAAACACCTCTCTCTGCACAGGCGTTTTAGTGTCACTCACAAACACAGAAAGAGAAAGCAACACAACTTTCTCTTTCAGCAGTTTATCAATCAAACGCCAGTGTCTCCCCCTCTCCCGCTCTTGCTCTTCCCCCTCTTCATTCTTGCTCTGCTAAATTTGTGAGCATGTGAGACAGCTTGAGATATTGTCTTCCTTTGCACAATGAGATCTGTTCAGCAGGAGAGCTGTTCACAGCTTGATCGCTGACTGCTGGCTGGTCCCGTGGCGTTTCCATAAACAGAAATGTGGCTGCAAAGCGCTTTAACACTCCCAAGTGCAGCTTATCACTCGTCTCTGTTTCCATGGCAACGTGCCGGCACTTTCCTCAACCCTTCCGTCCCCCAACCTGGCCCGGGTGCTCGAGCACTGTACAGGCAAACGGAAAGGTAAAGTTAGGAGGGACTGTTGTGTAAGTGAGGGTGCTGCTGGTGGGGTGGGGGGGGGGGGGGGGGGACTACATTAAGGGGCCCCAAAGCTGGATGGGGCCCTTCAGAGAGGCTACATAGCACTTCTTAAAACACGGTTACAAAGTGCTTCTCAACCAAGACAAAGATCAATAGGATAAATAAGACGGAAAGAACAATGAGGTATGAAACCGTAGAAGCCAAATGGATAAAACAAAAAGAATAAAGAAATATCAGTAACAAGGATAAAATAAGTAAAAAGCTAAATATCACAAAAAGGCCTTTTGACAAAAGTCATTTTTAAGAGGTGAAGATGATTCTGACTCCAGTCTGAGCTCCTCAGGCAAGTCGTTCCAGAGTCTAGGAGCCCTGACGGAAAAAGCCCAGGTCACCATGACTCAACATGCCACTGTACTAAGACACACAGGGGTGAGGGGCCCTGACTCCAACACACCTTTATCCACCTGTCTCAATGGGACAGACAAAATAAGCTGAACCTTTAACAAGGCTGAAAGTCAGGCTTTGAGATGGTGGATATCTGGTATCAAGTATGGACACTGCTGGGAAATCTTATCCACCTCTGGCTTTCTGATAAGGTGTGGAGCTTACCCACCTATTTTGCTGAAGCAAGACAGTAGGAACGCTGTGGGGCAGAATAGCGCTGGCCTCTTGCTGGGCCACCTGGGCGAGCAGGTGGGTGAGTGCAGGCTGGGGATCTGGCATCAGAGAGACTCTCTGCCTAGAGACTGTTGCCTAGCTTGACCCACTCGTACACAGCAGTCAGCACCTGACTCCTGCAGGGTGAGCATCGGGTTTGAGAGCTTCATCTGGAGAGACTACGAGGGAAGCAATAGATGGTTACATTCTGCATAGCAGTCAAAACCTCAGGGTCCGCCAGCACCTCTGGAGCTCCTCACTGTCAGGTTTGAGGGGGGTGTAGTAAAGGCTGAGGAACCTGCCTGAAGAAGGCGCTTGTAGGCACCGTAGCCACAGGGTCCAGCCCCAAGCCTGCTGAGGACATACTGTACATATGGCAGGCTTTATTGTGACAAGGCCAGTCTCCAGGTTATTTTCCTCCTTCAGTCCCCTGGGAGAAAACGTGTGAGGTACGGGAGGTTGCATCTTCCGGCTCGATCTCATTAAACAGGCTGCAGCAACAAGCACGCCACTAGCCTCCAGCTAACAACGTTGACCTGCTACTGTCAGCACTCAAGAAGAAGATCGCAGGAACAGATTACGGGATGACAAGGGGGTTTTATCCCGGGGGGCGTGCCCTACATCATTCCAGGTCACAGGTGACTTTGTTGGTGCAATGACTCGATCTGCGCATGCGCAAGATGGAGGCGATCCAGCGCTAAAGCACCGCCTCTAGTGGTCAGGAAGACCCGTCTGCAACTGCAGCATCTCCTGCCAGTCCATCAGCTTTTCAGCTCCAACTCAACGGGGAGGAGGTTTTTGAAGTCAACGTCGTTTCACTCTCTCCAAGCATGCATACCCCTCGTCATCCCTCCATCCAAATAAGCTCGAAAGCACTGGCACACTTGTAAAAATATACAAAATGTCAATATGTATACAGTATGAAGTACACACAAAATACTTATGAAAGCTAATATGTGAATTTACTGCAATATGTGTGTCGTATTCACATTAACAAGTCTACAGAAGGCCATGCACGTGTATAAAGTGTCTTGTGTGTAGACATGCATTGTAAAAAGACTGTACACCTTGTCAATATATCCACTTGCAGTTGCCAAGAGCATGTGTGCAGATTGTTACTGCTGTACATGACTAGTTGTCTCCTTTTCTATACATGACAACGTCTCTGCATGTATAGATATGAACGTGTAAGGATGAAGCCCAAACCTATCGATTGAATGTCTCTGTTGTTCTACAGCTGTAGCACATAAAGCAAAACACCACTGAAATTATGACTCTGTGAAGTTCAGATTTTCTCACATTCTTGCTGATAGAAACATCCGCCGGAGCAGAAAAGAATTGCCCGAAGTTTTGCAGTGTGTTGAAAGAGACGGTTGCTTCTCCGTTCCCCTCAAAATGTGACAAAGCTAAACAGGCAAGAGGATGTCAGAAGTTTCCTGGGGAAACTTGAGAGTGCACTTGAATATGCAGCGAGGAGGCATTGCATCTGCTATTTTTCACAAAGTTTCACACCACTTAAAATAGCTGTGGCACTTTTTAACTGTTACCCCCCTCCTCTCTCCTTACCTCTCCTCCCCATCCATTCTTTCTCCTCCCCTTCCCTCCCTGCCTAAATCCAGATAAACCTGTCATAAATCAAGCCTGACTCAACTTCTGCGCTGCGAGTTCTGGGTGTTAGACTTGAATACACGGGTGATAAATTTGGATTTCTTTACGTCCCTGAACTCTCTTTTGCCATATCACTCTGCTAGGACAGAATCATGACACCATGTCTCAGACGGCCACGAGGTTTCAATCAAGTGGTTAGATCAATAATCCTCAACATTGTCATATAAATGAATGTCTATTTTGCTTCTCTATCGCTGACTGATATATATGATATAACACACTATTCAACTTATATCCAGCGTCAGGTAGATCTTCCTGGGAAAAATCCTCTGGCGCACAGGAAGTGATGCGTGTTACATTTCCGTTTTGTTTGGAATGAATAGCAGAAGAACTGGGTGGTTAGCATGAGCAGCGATAGCCACCGTGCCTGAACAGACAAAGGAAAGAGCGCCACCTACAGAAACTCAAACTACATCTACAGAAAAAATAGTGCAATGCAAAAACACCACAATGATCACAACATTTAAAAAAAAAAGGATCTCGTAGATTACCACTTTAAGAAAGACACGTGCAAAGAGAAGCATTTGGTCACATCTCAGATAAAGACTTGTGTTGGGCCAATCGGTGTGATTTTATTTGTATTACCTGACTTGGACTGAGGCGTTGCAACACAGCAGAGACCTGCATCAGTTTTGAAGCCGCAAGCTCGCCTTCTCTTCCCAGCTATGTTATCTGTAGTGTAGCCTATAATAGATATCAATCACAATCAGGGCAAAAGGTGCAACACTTCACTGGGAGAGATGTTTGCTTAGCAACTAGAGCGGTAATAATAGACATGGCTGGTGTGAGGTGGTGGTTGGCTCTCGGTTGTGTTCTGGTTGGTGGCCAATGTTCTTTATATCCAGAGCCGGTAACCGGTAGCAATCATTCTTGTTCAGATCAAGGAGCGTCTCTACAGCTTGCCTGTCATTCGGTCACACAGTGAACACAGTGAAAGATTAGTGTGTGTGTGTGTGTGTGTGTGCGTGCTTTTGGGGGCACATGTATGTATCTGGTTGAACAGGATTAGTGTGTTTCCTGAATGAAGGAAGATAAAACAGTGTGGGTGGTGGATGCTCCTTCTGCTCAGCACTGCTATGGATTTTGCTCCAACACCTCCAGCGATGTAAAAATGCGTCGAACTATGGAGCAAAAAAAATAAATCTTCCTGTTACACAACTGCTTTTTATTTTTTTTTAAAAGATACCATTATACAACCTCTGATTGAGAGCGGTGTGTTGAACTTCAGACTTTTCCTCGTTCATGTCCAAGTCTTTCTGAAAGGCCAGTGACTTTGAATGAGACTGCAGCTGGAATGTCACATGTCTTGTTAGTTATATAATATGACCAGTAGAGATATAAGGGGCATGTAGGATTCATGCTATAATGTGACATCTTCCATCCCAATTCATTTACAACTCCTAGTAAGAGATGCACCGGTCTGAATGGCGCTCTTCCTTACGCTGATTAAAAGAAGGCAACAAGTACAGGAATAAAAGAAAATCCTTTTCAGAAGCACGTTAGTTAATTCTGGTCAATCAGGACCTCTTCTTTCTTTGATTGAGCAGTCGAAGGAGACAGGGAGGACTGCTGCACTGCAAAAAATAATCATCTCATGAAGTCCTGCAATCAAATGGAATTAGATTTTTATACCACGTTTCGTCCGACGATGTAACCCAAAGTGCTTCAGGACCGTGAAGAAGAAAGGAGATGATCAGCTTCATAAAAGGACACATATATGTATGTATGGAAAATATAACATAGTACTGAGTCTTCAAGTCTTAAAGTGAAACAAATCAAGAAAAAATCAAGTGTCTTAGTGGTGTGCATGGCCGTATTCTGCCTGAAACAAGGGAAACTGCATTGGAAACAAATGGGATTACCTCACTATCCTATTGGCAGATTTAAAAAAACTTAAAAAAGACTTAAAAAAAAAAGAGCAAAACCTCTCAAGACTGAATCTGAGACTAGATGAGTTGTTAAGATGGACATCTCTTTTTTAGTTGAAGAGAGAGCCGAGCTGGATATCTTTTACCTGCCATTTGTTCCCGTCTGGTAGGAGGTTCAAAACGTTCCCGTCCTGACGTTTTATTTGCTGACAGAACAAGGTGGATTTTTGGAAACTCTCTTTTCACAACATCCACGTTGTCACTTTCAGCCACTTTCAGCCTCACAAGTGCTGCTCGTCAAAGTTGTTGTGTTGAAATGTCAGACGCCGTGTTATTAGCAGGCCAGCCAGCGAGGTCCAGGATGCTTCTGCCAGGCTGTGATCCGCAGGATGATCACCACTCTATAATCTCTGTTTCTGCCAGGGAAATCGATGCAGGGGGGCTTTAGTTTCTCTGTGTGTTCTCACAACTTTTCTGTCCTCAGCTAACCTTCCTTTCTTTCTTTCTTTCTTTCTTTCTCTTTCACATTTTTCCTGATTTTTTTCATGTTTTTCCTGATTTTGGTAACACCTTTGCATTGCATTGCTTGGGTGTTTAGAGCTGCGTTTCCCAGTGATCACGTCCCAACGGCGCCTCAAGTACTTTGACTTCACTAAATATGAAGTAAATATCAAGTAAATACATCAAACATGTTTTATAAAATGATGTGATAACTGTTTAGTTACATTAAGAGCTTCTATAGTAGCCGGGCTATGTGTGTGTGTTTGAATGTTCCTTCGTACGAGTGTGATGCAAAACAAAACAAAACTTTTCAATTGCCGGGTGAGGAAATCGGTCGAATGCATACCATGAAAAGTATGAGGCAGTTTGCGGCAGTCAGCAGAATGTTAGTAACATGAGCGTGTCATCCATCTGCCATTGACAGTTCATTTCTGACGTCGTGTTTTGAATTTCACAGTTCGTGATCACAGATTAGACCCACTTTAACATACTGGACAGAAGGCAGAGCCTCTGCTGCTGCAGTGGAAACCTGAGACACAACAGGAGCAAAAGGGGACATCAAATGATATGAAGAAGTTGTGGATTATTACTTGAAAACAGCTCGAGGTAGAAACAGCCCACAGTAGTAATGGCTGCCCTTGATTTGTCCTGATGTGTGTTGACGCTGTTGACACTGGTCTGCTTCCCATCCTGAACCTCTCTCATGGCGTTCAGTCTCGGGAGCGGCGCTACATCAGGTCAACACGGCAACTCGCTAACATTGTATTCAATAAATGTCATATTTCAGTGACGGATGACAAGAAATGAAACTGCGGTTGCTGTATTGAGTTTTTGAAGAGGAATGAGTGAGGGGAAAGACGAGGGGAGGTGAGAGATGGAGGTGTGGTGAAGCAGCGTCCAGCGTGGGGGGGTCGGGGGGGGGGGGGCCTTGGGACCCTTTACACTGAGCTGCTCTGGGGACCAACCTAGCTGCAGAAATCAATCCCTGAGTTCAGTGTGCAATAACACTGATCTTGGCTGAGGAGCAGCTGAAAATTACTAAAGCATCTTAAAGTATCTCTTAGGAGTGGCATCCTCTAGTAAACACACACACACACACACACACACACACACACACACACACACACACACACAGCGCTGGAGGATCATCTCCCTGCACAGCGCTCCACAGGGGCAGGCCCTACACCGTATTGGGCTAATCATGTTTGCTGCTGATAGCATTTATTATCTTGGCCATTTCCTCCGCGAGCCAGGAGAGATCTGCCAACCAAAAAGCCAGCCATTGATTTGTGAGCGGGCGTCTCTGTGGGCTCTTGTGGGAAAATGGCAAACAGTATCAGAGGGCCGGCCGGCAGCGGGGGGGCCGCAGGGGGGGGGAATCGATGCCAGTATCACCGGGCCCCCTGATTCCATTTCCTCTGAACGTCTCTGAGGCCCACAGGCATCTGCGCATCTCTTAACCACCTCACCCTCCCATCCTATCACCACCCTCACCCCCCCACCCTCCCCGCCAAAACCCCCCGAACCCCTCGCTCCCGCCCACCAACCCACTGTCGGCATCTTTGCATTGTTGCTGGCTTCCAAGGGGAGTACAACCCACGCAGCTCCAAATCGTTTATCTTCTCACTGCACAAAGCCGCAGATCACAGGGGAGGGAGAGAGAGTGAGAGAGAGAGAGAGAGAGAGAGTGAGAGAGAGAGAGAGAGAGAGAGAGAGAGAGAGAGAGTCGGTGTCGCCCGCCCTCCTCCTTTCAGCCTCTCTCTTTCGGTTGCCGTCTAATGGTAAAGTGGATGCAGACGGTGAGCATCCAGGAAGCGAGGGGGTACAACATGTTCTCTGCTTCAGCCCTGCTGGGTTGGAGGTTATTGTGAAAGCTTCAGAGGAACACGACCGGAGCAGTTCTGCCGTCGACTCAAAACGTCTGATATCTCACAGCCGCCATTACATCCTCTTCATGATTCACTCTGGCTGCTCCCGTTTTTGTATCCGGCACTACAGTTTGGCCAAAGGGAAGGTGGATATAGACATTGACAGGGTTGGATTATGGCCTACGTTGTTTTTAAAATCTAAACCTGCATCCGAAAAAATACTTCATCATACATACTACTACTAATACTACTACTACTAATATTGTTCAACAGATGAAAGGAATGAGGATCTCTTTGTGTAGCACAAGGAGTAAATCTAAAACAGCAAAGGAAATCAACATGAAAGTAAAAAGCAGAAAAAAAGAAAACAAAGAACGAAGGACAAAAATATAAAAATAAAACATAAAATGGGATCAAGGCAATTAATAAAAGATCATTTAGTAAGTGATTTAAAAGATGATGTAGCAGCCCAAAGACGACCCAAAGCCTCGGAGCCCTGAGGGTAAAGATCCCATCTCTAATCCATAATCTCTAATATAATATATAGTCTAGATAGTATTATATAGTCTGTATGATCCAGACTGGAACAGCCAATAGGGACGTCTGATCAGGCTCCTATGGGGTTCAAAGGTTAAAATGTACAATCAGTGAAATTTGACAGGTAACCAGTGTAAAGATGCATGTGGGTGTAATGTTGGTAAGACCACAGTTTAGACCGAACCTCGTGGTGTGTTGGGTCTCAACACACTGAAGACACATCACACAGCTCTTGCTAGCTAGCAGGCTCACCACAAGAAGCAGCCATGATACCTGTGAGACTCTGATCCAGTTTGAACCGCTCTCTACTGAGCTAGGGACGTTTTCAGATACGCTGTCGTAACCGCTAACTGGGAACCCAACGTCTCCCACTTCATGTGAGCATGGTTCCAGTGTCGTCCATGCTGTGTTTGAAACTCTTACAGCACACACTCCAACACACTCGACGCCCCTGCAGCCAAACACCTCATCCAAACTCAAGAGCTTAAAAGTTGACGCCAAACACAACAACAAAAGAACTCTCTAATTTGAGCGTCGGCTTCTCTGTGGAGGGAAACAGCTATTTCCCAGTTGACCCCGAACACCCCCCCACCCTCCTGGCTGCCTGAGCGTCTCTCCAGCAGGACCTCTCTGGCCACGTATGTCCACTGAACAGTGAGGCTTGAACAGTGCCTGTTCAGTTGAATGAGAGGCATAGACATTTGGAGGAGGATTGTGGGAAGGTGAACACCGGAAAAATGCCAAAAGTAGAGCTCCAGTCCACCTTTTGTAAATGTAAGCCGTTTGCAGCGTTAACGAATAGGAAGGCAGGAGTCCGTTTGATTAAAGTCTGTTCATGAAGCATCCACGTTCCCTCGTCTCACCAGAGAGGAGCGTGGAGGGAAAACAACTTCTGAGCTACGCAGCGTTCAAGAGAATCTATTTAGGAATAGAGCGAATTTGCCAACACCCATTTCCACACCAACAAAAGCATCCAAAATGCTCAAGTGTAACACTGGCTGCCTCTCAGACAGTGGATTAAATCCTCATCTCTCTGGAGCTAAACACCCAGCACACCCACTGGCCTGTGTTGGCGTTTTTTTGGGGTTTTTTTTGGACACTGCGGGGACTCAGGCGAGCAAACAGTCTGTGGGCAATGTCCTCATCGGCTAACCTCATATCCCCCCGCCACCCACCCTCACCCCCCCCCCCCCCTCACAACCCGGTCTGAAAAGGCAACCGGAGATATGCCGCAGCGCTTCAGCAAACACAGCGATATTGAACGGAGAGTTTTTTCAGCTTTTTTCTTTTTTTTTTTTTTCATTACGACAAGACGCCGTCGTATTCCTTCTCCCAATATTGAAAGGGTGTTGATTTTGTTTTGATTGCATGCAGAGAGGCGGTTGATCCCTGCTGATGGAGGTCACCGATATTTATCCATTCTATCTTTATTGTTCATTCATTTTTCATTCTGTTTCTCATGGCTTGGTAAGATGATGTAATGTTTCTTTGTGACAGTGTGACCAGCAGTATTTCCCTATAGAGCTGCGACGGTGCACCGCAGGGGAAGTCATGTACGATGAGAAGTCCTCCCAAACACTAGCGGTAAACATTTCAAAAGCATTTAGAAAATCACAGCTTCCTCATTTCTGAAATCACAGTGTAACTATACTGTTATAATATTGGCTTAGTTATTGATTGTTTTACAGTTTACTTCCTGTTTTCTCTCGTTTTGGTGTTTCCAAATTCAGATAACAGTAAATATCAGTATCAGTAAATATTAGTCTAGCATCAGAAATAAATGTGGGTTGGTACAAAGTAGAAGCCCATATAACTTGGCTATAAAAACACCACAAAACACACACTATCATGTTTAAAACCCAGTAAACTGACTCCACTTGGTTCTATTATGGGATTTACTGGTCTGCTTACTGACTACCATTCAAATGAAGAAACCAGTGTTGCCAAAAAAAACACATTCCACCTCAGTAATAATGTTATTTTAGCTCTGAAAATGGTTTCCACCTGTCATTTTAACAATCCTAATATTTCTGAATGAAACTCTTAAGCACTTGCAGCATTAATGCGATGCTTGGGAGCACTTCCTGGAGTCCCTACGCTCATTTGGGATTTAAGATCCAGCTGAATAGTCGGCGAAGACAGATTCGTCCCAGTGTCTCCCCTCTCTCCTCGGTGTGTTTTATGATACGATATACACAGATGTGACAAGCTGCTAACCCCATGAGCTATGTAGTGCTTGTTGTCAGATGCAGTGAAGTAGTTTATATGTTGACTGCTTCAATCATTTCAAAGCCGTCTTTAACCGGCACACACACTGTGAAGCATCTCGGCTCTTCTGGATGATGCACGTCAAAACAGCGCTGATTCTTCTGTGTGATCTTCTGCTGATGAGGAGACACATTGGTGCCATATCGTCACTATGTGCACATGCCTGTCCCGTCAACCGGTTAAATCCTCCAAGATACTGTAAGGTGCTGTAGGAGTGGGTGGACGCCGGTAGTGCAGACTTAACTTCATAGGAATAGTCTCTTAATTACCTCTCCCATTTGGCTCCGGCTCAGGAACCTCAGGAGTGGAAAGGTCGAGCCAGATAAGTGGACTAAAAATGACAAAATGACCGCGGTCAAGAGCGGGGGCTGCAATCCAATCAAACTCAGACGTCTTATCAGCACGATCACCCCGTACCCCCCCTCACTGAGACGCTGTAGATTCACCCGATTTGCCCGAATGAAATTCTGGCGCTGGGTGTGGACACTGGCGGGAAATCTTCTCCACACACAAGAAGAGACAAATCGAAATTTAAGAGTGAAACCCTAAAGTGTCTCCCAAACAGCAGCGAGTGAACGCTCCGTCCAGAGGAAGCCTCCACCCCCACCACACACTCACTGATGTCACCACAGTGGGATTCTGGGTATTGAGCTCCTCTCACTGCCACTTTGCCAAGTCGCCCTAACAGCTTCGACACCGTGTCACACGTTCCCGGAGTGTCACGCCGTACCGCCGTGTTGAACACAGAACGTAAACACGTCTGTGCTTTTTTGACGATGTGATGAGGGTGACAGCCCACAGGACGTATCGTAACGCTCCCGGTGGAAACGTGTGTGTGTGTGAACGGGGGTTTGATGCCGCCGATAGGAACGGGGGGATGTGGTGGATGAAGAAGGGGGAGAAAACCAAAGGGAAGCAACATCAAAGCGGGGGTGACAGAGTGACGGCTCACATCGTTTTTCCACGATGCATCTGCATGAAAGAGAGGCCTTCGTCTTCAAAGGGACCATGCACGTGTGTGTGTGTGTGTGTGTGTGTGTGTGTGTGTGGTTGCAACATACACTACAACAGTATAACGGGAGGATAAAAAGCACCACATGAAAGGTGTGTCCCACCAGGATGACAGGGTTTGATTCAGGTCAGGTAGGAGGAGTGTGTGTGTGTTTCTGTGTGTGTGTGTGTGTGTGTGTGTGTGTGTAAAAGAAAGTAAGCGAGTTTGTGTGTACATGCTCACACGTATGAATGCGCATTCATTTGGGCAAGGAAGTGCAGACAACGTGCAAATTGATTTTGGGGGGGAACTTGCCGCGGCGGATGCGTACGGAGGGAAGGGGGTGATGTCCCCGGAGCGTTTCCTGCAGTGTTGGCACCTCCGCAGGATTCTCACCTTTTAATTGGCATATTTTTCCCCCTCTACGATGTCGCTAATGGTGTGAGCTGACACTGGCGCCTCCCGCTCCTTCACTACACCTATAAGGGTGTTGAACTGGTGTGAAAGTCCAGTGTTTGTGCTGGCGTGGCGTGTTGTGACTACGCGATACTACAACACTGAGCGGATTATTTCACACGTGAAGTGGTTTCACCCTGCTGACCCCGTTTCTGTTGAGACAGAAAGATTGGGTACGTTAGAGGAGGCCCAAGCAGGATTTCAGCTTCTGATTTCACTGATTAACTTCAACCCCGAGAGGAGGGTCTAATCAGTGAAATCAGCTGTAGTGTTTCGGTCGGATTGAAAACCCGGAGACCGTCGGGTCGCCGCGGCCCACGACTGTGTACCGTCTAACGCCGTAACCCGCTGGAACTAAGCGGAGCGCGTTGCATCGGAAAAAAGCTCGGTATCCTTGGAAACTGCTAGGAGCACCAAGTTCAGCGTTCTCATCCGAGTCTCCGCTTTGTTCGGAGGTCCTCGGATGTTTCCTGCAGTTGTTTTTTTTTTTTCTTCCCGAGAAGCCGTGTTGTTGTTTCTTCTGAAGGATGCTCTAAAGTTAAACCCTGCGCATTCCTGTACTACATCTCAGCCCCGTGGTGGAGTTACGACCTCCACCGCGCCCGAAAGCCACAAACACTCTCTTTCATGAGGCTTTTACACACTGCAACCTACCACCATCTCTCATCCTCCACTTGATGTGCAACTGGGCTCATTGAGGCCCGGCCCCCCCCCCATCCCCCCATCCCATCCCACCTCTTCAAAGAGCCCAGCGCTTCCTCTTCACCAGCGTGGTTTCTCTCTCTCTCTCTCTCTCTCTCTGTCTCTCTCTCCATGCATCCATCCACTCCATCCTCCCACCATCTCTCCCTCCTCTTCCTCTTCCACAGGGATGAAAGCCCTGCTCAGTGCGCTATCAGAGTGTGGGCGGCCTGGAGAAAGAGTGAGCCCCCTAATGACACACACACTCCCACACGCGCAGCTAAAACCAATCCCGTCCTGACAGATAATAAAAGATATTCTCCCATCCCATCACTTACACATCGCCAATCGATGGGTGCTACTGACTCACCGCCCATCCCGTCCACCCACAGCTTTTTCCTGGCATCTTTAGCCTAGCCGAAAACAAAGAGAGACAGCGAGTGGGGAGGCGTGGGGGGGGGGGAGAAACGAGAATGGGCCGCGGTTGATCTAAACGATGGTCGATGGCGGGAGGAGAGGCATCGATAACCCTCGTCGCCACCCACCCCGCCAACCCCTCCGCCCCTTGCTGTTTCTTGGTGTCATCGCCCGGTCCTCGATCGTAGCGCCATTCATCGCCGCTAATCTCATTACAGATTGAAAACAGATCTCCTCTGAAAACATAAACCCTCACGGAAAGAGGTGGCTCCAACAATACCCCCGGGATTAAGCTAATCTGACAGAGTGTAAATCACTGTTCTCTCCGCCGAGCTGCTTAGGGAGCTAAGTGCTTTAGCAGGCGACCATGTCCTCTGTGCTGCTGCGCGTCAGATAAGGACACAGAATCACTCCTATTTACCCTCCGCCGCTCACCACACTCTCCAAATACGTCCCTGTCTAAGCCTTGCACTCCATCATGGATTTGCGCGGGGATACATGTCTGTCTCTGTGTGTGTGTGTGTGTGTGTGTGTGTCATCTCGGCTTGTTTGAGCATGTCTTTGTGTGTGTTCAACCAGGGTTTGCGTGCGTCCGTGACAAATTTCTTGTGTCAGCATGTGTGAGCGCAGTCAGACAGAGCGACCACCTCGCTGCCACCTCCCTCTCGACGCGGAGACAGAGCCTGTCAAGGTTTCTGTGCTGGCACCCAGCCTCGGGGTCGGCCGAGGGAGGGAGGGAGGGAGGGGAGGGAGGGAGGGGAGGCATCAGCAGAATGCTACCTCGGCTCCTCTGTCAAAGGCAGGCGAGGATGGAAAGTAAAGCCGATCGAATGTGGCTCCTGTTCATTAATGCCTGTCACAGCCTCCATCCATAACGGCAGGAGCCGGCGAAGGAAACAAGCAAGGAGGTGACGAAGCCAACAGTGAGAGATGTAGGGTCACTCCCCTCTGAGCTGCGCACACCCCCGTCGCCTTTTTTGCTCTGGGCACAGCTGCCCACGGGTTAGTATTGAATGACAGACCGGCTGTGATTACACGGCTTATACAACCATTTTCTCCCTCTATAGAATTCATGACTGCTGCTGGAAAATGTCATGAGACTGGCGGAGACAACGGGCGGCCCCTCAGGACCAATCATCACCTTGAGCAAGCGAGCTGACGCGTTGTTAGGTGGCTTAAAATGGAAAGGCGTGTTGCTAGTGCTTTTTTTTTTTTTTCTTGTCTTGCCGTGGAGAGTGTTAGTACAGGGGGGCGGGCTACAAGGTAAAAGTGGTGTTTTCTCAAAGCTGGCGGGGCACACAGATTGCTGCGGGGTCCAGGTCTAACCGGCCCACTGCTGCGACCGGCTGTAACCCCCCCACCAAACCACCAGAGCCAGAGCCCACAGCGCATCAGTATTGCTTCAGCGACTACGCAGCCCCATTAGAAACCATTAGGAGCTCTCACTGGAGGCACAGGCACTTATTTCTCCCAGGGAGGTTAGGGAGGGAAGCCAAGACAGCCATAAAAAAATAGGATGTGTCATTTGCAACGCATCCATGTTTTTAGTTATGGAGGAGTGTTATTTGTAATACGCGCCGTGTGGATGTTTATTACACAACTTTACATTGAAAAAACAAAAGATTTAATAGCCAAAATAAAAAGATGACTGTTCCTGATTCGGTTTGAAGGTGTTTACCATGTGGAGAGCATAACGACAAGACTTAGGTTGAAATACCTTCATAGTGAAATGGACCCCTGTAACCCTGGCTGGACAAAACATGAGGACAACTGTGTTGACGAAGGAAGTCTAGATAAAGAGTCGCAGATAAGTTAGAGAAGGAAGATTTTTTAAGCTTTGACATAATGGAGACATGGATTATGGATAGGAGCTGCTCTGAAACTCAATATTAGGAGGATGTTTCAAATATTTGGGGTGTACTCTGCCCTTCCAAGTATGTAGAAGGATAGAAACTTTCTTTTTTCGCTCTTCTTTTTCTCATTGACTTTTTGGAGGGGGACCAAGCTGTGGGCTTAGTGGGGGGAGGAAGATTTAGAAGTGACGAGATCCATGATTGCACTCGGTTAACACACTACACACCCCGTGTGTGTATGTGACAAATAAAGTTCTTGAATCTTGAATCTAATTCAAATTAAAAAAAGTCTATATAAGACTTCTTGTCCGAGGGTGTTTGAACCCTCTTTTCTGACTGCAGACTGCGCCGTTATTCTTCCAAGGGGAACCATAGACCTTCCTCAAGTCTGTTTCAGGGGGTATCAGGGTGTTAATTGGAGTGTTATGTGTCTCCGCTGTAAGCCAAGCTAGCTGCAAGACCTCCAACTCTCCCACCTTGCACTGCATCGCTGCTTCATTCTGATATCTTCCTGTTTACTGACACTAATCTCTGTCATTTCCCGTCTCCGTGTGATTCCTCTCTCTCTCTCTCTCTCTTGGCACACCCTCACACACACACTCGTACGTACAGTACACACTAGGGTTAGACCGATATGGATGTGATTTCACTGAACGGCTTCAGTTTGTAAGACCTGCAATGAAACCTGCCTGCCTTCAGAGTGTTAGTGTCCCATGGTCTGAATGCTGTTTCAGAGGCTTTTCCACCCTGATAAGAATGCAATACATGTGGGAAATACTGACTACTTCAGTCCAGATATTGGTATCAGTATCGGCCAAACCCTAGTACACACTACACAGACAATAAAAAACGAGAAATAATCATATCTCTCTCTCGCCACCTTCCTTTCTTTGTGTGTTCCTTTGGTTGACGCTGGCTCTGTGATGGCCTGCAGTACGGGTGAGGCTGACGCTGGTTGCCTGCCAGCTCATTTTCTGTGACCTTCACTGACCTGGAGCCGCTGTGATGTGGGGAGCATATGGTTCCCTTCCCCTCCACGCGCCGCTCAGCCTTTCCAGCCCTCTTCCTTTATTTGTGTCCAGCTCCTTTCCATGTGGGAGTGAAAGGGACACTCCCACCCTCAGATGCTCTCGTTATGTATCATCACTCTGCGGTGTTCGATGCTTTCCGGGGGGTTATTTCTGTGACGAGGTGTTGTGATTTACCTTTTTATTGCACCTATCCCTCAACTCCCCTCACCAACTGCTTCAGGTAGTGATTTCCTACATTTCCCAGAATGCTTTTTTAAGAGAACGGGTGTGAACTTGTTCCATGTAGCTGTAACTGGAGTACACTACATGGCCAAAAGTATGTGGACACCCCTTCTAATGTGTATAATGGAATATAATGGATGTTCTTCATAGTTCAGTTAGTTTGATAGTGATTTTTGTTCTCGTCTTGGACAAATGATCCATGGTACTAAGAAGAATACACCACCAGACAGCAAAATGGATCCAGGAATGCAACATCACCAATATCTGTTTTTATATTGTATATATATATATATAAGTATAAGTGTTAGATTCCATTCCTCGCACACACACACACATTTTACTGCTTCTACCGCAGTATTGATGAGTCGTATTGGCTGATAGATCTGTTGCCATTTTCATAGGATAACCATGCAGGGCAGCAAATTATTTTTTTTCCCTGCGTGTGCAAGTTAATGGAAAAATCAAGAGCGCCCTCCCTTGTGAAGGAAATAAACAGGTGTAATAAATTGTGTCATTTGCAGTCTCTCAATCTGCAGGGTGCGAAAGGGAAAAGTAATTAAGGAAAGAAATATACCTGTGGAGGTGTGGCGGTGAATTAAACAGTGGTCTGGCTCCGATCTATAAAGCCATCAAGATGTCTCTGGATGTCAATGTCCATGATAAAAAACAAACAACAAAAAAAAAACCACAGCTGGCTCTTTTTGGACCAGCAGCTGATTGAACGAAATACATCAAAGAGATTTATGGCAGCTGAGCACCAACAATCTGGATGTCCAATTTTATCAGACTGCCCTTGTCACAGTGCTGAAACCTCACAGTAATAGAAAAATGCAATGAAAGGGGATATTGGACACAGACAATAAAGAGGGGTCCTGAATAAATCCATAATTAAAGGCATCTCCTTCTGCACATGCGTATGTATTCTCACACACACACACACACATTATTAGTGTGCAGGGTAACACAAGAAAATACTTAATACCTCTCAGTTGATAGGCGTCCAGCCAGATGATTGAGGCTATGGGTAAAAATAACAGGAAATGTAGCCAATCACTACTGCGTCATGTGACGTGCTCACGCTGTGCAGCATTAAGCCACATTATTACCAGCATATACATAATGCATTCTGGTCTTGGCCTCCACAGCTGCAGAGTTATCTGAATTATACAGTAGCGTTAGCCCTTCAATTGCCTGTGGCTCTCGTGTTAGCCGAAGATTACACTGTACAAATGTATGAATTCATTCAACATGAGGTGATTTTACGAAGCAGCGAGCGGCTCAGTGGGACGTGGTGCTAGAAAACGACTGGCCCTGGCTGAAAGCAAACCCTAATGGCCAACATCTTTTAACCGCTCCCCATCCTCCATTTAAGCAGCCGTGGACGTTTGTCTCCGGAGGTCGTTGCTAAAACAAAAGACGCTTGCTGTGCTTTTTTTCTCGCGCCGCGCCTCGCCGATGTGACTAATTGTCTTCTCCACCCTGAGAAGCTGCCTCTCAAAAGGCCAGGGCCTTGTATGGATTTTCTCAAATGTCATCTGAGTTTTGGGCCCCCGTCCTCCGCTCCCTAGTGTCCGCCAGCTCTCACCGATGCTCTTGGCCTTGTGGAAATTTATATATTTATATTCGCCACTGACAAAAGGACTCATTATTGGAGGAATTTGTCCAGATCGTGGTTGGTCAAATCTCAAAAGATGTGCCTTTTTATCAAGTTATTGAATTGAGAGTTTGATATAGATTTGCTCTCAAGCAATTAAAACCCTTTGTGACTCATGAAATGGCTTTATTTCCACCTGCAGCGCTTGGCATGTAGTTTGCTGCTGCATAGATGTACATAATTACACAGGATTTCAAACCTAAAGGTCACAGTCTGGGAAACACGAAGAGGGGGAAGAATAGTCAACAGAAATTATACCACTCAGGGTGTGCAGGTCCATTACATGGACTGAAGTAGCTGTTGGGAACTTAATGGACACACTGTAAGGAAATCTACTGATGGATTTCATGTAATAGGTCTGACATTCATCACAACATCCATCGGAGCACATCGGCAGGATGTGATGTCGAATTATGATAAATAACTGACTATCTGGAAAGGTTTGTGGTTGGGCTGTAAAAATAGAGTGAATCGTCTGATATGGTAGATCTGTTTCCAAGGTTACTGTGAGTTGTAGAGAAGAGTCGGCTCAGTTAACCTGAACAAACTGTTAGCTAGCCAGCTAGCCAGCAGGCTAATTTAGCAAAGCAACCAATGTTATTGTTAAAATGTCCTATTAGCCACTAACGCTAGTTTCTGCTAGTTGCTTTAGCTAGTGTGCAAATCACGTGTTTACGGGCCTGGCGACAGACAGACACCTCACTGAGTTCGGTTTCTTAGCCTGCTTGCTTCTCGTTGTTGTAAATAAAACTTTCAGCCCTGATTCCATTTTCCCCCCATAGCAACAGAGAGAGAGAGAGAGAGAGAGAGAGAGAGAGAGAGAGAGAGAGAGAGAGAGTAGCCTTATAGCCTTATGTTGTTGTTATTTAGCCTTTCTGAGGCTATTGCTTGGTTAAATCAGTGAATTTTATTTTATTTATAAAAATGCCCCCTCGCAATTTTTAACTGCCCCCTCAGTCACTTCATCCTGGCGCCGGGCCCTCGTGTTTACAGGACGGTTAGCTGACCAGATACTATGGTTCGCTATTTAACAAGCTGACAATCTAAAGGCAAAATCGGAGGGAAAATCATCATTTTCCAGTCACAAACCAGGACAGAGGTGAACCATGTCTATTGAATTCTGTTGAGACAGCGTGGTGAGACAGTGTGGGCGTTACCTCACCTGAAAGCCCTCTATAATACAGCAACAATTTGTCTAGCTTTTGATATAAAGCATAAATCCACTATCTTTATCACACTCATGTTTCCCTTTCCTACCCAAACCGAACCAGTCCAGTTGTCTGCGGGGGCTCTGGTGTGTTGCAGTCCTCAGTCAGTGTTGTGGCATCCATTCACCATCCATTCAACCCCGCTGACCCCCGTGTTTGGTGTGGCGGGGAGGGGGTGTTTGCACTGCACGGTGTAAGCGCCACAGAAGCCTGGCTGACAGGCATCGCAGCTCTTCAGCCCACATCTGCAGCACCTCAACACGTCCATGTGTTGAGAGAGTGAAAATGAATGCTTGTCCTCCAGCGCAGTCTTGTGTGAAAAACCAAACAAGTGGAGCGTCAGTGAGAAACGCAGTAAATTAGACAGGGTGCGATGATGCTGCCTTCATGAAGCTTCATGCCCACAAGGAATTCACTAAACTAGTCAGCTAGAGCAACAACAGCTTTAGGTTTATGATGCTTGTATTAGAAATTACAGTACATTGCAATTCCATTATTTGTATAAAATAACAATGAAATTATTATTATTGTTATTATATGAACTATAATAATTGTATTGAATATTATTCAGCTGTTTTTTCGTGGATTACACAAATATGTATTTTACGTTAATAGTTACCAACTTAGAGAAGTCCTGTTTTAGATCAACTGTAGTCGTATCCACATAATCCTCATCTCATGTTCCAGCAGTACATTAACACACTATGGAAACCAGTTAATAATTCATGTGATGATTTATTCATGAAATAATAAATGGAGCAACATTTATTCCTATTGTGTTTATGAAAATCATATTAGCATAAATGATGCATTAGTGTTTTATATGTTTTATTGATTAGGTTGAAGTTTTGGTTTGCATGTTCAAGGCCCATGCTTTCTGATTGATAATATCTACTGATGTGTGATACTGCAACACAAGGTACACACCCTTCCAGTGAGATGTGTTCATGTCCATACCATAAAACACGTTTCCAAAGCCTTTACCTCTTTTTGTGTGTGTTTTTTGTGTTTTAAGCCCATTCATTCTGATTTTGGAGAATTATAACTACTCGTTTGTGGTACTGCAACAAAAGGTGCAAACATTTTCAATTACATTTTCATACCACAAAAGATCTGGCACGCTATGATTGTCTTATGCTTTGTTAAATGTTTTTCATGCCCAGTAACACAGATTTTTAACGTGAGATGTCAAGCAATAAGAGATGTGAGGTATGTAAGCTCACGCTCACAATCCTTCATAAAGCACCCAGGAGGTCTGGCTCTAAGCTGGAGACGTCCCCATCTTCATCACCACCATCATCCCCCCTCGCTAAGATAAGGCTCTAACTAGGGCAGCCGGTTTCCCATTACATTATTCATTCCCTTAGCCGTTCCTCCTAAGCCAAGGTGACTTACTTGGCTTCATTTTGGGACGCGCTTCCTCTATCCATAAAGCCCTCTATTTTTACTGTTATTGGCATGATCCTGGCTGAGGGAACATGTAATGTATGTACAGTGCTCGCCGACTCCATCCTCGCCTCTCCCTCACTTTATATTATATCTAAATCCGTCATGCCATTTTCTGTTGGCAGTTGTGCTTCGGGGCATTTCTAACCTAGGTTGTATCACAGATTAATATTGTTCAAGAGAGTTTTGAGAGGAAGTGCTCTTGGAAACTTTTTTGCCTTGCCATGCTTAAATTTGGGACTGCAGCACTTGTGACTTGTGACGTGACAGTTTTTTTTTTAATCAGTGACACTGCAGGACACTCACCAGTGCTAATGGTTCAAACTGGTGGTGGTTGTTGTGATGATGATGCCTCTGTAGTGTTTAGACACGGGGTTTGCCATGACAAGGGTAAACTCAGGTGAAGTATCTGCCTCCCTGGTACAACTGAAGAGCAGAGGCGGGGATGGGAAAAAGGATGGGAAGCCTTCAGCGCCAGGCGAGTCTCATTAGGCCACGTCACAGTAAGGCCCGTTGGCTTGACAGAGACGAGACACATTGCTGGCTTACGTGTGGCTGAGACGACTCATCACCCTCCATGGCGGAAAACTTTCTGACTGACATGCATGTGGGCTCCGTTGTCTCCACATGGTTAAAAATACAGCGCTGCCGCAGAGTCGCCACAGCAACGACACCATCCAATCCAGCGTGTCTCAGCTGCCATCTTGTTAAGAAACACATGAGAAGCTTAGCGGGCCAAAAAAGGGGAGAAAAAAAAACTGTATGCCCAACTTTTTCTAATGTGGCTTGCTGCCATGGATGCCTCACCGTGAGTCACTCTTTGGGAGAACTTGTTTTTTCCTCTATTATAAAATGTTAGAATAAACTTTTCAAATTTCATACTCTTGCACTTTAATTGCATGTCCTCTTGCACTCACAAAGTTAAATAAAAGTTTCTCCCCCCCGTATACCAGATTGGTGTTTTAATGCCGTTGAAATATTACATTAAAACAAAGATGAATGGGAAAAACTGCATAAAATGAGTCCCTTTGAAACAATCAGCCTGCATATGTTTCCACCAAGGAACAATACGAAACCCATACTGAGAGAGATGCTTTCTAGTTGGGCACACACCGCAAGCACAAAGACTACCTCTAATGGGCAGCGTTTAGTAATGCACTCCTTTATGGAGAGAACTAAAGAAATGCCTGCATCAGGGCACTGTAATTGTGCCACCTGAAAAAAATCGCCCATTTTGCATTCCTTTTGTGTGGTGAAGTTGTGTGGAGGGTGTTCGTTTTCATTAAGACAGGGGACAGGGGTCAACGCTTCTTTGCCGCTACTCAGCTCAGAGAGATCTGAACTAACGTCACTCATGCTGCTAGCAGGCTTTAGTCACAGGGCACTCAGCTACAGTCCATGTTCACTGGAGGACCCTGCACTGAATGAACAGGCTTTTTTGATCAGGTCGCTAATGTGAGGGAAAGTGATGGAGCACACCTCTGCTGTGTTTAATCGAATTGTGAGACACTGGACACTGACATCGCAGCCCCTCTGCTGTGAAGAGGGCTCCAGGGGCATTCTGGGAGTAAACACAGACCAACTCACCCCAGCAACCAGGGCTAATATGGTCGACTACAGAGTCAGGGCCATGCCGAAGCTTTTAGACCGCCCCGCACAAAGATATGCCTTTGGTTTTATCAGTTTGTGGGATGGAGTGATCTTTGGTGAGTGTGTCACAACTCTCCACCCCAGGGGTTATGCATGGTCCATGTTCATAATTGTAAATGACCACCAGTAGTAACCAGTAACCACTAAAAAAACAAAAACAAAAGCAAAAACAACAACAACAATAACAATAACAATAAAACAACAATAACAACAACAACAATAATAATAATACTAATAATTTGACTTTGAATACAGAGCTCCATGTATTTTCGAACACAGACCACAAGTAGATACAAAACAAAATAAAGTATGAAGGCTTCCTTATGAAACCTTGAACTAAAGTGAGTTACTGGCTTTCGGTTGTCAGGAGCTGTTGGTCTCTCAAACACAGTGACTATATATATCTAGTCGTGGTGTGCAGTATAGTGCCAATTCATGTGATGCTTTTCCTCCGCAATGTTGAGAAAGACAGCGTATAGACCAGATGTGACTGACTTGCTGTCCTAGCTGAACTATACTGAACAACTTCTTGTTTTAAAGATAACAGACGTGAAGAGACGAGTCTGTTCGGCTCACTGGAAACTAGCCCAACAGTTATCAGTTGACTGTTACCATGGTGACTTGCTCGGAAATGTTCTCTTCTTTTCATAATAAAAGTTCTGGAAACGTATTCAGTGTACTGTTTGTTATTTCATGATTAAAGTCTGCGATGAAGAAATATTTTATTAAGTTCTGCCTCAGTTTTTGTGTGTGCAACGTTCACCGGCCAGTTGACCGGCCCGCGGGCCACCTATTGAACACCCCTGGTCTACACTGTTAGATGTTGTATCCAGCATTGGACTGAGAGAACGAAAAGGCTTCAAAATACAAGCCACGGAAGACGTTTCAAAAGAAACTGGTCTATTTTATTCAGCTTCTAGAAAAAGATTTAGACTTTTTTTAAATGGAAAATCTTCTACCAAAATCGTGTTAATGGAAGTGTAAAAAGCCAGACACAGATCCTCAGATGATGACTTAACTTGGTAGACACAGACACATTTGATTTTATAGCTCTGTTATTATGGTTAAAGCAGGAGCACAAGCCTTGCTAATTGCGTGGAGGACGAGAGCCCGGCGCGGTAACATCTGTGTCGTCAGTTCTTTAGCAATAGCAGCCGCAGAATGTCAGAATCTGCATTTTTATGACATTATAGCTAGTCTGCTTTCTCCAGTGGGAAATCAGAAGCTATGCGATAGCAGAAATCCCGGCTCCTCGTCTCCTAATGATCACATTGCCTCTACTACTGAAATAATGCCTACTGATAGTTTCATCACAGCACCATTAGTCTAAAAATAAAAGGATAAAAGGTTGATGGGAGAGGGTTTGGGTGTGTGATGCCCATAAAACCCAAAGCTCAGCCTCTTTGTTTTGTGAAATAACACACAGGCCGTGTTTGGAAATGCTGCCAATTAAGAAAGACACACCAATGGAGTGAAATCGTTAAAGCCGTACAGCCGGGCTCCCGCTGTTGCTAGGTTTCCAGTTTTTGGGAGGATTTCAGTGGATGGTGTGATTGATTCAATTCATGGCAGACGGCCAATTTCTCATGTCTGCGCTGATTGCTTGAATCTATATGTAAACACTAACTCAGGGTCAGATATAACCACCACTGATACAAAGCCTGACGCGTTTGAATGAGGAATATGATTGAACATCAATAGTTTCAATAAATAATATATGATGAATATGAAGAACATGCCTGGTGTTGATTGTGCTTCATCAAGGTGCTGCATCCTAATGACAACCAAAGCGTTTCTAATGTATCTGTAAATGGTCTCATTGTTGTCGCAGATACTCGGAGTGAATTCTCCTCCTCTGGTTGTGTTTCAGAAAGCAGCTCGCCCGCCGGGCTGTGGTGTGGCAGCCGATGCCGTTTTTTTTTTTTCCCCACCGCGGAGGTGAGGGAGTGACTGGCGGGCAGCCCGGAGACTGGCAGGGCGGGCAGATGTCCTCTCACCGGTGGGGCGAGGGCCACGGTGCCCTCACCCGGCGGGCATCCTGGCAGGGTCAGAGGGGTGAGGGACGACGGTCGAGGACAAGGCTTGTCACCGCCTGACAGAACACAGACCAGTGACACCGGGACACAGACGGGGATGTCAGCTCTTATTAGAGTCTCAACAGCATCCGTGACAGGATAGCATCGCGCCAGAATGAGCTTCTGTACCGGTGCACAGGATCTCAGGCGACTATTCCTCTAATCCGGTGGCTCTCAATCTTGTGCTGTTTTCAGTCCGACCAAACTGATTTCACCGGTTAGTTGCTGCTAATCACTGAAATCAGCTGCTGTAGTGATCGGTTGGAATAAAATCCTGCACACTCCCGGGCTTCCCACCACTGCTCCACACTAGAAACCCATCTGTATTATTAGTGTCATCAGGTCGGCTACTCCAGACGTCTCAACAGTAAATTGTGGCATCCCAGAACCACCCTGGTCAGTAACCCTTCAGCACGGATCGCACCTAGGGTCACCTTCACTAGACTTACATTGTGCTGACATTGTACACTACACCAGCCTGGGCACTCCACTGATTTAGTTACCAGGGGGGAGATGAAACCTCTGATTTCAGTTTGCCAGACAGACGAAAAAAAATCCCTGAAGTAAAAAAAAATCACAATGTGCATCAGTGGACCAATAAGGTCAGTGTGTGCAGAGAAAGCAGAGAGGTGTCTCCGCGGGTCAGCTCACATTGTGTCCCCCTGTTATTTCTCGTGTCTCCTCCTTGTCGTGTCGCACCACCTTTCTTTTTTCATGCACGTGTTCATGTACAATTCTCTCATGCAGCATCTCACCTATTTTTTCTCACCTATTCTCTCCTGTTTTCTGTTCACCCATTTTTTCTGCCTGCAATTAAAACGTCCTACAGCTATACCCCCCCAACCCCCCTCCCCACACACACACACACACACACACACACACACACACACACACTCCCCCTTTCCGTCTTCATCTTCCCACCTTCATCGTCCACCTCCTACCGCAAGGCAACCACGTGATCTTCCACCCAATTCCTCTAGAGGAACAACCTGGATTAGTCACCTTGAACACGGTAAGGACATTTTCTCCTGCAGGCTCCACCTGCCCTGGTTGGCTGCTAATGGTTGACTGGAGGAAAGACACTAGCATGCACACACACACACACACACACATCCACACATTCACACTTATTTCCTGACACAGATACACACCTGCCCCATGCATGCACACACACACACACACACACACACACACACACACACACACACAAACACACACACTTTGGGGCCTCCGAGGCTCACTTCACTTCTTAATTACTGTACCACTCCCAGTCTCCCACATTTGGGAAGGCACTGGGAGAAATGGGCGAGGTGATTTAGTTGCCTCCTGATGTAATGTGATGGGGGCCCCTGCATACCCATGGGCTGCGAGAGAGAGATGGGGTTACACACATGGCCTGCCCACAGGGTGTGTGTGTTTTAGATTGAGATGTATGACCAGTAGGAGTCTGGAGAGCCTGGTGCAGGACTTTATTACTAAAGGGCATTATGGAAGATTGGCCCCCATTAGCCGTCGATAGCGGTAATGTCTTGACCAGGTCTGCGGCACCGTGGCCAGGAGGGGTTGAACAGGGGGGGCTATTCCGTCTTCATGCATCCAGTCGGTCCCAGGATAACATCAGTGCCCCAGGGTCTGTGTGTCTGTGTGAGCCTGTGCATACCCTCCACCCCACCACCCCCCCACCACCCATTCTATCCAGGAGTCCAATAAGATGCCTCACTGCCTCTCAAATTGACCTTTACTCATGAGGGGCTGCAGACGGTCGGCCAAGTCATTTGCGAGGAAAAGTCTGAGTGGTGTCTCTTAATGCCGGAGTTATATGTGGTGTACTTTCTGCAAAATGATACCTGTAGGCTACTAATATGATCAAAGCACAGTTCTGCTATTTGAAAATAGGCTACATTGTGAAACGGCGGAGAGTCGGTGGACGTTTCTTGTTGTCAGAAAGGGTCATTAGTGGTATATGGAGGCACTGGAGATACTGATGATGTGAAGTGCAACAACCTTTTCACATTTAGGGGTAGAATTATCCCAGTCAGTAAACCTTGAAAAGCCTCCTTTCCAATAAAGGGAGGATTCCACATGCAAAACAACCTGTCTGCTTGTTCAGAGCCACTGGATTCTCTTCTTATGAAGGAATCGAAAGCGAAACGTTGTAATATAATATAACGCAGGCTTTTTCATGTCAAGGACCTGAAATAGATATGCTCCAGACTATGGATCACCCATTTAATAAATGTTTTGTCCTGAGGAAGATGTTTGTTGTTACATATGACTTCCTACACAATTACCCAACTGTCTGCACTGCAGGTGGGGGGCGGGGGGTAACCGTGGAGACAACGAAACCTATACACAAAATAATCACCTTTATAGATTGGCTCATTGTGCCTTCTTCTAGGGAGGGAAAATAAAAGCGAAATCAAACTATTCCTCATTTTTCTGAGGACTCCGGCGGAATCTCCTCAAGGACCCCCGGCGGTCCCCGGACCCCACTCTGGGAACCGCTGATATGATGTATTGTATTCTTTACAGAAGACACACACTGCAACAATCAATTCTGCCAGCGGCGTGCAATTGTCAACAGTACGACGGTTAATCATATCCACATTCTTTGTCACAAAGTGCTCCGACGCCGCCTCTGATTGACTCCCACGGTGAGCCGGTGGATGAGATCGATGGGAGGGAACGGCTGGACGCGCAGCGGGGGTGCGCTCTCTTCCAGCTAACCGAGTTTACAACCCTTTTTCACCGGGGGCTTCACTGCGCCAGCCTGCTCTAATCACGTTGCCTTGCCCCCGGGTCTCTCGCCATGTGTTCCGATCAAATTTAGCATGTTCAGAGAGCTCCAAACTCCGGCTCCCCTTTCCCCGCTAATTGGAGGTGAGGAATCTGGAAGTGTGAAAATGTTCGCACGGGGAGGTGAAATTGCATACTTTGCAGTCGACGTTTCTTTCCTGCTGTCGTTTTCTCGTCCCTTTTTTTTTTTTCACACCTTCCCGGCATGCTATTAACGGCGTGTCGAGGAGATTAGTTTCCTGAGTTGTGGAGAGCTGTCTCTCGGAGGGGCGAGCGCACACAACGCCAATAAAACATCTCATTTTCTGCTTATTTTAAGACTCCTGCTTTTCCATCACCCCAACTCCCCTGGAAGCACGCAGGGCACGCAGGCAATGGCTTATGAAAAGAAAAATGGAACAACAAAACATCGGTATCTCAAGTTGGTTAAAAGACGGAATAGCTCTTGTAGCTCCGTCTGTTTCTACAGGTTTGGAAGCCTAAAAGGTATATATTATAGGGTATAGTGCACAGACTATGCATTTTGTGGGCCTCAGTGCTGTTTTCTAACCTTTACCTTGCATTCTTCTTTTTATTTGGAACAAAAATGCTCCAACAAATATGAGAGACACAAGCTCTCTTGAGTGCAGAGGAAATATAAAGCGCTTTCCAAGGTGCTGAATCTCTCAAACCCCTTTTGGTGGTTCTGAACGGACAGCAGCGGCAGAAGTATTCAACCAGACTTTGAAGATAATGGACTATATCAGCATCAGAGTCACCTTTCTCGGCCCACAAAATTGTTAACACCTCAATTTCCATATAGATGGGAAGTGCATGAGGGCCAATTAGAGGACAGCGACCGGTACAGCGATTAAGGATGGAGCTGACACTTGACAAATAGAGAATTATACATTTATATATCTATCCTGGCCAGGCTGCTGTAGCTGTCGGTCGCCGCTGTGCACAATGGCCTCTTGTTGGGTTATTATTGGTCACTGGCAGACGTTCAGCACTTCACCCTTTAACCCGGCTTGATCCGCAAACACTCCCACTCAGCAGCGCCACACGTGTGCAGTATCTCATCCGATCCATCATTTGACAAGACTCCCATTTAAATGGCAAAGAGCTTTTGGCTTACATCAAAGGGTTCGCTCAACGGGACTCGTACTGTATATGTAATCCAACTCACCGCGACTCCACGACGCAGCAGCTTACACAGGCGTAGGCTGGTTGGAGGGAATATGGATGAGGCCGTGTCCGTCCGTCCGACCGTCAAATGTTTTATCTCGGGTGATATCTAACGCCGCTGGGATGATTTTGGCAAAATTGGAGGGATGATGCATCAAACATACACTGATTGGCCTGATGAGGGCGGTCTAACTAAAGGTCAAGGTTTCTAACTCAAACGTGACGTCTCAGACAGCATTGGTCCATTGTTGATAACACATGGAGAGAGGATGTAGTTTGACATTGTGTTGTGCTGACTTACAGTCTGATTTTAATGAAACGTGGAGGGATGATGCATCTTGTTGCTGATTGGTCCAAGGGGTGCCTGCATCATTCATGGAGGATGACATGTTTACTTACTTACTTGTAAAATACAGATTGGTGAGCTTCCAAGCTAATATAAATCTTTATTATTTGAAGTCATTGAATAGTAGCAAATAGTAACAGACCAATGTTGATTTCTGAACAGCAGTTATTGCCTTCTGGTGATCTACAATAATACTACTACTACTATAGCAAAACACTGGTTGATATTTCTGTAGTTCAGGGACACATAGGTCAGAGGTCAGCAAAGTTGTGGAGTTTGTTCGTCTTTCAACTGCTTGGCTCAATAATCGTTCTTTCCCTCTCTGCAATGTCAGTGATTACAACCCCCCCAAGGCTTCATGGGAGCTTTCCATGCCAAAGATGCACCACTGTGCTAACCTTGCCACCCCTTTGTCCTGTCTCACATCATTACTCTCTGGCTTCAACAGTGTCGGGTTTGTTACTAAAAAAAGAAAAAAGGGTAATACATAACTTGTTCATTTAAAAAGTCATATTATTACTTATTATTACTCCCTGGGAACAGTGATTTGTTACCGTACATTACTTCTCCATTACACCCCCAAATTTGGCAAAAAGTCGATTCTTCTCTCTTCATCATCTTCCAAAGGAAAACAACAGCTTAACTCTCACGCCCTTACTTTCCACCGTGGTATTTCAGAGTCAAACTAAGTCGGTTTGACCTCCGCCTCCTGTTCCACTCAGTTTGTATGATTTCATATGACATTACAGGCGCCTTACTTTATGTAACTATAACTACAAACTTGACATGAGAACAGGCTGAACATTTGTCAGAGGAACACTGCCACCCACAGAAAGTCACCTTATTTGTTTGGATAATTCATCTTTCAATCTGATATGTAGGTAGAGTGCTAAAAAAAAGTGTTATTTTTGATTGTTAATATAATATTATTACTGAAATTGATCAAATTGAAAATGATTGATAGTAAAGACCCTCCTGTTTCTGCAGATCAGAGGTTGTTGTTGCTGCTGATCTAATGTCATGGAGTACGGGGGTCAAAGTGACGTACGGTAGTTGCAGCCGGGATGACTGAGTCATATTTGAGAGTCGTGCTGGGAGACTGGCTGACCACACAGGAACCACAACCACTGGCCAAGTCTTTTTTCTCGTTGGGGGCTGTGTGTTGAGCTGAATTTTTCCGTCAGCGCTACTAATGAAAGAGACAGATGTCTACGGACGCCACGTCTACGTTCACATAGAGCTCAAGCATGTCAAAGCCACACGGAAAGCACGATCCTGGCATGCGACGCCTGAGCTCCTTCCTGCACCCAGACCGTCTGAGGGTAGTAATTGCAGAGTGTAGGAACTGGAGAGGAGAGGGAGGCCGGCGTGACAAACCTGACAGGTGATACTTGTGATGAACATCTGTGCTCTGCGGTGTCGCGCCCCGCGCATCCATCCACCCCTCCGCCATCCACCCCTAAGTAATCAGCCCAATGTGACAGTCAAGCCGCAGAGGAAAGGCGGCAGTAATTGCAGGTGGAGGTAATTGCAGGTAGTGCGGATTGTTCGCGGCCAGTGGGAAGGCCTGCAGAGGCTGCTGGTGGGCTGACAGGTGAGGACAGAACAACTGGAGCTTTTGTGTTTGTGTGTGAGCGTGTCTAGAGGGGGTGGGTGGATCTGTTTGTGTCTGTTTGTTTGTTTGTGTATGTGTGTGTGTGTACAATACTTCCAGAAACTTACATCCCTGAGGGGGCAGTGAATGGCAAGTCAATGAGAAATGACTTTTTCACCTTGTTAGCTAATTCATATCATAACATACACACATTTAGCAAAAATGCCAAAAGATTTACACAATTTTTACTTTCTTGTATTTTTATATCACAATCCCATTACTTTTATTTGCTGGAAAACTTTTTAGTGGTTACTCCATGGCGTACCAACCATCACAACCCCCCCTCCACCCCTCCCATCATATAAAACCTGTACCTTCACAACGTTCAAAGCGACAGGGGGCAACATGGCACTTTTCGGTGTTCACCCACAAAAACCCTGTCTCCTTTCCCTCAGACACCACGGTTGGCCCCCCCGGTGACTGAAATCTGTTCATTTTGAAGAATCTGAACTTGTGACAACTCAGGATTACACACAGAGCATTTCACAGTGGGTTGCTTCACCAAGTATGCAACGGGGCTTCACTGCCTTTCTCTCTCCATGTTTGTTCCCAACAATACATCCTGCAATACATCACGTCCTTCTGGCGACCTTGGCAAAAGCATACTGACACCATTCACCAGCTAGTTGCAGGTTTGACTTTGGGTGGACGAAAGAAAAAAAACTCCCCTACTCTTTTTCCGTTCCTTTTTGAAGTCTGGTGACATGACACCGAAGACTTAAAAGCAGCGGCGTCTCTCTTCGTCACCTGAGTCTGCCTCTTGATGCGCCGTAATTGGGATGTTGAGCTCTTTGTAAACCAGACAGAAACACTGGAGTCAGGTAAATTACGTAAGCTCTGTGACAAAGTCTGTCTGTACTCTGACAGAGCAAGTGCAGGGAGGGAGCGGATTCGGGGTGGGGGGGGGGCACCCACGGGCGTTACTGCTGCTGTGCTCGGATTTCACCCCGCTGCTTAACCAGCAATGTGTCTCTTTTAAGGCGGAAGAAAGGCGTTGAGGCATGGGACGATGTTGGTGCACAGCAGTGGGGGATATTGAAATGAAAGCAGATAACAGCAACTGCTATGAAAAATCCTATCGCCAATACACACACCCTGAGTGTAAACTGTATAGGTGGCTGCCATGCTGCACCCTCTGTTACAGATAAATGAAAGAAGCGTTAAAAATGACTTCCTTCCATTATATTTCCCCCCTTCCTCGAATCACGTGGTGAAAGCACCTTAGTGCATCCCTGGGGATCTCAGCTCCAGCTTCATTTATTAAACTTTTCTCTCTTGAAAGTGGAAAAAGAGAAAAAGAAGGAAGAGAGGAAAAAGAAAGTTTGAGAGCTCGTCTGGGTTGCCATGGCGATGCCGGTAGGGCTGCAGAGTGATGCTGCTATACTGCTGCGGGTCGGCGGAAAGAGAAAACCCATTGAGGAAAGTGAACGGAGCGCAAAGGGTCAACAGAGGCCGTCCAGCGCCTCGACACCATAGGTGCGCCCAAAGGTGCTGCGCCCAAAGGTGAGCTAGCAGCGCTGTCCTACAGAGGAGAGTTCATAACAATAATAATACTAATAATAATGTTTATCTTCTCCTTTAGCACACTTTATTAAGTCCATAAGTACATTGATGCAAGCAGCTCACTGCTCCAGCATGCAGACAAGGTGGAGAGGTTCAGTTGCTGTTGGACTAAATACAGATAACAGATAAACGACCTGCAGCTGAATGTTACAAAGACAAGAGAAGTGTTCGTTCACAGCCCACAACCTCACCTCCATCAATGGTGAGACTGTTGAGATGGTGGAGAGGTGCAAATATCTCGGACTCACTCTGGACGGTAAACTCAATTTCGATCAACACACTCCGCTGATATCCATAAACGCTGCCGGCTCCATAAAGACTCTCCTCCATCCGCAGACTCAAAGCACCTTCTGTTGCTGCTCTGCAGAAGTATAATTGAAGCCATCCTACTCTGCCGCTCCCCTCTGCTTCTTTACCATGTTAACAACCCCGCAACAGGAACAAACTCAACCACCCCCAACCTCTCAGAGCTCAACAACAAAGCCATCATACACGAAAGCACTTACTGTAACATATAACAAGCCGTTCTTCACTCTGCTCCCATCCAGGTCACATATATAGGATGCTTAGTTTGGAAAAGTCACGCTTTGGCTCCAGCGTTGTTCCTCTGCCATATCGGCTCTCAACGTTTTACCGAGTTGAAGGACATGTATGTATGTATGTAAATGTGAGGCATGACGTGTGTACCTCATGTGGGATATTGCTTTGTGTCTTCACTGTACAGACTGGAAATTAATTTCCTCTTGGAGGGCAATAAACAACCTTTCCATGTGATTGTTTGAACGGGGCCACTTGGCTGAAATCCAGGCCTTGGAGAACTCAGGCTGTTGGAGAAAAAAAGGGGGTCCTATCTGCTACTAGCAAGGTGTACAGGACCTAATAAAGAGGCTCCTGAGTGTAGCAGCAGCAGTTCCTTACAACATCTGTTGTGGAAAACAGCCAGCCCTGAACTCTGGGGAGTCTTTTGCTATATCAGTGTTGTCTTTCCCCGGCCCTCCTGGCCCCACCTCCCTTATTGATTTTCTTGTTCGGACAAAAAAGAAACATGAGCAATTAACAGCGTTCTCCTCTCTCCTCGGCTAATTGCGCTCAGCGTCCCCAGAGAGCTGGAGCGGGAGTGACCCGGGATGGCTTCCACCCAGCTCACCGCTGCAGAGGGGCACTTCATCGAAAAAAAAAAAATCTGATTTCGTTGTGCACTTAATGTCACGCGAATCCAAAAAACCTCCGCGCAGTTCTGCATAAATTCATTTGGTTTGAGAGTTATTCAGAGGTAATGAGTTTGGATTTGTCCTGCGATGTCGCCAGGAGGACGCTCACTTCGATTTAGGGTTCAATGCAGCTCAGTGAAGCGAGGACAATGAAAAATAACATGACCTGTAGCCTCGTAGAGAGAGACGCTGTTGGAAACTAGTGTTCACACTTTTAGGAATTCAAAAGTACCAACACGTAGCTAACGGATGAAATGGTGTTGTGAGATGTGTCTCGTATCGGAGGCTTGGTCCACTGTGACCATCATAGGGAGAACAACCACCAATATGAACAAAAATCTATTCTATTTTCAGAGAGGCATGTATCTATGTTTTATTTCTCCCGTTAAAGACCCCATCTTCACATAACCCCTGAAGAGAGAGTGGCAACCGAACGGATGAATGACTGTACGGGTACCACAAGGGTATTAGGACAAATTACAGGCAAGAACGCCCAGGGACAACCGCCGGGAAATTGCACAGGAGAAATAGTTTAGTTGTCCCTAAAGCTGTGGAAGACGTCCCCAGTGTAATGTAATGACTCCGAAATGAGGAGAAAAATGTATGTTTGGTAAAGTTTAGCGTGTGTAAAAACAAATATATACTGTATGTGTTTTCTTTTAATTGTTCTCAAACTGAGTGCACAGTGAAAAATGTCTTCACCGGGTGGTAAAATAGTGAATATGATGTATTCCAGGAGCTAATCTCATGAAGATTTATGCCAGCCTACAAAGGTGATTAACTCTATTCCACAAATAACAAGATGGGTAAACAAGTGAAAGCCGGGTTTACCCTAGACCTGATAAAAGAGAGTGCAGGTGCATAATGGGTAAAATGGCGCTTTAATTCTTCCCAGTGCAAACACAGAAGGCAAGGTGAACGTCGCTTTAAATAACCTATATGTTGACTTTCTCAGTGAGACAAGAGGAAGATGAAGGAGCGAAGGGACAAATGAACTGAAGCTGCCTGGCTGGAAGCTGCACCCCCCTCCCCTCCCCCTCCCCATCCTTCCATCCCCCGCCTCCCCCCTGAGACTGAGCTATAGGGGGAGGAGATGGATGGCAGCCGGCCCTGCCTTCCAGAAAGCTCCTCTCAGGTGACGAGGAGACGACGCAATGAGGCGGTGGAGGATGTAGAGGAGACCCAACAGGGTCAAGGAGGCCAAGTGACACTTTGAGGCCACTCATATGGGGTCAGGTCAATCCTGTACACAACGCCCCCCCTCCACACACACACACACACACACACACACACACACACACACAAACATACCATCCTGGTGAACTGTATGGAGGGAAGAGCACACCCATAATGACTTCCTCACAGGGCGTTGGGCTCCTAGCATGTAGCTTCCAGTCCAACACAACCTCATTAATCCCCCCCACCCTATAGACCAATTCTTCTGAGCTGATCTGTGTGTGTGTGTGTGTGTGTGTGTGTGTGTGTGTGGTGGAGGGGGCGAGGGTATAATATAAGCTCTTTCTTTATTGTTCTCGCTGTTCTGTTTGCTACTTTTTTTGTCTTAACTTCATGCCTTTGTTTTTTTTTTTTTCTTACTTCTCACATCTTGTCTGGTGTTTGAGCTAGAAAGGGCAGAGCAATTAATGGAGACGCAAATGGCGTCCTACTTTCTCTCACTTGGCAAAAAAAAAAAAAAAAAAGATTGGTGGGTTGAGGGGGAGTAGGAGAGAGAAAGAGAGAGAGAGAGAGAGAGAGAGAGAGAGGAGGGGGGGGGAGAATATTCTCCCAAAGACAAGCGGTGCTGGGTACTGCGCTCGGCTGAAAACGTCAACAGTGGCTAGGTCGGTCACGCGGCTCGCCCAATTATAGCATGGCAGTGACAACCCAGGGGCGAAGATGGAAACTCAGCACACCACCATAATAAATCAAAGACGGATAGTTCACTCTCAAGGTGAAGAGCCAGCCACATTTAGTGAAGTTAGAAAGTCAGAAATTACATTACGGAGAACAAGGATGTAGGGCCAGGCGGAAAAAAACAAAGAGCGGTATTTCTCCGGTCGATGAGCGGAGAGGAGTTTACACCGGCTGCTTGAAAAGGCGATGCCGGGCTCTCTCTTCCCCAGCACCGCCGGTGAACAGAGGCCGGCAGTCTGAATCATAATCATTTGTATTGTGTCCGTATTGTATTGTAATTTGGAGGCGTTCACACCGCCGTGGCTTATAAATCACCCATAGAGGTTGTTGTACACGTATACTGCTCCTCCGGATTGGAATAACAATATCCCTTTTGGAGACAAATGTTGCCCTTCTCGTTAGGAGATGCGTTCAGATGGTATCTACCAATTTACATCAGAAAGTGTGTAGAGCCCTTTGTGAATATATAAAAATATACACACACACACACGTCCAATGTGTTCCCACACGCTAGATTGGGTGAAATGCATTTTCCCGGTGCTAATTGCCAGAACTGCAGGAGACTTGTACAAAATGACACTGTATGATTTATGGGCTGTTGAGGTATGTGAGCAGTGTCTGTGCTGCTGGTGCATGTGTGAGTGTGTGTGTGTGTGTGTGTGAGTGTGTGTGTGTGTGTGTGTGTGTGGTGGGGGGAGGTGTCTGTCCCTTTTCCATGGAAAGGGGACAGACAGGTGTGTTTGTATGTGAATCTCTGTGGTTTTTTTTCCTTCCTGCTTCTGCTTTTGTTGTGTGAGCGAGGTGAGTGCAGAGGAGCGATGTATCTGCGAGTGTGTGAGATTTCTGTGTCTGTGCATGCATGTGTGTGCGCGTGCATGCTGTCTTTTTTTGTGTGTGTGTGTGTGTGTGCAGCTCCACACTCCGCATTCTTCACCCTGACAGGAGAGATGGGCTGTGTTCCTGTGGAGGCTCTCATTACTGCCAGCATAGAGAAACAATGGGCAGGTTTGGAACAATGTGTGCATGCCCCCGAGCTGTGGCCGACACCGGTGCCAGACTTCCACAGGAATAAATCACTCTGACTGGGCTGGGGGAAAGCAAGCTGCGGATGCTGTTCTGCCATACTTAACACAAAAAAGCTTACATTACCACTCCCATTCCTGTTCATTAGGAGGAGGAGGAGAGGGGAGGCAGGGGGGTTGGGGGGTGGGGGACTCATTTTCAGACGGCCTCGCTAGATGGGGGATTTGAAAATTCTCTCTCGTCTGAATTTCTCCTAAGTGAGAAGCCTCGCGCACTCAGCCTCGCTCTGTCATTAGCCTGGAGGAAACTCATTGATGCTAATCGGGAAATTGGTCTCTTACCTTGAAATGGGCCTTTTAAAGATGAATAGATTCAGGTCTTCTCTTATTCTCTCATTACACTCAATATTTCACTTGTGTCCTCTCTGGAAAAACACCGTGGGTTTCTAGCGTGATGTGCCACAGGACTGATATTTGGAGAGGCATTGGTTATATCGACCCTAGATTGTTGTAATTCATTACACGTCGTCAGAAAATGAAATGCCTTCCAACGTTAATATCTTAAAAAGTGATTTCTTTGCCTATGGATGAGTCCTTGATGCACACGATCAAACTCGCGATTCAAACTCTCGTCTGCAGAGAGCGAAGAGAGAGAGAGAGAGAAAGAGAGAGAGGGAGATGGGAAAGGGAGTGAGAGACGGAGTGAGAAGGAAAAGAAAAACTGACAGCGGAGGGGAAAAAAGTGTGATAAAATGATAATTAGTGTTAATCTGATACCATCGCCTAGCAACAGAAGATGGGCGGCAATAACGGAGTAATGAACTCTATTTTTATTTCCAACGTCTCTGTCCGCCCCCACCCTGCGAGCCTGGGGAGGGAGGATCACTTGTCCTCCCCTGCGCGTGTGTGTGTGTGATGAGCTGAACACCAGGCATATGCCAGGCACAGACCTCGCCTTCAGCTCCGGCTTCAGCACACCGGTTTTTTGTTTGTTTTTTTGACCACTCATTAGGATCTCTGTAGATCTTCTATACTATAAGTGAAGCGATCGGCAGATGGTGAAGAAGAGAATGATGATCAAAAGGACGATCGAAGTGGAAGAGGAGGGAGGGAGGGAGGAAGAGGTGCCAGTCACTTGCCAGCTGATATAATGCACCTAACATTGTCCCTGAAGGAAGACGCTGGGAGAGGCCGGGGTGGCAGCGCTGCCTCAGATCTCACTCTGAAGGGGGAAATACACGCAGCCAGTTATTTATATATTTCCCTCCAAACGCCACATTATCACATCAAAAGAATTTTTATGGACTTGGAACATTTTGTTCCCTCACAAAAGCATTGCCATATTGTGATTTGGAAAGCTTGATGTCAGCAGCAGCCGCGGTGTGTGCAGATCCATAAGTGATCGGAGGCGAGAAGAAGGGAGGCGGGGAAAAAAAAAAAAAAAAAAAGCTTGCCGCTGTTAATGTCACCAACATGGCTTGCTAATATGTAATCCACACCGGTTTATTAGGAAAACACACTCTGGGGCTGGGGATTATCGTTTCTTAATTTTTAGCTTATAGACAGCTGGTTTCATCAATTGCATGTTAGGCAGAGGAGCATTACACACTCTAACATGCAGCGCGCTCCATTTCCACAGAGATTGCATTAGGAAGCATGTGTGCTTGTTTAAAGAGCCATTAAAGCACTTAGAGAAACAAAACAGATCGGTTCTCCCGCTCCCCGTGCATGCCTACTTCAAGAACAGCTTTGAAGAACCCTTCGTGGGCCCATAATTATGCTGATATCGAGTGCTGTGGTGGCACCGTTGAAAATAATCTCATGCTGTCGCTTTTTCTGCAAAGTCTGTGCGCCGAGGCATTGTTAAAACGCTGATGCACGTATGATTTTTTTTGGTGAACGGCCCCCACATTCTTTGTTTGCGCGCATACCTGCAATTAAAAGTGGTCAATTCCTCCGAGGGCTGTAATCTCTGCCAAAATGTGCTGATGAATCATAAAGCTCCCCAATTTAATCACACATGACGAATCACATTCATTAATACGGCGGCGAGGCGCGAGCGTGATGTGTCGATTGGGTCAGGTGGAATAAGGGAGCCATTAGCATTGGCTGGCTGGGTTTGAGCCACTTCACTCGCTTCCTGTCAGCATGGACACGATGCAACCACATATTTTAATACCTTTTAAAGTATATTTAAAATAGTTGTTAGTTGTATTATTATTTCATACACAAATAATTATTTCAGTCAGGAGAGTGTCTTGTTTTTCCATTCACCCGAAATGTTGCCAGCTAAAAACAGTCTGCAGCACCACATCAGGAACAGGGGACACGTTTTCCTGAGTGTCTGAGAGGCAATATGTAACACACAACTTCCATGTGCACCGCAATAAAAGTATGAAACTTGTAATGTGGTGCACATTATAACAAAGTCACTGACTTTTGAGTAATTTTTTACAGCTTTGATTTCAGTCTGACATTCCCTCAAATCATTGAAATAATGCAGAACAGAGAGACCATAATGCTGCTATATGTAATCAATCAATTAGTAACCTCATACTAACAGTGTCAAATCACTATGGTGGAATATAATGTCACATTGCATGAATATTACCAGAGGAGGACCAGAGAGGGGACGCTCTGAAATACCAAAAGGTTTTGATTGATGTTGTTCATAGATTTGCTGGGAACGGTTTTTTTCCAGGACCATCAACACGACGCCTGGATTGATCATCACTCTCATCAACCCAATCCTGTTTGAAAGGAAAGGTTAGTATTGGACGAAAAGGTGAACTTTTCTAAGACCTGGACTGAAAAGAGTGACACACCATTGAAAACTTGAAATTGAAACTTGAGAATGAATGCTGATAAACTGAAAATGACCCGGACATGGCGAGGTAGGAGATGGGAGCACCGTGTACTTCTGTAGAGACGTTTCACCAGCTTCAGTATGAACCCATCCCACTACAAAGCTGCTGAAGCACTTCACCATCCTTGCTATCATGCATTCACAGGAAATGAATACACAGTTTGGTGCATGAGTTAAAGGAAGATTTTCATTTTCAGTTATGATTGATCACTATTATACCCCAGCACAAAACTCCTGTGAGAATAATAATACATGCCATTTTAACTGACAGCACAGAACAAAAGACACTCAGTTGTATATGTGTGGGTGGTAATGTGTGCATATGTATGTCTTCAGGCAGCACAGAATTGCAATGTGGGGGATTTGAAAAGAATAGATCAAGATGCGAGGATTTCTAAGCTACTTCTTTAATCTTGTTGAGATCCCAATGGGAAATGCCCCTCTGGAGCAAATGACAGTCCATCACAACATGCTCGTCTCTCTCAGAACGGAGAAGTTTTTTAATTCTCACACCGCCTGGTCCCGGTGTATTCACCCCCGTATGAGAGCTTTTCAAATCCTCTGAGATCGGTCCATCAGCCATGTTCGTCATACTTCATTGCACACCAGGGCTGTTTATCAGCTTTAATAACTAGCAATTACTGGAACGGCACTCTGGAGCTGCCCACGTGCAGAACAGAGGGACCTGATTGCACTCATCAAACGCACAGTGTCACACACTGAAAACACCTACAGCCACTAATATCCAACTACTAGTGGTGCTTGGCAGGCTGCAGGAGCCATGAGTGCAGATCTATTTCTGGTGGATCTGGTGGGCTCTGATTCTTTTGAACGAATCAGCTGAAAAAGCTTGTTTTGGTCTGTGATGCTGCAGTACACGTTGCCAGGATCGATTCAGAGAACTTAGTTACTTAAATTCCCACCGCCAAACTTTGCAAAGACAAGGTGTGAAAGGATGTATAAACGAATACATGTGATGATTTGCTCAGTTTGTGTGGTGTCAGGCGAACATAAGGCAGAATTCATCTGAGAAGCTTGCACTGCTGCTAAGTGTGGGAGTTACTTCAAAGCTGTCAGCGAAGACTTTTAGAGGTGCTATTGTTTTAATTTATAGACAACAGCCTTTGTGGATGTTTCAAATAAGAAGTGTGCTATCCCACACACTGGAACAACGCTTATGGGAACCAAGGGTCATTAGACTTTCTAATTAGTTATTGTGTATGTGCAAAGTTTGTCTTTGTAATTAAAGCATCACATATGCACTGTTAATTAGAAAAAAAAACACTGGGTAGCAATAAGCATAACCAATAAATATGGAAAAGGAAAAAAAACATTGAGTAAAGGCTTGTGTTATTTCCCCAAGAGACTCTAGTAATGTTGCGTGTTATATGGATAAAATATAGATATTTTTTTTGTTATTGAAAGCAAAACTTTTGAAAAATACATATAATAAGAAATGACAACATATAAAATTCCTGGAAATTAACCAGAACATCTCTTGGATTCACCAGTGGAAAAATGTGTGATAGCGTGAATACCGGATTCATTCCCTGAGCAGCTCAAAAACAAAATGGCGCCATTTCCTGCTGTTGTACCAGAATGTGCAGAAAAGTTGAACGGTAGAACAGAAAAGACATCGCCAAAACATGTCAGGGAGATCATTTATCGTCTCCCTGACATGTTTTGGCGATGCCTTCATGCGGATGCTGTTTGTGCTGTAAACATATTTCACCATCAGAAGAAGCACTAAAATCCCCGCCTCAACGTTGCTGTACAAGTCTTTTCCTATTCCTAAGTGGAAATAAGAAATGTTGACGTCGAGTCCATGGAAACGGTTCAGTTGTTTTTCTAACTGGAGTTGGTAATAAGTCGGTAATGTGAGTAATGAACAGCGAACAAGCGATCGGTGGGAACACGAGAACAGGTGGCAGCATCACGTTTATTTTTAAAGCTGCCATGGCAGCTCCAGACGGGTCAGCCTCCTATGGTGCTGACATTCTCCACAAAGGTTTCTGTGTGAACAACGTCATCCTTTCTGAACAAACAAGACAAAAAGCATGTGTTTACATTTTGACTCCCCATTGACAAACTGACTGTATTGTTTTATTATTGCTCTCCTATTAAGCCAAAATTTAGCATCGTTTAATGTTATATTTCTAGATGCCAATTTAGGTTCGCAGATGCGTCACTTCAGTTTGGCTTCAATTTGTGTCGTGGTGACGATCATTCATTTTATTCATTTTCCCTCCAAAAAAGACATAAGACTCCGGATTGCAGCACAGCCAAGATGATTGTGTTGCAGAGATGAAAAGAGAGGACGAGCACAAATGAAAGCTGTCTCTCTTTTTTTTTTTTTACTGTCAAGTCTCTTTCACGATTGCTCCTCTTTTTTTTTTCCCCCATGGGGCCGCGCAACACAATTTCCTGAAGTAGCCAAACGTTGCAGCACCTCTGTCCCGCTGCACTCAACAGTCATAAAACATTCAGCGTGTTGGATAGCACACAGGGATTATACCTGCTTGTTTCCTCAGACAAACAACACAGAAAGTGTGGGAGCAGGGCAGGCATCACATCAATCTTTCATAAAGCCGAGTGTCAGCGGTACTGTTTTTCACTCCCCGATAACGTGAGCTCATAGGCATCAGTTGCAGGAGGGAAAGGACAACGATGAGGTACAAGAAACCGTCCATTTTCCCCTCACCTTTTTGCACAATTCTGCTTAGACCGATGAAAGCCGTTAGCTGAATGGTTTCGCCGTCTTAAACCGCTGCAGACAGACATGCCTTTTCCAGACAAAGAAACCCAGGTAATCATGATACCAGGTGATATGTAGGTACACAAATCACAATAAATCCCCTTTATTGCTTCTGAATCTTGGTGCCTTATTTCCACTGGAGCCGGAGCAGCAGACAGCCTGCGTGGTAAACGTGAACGAACGAGATGAATTGTTTGAGTCGTTCCTAATGAAACCGGGTTTCGTTGCATCGCTCGGTGCCTTGAAAACACACATTCAGTGATTGAAGGTTTACTGTCAGAAGTACTCCAATTTATTAAACCCTGCTTTGTAAATGCTTCATAAATCATGAGTGAAATATGTCACCGGTCATCGTCCGTGTCCATTTTGCTTTCAAGATTCAAGATTCAAGATTCAAGGAGTTTAATACTTCGTCATACTTGTGGTATTGTTTTGGTGGCATTTGTATACCATACACTATGACAGGTTTTTGTAAATGATTGGTGAAGAATCTGCACACACTAGTTGTTATCAGGGTTTGAATTAGAGTGAAACTGCAGGGGAGGGGGCATGCTCTCTTTTACATTGTATTTAATGAATTAAGGATTAGGATTTGGAGATGCAAGCTTTTAATAAACTAGACTTGCAAAGCAGCCTATTTGTTACAATTCATCTTTAATTATGTGGCTATGCTCCAATTAAAAAGTGCAAAAAAAATAGAAATCACAGACATTTGGCAGAGCACGACCCAGCACACCACTACAACTACATTTAGATCAGACACTCCCCCTGTGAAGCCGGTTCAGACTGTGTGATTTTCCCAGTTTTTCTGTGGTTGAAACCAGGGGATCTTGCCCCCCCGACTCCCCCGTAACTTGAACTCTGGTTGTTAATGCACCACAACTCATAAAAGCACCTTTAGCGTAAAGCTGCTATTAACAAAAGTTTGAAGGGATGTACGTATTGTGAAGATCTCAGTGGTCGTATCCCTGTGGTGTTGGGGTGAGAAGCTGACTGCAGTGTCTGTAGCCATGATATTCCAGGTAGTAAGAGTACTTTTACCTCCACTAACACTCTTCTCCGACTGTCCTAAAACGCGTCATGTCTGGGAGCACTTTTGTTGCGTTGAACGTGGCTTTCAGACAAACTTGAGAATGAAATGAAATAGAAAAAACAACAACTCTGAAAGTCTGAATCAGACAGTCAGGAGTTAGAAACAAATCGTAGCCTTTGTGAGCACAGACCCAACGTCTAATAGTGCCGTGGCAATCACACTTACTTATTACAGAATTAGACACGTTCACCACATGGGGTCTTTAAGAAGCTGGAGCAATTTCCACTGGAACATTCTGTTCATGCATATGAGAGCATTAGAGCATCGCTTTAATACGTCCATTTTGGATCTGAATGTGAAGCCCCAGCATGACAGCTAAGCATTGTTTTATTGATTTTTCTCATCCTGTGGTATTTCTCCTCAACACACACACACACACACACACACACACACACACACACACACACACACACAGACATCCCCTCCTGTGTTTGTGGTGATGACAAACTGGCCCATTCAGAAATGGCAGAATGCTGCATGGGCCGGGCGATGGGAGCAAGACGCTAGCAACAGGAGGTGGCCTAGCACCGGCAGCTGAGCTTCATAATCGAGATCCAGTGATTTGTCACGGAGCTGCCAAGCCAAGCAGTGGGCTTCTGCACCAGACTGGCAACCCAGCTCGCTCTCCGTGCTCTTAATAGTTCCACCAAAAATATCAAAGCTCCAGTCCTCGTGTGAAGGGCAAGACAACGGAACATTACTTCCAAATGTGTTAAGAGGTAAGAGGGCCGTTCCTCGCCCCTCTCTGCCTTCAGATAATGCCAGATAACATTTTAATCTACGGAAAGGTTAATTACATGACAGCAAGGAGACGGTGTCAAGGATGGCTTTGTTACAGAGCTCTTGAAGCCCATGCCAGTGAGAATAAATGTCACCTTGCTTGTCTCCCTTCTGCCTAGTCCCTGACATTTCACATAGTCCTTAATGAGAAACACTTGTTCTCGATCTCTATTTAAAACAAAACTCAAAAAGTTTAACTCGACTTTGATTCTGTGTGAGTGCCGCAGGATTCGACACATCATCTTTTCTGATGATGTCACCCGGTTCAAGTGCGCTTGTGGTTTTCTTACATCAGCCCCGGGAGAAGGCCCCTGTTCCCGCTGTACCTAGTTTTTCCACATGTCTCTTCATCAATATTGACAGTGCAGCGGAGTCAAAAGTCATCTCAACTTGGTTTGTCCTCAGCGGCTCCAAAGCTGACACAATGTACAAAGTGAGATTCATGCAGCAGCAGCCGAGCAGAGCATAGCAACAGCCTCGTCTCTTGGCAGAACGTGAACCCAGATGTCTTCTAAATGAGGAAATCTACAAAAAAGAAAAAAATAATAATAATAATAATGTCGGGCAATGTGCCTCCTCCTTATGCTCCGCCACAAGTTGCTTGAAGTAAATCAAAGTGAATCCCTTTATTATCTCAGTTTCCCTCCACTAATAAGATATGGCAGCAATGACAGCCACGCGTGTCCATGTTCATGAGAATCACGTTGCAACGGGGAGAGAATATCAACGCAACGATTTCACTTAATTGCAGCAACCTGTCAAATGGAGATTAATCAATTTGGATTGTGAGTAGTTTACACAGGGTTGTGTTAATAAAAAGTATTTCTGGAAGCTGGAGTCGCAAGCGATGAACCTGCAATTAATCAAGCCTAAACAACAGCAGGACAATGTGAGCCGGAGGAGGGAAGGAGCCGTACTTTTCTAAGTATGTTGTAATAATGTACCATTGAGTTTTATTTCTTTATTACAAAGTTGACTGAAATTAGAAAGAAATTTGTAAAGGGATTCAGCCTGCACAGTGCCGGAGCTCAGCATTTGCCAGCCATCATCTTTGATCGTTGATTTCACACGGTCCAGTTGCAGTAAGTTCAAAAAGGGAAAAGAAAACTGAAGCAACGTTGCAGCTCCACCGAAGTGAATGAATCAGAGTGAAGTGAAAACATGAAGTCAGTCAGCTACTCTCGGAGAACAACAGATGAAGCTTTGATGTTAAAATCCAATGCTTTTCAGTTGTAATAACCTAATCAGGGTATTGGTTTTTAACATTTAAGCTCTGCTTAATGGGGCTGATGATACTAAAACTGTACTGTATGTACTCGTGGAAGTCTCTTTGGCTAAAACCGCCTACCACAATCCATATATTATTGTATTATATTAACAGATTTGCAGTACATCTTATCAAAGAGATTTTATAAATGTTCATTATTCTTAATCCCCTAACGTCGGTTTTCTTTTTAGATTTGAGAATAAGTCATAAAACCACTTTGAAAGTCAGATGAGATGAAAGGTGTGAGGGTCTTTCCCGGTCTGCATTAGATCAGTGATGTGCCTCCATCAAAACACTTATCTCAACTCAACCAAGCGAGGATGCAGCACAGTCTCAACTCTGATACCATACCAAACGACTGGCGTTATAAATAGAGTTTGCTCTCAAACACCTCATCTTCTTTTCCATCCAGATTGCACGCTGACATCTCATGTGAAAGGATTTGTTCATTATCACTTCTTGTTCAGCTCCACCATCAAACACACCTCGAGCCCTGCGTCTATTTAAATTCTCACACAACCGTCATTAAAGCGCTCGCTCGGATGTGCAGCTGCCTCACATTCAACAGGTTGAAGTGGGTAGAATTAAAAACCAACGCTTGAGCCGGTGACATTCACAAAATCTCTCTGCAAACTGTAGATTATGATTTCCATCAGTATTTTGTACCACCTATTGTTTTTCTCTTTTCACCGCTCTGCAATTATCTGTTTGGCAATGATCTGCAAATCAAAGCTGATGGTTTTATTACCTTCATTGCCTGGGTTATTACCACAGCTTGTTTCTTTCTGCTTTCCTCATCTGCATCCTTTGCCTTCAATAAAAGCGCTGAAACAAAAGGCTTTATACCGCATGCTTGGCCACAATAATCTTTTGGGACAAAATACATTTTCTCATCTCTGTTCGTTGCAGCTTTTTTGGTAATGCCATCTCTGCCAGTGGTGTCCCCTTTTTTTCTTAATTGCTGAGAGGTGTCCCTGCTGGACGGCGAGCCAACAATGAGTAAGCCTCAGTCAGGTGTCTCTTGCCTCCCTGAGCATTAATCATCCCTGTCTGCCCAGGATGTGCCGCCTCATGCCCCCAAACAGCAGGCGTCCCGAGTTGCGGTTGCCTGACAACAGCATGCAGAACTTCTAAATGTTATCTTCCAAAGACACAAGGGCCAGAATTCACAGAAGCCACAGCATGCAGGGTCCCATCTGGTGACAGCCACTCATTGAACTCTACAAGATAATCGCACCCCCTGTGGGAAGACAATTCATTAAAGGCACTGGCCTATAATTCATCCGTTGTACCGGTCTATATGATACACTTTAATTCCTGCGACAGCGTGCTTTGGTCCAACGTGACAGATCAATTGTTGAATGGGCACTCGGTGCTGTTTGTCTTCTTATGATTTATTTCTCCCACTAGAAGAAATGATAAATGAAACATGGTGGAGTGTTTGTGGTAGTAAACTCATTCCTGATACGGGGCTCAGCCTGAGAGTGCTTCAGCTGGCAGCAGAGTAATGGTGCTAAATGAAATCTGGCACCGACATCAACTCAGGTCTGCCCCCGGTGCCACTCCTAGCTTCTTTATTAGTCTTTTGCGAAGGATCAGGTGCAGTACACCGACGCCGTTGACAGGCCGAGGACAGGGAAATAAGATAAAAACACAATTCGGCATGCACGAATCTCAGTCCGTGAGCCTGTCTGTGATATCTTAACATGAAGTGTTACAATCCATTAGCTTCGTACTGAAGATAACCATCAATGCCACAGCAACTCAAGCTCACGACTCGGGCTAATTATCTCCCTTAATTGTTACTGACCCCCAGGGTCCGCGATCCGTCTGCAGTACAGTTCTGCCGCCGTCTATACACTCTGCTTATTTGCATTCTCTGTCCATTTCATCAACTTTGTGTGCTATAATTTGTACATTTCTCTGTAATTGCTAGGCAAGTAGCTCCATTTCCACTTGGCTTGGCCTCCATAAATGTAATTTCATCTCTCCATTGTGCACAGCTGCATTTCACCTCCCCTTCAATACACCTTTCCCTTTCAGGTTCAGTGGTGTTCATGTCATGCTCATTACATCTGTCTTATCATTGTTTGTGCTGCCGGTTCATTTGGTAGGGCGGGCGTTGTGTATCAGAAATGCTGGACTTTGTTGTGAAGTGTGAGGCGGAAATTTGAGTGAGACTGTGAGTCTTTGTGTCTGAGGCTTGACATAGCCTCATTCAGAGAAAGTAAAAGGCCACAGAATAGAGCATTGGGGACTTCTCTCCTTCTTGTAATGGCCTTTCAAAACAGAACCCCCTAGGGGGTGCTTGCTAGCTATATCTCTGGAAACAAAATCAATGTCTGATGAAAGAAGCCAAGCACTTGTGTGCTTGGTGCAATGCTTGGTTTAAAAAGAAGCTTGGGGGTTGTATTGCTGAAAAAGTCACATTCAATTCCTTGGCACAGCACTCCCCGGCACAGCCTGCACCATCACATGAATTGCATCCATGCAGGCTGAGATGTCTATTTTGGACTGAATGTGAAAAGGGGTAGAGGTGTGGGTGGGGGTTGACAACCAGCAACTTTTCAAAACACATAACCCCCACCAACGTGTACTGCAACTCATCCAGTCTGTATCTGTGGTGATTCAGTGGACAGCAGTAGACCAACAAGCACAGGATGTAGTTTTAATTTATTTTCTGATACGTGATGCAACAAGATGTCGTTTCATGACCAGGAAACCCTCGTCTCATCCAGAAACTGGTCCATTCAAGCTTGACTAATGACTTTCAGTTCAAGACCGATGACCTGTGAAGTCTTTAGCTTTCGGTGAAAGACGGCATCGGTGACCCATGGACACAGAAATAGGCTGTGAAGAGATTTCTTTTCCTGTGTGCGAGTTCTTCCCCCTCCTTGTATGTGCATCAACTCAGCCTGAGGGGCAGTTCATAGCTATGGGGAGAGTGGGCTGAGGCCGTGGGTGTCCTGATGTTCTCCTGGCCCGCGCCTACCAGGGTGAATCACAGAGGGGCTTGATGTAGAGCACACACCGCTACCACACTCCCACTCAGCCAAAAACAGAGCCACCTTTCTTCCACAAACTCCTCCTGCATGGGCCCATTTTTTCTTCTTCTCCTTCCTAATGCTAGGGCTGCTGCTCCGCTCAGTTTTATCAAATGACGCACGCATTGTTAAGATCCGACTTTGCCAAAGGACCAACACAGCTTGGCAACGTCATCTGATGTATTTTCTTGCAAATCCCTTTCCACGGTCTGTCATCAGTTCCTACTGTGTGTTCTGAGATACAAACCATCATGCAACTAGTTCCAATAATGATGATTAAATGTGCAGGAGAGATGCCGATTAGCATGAGCAACAAAACCTGCTCAAACCCACACATATTTAAAGCATCATTCAAGACTAAATGGATCATCAAGCTGCATAAACCCAATCTTAAGTCTTCAATAAAACACCTTACCCTCCGAATATAGAAAAAACAAACCAGAGTTGAGGCTGGTATTAGAGCAAAATCAGAATCCCTCAGGCAGTAAGGGATGATATAGGAGCCTGTCAACACTGAGATGAATATGAATGAGTGGGGTCAACTGCCCAGTACGAGCTGATTTCAGGGAACCAATAGGCTAGGAAATTTCAGCAATGAAAACCACTGCAAGAGCCATCTGGGGGTCCATGAACACTCAGAGGGGAGGAGATTGCTCCATTATATGAGCCTAAAGCCGCGCTAAATAAGAGCAGGCTAAAGCCTACCCCCCAATTTAAGGGAGAGAGGCGACGGGCAGGCACCTCCCAGGAATGGGTTGCCGATCAATTTACAGATAAATAACCAGCGCTGGGAGAGGGTTACAGTCTGCCCACAGTAAGAAAAGGAGAAATGTGACACACCGAACCCCGAGGGACAAGCCATATTTAAGGAGATGGAGCATCTGAAATCCGCTCTGTCTGGTTTTGTTGCGAGAGCCCAGGGAGGTGACAGCCCAGACATGGATTTGCACTGTCAGTGCAGGATCAGGGGGAAATAACTGTATGTGGGGTGTCAGTCTATTGGTCTGCAGCTGTAAAGCCAGCCGAGCCATCAACATGGCCCACGGAGATAAGCCAAAAGCTGTCATATCCTGTTGATGACTGTATTGTTCTGGGCACAAAGGGGATTTTTTTAATTCATTGAATAGCCAATGTTCAGTCTTCACCACTCTCGCAGTAAGGCAACACTACCCGAATTGAATTTCACTCTCTCTTAGCCACAACGGATCGGTAAAGTCTCTTCACAATTGCAATGCACTCAAAAGATTATTTGAGATATTGATATATCAGCAAATATGTTTTACTACTACTCACTATTTTTATAGTTATTGCATAATTAACGTTCTCAAAGATTTTCTGAAATATTGGTTTATTTGGCGTAGTGGAATAAAGAGCTGGCACATCCTAGTAATATGGGAATCAAAATGCACAACCGTATTTTGGTATACTCCATTCTGATGCAAATCCAATCCCTGTTTTTGAGACATTTGAATTTCCATTTTTCCACATGAGTTTATCTCAGTTCATGTATAATATGATTTTTTTTAGTGATTTCCTTTTACATGCTACACTGAGCCAAATTCTGTTTGGTTGGTGACTGCCTACACATCTCCACAGCTCAAAGAGAGCTCTCTGCACTGTATGGGTTATGGCTCTCATGATCAACACTGGCTTCCCACACAGACGTTATGTAAAAATAACAGGACACTAGATTGCCTTTCTCTTCACAGAAGTGAACGCGTCAGAAGTTGCCCTCTGATGCATTTCTGTTAGTTTAAGGACACAATGGCATGTTCACAGTCAGGCTCTAACTGACTGAGGGAGGTGAGCAGTGTGTTGACATCCTCCTCTCTAGCTGCCGTTACAGCAGTTTGTAGCTGTGTTTTAGGTAGCCATGGTACACAGTTTTTAACTCTTTAACGTTGCTTAAAATCACACATTGTTCATTTATCACTGATGTGGAGCCTAATGTCATTAAACCAATAAGTGCTAGGATCCTGATTTAAACAAAGGACACACCCTTTGTTTAAATTAGGCTAATTTCTTTTTTTGCATTATTATATTATATTATATTATATATAGGGACAGCAGACCCCTCTTGCTTAAAGCTCCAGCTCACCAGTTCAGAAGCTGCACTGTACCAACAGTCATATGCTTTTGCACAATAGCCCAAACAGCCACAAGATGTCGCTGCAATTGATCTTCATTTACTTCCATCTTAAGTCCAAATGCAGTAAATCTAAAACCTTTTAGAGGAAATCTTGACAAAATAGACACTAACATTTTTTTTTTTAAAGTCCAGGATTTGCACCGTGCTCTGCACCTCAGTGCTTCCCCTCGCGAACCCACAGACCAAATTTCACAATAAGATGCTGGATGTGCCTGAGCCTGCTAAAGCTCTTGGCATCAGTGACTGTGTCAGGCCCATTTGTCCTCCACTTGGCTTCATCCCAAAGTCGTCAAGGAGATGTGCAGCTGTTATGGCACAGATGTCATCGATCTCTTTAGGTTGCAAGACAAAATACATTGCCATCTGTTGTTTTGGCGGAGAGATCTTACCGCTCCTCAAGGTGTGGATGTGCTGGTTCACCTGTGATCAGAGATGCTTCTACATCCCCACCACTTTGGATAAAGTGAGGTTGCACATTTTATCCTTCATCCTCATACAAGTACAGCCAATCATGGCATTACCCGATCTGCTGTCCCCAGATCTGCTGTGGCCAGAAATTCCACCTCTGAAGTGACGGACGTTCGGGCTTGGCTCATGAGGTTGAATCTTGATTTGGTGGGTTTTCTTGAACACAGTTTTCTTGGATTCACTGCAGTGTTTGCCACTTGTGTTGACGTGCTTCCACAAATTGCGACATTAAGTGGAAGATCTCAGGACCAACAAAAAAAAATCCCAATGTATTTGATGTAATTACCAGTAGGAGCCTGATGTGAACAGTTTCTCCCAGTCAGGTTGTATTAATAATAAATCTGACATGACACGGACGTCGCATGGACATTATGATATGGGTTTTTTCCATTTCTCCATAATGTCACATGGCTCAAACTACTACATGCCTGTCCTTTTTAAAGCTGCAAATCTAGGCAAACATGTATATTGTGCATGTTACTATATGCACTGTTTTTCCATCTATTTCACCTTTATTCCTTGTTTCGTTTCTTCCATCCCTCCCTCCAACTTTTAATAGTCTCGTTGTTATGTGCTGCCGCCATGGTAACTGCACAATAACTCAAGAACAATACATGATAGAAATTTCATACTTACACTACAGGTACCCCCTAGAGAGTAGATGATCTGATTAGATTTTGGAGCACTTTACTGCATAGATTTGCATATAAATTGAGGACAAATGGATTTTCTTGAAATTAGTAAATGAGTATAACTCCTTCATATTAATACTACCCATGTGTTTTGTGAAGAAGTATGTTGACAGAAATATTTGCTTATTCGTGCATTAATTAGCTTAATTCATAACCTCATTAGCTGGTTATATTTAATACATCATGATTATGGCAGGGCGTTAGGCAGCTTCAGTTCAGGATGCATGGGCTCAAGGACTGAAGAAAATGCATAAGGATCAAAATGACCCTCATGAGAATCAATGTAGTGTTCTTTCTGCAAATTTATCTTCAACTAAATTAATTTGTAAAATGGCCTCCTGAACTGCTGCAGGGTTTTAAAAAGCCTGTGACAGCGCTCATGTACATAAACGTCTTTATAATGTAAACAGTGTTAGGACTTCCCATAAGAATTTAAAAACAGATGGAAATCAGAGATGAAACCAAATGCTTATTTCAGAGAAAGTTTCAGAGAAACATCCTATTAACAGATGTTAAAAGCCATGAGTCAACATGTCACACATGTCACACTAGACACTAGTCAATACCATGGAAGCCTTTTGGTGAAGTAAAATCAAACCTTTTTTTCAAGTATTGTTTTTATTTAGAGCGAGCTACAAAACTTAATTGGCAAGACCCAAGATACAAATTCACAATACAAAAATACAAATACAAAGAAATATCCCCACATGAAAAGCAAATTAACCATGGCATACCTGCTTGTCAGCATTATTTTTAAATAAAGTCAACACAGTCCACATTTCAGACCTATAAATACTAGTTTAATCTCTTGTATTGTATATTGTGCACATCAATGTTTTCTCATTGATTGATTTGTGATTCTCACTATGTTTATTTCTTCCAATTTCCTCTTTCATTGCACTTGTAACACAATGTGTGACACTCCCTATCAAAGAGTCTCTTCCCTGCTTGGAGAAATATGTAAACATTCTGTGTGTAAAAATACCTCATGAATCTTTAAATAATGGGACTTATGTATGTGCTGTTTTTATCCTGTGGCCACTGACTAGAAGACAAATTCCCCTTTGGGGATAATTGTTTTTCTCTACAATCCCCAATCCCTATTAAAATATTTGGATGTCCCCTCAAAGGGAGGGTTCTTGATTAATTGATCATTTGCCACTAATTGATATAATATAACTGTTTTTCAAAGCACATAATGTAGATCATTATTTACTTTCTACAGCCATTTGGATTTTTTCTTTCAAAAGAGCCAATCATTTTGGAGGACATTATAGATTCATAACAACACAGAGTCAACAAATTGCGTCTAAATAACTAGACATACATTATTTTACACTGCCAATAGTCATCAAGAGAAATTAAGGTTTTGTTGAGATTGGGCTTAAGTTACAGTATACAAGTAAAAGCAAAGTATCTAGGACTAGGTTATGGTGTGTGGAATTCAACTACTGACTTTTTTCAATATTAGGAGGATCTACAGTACTGTGCAAAAGTCTTAGGCACATGCAAAAAAAAATCTGTAAAGCGAAGATGCTTTCAAAAGTAATGAAATGAAAAGTTTCTAAATATCAAAAAATGTACTATAAAGACAAGTAATGTAAAACACTAATGCAGAAAACAAACAAATAAACATCTAAGACCAAATTTATATTAATTATATATAAAATTATATTTATATATAATTATATAAAAATCTAGGGTGCCTAAGATTTTTGTACAGTAGCCTACCGTATATGCTAAAGTCTCTTAAAGAAAACATAGCCCCTATCATCACAAAGGATATCAGCCTTTCAGTATCGGAAGGGCTCTTTCTTCATGTCTGTAAGTTGGCAGTGGTGACAATAGGTCCATTACTATTCTCCCAGTGGTGTGTAAGGTAGTGGAGAAGTCGGTGTCAGAGCGGCTCATATCTCGCCTGAACAACAGTGCCTACCATCCTATGCAGTTTGGATTTATGTCAAACCACTCTACAAAAACCACCAGCTGCTTCTTCTTGGAAAAAGTGAAATCGATGCTGGATAGTGGTGGTGGTGTTGGGGCTGTGTTCCTAGATTTGAGAAAGGCTTTTGACACAGTCAATCACAAGGTTCTTATCTAAGTTGTCTACATTCAATTTCTTTTATAAAACCCTCAAATGAGTGAAATCCTATTTAGCAGAGAGAAACCAATGTGTACGAGTACAGAACCAACAATCCTCTTCTCTCAGCTGATGTACAGGTGTCCCACAGGGGTCAATACTAGGGCCCCTCCTATTCAGCTTGTACAACAATCTATCTGCCATCTGCCCTAATGTTTCAATCCAAGGTCTGTACAGGCCAGTGAAGTTCTTCCACACCGATCTCACCATACAATTTCATGTATGGATCTGGCTTTGGGCACAGGGGCATTGTCGTGCTGAAACAGGAAAAGTCCTTCAACAAACTGCTGCCACAGAGTTGGAAGCACAGAATCGTCTAGCATGTCATTGTATGCTGTAGTTTTAAGATTTCCTTTTACTGCAACTAAGGGGCCTAGCCACCATTCGGCAGGTAGTGCTCTCCTGGCATCCTCCAAACCGAGATTCATCCGTCGGACTGGCAGATGGTGAAGCGTAATTCATCACTCCAGAGAAAGCATTTCCACTGCTCCAGACTCCAATAACGGCAAGCTTTACACCACTCCAGACGACGCTTGGCATTACGCATGTTGATCTTAGGCTTGTGTGCAGCTGCTCGCTCTGGAAACCCACACAAACGGTTCTCGTGCTGCCGTCGCTTCCAGAGGCAGTTTGGAAGTCGGTAGTGAGTGTTGCAACCGAGGACAGACGATTTTTACGCGCTGCACGCTTCAGCACTCGGCGGTCCTGTTCTGTGAGCTTGTGCTTCCACTTGCTCCTAGACGTTTCCACTTCACAATAACAGCAGTAAGCGTTGACTGGGGCAGCTCTAGCAGGGCAGAAATTTGACAAACTGACTTGTTGGAAAGGTGGCATCCTATGACCGTGCCACGTTTAAAGTCACTGAGCTCTTCAGTAAGGCCCATTCTACTGCCAATGTTCGTCTATGGAGATTGCATGGCTGTGTGCTTGATGTTGTACACCTGTCAGCAATGGGTGTGGCTGAAATTGCTTAATCCACTAATTAGAAGGGGTGTCCACATGCTTTTGGCCATGTAGTGTAAATCCTCCATACTTCTTTCCTTCCAACTTGTAATATTCAGGCTGTTTTAAAATCAGCCTTCTTATCACAGTTCCCATCCCATCCTTCTCTCCTCTTTTCAATCTCCATCTTTCCATTCTTCCTTTCAATTCCTTTCAACTTCAGTTGTTCTGTGTGTTTTGTAATGAGACCTTTCTTCATTATTATTCAGCCACCTCTCTTTTCATAATTTGTCCAACATGTCATGTTTTTTCTTCTGTTTTGCTTGGTGGTCTTTTTTTTGTTTTTCTTATTAATATAAAATATCACTTTACTACTATGTTGGATTCAGACAAGAACAACAGGCACACATGTCATGACTAGGCAACAGGAGACACATCCTGTCCCAATGAAACCTAAGCTCATGATAGTGCATGTGGTTGTGGCATAGTCCAGGACAGGTCTGATGGATATATGTGACATTCATCAGGCCTGTCGGGGACTAAGCTTCCCCTGTCTGGTCTGGCCTCCCTAAACACTTGATCCTGGATCTGGAGAGCTTGCAGAAAAGGGGCTGCCAAATTATAGGGATCCCTTATGACTCTCTCCCTCTTGTGGAGTCCAGGAGAGCAGAGGCACTACACAAGGAATACAGTAGGATACTGAAGGGCGATTCCAACCCACCGATTCAATCTCTAACAACAAACAACCACCACTATAATCTGAGAAAAGGGAGACATCACCAACAGTCAGTCAGTCGCACAAGTTGTCTTTTTTCCCTGCATACAAACTTCATCTGCGGTTACACATTTAATTGCTTCCTCATAATTGAGACCAAAACAAATAATCATACCCTGCGTTATTAGGTTGCTTGCTGTTTATACAAACTAATATGATTATGCTGTCATAAATCATATGCTACTGTATTATTGTAACACTCTTATTGATTCATTAATGCTGCTGCCAGAATCCTGACCAAAACTAGAAAATTCGACCACATAACTCCTATCCCGTCTTCACTACACTGGCTCCCAATTCAGGCCAGGTGCGACTTCAAGGTGCTTCTACTTACATATAAATCATTACATGGCATGGCACCCGTCCTACTTATCACATCTGACCACACCATATAAACCGCCACACGCCCTCCAATCACAGGACGCTGGCTAGCTGTCCATCCCAGCTGTCAAAAAGAAAAGGTAGAACTTTTTGATCCTTTGAGAAATACTTGTATCCATGTACAGCAACAGATCATCTGCATAAAATTTGATCTTATGTGATTTATTTCTTACCACTATTGATTTGCAAATTAAAATGGCGAGGTCGACTGATAATAAACATGGGGAAGATATACTTGGTGGATAATGTGTAGCAGACAGCCTATATTATTGGATGCTAACCTGTGCTTAATAAAAAGCTGTTTAGTCAGGGTGCACCAATGAGGGAAGGACTGTCTCAAGACATGGAGCTACATTTCAAAGATAAAGCTCAATTACTTGCACAGAGGTTGGTATCTTTCCCCTTCTTATACTACAATGAAATAATTAGCTGTATTGACATCTCTGAGAAACTCCCTTTTATAGCTGTTTGAATCATTTCTAACATAATTGGGCCAAGGTCAGACCAAAGGGCCAAGTACTTGTCAGAAGGGATGCCATCCCATCAGAGCATCATATAATTCCTTGTGGGTTATGGGAGAAAAGACTTCACTTCATTAAGGGAGAGACGAGGAAGCTATTTCATTATCAGCTCCATTTCTGCCTATAATAAAAGCAGCTAGCAATCTTTTAATCTTTTAGTGTTGAGGCCTTGTTCATTCGATGATATAGTGACTAAATTAGCTATCGCTAAATATATGCATGATTCTATTTTTATTTTGTCATTTCATTATCTTGTGTATTTAATATGTCAATTCAAGTGGAACCTGTCTCCATTCCTACTCCCGGTCACAACCACTTCCCAACCACAGAGAGGGAGGAAAATGGTCACAGTAATCCATCCACATTCTATAAGGACCCCTTTCTTGGACCCAACAACTCAACACCATCTGGTAGAGCTGTGACAGCAAGAACAAATAACTCATACCTACACCTTGGTGCTGTAGCTTGCCTCCCACATGGCCCGCCAAGTGCTGAATTGTCATTTTTGATTCAATACTGTGTAGCCTGGTTATCAACGGTTGCCTCAGTCCCTTATAGGTCCAACACGATGCACAATATTCACAAGAGGAGGGGGGGCCTAGCTTTTCATGCCCAAATAACTCATAGAAAGGTTTATCAATGAAAGCAGTCGGTTCTTCCTCTTCAGTTCCTTCTTTGAGGCCAGGGATACTTAGGTTATTCCTAATTTCCTGTTGTGATATCCCAGTTTTCCGTATCAGCTGTTCGTTCTTGCTTTGGAGAATCTTGCAGCTGTGCCAAGCGTGTATATCAGTCCCCTTAGCCAACCCCTCCAATGCCCCAACTTTGGTGACACAATCTTTGACCGTAGTTTCAAGGCGTTTCAGGGTCGTCTGAATACGTTTTAATTTACTATCCGGTGACAAGGAGACTTCCTCGCGGACAATGTTTCTAATTAATTTTGCAAGCACTTTGGGGTCCATTGGGGTGCTATCTGTATGAGGCATCAGTGTTTCGAGCCTACAACTTTTAATTGGTTGCAGTAAACTTGCTCTTCGTGCAAAATAACGGGCCTCTCATAAGGATGTAATCCTTCAGCAAAGTCTAAGAAGTAAGCCATCTATTGCAATGAATTGACCTTTCGAGGGAGCAAGAGGTGTGAGCCGAACGCCTTCACCGCACATCACTGGAAGTCAAACCCTGTGTGGTGAGTCATGATCCCTGGGTTGGGCTTCATCAACTCACCATCATGAAGTAGAAAGGACACCGAGTCCTCTGGGTGTCCTCTTCTGGACACCACCTTCTTGAGGCTAGTTATGACCTTCAGAACACTAGGCTGGACATTTTGGTCAAAATCATTGTGGTAGCCTGCACTTTGCATTATCTGTGTACTGGTATGACCAATCCATGTGAAGAACATCGCTGTGGAAGCCAAAGACCTGAGGATGACAACATCTAAGTTTTGTTTTGAGAGGCATAGCTGTCCACATAGTGGTGGATGGTGGTGGTGGACACAAACACACATGTACTGTATATACACATACAAACACTGCTTTTATGGGGTGTCACGACCCGGCTCATGTGGTCTGACAAAAAGGGAGACGCACACACAACTGAATAAATAGGTAATGAATTTATTTACAACTAGACAAAAGAGAAAGTAGATGTGGGTGACGGTCAGTTATATCAATGGTGTAGGTGAGTGGTTTTGTGTAAGTGTGGTGAGGGGATGTTGGAGGGCGGAAAACAAAAGAACGTCCAATACGCTAAACAAAACCAAACAATGGGTGCATGCGGGGAGAGAGGGAGAGCAAGGCAACTGGATGGGGCAGCTTCTAAAGAGGAGACAACGCGGGCCCAGGTGTGTCTCATCAGTGAGCTGACGAGTGCGTGCACCAATCACACACGAGCAAAGCATACCAGCCAACAGAGCCCATGTTGTTGAATGTTGAATCAACAAATGGATGATGAACAATACCGGGTGATCTATCTCTCTCAGGGCCAGGTGAATGCTCTTGACTGTGTGGTGGTTCTTTGGTTGATTGAGTTCATTCCCCGCGCCATATAGAAAATGGATGGAAATACACATTTCATACGCAGCTCATTTCTTTCTTGACAATGCGTTTCCTGCAGAACGCTTCGTTTATTAGACTATAATTACCAATTGACATTAAAAACTATGCATTGACCTGTGAAAGAGAAGCCCTGTCACAGAGTGGAGCTCCACAAGCAAAACTTCGAAAGAAAAGAAATTGCAGAGATCAAAATTTGGCCACACACAAAAAAGTGGCATCAAGGGAGGTGAAAAAAAAACATGGGGAAAAAAAATCGCCTCATCAGTTAACAGCGTTGGAACTGACGAGTTTTGTCATTTGTCTGATCTAACACCAAAAAAAACAGCATTTATAAGACCTGAGGTGGTCAAATTACCCCCAGCCAGTCTGCCACAGGTGAGAAAATTGCAGCCATAAGTGGCACGGTCTCACTGTTTGGGGTAAAGTGCAGTGGCAGTGGTGACAGCAAGGACCTTGGCCACATGCCAGTGGTCTTGGACGAATCTGAAGCTGCCTCTGACCCAATAAACTAGAAGGACCACTTCAAAATACAATATTTATTAAAACGAAGGCACAACATAATTTGATATCTTTATTTCAGGTAAGCCTGAACCGGGCCCCAGCCACCTCCCTGTGTCCACCCCAAGGCAGCTGGAGAGGCAGTGAGTTAAGCCTAGCCAGGCTTCAACCCAAAAGGCCCAGGGCAGCGCTGACAGAGGAGTTCCTGCAAAATCAGGAGAAAATATGTCAATTAATGACTGAGATTAACATGTCTTCGAAAGAAATCAGCAATAATCTTCAAGAAATTAAAAGATGTGTACCAAAATAGATGACTTTTTGTCTGCATTGCATTTTGTGAATGACATTACCACCTAGAACCTGAGATCGGGTCAGATTTGGCTAGCTCTCGTGTGCTGGACGAGCCACAGTGTTGACAGTGTTGCCTTACCAGGGAGTAATTAGCCACTCTGTCAGGGGATATTCCTTGTCACCTATTTGTAAAGATAAACATGCAGAATTTTCTTATAAATAATCTTACCAATGAGGCAGCTTGGCTTTATCTGTAAAGCGCTATATAAATGCAGTCCATTTACCATGGGCTAGACATATATGTACATAATATGCTATGTGTAATTTGTATATTATACAAATACATATATGTTATATGTATAAATAATTATATACGTGACATATATGTCACAAAATGCATTATACATACATAAACATATATATTTGTATGGGCTAGACATATATGCCATATATGCTCATTCATTGTGTTCCAATTTCATATATGGAAATTTACTATATGTACATATATTACATTTCCGTATGGGACCATTTGTTGTGTGTTCTCTTTGTGTGGCATCTCTGGCTTGCAGCCAAAGATGGTCCTGTTGCCCCTCGCTGTTTTTCTTCCTGTGGTGGGTGGCTGGATTCATGTTGGAAGTGCTGAAGGATCCAGTGGAAGTTGACAGTTCTGGAGATGACGGACTACTGCTGGGGGTCACTGCCTGCTGTGGAGATAGCTGATTGGGCCTAGATTTGATCCCTACACCGTTTGCTGTGCCTGTGACAGGAATGTCAAATCAAGTTGACTTCCAACCAGTTCCTCCATGGTCCACTCTCTGTGTGCATGGCTGTGCAATATTGGCACATCCACTACCAGTCACTGTTGGCCCCGAGCCTCTCCAGCCCCTGTGTCCAATCCTGCTACCCAGGCTGTGTGACTGGCGACGGCAGCTTGTTCTTGCCTCCTTTACAGAGTCTCCTCAGTCAGCAGTGTATTGTGGTTCATACAAGAATGGCTGAAGTGTGGATAAAATGTGGCTCATGAAATGTGGCTGAAAATGCTGTTCCTTACGTTTCAAACAAGCATTCCTCTCTGCAGCCACAGTTAAATCATCTTTTGGAAATAAGCAGAGTTCACTAGCTAACAACCACATTTCTAAGCTATTTTGTACACAAAACAGCCCTGCCCCAGAAGGGGAGAGGCTAGGAGCCAACAGAGACCCATCCCAACAGTTTTCAAAATCCCTGTGCTAGGATTCATGACGCAATCCTGAAACAATGACTTAGGAAACAAAATACCTCAGCAGAGTTGGCATTTCCAATCGGGAACACTGACACTCATATGTTTGCCTATGAACCTACTAAATTAGATGTTTTGCTGTGTTGCCCCCCTGTAAGTCCTTGTTCTATGAAATGACATTGTTGTTTCCTGGCCGCCACAAGGTGCCTTTATAGCTTTCATACGTTCTCACTCCATACCCCATGCTCTCTAAGGTCAGTATACATCCTAACGTCATGTTTGCGACCAAAGTCCTCGTGATTTACAGTAGCCACCCCACTGTGCTCTCTGATTTCCATCCTCTGCTGCTTTTTTAGAGGATAAGCATTTTAACTTTTGTCCAGCATGTAGTATCTGCATAAACAAGGAGGACAAGGTTGCTCATGATGTGCTATTTCCCAGCTGTTCCAGGATAAGGCTTCATCCAAATGATGCCCACTGGATGCCATTTCTGCAGCTTAACATTGATCAAATTGACAATAGACCCCCATGTGGATAACTCCACTGATGGAATTGCTATGTATATTGCTATGAGCACTGTTTAGGGACACATCTCCATTCAGGACATTTAGTCAGCAGAGCTTGGAAGATCTCGACTGACCTCTCCCACCCAGACAGCCACCTTTTTTGTTAAACTGCCTTTAATTTCTCAGCCTTTATCTTATTTTAGAATGTTAAATAGTCCTGACAAATATTATAAATGACATGATTCGAAAGTACATGGGTACAGGAGGACCCCAGACCCCCTGCCAATCTTTGTCCCCACCACTTTCCAAATCAAAATTAAGTTTTTGGGGACAGCTACACACCACATAGTATGGAGGCAGATGAGCAGACAGACAGACAGACATATGCCCCCTCCCCTTCCGTCTCACACGCACACGCACACGCACGCACACACACACACACACACACTGTCAGAAATGAAAATGAAAATTACTTAGTTTATTTTATCTGCAGGTTGTCCTCATGCAAAGGTTTTGTGGCTATGAAAGTTCTTTCGTGGCGAATAGAAATATTTTTTCAATATTGTGAACTTAACTGGGTGGCATGTTGAGTGATTGGACAGACAAGATGTCATTCCATATGTTTCACTCTTCCCCTCCGCCCTCTGTCAGTCAGCTGCAGCAGACGCTCTGCCTGCCCTTCGCTATGCTCTAATGCTGCCGATTCAGCCTGGACAGAGAAAAAATCAATAGAAAGCGGCACATAACTAACATATAACATAGACAAATAATAAAGGTAAGGACAATTTCACACTTTTATGAAGACAGCGAATGTCACTTTCAGCGAAATATTTTGTAATCGTGAACATTATCTGCGCTTGTGGCTAAGTTAGCCTAACTAGCTTGCTAACGTTAGCAGCTAAGCTAACTGCATTGTTGCTGGCTAAGTTGACTGTCCAGCTGGTTAGCATTTAAATGGCTATAAGATTAAGGATCTTCTGCAGTAATAGTGGTACAGCATTCAGTAACCTCGTGCATTCAACGTGCACTAACATGCCCAGTCGGGAAAAACTGATACCGGTTAGAAATATTGCTACAGGAGTAGTGTTGATAACTTCGCCGTTAGCTAAAGAGCCTGTTGGCTAACTTCATGTGGAGTCTTAGGAGTTCCCGGTGCCGCTATGTTGGGATTAAAAGTTGATTTTTTTCCGCCTATTTCGTAAATACACAGAATGGCCGTGTCCACTAAATACTACCCGTGATACCGAGGAGGGAGGAAATTGGTAACTTAAAGGACACAGCATTTGAACGATTTTGGTATCTTGAGTGTCTTTGAGGCCTTCTATTAGCTAACGGTGGTTAGCTTGCTAGCCAGTGGCCAGTCAAAATGAAAACAAAGCAGCTGTCAAACTGACACGTGTGTTGAAAATATGCACAGACAATTCCTCGTAGACTTAAGTTGTCAATCCCCTTTCATTTGAAGCTTTGTTTGTGTGTGGACTAACTGCATGTTCCGGGGTTTATGTGGCCTCCCACCGCTTGTTGGCCAACGTTATTAGATCTATAGGTTGCTAGCTTGCAAGGCTAACAGTGTGTGGGAGCATGTGAGGCCTGCCACAGCTCCCAGCAGGGTTCAGACTATTCTCTGGAACCGAAATATGTCCTCCGGTGCTCCATGTTGCTCCATGTTTTGAGCTGTACACATTTTTCAGCATTAGCCGCACAACTTCCAATGCTGGCCTACACAAGTTACCTAGCTAGACATCTGTTTTCACCAGTAACATTGCCACATTTGAACTGAACAAGCTAGTAGACCATTTGTAATCTGCTCAGTGTTTGCATTTTTGTTGGCTTCATGACACCAATTGAATATTTTTCAGTGGGGGTCAATAGTAGAATCGAGAAACATTATAAATCCTACCCTTTTCTAATTTGTTCAACATTATTATTTGTATTATTAATACTGGCCACTTATTATTAAGCCACTGTAACCCACAGATTTACTGGAAATGACAAGTAACTGCCTGACTATCATGTTCACGCTTACTGAAGTTCAGAAGTTCTGTCTGCTAGTTGGTGAATGCCACATTTATGTTTAGTATATTACAATTTTTGACACATTGTAAATTTATTAACAAAAAATGCCGTAGTAATATAAAGACAACCCCATGACCTGCATTCTGTGACCTTCTCATTGTCAATAGGTGAAGACTCTCAGCAGAACTCAGTAACCCTTTTAACACATCCTGTATGATATTGCTCAATTAGCTTTTCCAGTAAAATTGCAACAGCTTATTCTGTCATTTTTTGTAATGGCGACATGTTTATTTATAAATTCCTATTAAATGGCCTCATCATAGAGGAGATGACACATGAAGGAGATGACACAGGCCCAAAAATTCTCTCTAAGGGCCTGCAAAGGGAACCGACCTCAACTGGCATGCGAGAGTCTAACATTTCAATTGAGCTTGTGTGCCAAGCTCGAGGTCCTGTGCTCTTGGCAGGTTTCCAAGGAAAGTTATGTACAGCATTTTGTTAGTTAATCATTATTCATCATGTTGGTGGTTTAAAAAAAAAAAGACAATGTTAGGAGTATGATGATAAAATCTGTTTCAATACTGTTTAATCACTTGCTTCATTTGCCTCAATTTTCAGCTTGTATAAATCCTGACTATTTCCTTTTTTAATCACAGCCACTTGTCATGAATTGAACTCTGCTTTCTGATTCCCAAGGGCTTTATAAATGTAGCTATTGAGTAAGTGTATCTGGATTTTTGAGTATCCCCAGTGCACTTAACTGTCATTATAATAATAAATATAATATTGAGTGATTTTTCTCCATTTTTGACTTCAGCTTTGACTTTGACATGATGGAAACGTGTTATAACATTTACAGAAAAAAAGCTGCATGTGTGAAAGGGGTTAGTAGCAAATCTTGTGCATTGTTCCAGTGGTGAACCTTAGTGATGGAAGCTATTTGGAATTTATTTATCTTCTGTATTGTATATCAGTGTAAAAAAGAAAACCCCCACATGCTGTGTATTGCTGTCTTGGGCCCCTTATTGTTGCTGCTGTCTCTGATATGATGGATAACAACAGTACATGCTCTGAAAGCAATAAATAGTTGATCAGCTGTGGTTCTTTCAGTCAGTGACAGTCCCCTGTGCCATGGCATCTCAGTGATGAAAGAGGCCTTCTGTCTGAATTCAGTGACTAATGATGGCCTACATGTGAGGTTTTCAGTAACAGCAGGAGATGGTCAAGGAGCTGGCAGTCCATTCTCCTGCCTCCCAGGGTCAGGTGTTAGTCACTAATCTATCAGGTCAACACATACACTCAAGGGCATTAAGCCAATTTGCAAAGCACCCCACAAGGCAAGGTGTTCAAAGGAGCTCAGTCTCTTCCCTCTGTGCTGGCAGTCGAAGGAGGTCTGAACACAGCGCCCGGTGGTTCAGTTGTTTTGCTCTATCCCAGAGAGGAAACGTAATTATCTACATGGAGGGTTCAATAAGCCACATTGAACTGCGGTGTTGCTCTCTCCATATACCTTCCTCTAATATTCTCCTGCCCAGGGTTTGAAGGCTGTCTAATCGCATTAGGACTAATCTGAGCCTCAGTATAGTTTGCTAATAGTGTCTTCTCTCCCTGGACTGTATCTGTCACGGGAGTATCAATGGTGCTGTGGTGATGCACAAGTTATAGGCAGGTGAACTAATGTCCATCTCCCCTCCGTCCCCAAGTGGCATTTACCAGAGCAATGTGGCCTGATCCTGCTTGCAAACACAGCAACAACATCTCCTGCCCTGTTCGCCAGGGCCCACTTACTCCAAGCACACATACATCCTTCACTTGGGTTTAAGCTGTAGCATCTTAGGGAACAGCAAGCCTGGGCAGTCAGCATTTTTTGCGCTGTTTCTGCTCTCATTTTGCTTTCTCTTGATGGACTGGCCTGTTGTAGTAGGCTTTCATGGCGAGAATGATTATGCTTAGAATTGAATTGAGGGGCATTAAAGGGAAAAAAATCACCCTAAAACATGTTAACTCTATTAAATACAGCTATTGATGATGTATCTTGTATTTCTGGGTCCATTATGTGGTTTGGTGGTGTATTTTTCATATTCCCGTGATAAATTGGCCAAACGCTGATGATGTGACTTTACTTTGAGATATTTTCCAGTGCAGCTACAATGGAGTTTAATAGGAGTAAAAAGTTCAACAATCTAAAATATTAACGGTAAATGGTTTTGGTGTCAGTCCCAGACTCAGAAAGTGCCTCTTTCTAGACTTGCAAGTTTGCACTGACGTTCAACAGTCCTACAGGGAGAAATCCATTATAGAAGAGGAAGAGACACCAATTTCTCCAACAGTCGCCTCAATAGACCAGAATGCAGCACAAGGACAGATGTGGCTTGATAATAGGGCTGGGCCACATGGACAAAATTAATATGATCATAAATTATTTCAGTATCGACAAAACGATATCTGCTAACTTGAAAAATCACACGTTAAATAATTTATTATAATAACTTAATTGCATTGAAGTGCATGGTAATATAAAGTACTATACAACGTTCAAATAATATTCCCTAGTTGGTTTCAGATCTCATTTTGTGAGATGTGTTTCTTATTTTGACAACAGAATTGTCTATCACTATAGCGCCATCATTATTTCATCACATCAGTCTATTGAAAGACTGATTAATATTGACTTATTACCCAGCCGTACTTGAGAACGACGTGTTGAGAAGCTAGCCTAGAGGGGAGTGGGGGCATTTGGTGGTCTTAACACTGAGTATGGCCTGGAAAGTGAAGTTCGAAAGACAGAAGTCTCAGCACTTGGCCAAGTAATCATTGAGTCATTGGTATTGATCAACAACCCCCCCACAGATAGTGTGGTCATTTTGTGCTGCGGGGCAATACAAATCTTACTTGTTGCACCTTTTAATCCATACATCCATAGAATAATGTAATTCAGGTACGCTTACATGACATTACAGTCATTTAGCAGACTCTTATCCAGCGACTTACAATAAGTGCACTCAACGTAGGTAGGCAAGATAACTACTAGTCACCAGGAATCGTAAGTGTATCTCCTTCCTAAACAAGCATGTAAGAGCAGAACCAGTGCTGAGGTAAGAAACATATTGTGTTTCTAATGATACTTATGCTTAATGTCACTACACGCTTTGTAGATGATCCTGTTTTAAGGCTAGTCTTGTCTATATGTTGAGTTGTGTTGCTCAGCAGTGTTCACAGGAGCTGTCCGGTGATGAATGGAAAAATGCACCTGAGGCACGGGAGTGTTCCCCGTCAGTCGAGACTTATATGTTTGGGCTCTGCCCTTTGAGTCCCTCTTGCTCTGCGTGAGTCGTAATGGTGCAGCAGGTAAATGAGAATTCCTGCTGTGATGAGGAAGCAGAGATGCCAGCATCCCCTGTGAAGGAAGATCACTCTCCATCCTCCCAGTAATAAAACACTGTTACTGTTAGGACAGGGATTACGACTCGTAGGCGGTGTCATTGGAGGGTATGGCCATAATCATATTTCCTCATTTGCACTCGTGCATTAATCCCAAACGTGGCCTAGTGTTTGCCTTGTAAAGTGTTGGTATAGGATTGCTAGTTTAGTAAATGCTAAAGCTGCAGGCAATGTGTGTTTTGTTTTTTTCTGGGTCAGTGGAAGTTGGCATGTTCACTACTGAAAGTTTTTGATCCTGGCGGAGTTGGTGCATTGCAGAGAGGCTGTAGGCCTGCGTTCCCCCGAGGAATGAGAAATGGAACCAGTGTCTACCTCTGCAATTATTACATTGCCTCTGTCATCTGGTTTGCCTCCATTCTTTTTCTCCACATCTTGAATTGAATGTTGTACGTTAAATTATTAGCAGCCTTGTAGTCGTTTTGGTTTCCCTGCGAACTTTTCAACTGAACTCTCGCGATTTGATTTCACCTGCACCGTGCTTCCTCCCCTTGCTGCACTTTTTGGATGTTAACGCAGGGCCACAGTCTTATTACCCTTAATCTCCACTCGTTTCCTAGCTTTCCATTGGCAGTGTAAGAAATCTGACACTGAATATGGCTTCCCCTTTTGAGACGGACAGCTCTTCCATCCGTCCACCTCTGCACTGACCAACTGTGGGCTGTAAAACTATTAGACACTCACCCCCATCACTCTTTCACGGCATGTATGAAAGCTCTCTGAATCCACACCATCCATCATCAGAAAAGGGTCACACTGCCAATTAAATTTCAACAATATTGAGGAATAACCTGCAGTGACCCTTGCAGATATCATTTAGCACCGCATGCAACTGCTGGCAGAGCACTGAAAGAGAAGGTGCACCATCTCCAAGATGGCAATAACAAACAGCCAAAATCAAAAGTCGTGGTGGGGCGGGGGGAATGCAGCCTTTTGAATTGTGCTGGCTGTCTACCGCCACATGAAGTTGTATATTTGTTTTGCTGCCTGTCCTTCGCCACAGCTTGAATGAAATCTTGTTTCCCTTTACTAAGCCTCCCCCTCCCCTCCTCTCTCTACAGTCTGCCAAGCAGGCAGGGGGTCTACCAGGTTCTGTCAAATCAAGGTAGAGGTCGACCGCTAGGACAAGACTTGACCCAATTTGAATATGTGCTGGCAAAACCCCGCTATCTGCTCTCTGGGGCCCCGCAGAAGTGTTCGGCCCTATTCCTGCATATATTTCACGGTGCAGGGAGGAGGGGGGGGGGGGGGGCATGGGGTAGCAGTTGTGCTGAGGACTCAGCCTGTCTTGTGCATCATGCACCGTGGAGCCATTGTTGCAGGTAGAGGTTCATGGCTGATGAGCCTCCCTCTAATTGCTCCGGATCTCTCCCATGTGTTTCTAATTAGTTTCTTCTCCCCGAGCACTTTCTCCTGCACACATTAGTAGATCTGCGGAGTGGTAGAACACGCCGGTCCTTATAGGGCTTCAAAGCACTCTACTGTTGCCCTTTCTCTTGAGAGGATACTCTGCTTTGTACCTATTCACCGAAAGGTCAGTCTCCTTCAGGAATTTTGCATGGAAAATATTGCTGGAAGCCACCGTCAAGTAACGCCTCGTACTTCACAGAGGTGTATCGGAGGCTGTCAATCCTGGGGTGTGCACTACAATACTGTGAGCAGTGACCTGTCGTCTCCTGTGTGAATATGCAGGTCGGTTTTATGAAATTGCATAGAACCGTTGCTAAGGAACGCGTTACTATTTAAAGCCCAGGGGAGAGAAAGTGATCTGCGGATCAATAGATATAGTTTATCAGAGGCCGTTTTTTGGAGTTCACCTCAGATCTGTTTTCTGTACGCGGTGTATATATGTCACCACGTAAAGGCTTTACTTTTGGCGGGATGTTTGTCATCGCTGCGTAATATTTGCCCGCCGACACGTTCGAGCCCAACCAACGGGCAGCATTTACACCAAATATTATTCTTGCGCTCAAGTGGAGGGGAAATCAAATGCAAGCCACAACATTTGGCTGTCAGAATGCATTACTTGCTCCCGCCCCCACCCACCTGTCCTCTGTCTCAGCATGGGTGTCGCAGTGTAGAGCAGCAGTGTCACTGCTCGGTGACACATGCAGAACCCGGAGTGGATGCTGCCTGTCGTCTAATGAGGATGGAACCGTGTCCACAGGAGTTCTGTCACGTTCTGCACCAAACGGAGGAGGCTCTCCAACACCCCAAGGGACCTCATTAGGACGCTTTTTTTTTTTCTTCTCCCCCCCCCCCGCCCCCCTTCTCTGAGAGACTGTGCAGGAATCGCTATGTCCTTGGGGAAAAATGTAAATAAACGTATTTGTCACTTTCTCTCTCTCTGTCCTCCATTTTTTTATTTTTTTATTTTCCTTCCTGTAAGCAAATTGCAGTTCGAGGTTTAATTAGTAAATGCTGCCATTACGCTTTCTTTATTATGCAAATGAATTGGTTGAGCGCTTTGCAAGTGTTGTCTCACAAGCCCCTCGCCAGGTGTTTCCAATCTGAATGCTGGCCATGTTTTTTCTTTTTTTTTGCATGTGAAAGAAAGACAACTGCACAGTGAAATCGTAGGACAAGCTATAATTACTTGACTGGATTTCTTTTTTTCTTTTTACCTCCCCCCCTCCTTCTTTCCCTGCTGTAGTGCTGGAAAGACATGAGTGATGGGAACTCTTTCATTTCCTTTGTTGCGGCTTCAATGAATAGTTCAAGGGGTTTACCGATGTCGGTGCCATGTCAGAAATCAAAGCAACGTCACTATTCACCTTTTACACTTTTTAAATACAAGTAGATCTCTAGTGGAGAGAATGGAAACTAACATTTTATCTAATGACCCCAAATGGTTAGGGATGCACCGATATATTGGCCGAACGTGCTTCGATACCGAGGTCTGATTATATTTTTATCACTGATTTGTGTGTAGCCTGGAAGCGCTGCTTGTGAGTGTGTTTTTTCTGGTCGGGATGCTTGTTTCACTGAACCACTTCCTTGAGGAGAGTGCAGTTCAAGTGTAACAACATGTCCGAGGTATGGGATGGTATGGCAAAACAGCAATTTGTAACACGTGGGGCACATGTATTGTGTGGAGGAAGTAGAGTTAGAAACTGTAATACAACAATAATCACGTCACCGTACAGAGTACAGTGCTGCTGGCATACATTGAACCCTGCTACACCCTGCCTACCAGACATTTCTCTGACGTTTGCCTCCCTGAAGTGTATGATATAATATCAACGTATATCCACAAGCTCATGCAAGATAGTACCACGTCTCGAAGCTTCACCAAGACATAGGGGCATGCAAAGGCGCGGCAATGACAGCAGCATTTCAAATTCAGGCTACAAGAAGAAGGTATGCTGACTAGACTTGACTTTTACAACCGTGTTTTGTTTTTTTCTAAAGACAGGGTTGCTATATGGGTCTGTAAAATCTTAAAATGTAGAAAATGAATTTGTGCAATTCTAAAAATGTAAGAACTGGAAATTGTTGAGTATGGAAAAATAAGTTTAGTTTAGAATAATAATGATATCTAATGTTGTGAAGCGTACAAAGCATATAATGTGATGACCCATGAGGGTCAAATTACTCTAAAGAACAAATACATTTCACTTAATTTCTCCTTTAATTTACATGGTTGTGTCCTTTTTATTAGTTGTACCCCTCCTACACTCAGGATATCGCTTGATTATTTGAAGATAGGCACGTCTGAAAAGCTTAACCTGTTTTGTACCTGCATTTGGACTAACATTCTTAGAAATATCGGTATCGGCCGATATGGGTGTGGAAAAACAGATATCAGTATCGGCCTCAAATCATCGGTGCATCCCTAGTCTTACAGCCCTATTGGAACAGGAGTAGTTTATTAGAGGATGTCCTGTAATGTAATTCTTATGCACTGTGGTTATAATTCCATTTAACATTTACATTGGAGTTTGCAGTTTCGCTCAAATTAAAGACGGTAGCCTGCATGGAAAACAAGCATTATTTTAACATTACCAACAAGCATTTTCCTTTGCAGAAATAAATGTTCCATTGTCAGACACTAGACTTTAGATTAAGCAGTTTTTATGCTCATGTGCAAGGGATAAATCACACAAGTTGTGAGAGGGATTTTATTTATTTAATTTCTCCTTTTGTATGAGTCTCGATGACGTGATTGGTTCTTGGTTGGTACATTTGCACCAAGGTCACAAATCTCCACCGATACGGCGTCCACTAGGATATTTGAGGTAGTGGCCTAAATGTGTTATGACAGGCAGCCACAGCAATCCAGTTTGACTTGACATCTCCACAATGTAATGTTATCACATAGCTTATTAATGGCATATTTTTCACAGGACTAGTTTTACATGGGGACCTCATAATTAATGAATTACTCTCCCTAATAATACCCTAATAAGAAATGCATCTTTTTGTTGTACCCAGTTCCCTGGGTACAATTTCTAAGGTCAGAATTTTACAATTTGTCACTCCTGATTTTGAAGATTGCGTTGAAAATGCATTCCAAACCTTCCTCTCTAGATTCCATGACTGTCCAATTTTTATGACACGAGGAAGATGGAAATTATGTGTGTAGAAGAAAAATAAAGATCTCACACCATGAACAAATAATGGAGTTTGGTTTGCACAGGATTGCGATTTGCACTAGAATTTTTACTTCACAAATGACAGATTCAAACAGGATTAACATCACTGACAGTCGTTGCAGTTTTACAAATTGCTGGACGTCTCCAGGTAATATTAGTCCTGTGCCAATAGGGCTTTGTTTGCCAAAAACAGCAGGAAATTTGCTCCAGATTTTATTTTACTTTCTAGAATTAAAATGTCAAACAGCAGATTCACACTGGATGAAATACACAGATAGTAATTCTCTTCAAATAGGGCTGAAGTTGGTCTGTGTAAGCAATCGATCATATTGGTACCAGATATTGGTGGATGCTGTGAGTTGAGCACCTGGATTCTGTGTCTGCAGTGAGAAAGTGGTATCGGTGTACCTCAACACGGTGTTTGCAGTGATTTTTCAGAATGTAGTGCCTGTCGAGTGGAGGGGCTGTGCTGCTCAGCATTCAGTTATTCAGACACCTTTTCTGCCTTTTCCTTAAGAAGCTGTCTATGCCAAACATGGAAATTGACACTCACAAATTCAAGTGCTGTACCTCCAATAGGGAGGGGAAATGGCCCAAGGGTGTAGTCATTCTATTGAGATCGAAAACCTGTTTTGTCATCGTGGTATTAAGGGTTCTTGGATGTTGTTTTGCTTGGGATCCTGGTTTCTTATTATAGTCCTCTGGCACCCCTTTTTCTAATGATCCTCCCTCCAAACCCCCACAAATCCCAGCCATAGCCGCATCTAATGGCGAATCCATTGTGGCGCAGGGATGGATCAGAACATCGGCACTTACAGAAGACTGGAGAATCTTTGGCTGGTGGCCTCAGTTCTCATTAAATGTTTTGGATGGAGTCAAATGGCTGCTGTTTGATTTCATGCTTTTTTCTTTTTGGTAAGACTACCATCTGTTAATGGCTCAATCTCCAAATCTGCGAGAGCAGACAGAGAAAAGTGGGTGTGACAACATGCCTGGTTAGTTCTGCCCCTCAGTTTCTGTCCTCCCAAGCTGAGCCAGCACATTTTCTGCTGCCAAGTCACTGAAAGTGCGTAGTTTGAAGCTGCTCGTTCCAGAAAACCAAACTTTACAATCTTTGATGTTTTAAGACCTCTTTCTCTGCCCCTCCCTCCTGGTATTGGGATTGATGTCGATGGTCATTTGGATTCCCCCCCCCTGTTATGGACCCATCTCTGTTTCTGACCTGGTTTCTATTTGGAGATGTACAGTGTTGTCCTGTGGTGTCCAAACTTTTTGGGTGAGTATAACCCAGTTTTGAATTTGTATTTCCACCCAAGTTCCCCCTCAACCGGCATTAACTTGAAAGGTGGCACATACCTTGTTTGACCATCCTAATATAATGCATTTTCACATGTTGACGTTGAGTAACCATGTTTATTTATTATTTATTAATAGGCAGGTTGTAGCCAATGGTTAATGTATGGGCTGTGATTTGAAGATGTAATTGAGTTGCAGTTGATTGCTTCATGACATTCATACCTGTGCTGCTTCCTCCTGCGTTTGCACATCAACAGTGTTATTCAGAAAGCCCTTTTAACTGGGACTCGCAATTCATATTTACCACCTCCTGCGTTCACAGGACAAACAAGATAGATGTTTCTGCAGTTGTGTAACGTTCTGTGAGCCAGTGTTAGATAAGATAACAGTCTATAACATGGCATCAATAAGTCTGTCAGATTACAGCAATTTAGTTTTTACATTACTATAATAATTTATAAGAAAGTATGCATGATTCTACCTTGATACCATTTCTACTTTTTTGAGAAATCTTGGGTACAGTTGCAGTGCTCAGATGCACCCCTAGGACTATGCATATCTCCATTTTAGAAACACTGCTGTAGCCTAATGGCTGTATTTAAGATGACAGTGAACAGTCCATTTTCCAACAATGTCTGAGTTGGAGCTGGGCGATAAAACTATGTTAATACTTATCATGATAAAATGTGCTAACGCTAATGAATGTTTGGGATTAAGTTCAATAAAATAATTGTCAGGGTCTGTTTTTCTCAATCTACACAGAAACCTGCAATGCAAACAGCCAATCAGGCGACAAAATAAGCTTGGACGTTGCTGAGGTACACACCCATTCATAGCAAAAACACAGCACAGAGTGACCACGTGAGTTGAGCTCCTGTAGAAGGTAATACAATAAGTGGTGCTCAATTGTTCTCGTTTAGCAATATGTAAAAATGAGCAGGCCGCAGGAGGAAACCAACAGTGACGGCGACCATGAAGAAATGAGTAGCCGCAAAGACATTTTGAAAGAGAGGTCACACAGGCTACCTCAAGGCCAGCAAAACACAGCCTGAGTGTTGCTCTAAGATATGTTGACTGCCTGTGTTAATCAAGACGGGAAACACCACCAACCTTTTCCACGTACTGAAAAAGTACAGTCCCACAGAGCGCTCAAAGTATGAGTTTGCGGTATCGTGCGAGCCTCAGTCATCCCTTGAACTGCAGCCAACCTGCTAGTGGTCCTTGGACTGCCAGCGATGCAGGAGCTCGACCTAAGCAACAAACTATCATGTGGGATGGTTTAAGAGAAACAGAAAACCCAGTGTCTTTGTGCAATAGCAGACCAGTCTAAGAGCCACAGCATGTTGATTTTTTATTTATGGTTGTTACCTCCGCCAAGGAGGTTATGTTTTAAGTTAAGTTTGTCTGTCAGCACGATATCTCAAAAACGTATGAACGGATTTCCATGAAATGTGGTGAACAGATAGGCCTTGGGCCAAGGATCAATTGATTCGATTGGTGGTGATTCGGATCTGGGATTTCAGCTAACAGACAATTATCTAACTAATGGCGATGGAGACTTGATTCCATATGCTAAGGGTATGTTTACAGGGTCAAGAAATCAATTTAACTTCACATTTAAGTGATGGGAAGGATGTCTTTGGGTGTAACAAGTTGGAGGTTTGCACTCCAAGTGCCCTGTAGTTCATTTTGTCTTCAGTATTCCACCAACAGACGTGTGACAGATGTTTGAAATCAAGGCAATTTGCTGTGACAGGAGTCACACTGGTGCAGTTAGTGTCCTCCCTTTGTTTCACTTTAATGCCAATTTTTGTTGACTAATATAAGGAGCATATGTTGCTAGGTTGGCTTCTGTTGCCCTGTTGAGGCAACTTGAATGTAAAGCCATGTTGGTACTATTAAGTGTTTACATATATTTTAACCTGTTTCTGATGATTTAATATGTAAGGTACATTCTACTTTCTTCGGGGTTTAGTGCAACGCAGAATACTCTTCGAACTTTCAAAAGGAGCTTTATTAAATGTATATCATGATAAATCTATATATCGATCAACATGATAAACCATAATGTTGATCATATTTTCATCATATCATCTGGCCCCAGTCTGAATTGGTATAAAAATGTACAATTGACATTTAAGAAGGGATGTACTGTCACCAGGTGTAAGTCACTGCAGAGTAATGCCGGCTGTTTTGCCTGGAGTTGGAATAACCATCAAAGACATGAATGTCTCCTTTTTGAGAAGCGGTGATATAGGCCAGGTCTTTTGAAGATAGGCGGGGCTGTTTAGGATTCAGTCGTTTCCCTCTCCCACATCGACCTGGTTAGGTGTGACTGACTACCTAAGCGGTTTTCAATTTAAAGCAGTTTTTAAATTTCCGATGCAATGAATATCTCGGTTGCGCCAGCGTGTTGAGTTTTGGCATTGGGGAATGCGCACGTTTATCTCTGTGGAGGTGTCACGGGGAAATGTTTGATGGGACTGGGAATATTCAGTGAGCCAATCTCTGCAACCTTTGTCAGATTAACAGACAATTTGATCCCCCCCCTCCTCCTCACCCTTGTTTTCTTTTGTTCTTTATTAACCATGATTTTAATTGGTACAATGTCTGTCCATTAATAATTTTTTGCTGTAGAGCTGCACGTTGTGGTTGGTCTCTGAACTCGGGACTGTGTAATTAGCAGAGGAGTGACACAATTCTTGATTTATAGTCAATATAGGGTTATAATTCGTGTACGCGTAGCTGCTCTTGACACGTGTTCTTTGTAATTGAATAATGGCAGCGATCATATTCTTCTGGGACCAGGCAAGGGCAATTACATGGTCATGTCATTAGTCTGGTGCCCAAAAGTTTCTGGTCAGTGATGGACTGAGGACTATTGTTGGTACTTGATTTTCATTAGCACTGACCACAAAGCGTTTTGGCTGTATTTAAGACAAAGGGTTGCACCAGGTATTTGTACACAATACATCACCTTTAATGCAATACCGTTGTATGTCCTCTGCTCCAATATCATTGTGCTCACATCTCGGTATGTGATGTATCATTATTACGTGCTTGCCTAGGAACTTGAGCAATATTGTTTTGGCTAGATATCGCGTGTGGCTAGCAGAATTGTCTGCTAAGAGATTATTACACAGAATATCAGGAAATCTGGGATGTGCCGTTCCATACCTTCTTTCTTGAGGGCTCTGCACAAACTGCTGCTAATTGGAATCAATTTTCTTGCCAGCTTGCTTCTGCGTTTGATTAATTAGTATGAATGAGTATTCCCCAGTTACGTGTGCAGCAGCCCCGTTCGCCAGGGGTGTGTACCAGGTTTAATCTCCCATCTATATTCCACTGGTATTCTGATAACTGATCAGTCAGCTCAACGAGGTGTGCAACGCTGGGAGGGCATCTGTCTGCACAGACGCTTGCCTCACATCCCCACTGTGTCTGTGTGTGCGTGTGTGTGTGTGTGTCCCTTCAAACCTTACTACATGGTCATGTCCGGCCCAGTTTTGGTCCTGTTGAGGGTGTTGCAGTACAGAAGCTGTTCATGGTTCATGGGTTAAATCATAATGGTCTTTTCCTAACACTTTTCTGTAGCAGCGGTGGTGGATTCTTGCTCTGGTTATCCTTATCCGTGGCTGTAGTGGAGACACAGACGGCCAAAACACGCTCAAGTTTGAAAGACCAGCTCCCTCTGTAGCTCAGACCCCGAGAAGATTCTGGAAATCTGAGATGATCCTCTCCTAAACTGCCCATTTGGCTTAATTTGGAGAACACCGTAGGTGGCAGATGAAGAAGCGCGTCTCTGAAAAGCCCCTGTATGAACCGTAATCCTTTTAACCCCCCAACTCTCCTAGCTCTAGCCCACTCTGTTGATGCCGATCATGACTTTCCACTTTGTTTTCCCAGCTCCTTTCCATAGCTTCTTCATTAAAAGCATCATCATGGGCTTTACTAGGCTATATTTTTACTGCATTTTTATTGACATTTCATTTAGCTAGCTCAGTATCGTATTGTTCAGGCACTAAAGTGTCTTACTCTATTAAAGGAACAAAACACCCCAAAACACTTAAACGCTATTGGCAACTTACCTTGCATTTCTGGGCCCTTTTTGTTGTTTGGACTATTTGTATTTTTCCTTGTATTTTTTGCAGATGACATGACATCATTTCAGTATTTCCAGTGCAGCTACAATGGAGTTTGATAGCAGAGAAATGTTCAGCCATCTAAAACATCAACGGTCAACATCAGGTTTTGGTGTCAGTCCCTCAGAATCAAAGAGCAAGGGGCTTCTTTCAAGACCGTTTTGCCCCGATCTCCAACAATCATACAGGGAGAAATCCACCGTAGAAGAGGCAGTGATATCAATTTCCTCACAGACCGTAGCTTCAACAGACCGTAATGCAATGCAGCCACAAGACATGTTGCATTTTGAGTAAGAGACATGACTCAGTTTTTCTCATAGATGCTCTATTGCTCTCCCCGCCTTCATGTGTAACCCACAGCTGAATGCAACAAGTACCACATCAAATTACATCAATTTATTACATGGAGGGGAGGGGGTGAGGTTCAGGCACTAAATTCTCTCAATCTAGCATAAGGTAATGGCATTGCAACTTTAGTTGTCTATTATTTTGAAAGTGTCTTTCCATTAAGTTGGTGCAGACACACCACAGCCTGAATAAATACTCAGTTAATTACAAAACGGTTGCCTCCTCAAGATAAAACATCATTTGGCTCCAGTGTTTGCCCACAAGTTGTCAGTTTACTGACACTAAAGTCTCTCAATCTAGTATAAGCTATTGGCAGTGCAGTGTTTCACATACATAGGCTCATCTGCGCCACAATATCAGCACGGCCGCCACAAAATAAGAAGTTGGTCATTGTTGATCTAAATTGATCTCTAACGCTGCGTCTGAGAGCGTGCGCGTCACGTAGTCTGTCACACCAGAGACTGATCTCGCGAGGCTGGGCTTCTCAGCTGTTGCTTGTAAACACACCGCATGCACACACCTTTTTTCCTCATCCGCTTGTGTGAGACAGGCATCACCTGCTGACCTTGGAAAAAAAAGAAAAGCTGTCTGACAAAAAGCCGAGATTGACTCGACTCGTAATTCTTAACGTTTTTTCTCCAATATTGAACTTGTTACCGTCCGAAGTGACATTACCCCAGCTGCTAGCGGAGTCTGTTTTATTCAACTAGACACCCAATCGTACATGAATGAGTGGAAAATAAATTTTCTCTGGTGCATTGAACGTTTGTTCCCTAAGATTATCTGTTTGACACGAAGGCTTTGGCTACTAATGTTTTTATTTATTTATTCTTTATTTAACCTTAGAACGTAGATCATTAGATCATTTCCAATGGCGGCCTGGCAAGTGAGAAAAACATTAGTGTATGATGTTCAATATACCCCCCCCCCCCCCCCCCCCCCTCACCGCTATCACAAATAACGTTCTGAGCAACGGCAAACGATGCATTGCAACGTTAGCTGACTATTATACTATAATTTGATTCTTGAGGCTACATTTCAAAGTCTCCATTCATCAGCATAGATGCATCACGACTCAAAGCACAGGTGCGATGCGTCATGGATGCTATGAATTACGGTCATTGTAGTTCACAAACATGCTCTCGGTGCTTGGCAGCATTAAATGTTGATTCTTTGAAAACCTAAATCGGTGGGATATCGGCGGCTTCATGCGTTACGACGGCAAATCCAAAACCAAAATGGACTTGGCAAGCTGTTGACGTACCTGGGCGGGCTGCCTGATGTTAACATTGTATGGGGAACACCGGGCTGTGTTTCTAACTCTGCCTCTATTCAGTTTGTGTTGGCATAGTGACACTGCTACACGAAGGAGCACCGACTGCTCGACCAAAGGCACAATGACTTATGGTTGTTGTAGTCAGTCCTCTAACATGCTTTCACTGTGTAACCGTATTAAATAGTTTTTTCCTAAACTACAATGAGAAACACCAAGTTTGAACGCATCATCATGGCGCATGAAATCTAAAACGTAAATATACCTTGTTGGGAGATCATGAAGCTAAATCTGTTAAAGGCCGCTCTGTTCTGCCCTGTGTCTCCAAACCTATTGATAAACTTGGAAACAGACAACCGATTGATATTCTTCATATGGTATTTTCATGTATGCAGCCTGGTGTTCATTCTGGTGATGTTTTTGTTCTCAGTGATACTTCCACTGCGTAGCTGCTAATATGAATGATTTAGCAAAGACGTTTCTGGCTACTGTGGCTGATGTGTCACACATTTTGCCAAATTCGCTTTCACTGTTTAACCAGCCAGCTACGTTTTTGGTTAGTTACCTTCCAAGGTGGCTTTTAGAGGAGACAAGACATTATGTGGCTTTTTTTGCATGTAAGGGAGAATGTATAGTGAGCCGGTCATGATCATGAAAGAAGCCCGAGCAGGGTGACTCAAGACCTCAACGTGAAACGGAGGCTTGCTGTACATCCTGTCCCACTTTTTGCACAGCTAAAGTTATAAAAACAATCAGCTAAAAATTTGAGATGCTTGGAGCTGATCTGGTCACCATTTTGAAATGATGTTTAACAGATTGTTCCATTGCCTAGCCATGTGTAAATAAATCATACTTTTTATCCAAACCTATTACATGTTTGTATGGCCTTGTCAGTTCAGCTGCTCACTAACCTCTTGCTGCTGGTAGTGAATGAAAAAGGTTTTCATTGAGGCAACATTGGCTATGCCTCCTGCCAATTCATTAAACTGTTTCTGATCATGTAGGTTATTAAGTTCATAACACATCAGAAAAGAAATATACGTGCACAGTCAGTCTTTATTTACAGTTGAAAATGGCGAATTACTGCAATACTCAAATTGTTCAGAAAGGAGTGAAATGAAATGACCAAGTCTCTGAAATGAAAAACACAAAGGTCACTTAAATAATGGATGGAGCCGCTCTAATAAAACAGGTATTCAATTACTTTCAAATGGTACATGAGCATATATACAAAAAAACGGATGCCTATAATGTGATCAGGCATTTGAAACGGTGATCACCAATGACCTATTTAGCGAATGTGGTGGTCGATCATCAGCGGCCAATTGATCAGCGCATCCCTATTGAAAATTCACCCCAAATCACAAATGCTCTGCTACTGTTTTCCCAAAACCTCACAATTCCTTGGTATTGGCGTTTTATATTGGAATGCAATTTTTAAACCCTTTCTGCAATTTCTGCTAAAGGGAAAGTACAGGGCCCTACTACCCTGTTATGTGTTGCCCTTCAATATTTTAACACCACCATTTGTGGCTTGTTCACTCTGTACTTGCTGCTGCTACCAATATCTGTCTTAAAATAGCTCCCGTGTTTGCTGTCCTGCCTGATGTTTGTCATTATGCTACGTTGTGTTTGGGTTGTGTTGGGTTTTCCATCTTGCTGCATGTCCTTTCCATGTTATATGTCTGTGCAAGTCTTCTTTGTTTACATTTCAGATTTCTCCCCGTCCCCTCCTGTTGGCTCTTAATTGACTTGCTTGGTTAAACGAGCGTTAAGTAATTAAAAAATATCTGTCTGTTGTAAGCCGAGAGAAAGCGTGCCCATCCCCGCCCATCCCCCCATCCCCCCGGGAGACCTGTCCTGTCTCTCTTGGGTAACAGCACCTTCAGACACCTTTTTCACACCATCAGATCTCCTGTGATCCCTAAAATAAGGTGTCAGTGAAACCTTGCACCCCTACTCTGTGACTGGCATTCACAAAACCTGCCATTTTCCACACTTTTTTTAATTGAATTGTATTTTAATTAAAAACATTTTCCATTGAAGGATCAGGCGTCAAACTAGCGGGCGTATAGATGTGTATCAGATATGGATTTCATTAGTATGAATTTGGTCTGGTAGATGGAGAGGGCAGAAGTACAGCCCCTACCTACATGGTGTGTGCTCATGCAGTGTGAATCGTTTCAAGGAGTCATCATCAAATATTAATGGTCAGGGACACTGAGGCGAAGGTTTTAATCTGGAGCTGTATGCTGAGTTAATGCAACAGTAGTATTTCAGTAGTATTTGTTTTTTGGGGTTTTTTTTTCTGCCTGTTCACTCCCTCTCTTCAATTGAGTCTCCCAACTTTCTCATCATCTGCTTGTTACTGAGGCTTTCAATGCTGCTGTTATTGCCAAACATCATCTCTCTTCACACGCTACTCCCCATGTCGGCGCAGAATAATGTAAGCAAATTTAATGAACACACCAGCTCCTGATGGTTCCTTGTCAGGCGTCTGTAATATATTACGGGTGGGGGTGGGGGGGGGCGAGGAAGCACACCCCGGAACTGTAATTCAGAAGGTGTGGAAATTACATTTGTGTACAGCGCAGGGTGCCGCGCCGTAATTGTCTTGTGGCTTGGATTGCTTTTTTGAGGTGTTTGCTCGAGGGCTTTGTGAAGACCTCGTCGCCACCGACAGTCCGTGGCGATGTGGCGGACTTAGCCGTAGCCGGGTTCTTCAGTTCTGCTTGTTTATTTTGATATTTAATATATTTTAGTTAGTAGTTTGGGAGAGGCTGCTTGCACGCAGCACCCCAGTTTCCTTTTTGATACATGAAGCTGTCAGTGTTTGTTTGATGTGCATTGCTTGAATGAAGACATGCTAGTTTTCCGAGCGCTACACTTCACACTGCTCCGTTTGGGCGTTAATTTCCTTCCTGCATGCTGTGGTGGTTTCAGTATCAGTGCAGTTTGGTTTCTCCATCACTACATCGCCATTTTAAATATCAGGAGGCTCAGCAGAGTCCATGTTGTTGCTTCATAGATGGCTTGGTCTACATCCTGTTTCTCTCTTTCCTTTATTCCTTTTTGTTTTGGACAGTTTGTAAGCATGGTGGCGGTGGTATTTGCAGTTGTCCCAATTCCACTGTAGTACACTAAACCAAGCTATCACCTTACTGGAGGAAAGTGTGTTTCCCACCAACGTCAGTGCTGTTGAGCAAAATGATAAAAGACGACCTCGAAACTGTCTCTCCGTGCTGTGGAACCAAGAGAGGAAAAAATCTCCCGTGAGGGGCTTTTCAGATTTTCACGTTTCTTTCAGCCAATCACAGTGATTCCAGGTGATGCGTAAACTGAAGGATTAATGGGGACGTGGCCCTGTGAGCTAGCTAAGCTTGTTGTTGCAGCCACATGGGAGGTTAAAGAACCCAAGGTGAGGGACGTGAGGTGAAGAGTTGAAGGCAAAACCAGCGGGAGTTGGTCCACTGGCCAGATCCAAGTAGAAGTTAAAGCCACTTGCAAGTTGATCGGGATTTTAATGAATTAGTCCAATCTGTTAGAGCTGGATATTTATTGAATCAGTCTAATTTGTTACAAGACTCTGTAACCCAATATTGGCTTTTTACCACTTACTGACCAAACAGTCACTCATCCAGTTTTTTTTTTTTTTTTGGAGTGTTTCTTGGTGCTGATGTTGAATATGGAGGGAGGGAGGTCTATGTTGGGGTGGTGGGAGGGGGGGGTGGGTAGGTATAGGTAAACCTCCCACGGCTCCTCTCAGCACCCCCGGCTTCGCGAGCGCACCGCTAATGAAGAGCTCAATTTAGCCAGTGACGCGCCACCAGCCCAGCCGCGCTTCCTGAGTGGCTGAGCCCGGCGCTGACATCACACAGCCCAGCCGTTGATTTGGCGCTGTCTCCGAGGCTTCGAGCGAGAGTCTCAACCATGGGCTCTGGTACTTAGGCTCAGACAGAGAGAGCAGCCAGCAGAGACGGTCACAGCTAGAGAGAGAGAGAGAGAGAGAGAGAACGAGAGAGTGTGAGAGAGAGAGAGGGAGAAGGGAAGGGAGACAGAGAGAGAAAGAAAGGGGGGCTGACTCGGGGACCTTTTCTCTGAGCAGCAACTTTCGCAGCCAATGCAGCTTCTGGTACTATGGAAACTAAACCCCTGACCAATGGAAATAATGGAGGCTACGATGTGGCAGGTATGTGCAAACAGACTCAGGTAGCTCAACAATATCCATACCTCGGTTTGGTGAAAGACTCGTTCCTCTGTTTGCTACTGTATATTTTCTGCAAGTGATTTTGAGTGTTGATGCATTTTAGTACTTGAGTTCACAGGGTCTCCATCTGAAATTGTGGTACTTTTTTTTAACCAATATTTGGGGGAAAAAAATGGCATTTGCACTGTGAAGTGTTACTTTCCCAAGGGCTTTTTCCTGCTAGATTAGTGGGGGAAGGAAGGGGCCATAAAGGGGCAAAAAAAAAAAAAAGTGAGTGCTTTCTTTCCCCGTCGAGATCTTTTGATGTGCTGTGAATAGCGCGACAGTTCTCGGACCCGAGCTGCTCCGTGCATTTATAAATCTGTCCCCCCCCCCCCCCACCAAACCCCACCCCCCGCTGTGCCATGCTTGGACAGCAATGGAAAATGCGTGAAACAGTCTAACGTTATGCTCATTCTTCATTCCTTTGAATGGCGAATGGCGAAAAGTCAGGTCGCCTGCGGTCATGCGAGGCAGGCTCTCGGATGAAGTGGCTCTTGCAAGGAAAGGTCCCATTTAACAGGTCACCGGTGCTCTGAGCGACCGGGGTAGCACTGTTATTGGTGAGATTGATTTTTTATTTTTTTTTTCCTTTTTTAATTGTGCAGTTCACCTTTATACTGCAATTCTGATTATAAGTCATTCAGAAAGTGTTTGCTTTTTACTGTATTTGTGTGTTTTTTTGCTTGTATATTTTTCCTCAAAACCTTTTGCTTGACATCCCTTGGCTTCAACACCCTGCTGTAGGTGCCCTTGTTTTTTATGAGCTCAGTGTTATTGATGCTAATAGTTTACCGGTAATTGCAGTGATTCCATTTCTTGTATGATACCTTAGGGGACCATTAGCATTATTTTGCTAATTAAGTACGCCTGAATCGTGGCATAATTGGCAGTGCGGGACCACTTGGATTCAGTTTCTACAATGTCTGCCTATATTTTCTGGTTAAATGGGGCAATTATGTCCCTGGAAAAGGGGGGACGAGATTAGAAATGAAGTTGGTTTCAGACTTAATGGCTCCCGTCCATGGCAGTGCGTTCAGTCCCCTGTGCCTGCTCGTGTCCTTTTTAATGTTCAGTAATTGTTTGTCAAACGAAGGGCAGCTTATTTATATAAGTCCAATTCTTAACGTTGGCGTAAAATGTCCCTGCTGTGGGCGCACTCTCTGGTTTGGTGGTGTCAGAGCCGAGGGTGTTGGTCTTTATCAACAGTGCCAGTCTAATAATCATCTGCCTAGCTTCACTACAAGGGGGGGATGGGTGAGGGGTTGGTGGTGTGTGGGGGGGTTGAACAACGGACCCAGTGCAAGCCCAAGAGATGTACCCCAGATAGCATTTAACATTAGCCAGGAACAGGCGTAATTGCATTAAGATTAGGGGTAAAGGCAAGGGAATATTGGCGCTCATGAAGGCAATTAAGTGGTATAATTGCTATATGGATGTAGCCGGGGCGCGCGGTTAACCTCCACAAGAAGTCCTCATTAGCAGGCAGCACTCCTCTCGTGTGTTGAGTGGCAGGCGCCTTCCACTGAAAGGGAAAAACGCGCGGGCTGTTTGATCTCTATCATATACTTTCATTAAATTTCCCTCACGATCGCTCTGTCGGTAATTGAAAGGAAGGCTTGCGGTAACCTCGGCACAGCCCCCGGGGTCAACCGGCCCCTGTGTTACTGGTCTTTTTACCTGCTGGGCAGCGGCCTCAAAAGATCTCCAGAGGACGGGGTGGTGAGGGGATGTGGTTACGAGATGATTACCGTAGTCATTACCTCGCTACAGCAGCCCGGTTTAATGTTCGCCTCGCGGTACGTCTGTGGACATGGAAATTTCCGCATCTGACGAGCCGAGCCCTGCCAAGAGGGGTGCCTTTTGATCATGGCTTTGTGTAGCAGCAGATGGAAATGGACATTGGTAGTCTGGGTAGGCAAACCCCCCTACCTCAGGGCCATTTTATCTCTCAGTTCACGAGCATTATTAACGACCATGCCTCAGGGCGAGAGGTGTGTGTTGTTGTGTGTGTGTGTGTGTGTGTGTGTGTGTGTGTGTGTGTGTGTGTGTGTGTGTGTATGCAGTGGAATCTTAGCCTGTGAATGGACCAGTGTGCGGTCTCAGCCCACATCCAAAACGAACGGACTTGACATATTTCAGGCGGCGGAGGGAGCGTGGCTCTGAACGGATGCACATGGCGTTTGTGTTTTTGTCTCTTTTTTTTTTTTTCCCCCCTTGTCTCCTGCTCTGTGCGTGGCAGTCGGGCGTCAAAGCACTACTCCCTCCTGTAATTTGTATTCCTCTCTGACGCCAGCCAACTGCCAATCATCTGTAAATATAATTGGCTGTGAAATAATAATAGTTCACCCAGTGCTGATGGGGATTATATTAATAAGGGTGCTATCCCCGTGTGTGTGTGTGTGTGTGTGTGTGTGTGTGTGTGTGTGTGTGTGTGTGTGTGTGTGTGTGTGTGTGTGCGCGCTGAGCCACTAGCGAATCGGAACAATCTTTTGTCTGTTTAAATCAATTGGTAATGATTGTCTTATTTTAAACAGTAAATATAAATCAATGTTTTTTTTCCTCCTGACTTGTGTAAGTTATTCTATGTTGAAAGAGAATATAATTGAATTGAGAGTTTTTTTTCTTGCACATTATGTTCTGCACATAAGAACATTGATGTTTTGTAGCACGACTGTAGTGTGTACTGACTGTCCAGACACCGTAGTGACCCTCCACTCTCCCGGGCTCTAGCCATTAATAGCGAGCGTGGCGTGGCGCTGAGACGCCTCTTCCCCTCGTCTCATTTTACAGACGGCAGACGGGCCAACAGCTTATTTATCCACCCCGACAAAATCAATAACTCCTCTACGCTCTGCTGTCACCCGCTGACACCAGCACAGATAGCTCATTTGTATCTCCCAAGATCTATTTGCACTCCGGTGACCATCAGGAGACTCTGCCAAGCGTTCGACGGACAAAAACGAGCGCACACGCTTGCAGATACACACGGGGGTTACGAACCTCTATATCCATCCACTTGCATGACAAATCGTGTATTTCCCACCCGGTTGGGTCCGTGGAGTTTCTTTCCACCCTCCCCCCCCCCCCCCCGTTCCCCTCGGTGGCGGCGGTTGTTTGAGCGACGCTGCTCTATCTGTAGAGTTGTGAGAGGTCGGTGCGCTGCTGTCCGCCTGTGGCTGGAGCACATTGCCCAATTAGCGCTAAATGTGGACACGGATCCTCCTCGCCTGTTCAGCAGAGCCTGCAGCTGCTCAGACGGCAGCCAGAAAAGAATTGGCAGCTCCTTCCCCCCCCCCTCTCACTATGCAATTGAAGGAGGAGAGAAGAGGGGGAGAAAAGAGTGAGGAAAGCCCCTGGAGGAAAACAAGAGCCCCATGCAGACTTCTGCCGTTTTTTTGGGCTTGAAAAGAAAATGTCCTTCTCTCTCATGCCGAGGCAAAGCGCTCCATCTGCCAGCGATGAATTCATTGTGTTAACCAAGTCCTTCTTTTTGCGATGCATCTGCTCCGAACGCATTCCCGAACGTAACGCCCTTCAGTCAACCGATTGAGTCGATGTCCGTCTCTTCAGTACACCACCTGTAGCCTACTGTCCTGTCATGTAACTTCAAGGCTAATGTCAAAGGTCATCGGTGTGACAGGCCTGCTGCAGGGGTGTATTCCTGAGGCTTTAAAGAGACTTTTTTTTTTTTGAGACGAGGCTTCCCAGTAGTGCTTCACAGCACTCTGCTCTTTACCACCAGCATTCTGTCAGTGCTCAGCCTGCCCTCCCCCCCCCACTCCATCCCAGAGAGGCTCCATCTGTGGAGGTTTCACTGCGGGGGTGTTGGAGGGAAAAGGTCGACCAGGCGTGGGCGTTTTCTCTCTCTCTCTCTCTCTCCCTCTTGCCTGGAACCCGGAGGGGTGGGTGGTGGTAGTGAGCGAGGATGAGCGAGGGAACGAGTGAGAGTGAGCTCTCATCAATTCTAGAGCAGCTCTTCTCCGGGCGCATTAAAAACCATAATTGTCCTTGAGTAGTCCGCTTAGAGAGGAGGTACTGCCCTCCTGCCGACCGCTCCACCGTTAACCCCCACCCACCCAGGGATGGCAGAGTTAAGGAATTAAGACGTGAGCGATGTGGGCTTCTGGCAACGTGTCACTCCCACACAGAGGCAGGCAGGGGGGCCGGGAGACGAGAGACAGATGAAGGGGAATTTGACAGATTCCACATGGAGCACCTTGGCTCTGTGTGTGTGTGTGTGTGTGTGTGTGTGTGTGTGTTTACATTTCAGGCAATTAGCTGACACTCGTAACCAGCATGGCTTAGTGCAATAGCAGAAGAAGCCTCATGTCCTTACCCTATTCCTTTGACCAGGGAATGATCGTGGAAAAGCGAAGTGCTAGGAAAAGATAAGACGGAGAACACGAGGAATTAAATGGATTTGTGAGTCCGATAAGGGAGGCGACATTGTTCTGTGCTCCCTGTGAATATGTGAGACAAAGAAGATGAGAACAAGAAGATAAGTGTGTATCTGTGCACCGAATCAGTTTAGCGGCAATGTCAGAGTACCCTGTGCATGTTTTGAGATTGTAGCCCCCCCCCCCCCCCCTCACACCTGGCCTTTCCAGTGACGGCACCCTACCAGTCCTACTCCCCCAGTCTCATGAATTGCAATCAGCCGAGGCCATCAGCAGCTTAAATAATGCAGCAGCCCCTCGCGTTGGCTCCATTAGTGTGATAAATGTGGCACATTGTCAGCGTCGGGGCCCGGCAAGTGTTTGCTTAGCTGTTCCCGGCCATTCCCAACACATCCTCCATGATGTCAAGCCTCCAGCAAAAGCAGGCAGAGTGTGTTCTCTGAACAGACTCTCCAACAACTAGCTGGCCTCATCCGCTGCGTTGACTCCATTTCCCCTGAAATTAATCCATCAACAACCCATCATAAAAAGCTGATGGTTCGCTCTATTCTCACCAATTGTGGGTGGTGCATCTATGTAATGGGCTCGTACAGCTACCGCATTTTTTTGCTTTGGTATTTCCTGTCACAGTGTTATGTTGTTTTACCAAGTTAACACGGCCAGCAGGCAAGCGCTAATTAAGTAGCATTAATCAAAACTTAACAGAAAAAAAATCAATAAAATGACTTTCAAGTTCAGCTGTTGCCAACTTTTCTCGGCCGACGAGCTTGACCGTCCACCCAGCGGCCGACTTTCTTGATGAATGAACGGCCTTCCCGGTGAGCTGGTGATCATGTTGCTCGCTGTGTGAAAGCGGCGTTGGTGCCCATGGAAACATCTGAGCATGAGGAGGTGGTGTGCCCAGCTGTGAGCAGCCACTTTTAACCGGATTATTGCACTAGCTGGAAATCTACTTGACCTTCTGACTGACCTCTCCGACGGGGGAACTTACTCTTTGAACGCCTGATCAGCCCCAGGCAAGCAGCTCACGGAGAGCACAGCCTTCCAATGGCTGACGGTCTTCTTAACTTAGAAGAGCACACGGCTTATGAGGGTTAGAAGTGCAGGGAAATGGAAACATTTGCTCCCATTGACGGCTTCCTGCCCTGGAGGCAGCCCTGGGACCACGGGAGATGAAAAGGAATCAAAGGCAAGAGAGGCGGCATCATCCGCTCACTTCTCGGTGAGACGGTGCATAAGGCGACTCAGTTGACCGTAGTCATCTAGATAGGGTTGCCAGTTCAGGTTGACTTCAAGCCCCCAGTATTCAACCGCTACCTTTTTGTTTTCCTGCTCAAGGTGTGCACGGCTCTTTTTAAAATAAGTTTCTCATGTGTTTTTAAATTGCTGCCTCCTTCTCACTTTCCTTTTTTCAGGTCACTAAGTGGCATGAGAGGCTTGTCAGAGGCCACCGCTGTTGTGAGCTGGACCCAGCGCTGTTGACGGGGACATGGGCCTCTTCCTCAGGGCTTCCAGCACGCTCAACACGACAAAACACCACCTGGGTGACCGACACACACACCACAACGGCAGCAGCAGCATTCAAAGGGACCCCGCGGGCATCAGCCTTCTCTCTGGCGCCACGCCACCGCAGGCCCAGCACCCAGCAGCAGCAGCACAGCCGGTAAACACACTCGCAGACACTCCAATAACATCGGTCAGTGGCTTAGTTGTGTGTCATAGATGCGCCAGTGTCCAGGTCTTATACGAAGCATTAAGAGTCCAGGGATGACCTTCGATTGTTCTACCCTTAGAGAGGCACCACAATAGTAGCACAGAGAAGGGAATTGAGTGCAGGATGCCAGCGCCGTGACAGGCTGCCAGATAGGAGGTAACATGGAGAGATTGTTTCTCATGTTGCTTCCTGGCAATAAGGAGGAGACGGGTCCCCAGAGGCCACCTGGCCCACCACAGCAGAAGCCCGCATATGGGAGTGTCAGCATCTTGTGGAGAAGGCAGCCTGGCAGCGCCGTCACAGATTGCCATCTGGGCCGCTGACGTGGCACCAGACACTGTCAGAGCTGGCACGATCAGGAAATGTCACCCGTGCATATATCTCACCCTGTAACGTGTTAATGGAAGGTTTTAGACGCCCCCGCTTCTCATTAGCACTTCGGAGCTCGGTCTCGCTCCCCTGGGCGCCAGGTGCTGCTCATGCTATCAGGCACTTAGTTTTCATCATTTCAAGTGGAGGGGGAGTATTGAAGAGAGGTGTGGAGGTTAAGAGTCTAGAAGGGTGTATTATTAGACAGTTTAGTATAATGTTGGGTGATTTATCGTGGAGGAAACTTCATCAATCTGTGTATCCGTGTATCCATTGCCGCTGGGCTAAACCACCAAATAAGCAATCTCTTGTTGACGACACCCACGCACATTTTCTCTCCATAGGTCTCCAGCTCTTGGTAGACACTCCAAGTAGCCTTCTCTGATGAGGATGTCTGAAACTGTCACTGTACAAGAGACTAGTGACACGATGAGAGGCCTGGAGACAGAGGAGAACCACGCCATGCCAGCTGCCACCGACGTTAGCCCGACCAACCGCGACAGCAGGGAGCAACAAGCCAAACAACAGGCCGACACTCAACAGTTGCAGCCGCCGCCGCCGCCGCCTCCGCCACAAGAGCAACCTCCGCCACAGCCCAACCGAGATGTCAGCTGCTGCCAAGACAAGAACGAAACTCAGGTAAACCTCTGTTTCATGGTTGGTAGGTTGGTTCCCTTGTCTGGCAGGCCATTTCCGTCGACGTTTGCCTCACCCGCCTGTCTCTCTACTATAACTCTCCTCAATCAACCTTCAGCCACTCCAATTTCCTTATTCGAGTGCGCCGTGTCAGTTGAAGGGGCTTGGTGTGTGCCTTTGGAATGAGCTAAAGGTATATGTGCTAGGAGACGGGGGGTCGGGGGGGGGGACATTATTGGGCTTTGTAATGGCGAGCAGAGCAGTGCAGGAGAAATAATTGCTTTCCGATACAGCGCAAGGCTGAGGGGCCCTGGGGAGTCTCCGGGCAAAGCACAACCAATCAATTGTCAGATAATTGAGTTATGAGAACCTGCAGAGGCAGTACCTCAAAACCACTACTCCGTTATTGTATGCTTGAAGGTTAAGATTGCGGTGGTGGGGTGGAGGGAGGGAGGGAGGGGTGTTGAGAGTTGCGGCGTCGAGATTTCTTCTCCCCTCTTTCCTTGACAGATAGCGCGTGAACAGCTAGTCCTCCCTTGATGTTGTGACATTTCCCTCAAGCCTTTTTTTTTATTTTTAAAGAGCCCTGAGCCTTCTGATGTTGGCTTGTTCTCTCCTTTCATATCATGAGCCTTCTGAGACGGCCCACTTCTTTTAAATGCCGTCCTGTTTTGAAGACGGAGCCGAGGAGGGGGACAGGGCACGGCCAACAGCCTTACAGTCTTCCGATGAGAATAAGGCACATAATCTCCATCTCAAATCCCAGTTTATCCACCAACTTCTCCCATGTCAGCCGTAGAGGAACTGAGGGAAGGGGGAAGGGAAGGCGAACACGAATGTCTTTGCCGCCATCTGTCTCCTCCACTTTGCAGTTTGTGGTGCCTCGCTGCACACAAGGTGCGAGGAAGGAATCGTGACCGTTCCCCGCGGCAATCCCTCCAATTCAGAGAAGCATTTGAGGCACGCTTAAGTTTCTCTTCAGTGAGGGATGTCAAGCCTTGTGATGCAACGAACGTGGACATTTAGAAGCCCGCAAATAATAGAAACACACATTCAGACGGGGGCGGGGTGTAGGAATGACAGCTCCAGGGCGTCTTGGTTTAGATTGCCCATCGGATGTTGTCATGTGGAATTGGAACAAAGACCTCATGTGCATGCAAGAAAAAGCATACAAAATACTGCACTTAATGAAATCTATCTATCTGTGACTGATCGTTGCATGTGAAGGCGGCGGTGAGGACAAGTTTGAATCGTAAAACCAATTTCTGTCTACAAAAAAAAAATGCTGAATCGATCTTATTTTGTAGATGTGCAAAGAAATTGTTTTTAGAGCAAACTCCTGTTTTTTGTAGATTTGTGTCATTTCACTCTGCCGGATCGTTGACTGGTCGAGGCATTTCAATGGAAGGCTTGGATTTGTTGCGCACAATGCTGGACTCATGTCTCATCTGATCCATTTTGTCTCATTGCCTACCGTACAGCGGCCAGCGCCTGGACAGTCAGGAAAACGGGCCAAGGTACAGTGGCAAGAGGCATGTCTGTGACTGCTGCTTGCTTGGAGGACCCCGTGTAATATACGGGTTCATTGGGTTTATTTTGAAAGTCTTATTGTTTTACTTTGCATTCAATTTTTTGTTTTTGTTTTTTGAAGGAGGTTTTTGTAACAGTGTATGCTTTTTTTGTTGTTGTCTTGTTTTCAAGCACGTGGCTTTCGGATGTTCCAGTGCATCATTTGATCAGATTTTTTTTTTTTTTAGTGACTTAACTATTCACTTTAACAACTTTAAACAATGCAACATCGATGACAGAGTGCATGATCTAGTCTTGAACTCTGGGATAATAAAAAAACAACCTTATGTCGGTTGGCAGTGTGTTTTTGTGCTTGCGTTGCACGGGGATATGGGTTCTCTGTTTTTGGTTTTTTAGTTGATTTCTTTTTGTTTTACCCCGTGATAAGTCCCTCCTTGGCACTTGGTTTGTGGTGTTGTAACTCTCTCTGTCCCATCCTGACTCTCTTCTTAACCCTCACCACTCTCCCCCAGTCTAACTCAAAGTTAAAGTTAGTTCGGAGCCTGGCTGTTTGCGAAGAGTCCTCTCCTCCCCCTTTTACCACTGATCTGCCTCGAGAACACCAGGTAAACCCCCCCTCTCCCCCTGTAACTGCACTACCCCCTTACAACACACCACCCCCACCCATCAGCTGGTGTGCCACCCTCATTTCACTGCATATTCATGCACCTGGAATGTATTATTCCCTTTACAGTCAAACAGCCCAGAAAAAGGTGCAGAAAGAATTCCTGAGCCCCGTAAAACCCTGTTTTTGTGTCCTGAACTGATTGTTTTTTAAAACGGTGAAATCGTCGTTTAGAACTAGATTTCATTCAGTTCACACATCTTATAATTCACTCATAATTTCATACTCAAAGAGTGTGTAGACTTTGTTTTGCTACAAGTCAATTCAATTGAATGTTGTAAAATCTACAAATAGTGGAAAGACATGCCACAAAATCAAATTTAAATTCAGATTTTGTTGGTCTGATGTGGTGGATTGAAGACAAGCTGGTGTTTAACCTAGCAGTTGTTTTTAAATCACGATTTCCTTCCTCAATCAAGAACATGGCAGTTTGAGTGAACTAGGAAAAGGACTCCCTCAGTCAGTGTTTTTAAAAGACTGAATGAGATTTCCTCTCCAGTTGTTTCCCCCCCTCTCTTCTCCAGCCTCCTCCAGCTTTCACGTTGCCTCTAAAGCTGTTAGCAGGCTGCCGCTCTCCCAAGCTGCCTCTCACAGGGGAGCAGCAACGAGTCCACCATTTTTCTAATGTAAACATTACAGCTTCCCTTCCCTTAAAAAAAAGTCCCTTGGCGTCACGTTGTGTGCGTGTTCTTCTTTGCTCTACTTTTTGTATTGACACTGAAAGGCAAAATAGGAGGCTTTCTTGTCTCCAAATTCTTAATCAAAGAAAGGGAGTTGAAGGGAAAATCTGCGTTGTCTAGACCAGTGGGGACACAAAGCTTTAAACCGGCTACTGAAGATCCACATGGGCAGCAGGAGGTGTTAACAGAAGACCAAAACTTAAACCCGGTTTAGGAAGTACCTTTTAGGCCCTTCGTTCTGATTCAAAGTGCTGCAGTTACGGGTCAGCTCTCTAAGTTGTTCCAGAAGAGCTCATCTGTTGCAGTCGTTCTCTGCCGTCCTCCAGGCAGTCGGTAATGTGTCGCTATGGCTTTATTTCATCCAGTTCTAAGTTTGTTTTGTATCCGCCCTCGGGTCGTAATTCACACCGCGTCCACCAGAACACCCCGTGGCTGTCACTGTTATGAGGCAGAGTGGTAAATAACAGAACCAGCAAGCGAACGCAGCAGGGGGCCTTCTGGCACTGCAGCCATCTTAGAGTCATACTCGGGGTTTTTGGTAGTAGATTGGACCGTCTGTGTGCCATTACAGCTCAGCGCGTCTGCCTCTTGGTGCCACATGTCAGTTAATTCAAATCATTTGTCATTTGTAAAAAGAAAGCAGGTTAGTTAGCTGTTAGCTTTGTGCGAACTAAATTAAATGGTCCTATTTAATTGGTTGCAGAGTGGAACATTGGCAAACTTTTTTCTTTTGTTTGTTTTTTTCCCCCCGTCTTGACTTTGGCAGGACGAAAACCAGCTCCACCAGTCATTTGACAAAGAGGAGCTGCCGACACTGATCAAGAATGAGGAAGACAAGGACAAGAGCGGAGAAAAGCTGGAGAAGCCTGAGAAAATATCGAGGAAGATGTTATCCCGAGGTAGATCGCCAGCTGGGATAGTTTGACTTGTTAATCTATAGCAAACCTTCTTAAGAGAAATGAGACACCATGAAGCATTTTGGCTCCCTTAGTAATCCTTGTTTTGTTTTGTTTCCTCAGATTCCAGTCAGGAATACACCGACTCCACTGGGATTGATCTCCACGAGTTCCTAGTAAACACGCTGAAAAACAACCCTAGGTGTGTAGACAAGGCAACCGTTTCCAATGGTGTTTTGTTTGCTTCTGCTGTCCAGCTGTTGTTCCCTTTCACTGATGATTCAGGCGAAAGACTGCCTCTCCAAAATGTTACCTTTTTGAACGCTCGACGTCTCAGTCAGTTGATGTACTAATTGCAGTTAATGTCACACACCCCCAGTAATGAGACGAGTGCTCGAATGACTGAATAGACCGTAGTGCAATTCTGTGTGCTTAAATCCATCCCAGGGACAGAATGATGCTGCTGAAGCTGGAACAGGACATCCTCGACTTTATCACTAATAACGAGTGAGTGTTGAGCCCTTCCCCTGGTATTTTTGGGTTACGTTTTAACTGATGAAGCTGTTCCTTGTCATTTCTATTAAACCGTGCATAATTTGATATGATGTGTTCCAGCGTCGCCCTGGGGAGCGCTAATGAGATTTGACTCCAGGCTATGCTGGCGCAGCGCTGTTTAAAATCGTGTTTCTAATTGTCCTCTCTTAGTCGCTACTGAATTATTGATTTGGTCCTTGATACCCCCCCCATCCCCCCTCCTCCCTCTCATCGTTTTCTCAGAAGCCAGAAGAGAAAGTTTCCCCCAATGACCTCCTACCACAGAATGCTGCTGCACAGAGTTGCTGCCTACTTTGGCCTAGACCATAACGTCGATCAAACCGGGAAATCTGTAATCATCAACAAAACTAGCAATACAAGAATGTGAGTAATCTCCTGCTTACACACACACACACACACACACACACACACCCTCCCATCCTCTCCCATCCTCTCGTACTGGGTGCAAGAATTGAATTTCTCAACCTGCTTTAATTCAAACGGCTTAGGCTTGCAGAAATTACAGACTCCGTATCTTCCACAGAGGCAAAACAGATTTTCCTGTGCGGCCCCCCGAAATGAGTTTTTTGGGGCAAACTTAATTATCTGCATTTTTCAATATTGCAGGCGGTTGCAGTGGTAGAGGGGAGGAGGGTTTATGAGTTGTAAAGGAGGTTTGCTGTAAACATCCCAGGTTTATTTTATTTTTTTCCCAGTGTGCCCTCTTGACAGCTCCTAGTTTTTTCATTTTACTCTGTTTTCCCCCCGCTCTCTTCCCCTCTGCAGACCTGATCAGAAGTTTTCAGAACACATCAAAGATGACAAGACTGATGACTTTCAAAAGCGGTACATTCTCAAAAGGGACAACTCGAGCTCAGACAAAGACGACAACATGGTGAGGCCCCTTTTTGATGCCAACCTCCCCAGATGTCTGTCTGCTGCTGGCTGTAGAGCGAAATAATGAACTACTTATCTTGTAACAGAGATGAACTATATGCCATGCCACCTTTTTGAGCCAAATAGTGATTGGAATGAAGGGAACACACTTTGTACAATCACTGAGTTAATGGGGTCTTAACGGGATTCTTTGACATTTGACAGTTTTCTCTATCCAATCACGTTAAATTGCTTGTGTCTGTTGTCCCAAGTGAAGAAAGATGAGTTTCCCTTTAAGACCTGCTGGTTGTGTTTCAGATGCGGATGCGGCTGAAGGAAGACAGAAGGAGCAAGTCAATAGAGGAGCGAGAGGAGGAGTACCAGCGGGCCAGAGACAGGATATTCGCTCAAGATGTGAGAATGTTTCCCTTTTTTTTTTTGCCATTGAGGAAAAATGATGTTATGTAAATGTATGTTTGTGTTACTGCCTGGAAAGTAATATTATTAATATATTATTTTATATTACAGGGTCCAGATGGCTTTGCTCTTGAAAAGAGGTACGCCTCCTGAGCACATTTAAGATGAACCGCTCATTTGGATCATAACTGACAAGACTACAATTTCAAACCCATATTTGAGTAGAATATTTTCTCCCTGTCTCCAGGATACACGAAGATGATGCCTGCAACAGCACTCAACAAAGGCGGCAAATATTTAGGTAATTCTATCTTTTTCCATGCCAGGACTATTACATTTTATTCTAATTGTATATTGCAGCAATAGATGGTTGGTACTTTATTATTACCGGGGGGTGTTATCAGCAGCAATTAAAACAATGTCAGGAGGCAAACACACACCCAACATACAAATTAATATCTAGTGTTTCCCACAGGCTTGGATTGTAATAATAATGAACAATAACACTGAACAACTATTTACAGAATGCTTCTTATTTTAGAATTTTTTAATTTTTTTACAATAACTTAACTAACAATTTGTTTTAATTTCTCAATAGAGCTGAATCATAACCGCCCACATTTTTAGCGGCCCTGATTCTGGAAGTAAATTTCCCATTCATTTTCTCCATAGACATTTCAGAAAATCCCTATATAGAGAATTTTAAGTCATGAACCGAATCAAGCAGCTATGCGATGAATCGTGACCAAAAAAGACAATGAACTACTTACCCCATAGGGGATTGCTGGTGATCTCATTGATCCCTTTCCCCTCACATTCAATCGATTTCTCAACGATGAATGGTGAAAATGCGTGGGCGGCCACTAATCTCCCTGGGCGGCGCCCAAGTAAAGCCTATGTGTGGGAAACTGCATAAACTAAGCATCACCATGTCAATCTTCTCAACATATTTGCATGAAACACATCTGCAGCATCGACATATCCATCCATCTGCCTATTGACATATCAGTATATCAACATATTTGCACAGTATTTTGCTCATATATTCCATGAATGCGCTGTTATGATTGGCCAATGAATGCAATCTGAGGTCTGTTATTTACAGACCACTGTATCACATCTAATCCACTCCATAGTCAAGAAGTCTGACTGATTTGGTGATTTCTAATCAAATTAACTAGCGACACCTTGCAGCAAAAGACGTTACTCCTTTGTTGTCTTTCTTGGCATTTGTTTTATGTCTCATCGGGAACGCCTCCTGCGTGTCCTCATTAAGAGCTCCAATTACACCATGCCAGCCAGTATTGGCTGGCCCCGAAGACATGTCAGGGAGGAACAGGACTCTCTCTCCATATTGGGCTGACACCACATCTTATCATTCAAAAACCTCTTCTCGCAGAAGTCTCCTATCGCTGATCACCTTCTAGCTGTTGAGGAGGAGTACTAATACTTTTCGCTGGGCTAGTCAAGTGAGTAGCAATACTCATAGCGATGAGTAGTAATACCACCACCACCAGTATCGGTCAGGTGCGAGCCTGTCCCTGCGGCAATAAGATATCAACTTGGGACTCACCCTGTGTGCTCAGCATGCCTTGGACTGAAGCATACCCAGGTTGCTCTGGCCTTGTCGGGGCGTGTATCCACTGTTCTTGGCTCTCCTTCAAAGTGCTTTGCCGCCAGCTAGTACGTCAAGCTAACTTGTCTGGAGGTGACTGGCTGCTGGGGTCTGCTGCTGCCTCGCAGGAGCCGATGGCTTTCTCCAACACAGTCAATTCATATGCCACTGGGGGGACCAATGTTATGTCCTGGCTAGGAAAGGAAAGGACGAGAGCAGCCTCACGGCCAACCCACTGGCTTTCCTCGAGTAAGGTGAGGATGATAAGGATGAGGGTGAGTCGGATGTTGGTTCAGAGCCACTCCTCTCCAATGGAGAAGAGGATTGCAGTGGAATCGCTGAGGGAGTGGGGTAGTCCGGGGTCTGCCATGTGCTTTGATGCCGGGAGGTGCTGGACCACACAAAGTTCCTCACAGATCATTTGGTGATCACTTGCAGAATCATTGTCTCGGGCAGCAGGCATGTGCCGTGTATCATGAATTGCGGAGCGGCTCTACTGTCCAGAGGACTTCTGCTTTATGCAGACTGGACATGCCTCCCGGTGGTGGTGATTTGAAAACGCTATGGCCAACCAACGGTGGACCTTCATGCAACTTGGGAGAACGCCCAGTGTCCTCTGTTCTCCTCCCTAAACAATCAGAATCCTCTGGTGGTGGATGCACATGCACACGAGTGGCCTTGCGTCTCTTTATGCATTTCCCTCAATTACTCTGATTTCCTTTATCACTGATTCTCATCCCCATTGGCCACATTGGCACTGGTTGGCAGAGATAACCCGGCTCCTGTGCAACGAGCCGTGACCTCAGGCGTGCAGGGAGATATTTTATCCTCACCCAGCTCTTTGGGCTTGGGCATAAGTGGCGTGTATTTGAGGAGACAGTCTTTTTTTCAGTGCTCTGTAACGGTAATCCTGTCATTTTTCAGGACTTCATTGAAAAAGGGAAGGCTTTTTTCACCATTAAGGTCATTTTTTATCTAGGCCCAGCTTGTTGGTTTTGAGGGAAAGACTGTGGGTCAACACCCTCTTTTGTGTCTGTTCATGAAAGGAGCACAAGATAAGCGTTTCATGTCTAAGCCGCTGGCCTCGTCCTGGGACCTCCCCACTGCTAAATGCCCTTCCTCTTCCACCTTTTAAGACACTGGAGCAGGTGGATTTGAAATGGTCTCTTTAAAGATGGTGTTGTTGCTTACTCTTGCCTCAGAAAAATTCATGAAATTCATGCCCTTTCAGTCCATCACGCACATGTTTGCCCCTTGGAATGCAGGGTGAGCAATTGATTTGGTGTCCTTTCACCCTCCACCATTCTCTTCTCAGAAACCTCAGCAGTTGCCTATGCTTTGTCCAGTGCAGGCCTTGCGGCTCTACGTGTCTTAGGACAAGCGCCCAGCTGTTTGTGTCCTGGGCCATAACCTCACATGGGCAAGACTGTCTCGAAGCAGCATCTCTCAAAGTGGGATTGTAGGGGCTATCGCCTTGGCCTACAGTAGCAAGGGCAGGGGTCTCACCACCTCATGGCCCCTTTTCAGAGGGGTCTCTATTCAGCTGCAGCAAGTTGGGCTTCTCCACACACTTTTTTGGAAGCTGTTATAATAGGATGTCACAGCACCATTTCTGGCTTATTCAGTGCTGATGCGTCACTCGGGACAGTTGGTCTTCAGGATAGGTCTGTCTAGCCATCCGGGAGTCAGCATTTCCCAATGTGAGACACAAAACGAATTCTCTGATTGAACAGTTCTCTGATTGTCATGATGGAGTGTCTTACCAGACCACACTCCTTGCTCATACAAAGCGAGAGGTGTTTTGAATAAGTGACTCAGTGTCGGCCCAATATGTAGGGAAGAGAGTCCTGTTCCTACCTGACCCGTATGTCTTTGGGGCCAGCCAGTCCTGGCTGGCATAATGGAGCTTCTGATGAGGTCACGCTGGAGGCGTTCAGAGAACAGCGGTCACGCAAATAACCCAAAGTTACTATAGACAAACGCTCAGCTAACCGAGGTCAGAAACATGGAAGATTTTTCCAATATTGCTTTTTTGTTTTATTCAGAGAACACATAACATTTGAATTCTGGTTATAGGCTGAAGAGCAGTATTATTGGATAGGTTTACGTTGCTGTGGTTACAGTTCTGCTACTTCTGCTAAATGCTAGCTACAGACGTTTCTATGGTCACAGTTCTGCTGAGCTATTTTTTTTGGCAGGAGCTTGTAAATTACTTCAGGTTGTAATAAGTTATTAAAAAAAATCAATATTTCTTGTCAAATGTTTAATATCTTTGGAAAGTAGCCGTGTAATAAGCGTGAAAATGTAGAAGGAGCCTCCGCCTCATGTAGGGGTCTTGATTCATTTATAAATGATACTCGGCAGAACAATAGATTTACTCACCATGGCGATAAATGATGTCGTTCAGGTTAAAAGATGGACGCTCAGCCAACAGCCGCCAGAGCAGTTCTGAGAATGAACCAAAGTACTCGGACCCTCGGCCGTGGAGCAGCACCGACTCAGACAGCTCCAACCGCAACCTGAGGCCAGCCATGACAAAGGCCAGCAGCTTCAGCGGCATCTCCGTCCTCATCAGAGGAGACAGCTCAGGCAGCAGCAAGAGCATGGGCCGGCTCTCTAAGACTGGTAAGGACACACACAGCACTGGGGCTTGAAATGAACACTGGCCACAAGCAAAACCCTGGTCATATTTGGTTAAGGTTGGTGAATCATTCCACGAGCCACTTTGGCATGTAGCCAGGCTGTCATCAATCAGTCTTTTGCCGTCAAAAAATGACTTGATTTACTTGACGACAGCTAAGAAATTAAATTGGCTCGAGGAATTCTGAATCCACTTGCTAGAGTGGCTGGTTGATGAAATAGTTAGTTTCATGCCCTGTAGATAACCATCCATCATCTGCCACCGCTGTCAGTGTTTGACTCTCCACCCAGCAACCCACACATCCATCCAGCGGCTAGTCAGTAGCACCCGTCACAGCTTATGACCTGCCTGTGAGCCAGTCATTCTAATAAACGTCTAATAAAACCAGTCTCATTTAATTGCACTAATATGTTTGAGCTATGTAAGGTAAGAGCTGACTTACAGTGAGACACGGAATAACAATGCCCACATTTTCGGCTTAACTATTAAAACTGGTGCTTCACTGTGCATGGTCACAAGTACCTGTGAAACCGGGTGCAGGCAGGCGAGAGGAAAACCAAGCCATGCATTTTTGATCTCCTCTGTCTCCGTCGATTTGATTTGATTTCAGTTCCACTGAAGTTGATGACATTGACAGAGTGCTTTTCTTTTGCTACTTGGCAGCAGCAGACTGAGGTCTTCATACCTACAGTGGCTGTGTACTGTAGATTACTCAGCCACTCGCTTGTCTCTCCTCGACTGTCTATTTTTGACAATATACTATCGAAGGCTTGCGGCCCTGGCATGCCTCCACCCTGTTCTGTGTATCCTCCTGCCCTTCATTTTATAACATTCTTCCTGCATTTTGGTGTGAGTTCATTGGTTATCCTATCAATGAAAGAAGAAAACCATCTGTTGTTATATGATTTAGTATATAATCATGATGTGATGCTATATGAGATGGCTTTCTCAAGCGAATTTAACTGGCAGGTAGCAGTTTTTCTACTCCAAGAGAAGTTGGGCATGATCCTGTCAATGGAACGAACAAATGTTTTCACCCTTAAAAGAAAATACTGAGGCCTTTTTCTGATCGTTTGTTCAATCATGTTTTCCTTTCAGATCACCATCATTTAAAGAACAAATTAAGTTGAAGAGTCATGGTGTCCTCGTCGCAGCAGTTGTGGCATATATGTTAAAACGTGAAAAGCTAAATGAAGACATTAATCAAGAAATTAATTAAGATGTCATGTAGAGATCGTGATATCATTATCTTTCTCCCAGTTTATGGCAGCATCTCTCCCACAGGTAATTAGATTAGATAATTGGTTATATACATTTGGAATGTAATATTTGACCTCTCAAAGTAGTACACATTTCCCAAAGTCGTACTTTGTGACTGTAGCTGGCTGGTGTATGGCGACAAAGCCATGTCAATGATGGTCTCATTCACTTATTTTCATTGATGGCTAGCCAATAGCCAATGAGTTCAAGCCTCTCCCACCGCTAACATTGCCGTGCCACCTAACCCCATCATTGCATGCTTGTGACTGTCCCATTTCCTTTCTACTGAGGCCTGACGTCTGTGATGTGCGTAAAGGTTAAGGCTTTCCTTCTTATTCCTGCTCCCTTCCCCTCCCCAGGTTCAGAGTCGTCTAGTAGCGTAGGTTCCTCCACTGGTTCGCTCTCTCGCTCCCAGCCACCCCTCCCCGTTCCGGCTCTAACCCAGGCAGGCCATGCTGCGCCGCCCGTGGCCTACCCGGTCGTCTGCACTAGTAGTTCTGTGTCTTATGAGGTGGGCAGGAGTGGCCCGGCGCTGCAGCCACCACCCCCTCCGCCTCCACCACCACCAACCTCCACGACTAACACTAGCTACTATTTGCTTCCACTGGAAGCCACAGGGATACCGCCAGGGAGTATCCTGGTCAACCCACACACAGGTTGGTACCCCGCGACCAGAAGGCAGTCACGTAAATCCGCCTTAGCCATGGCCCATGAGCAATGCATACATGTCACGTGTTTGTCTGTGTTTCCTATTTCCTTAAATCTTACCTTCAAACTAACACGACTCACACAGCTACACTCTTTAGTCTCTTGGCCGACGACTGTGTGTTCCTGTGTAGAGAAACGGGAGAGTAGGAGCTCTCCATTCAGTAGTAAGTCTGAGTGTGGGGTGGAGGGTGGAGGGAGGAGGGTGGAGGGAGGGCGGGGGAGGGAGTTCTGTCTCCACCAAATCGGTGGGACAGGAAAACAGCAGAACGCCAAGGCATCATGCATTATTAATGTGTGTTTAAGTTCTGAGATGTAAGTCGAGTATTTCTTGGAGGACGATAATTAGAAGTTGCCTCGTTGCTTTGATTGCCCCGTTTTAAAAAGTAAACCGAGCCTACAGAAAGCACATCATTTTCCCAGGATCACTCTGAATTGACACGGGAGTCGACGTCTAATGATGCGGCTTGCATGCAGATGAGGTTTGTTTTTCCCTGCCTCCCACAGCTTCCAAGGCGCTTTGAAAAACGGTGGCTGTCTCCCCAGATCAATACAGCCACCGTCGGTCAAAACAAACTCCCCCAAGTGTTGCTGAGACGCAGATAATGAAGCCGTGCTGCACATGTAATTGAATACAGAGGAAAATGTGCAGTTTGGCCTCGGACGTCCAGACGTATGCCTCCTTCGCTGTGCTCGTCTCGGACACGCACGAGGCCGTAATGTTTTCTAGTGTCAACCAGAAACTATTGACCTTTTATTCAGGAGTCTTATGAAGCACCGAAGCCCCAGGAATTAATTTTGCTACCTGCTAGCTGAAAAATGGAAAGGAGTTATTTTTCAGGGTCATTGGACAGTCATGGGGACTGAACACCGAACATAAATTGAAGAGCCCTTTTGCACCTCTGCAGAAATGAGCCCAAGTGCAAACATAGATTTTTCTCCGCTATGTAATATATTTGGGGTCTTATGTACCGCAGGCAGGAAATATCCAACCCCTAAATCTTTGATATTGGATTCAAGAAGTGCTATCACGAGCAGAACGCTGCACAGTAAAGCTAGCCCGTCCTATTCTGGCAACCATCCGTCTTGAGGTCATGTGTGTTAGCCGATGTACACCGCATAGATGCCTTGAATACCAATGGTGTGAACACCGGTGGAGAGGCAAGTGATGGATAAGTCAAACACTGGAGCCAAAGTGTCTGAATTGCTCCTCAGCAGAAATTGTTTTTTTTTGTTTTGGAAAAATACCTTTTGAGAAGGATCAGCGTTGAGAGCCAGCCTATTTCACAGTGAACTTCTGAGAAATGCATTCATACATAAATGAATTCATAAAGTATCAGCACAGGAAATTTGCGAGAGCATCAGGCTTTTCTTTCATCAGCGGTTCGGAAACGAACCCTCGAAAGAAAAGAAAATACGAGGGCAGATATATTAAATTTATTATCTAGACCATGTTAGATGTTACAGATTCTCCGCACATAATGAGCCTCTACAATACGCTCCGACTTCTCCCGGTTTAGTCAAAGGTACATACTGTATGTATTATAAAGGTTTGTAGAGAACTGTGGATTGAGGGAAAAGCAGATTGATGCTTTGTTCCATGTTTCCATCTGCTTCAGGACAATCTGAGCGAAGGCAGTCCTCCGTTTGTGTCTACCAATTTGGCAACGTGATGAAATTGAAAATGGTTTTAGCTTATAAAAGGAGGTTATGGGTTCATATTGGGTGATTATGATGGTTTGAAATGGTGCTATTTTAGGAGGTGCTGTATTGATTATGGTTATTATATTTGCTGATTTATTTATTTTTTGTCTTTGCTGAGTTATCGCTGACGACTGCTGCCTCAGCCTTGTCCTCGTGTCTTCTTCCCCCCCCAGGCCAGCCCTTTGTGAACCCAGACGGCAGTGCGGTGGTGTACAACCCCAGCTTGGCCCCCCAGCAGGGCAGGACCCAGCAGCCCATGCCCCCACCACCGCCGCCGCCGCCCCCACCTGGCCCTCACCAGCACCAGCCAGCCAATCACGTCCTCTCCCAGGTGCACCCACACACGCATACAGGACAATCACTACACTACAGAAACACCATATTTGTCGAGAAGCAGAAAAGGAATGTACAGATAAGATAAGTGTAAATATCGAAGAAAGTAGAAAAGTTGCTGCCTTTCCATCAGAGCTTGGAAGGTTTTCTCACTTCACCTGTTCATATGGCGAGGTCCATTCCCAATCATGTCATGGGTGGCGGTGATGCTTGACATTCACAAAATGTAATTTGTTGAGGGAAGCTTTTTTTGCGACCTGCAGCTCTCCTTAGTCGCCACCTTGTCAGAGTAAATGAATTGAGTTCAAGTGTCATCTAAACACCGCGGTCCCCGGCGCATTGGAAAAGCCCTGAACGCTAATCATTAGCATTCACACCGGTCCGTGGCGTCGGCGATGGCAATCTCTGAGGCCTCCCCGTCACGAGCTGTCATCCCGAGTCCCCTCGCTTTTTTGAAAACAGAGGGAGCCGTAAGGGGTTGAGCTTCATTAACGAGAATAGCCGGGACTGGAAATTGAGTTGACCTCTGCGGTGACGGTGCACAACCGCGGGGTTGAAAGGGAAGGAAGCCGCCGCTCCCCGCCCCGATGGGAGAGCGACGTCCCATCCTAATATCGGAGGATAGACGCCGTCGGGGATAAAGGGGGCCACGGGTTGATGAGAGCTTTACAGATTAGAAATATTTGTTGGGAACCTGGAGCCCCGCGGTCCCTGTATTACCGCCTGTTAAATGATTTCTACCAGTCGACCTTGATGGAGGAGTATCATGGTCACCTATTGACTAAAGCCTTTGTCTTAATTAACACTGTTCCTGTTGAGACCTGTTCCCCGGGCGCTCTCTCTCCTCGCTCTCTCTCTACCCAGAAACTAATAGCCTCTTCCTCTTGTTTATAGGGGACAAACTTTTCAGCTCCTTTCTTGCTATGCTGTGTAACTTCTGTCTGACTAAACCCATTGCCCTCTACCTCTTCTCCTTCTCCTGTTTTTTGTTTTCTCTCCTGCGGTGTGTGTGTGTGTGTGTGTGTGTGTGTGTGTGTGTGTGTGTGTGTGTGACCTGTCTCAGCCGGTCCGGCCCCTCCAGCCCTCCACTCAGCCTCTCCAGTACTCAACGGTCTCTTACCCACCGCAGCTCCTCTCCGTCTCCCCTAACCAACAATACACTGTGGTACCTGCCTCTTCTCTTCTTCACCTCCTCCTCCCCATCCAGTCTTCCTCTCAGTCTGTCCTGTCTCATATCACTTGGCTGGCTTCCCTCCTCGTGTCCTCTCACCTCCCTAGTTAACTTTATTTGTATGGCGCTTCTCTGATGGCAAATAAAATCTGCCTCAACCTCAACCTTGCAGCGGCCCCCAAAGTGTGTGACTTTAAAAAGGGAACTTAAAGGGATGAAACAATTTACAAAGTGGCATTTCTCTGAAACAGATGATAGTTACGGTTGGTTCGCCGTAGATATCATTTATCAACAATGACTGATTATTCTTGACAGCCTCATTAGGTTGAAATCATTTGAGTTATTTGTTTGTAATCAGCGTCTCCCACTGTGAGATATTGTCATGGGAGTAGGGAGTTATTCTCAAAGCGGTGTTGGATCTCCAGATCTAGAAATGGGAGGATTAGAGCATAATTTGACACAGACAGTGATGGATGGCTTATGAATAAGGAATGTGGAAGTCTCACTGGCAAAATGAATGGAGCAAATTCTATTTTAGGTTTCTGCCCATTGGACCTCCGAATACATCTTAGTGTCTGTGGTGCAGAATGATGGTAAATGTATTAACAGAAATCAGATTTTTTTTAAGAGACCTTTGGTAGCGTTTTTACCTGTAAGTTTACTTAATTGTCTACATGTGGAGTCAAATGAAATTCAGTTGTATTGAGAGTGAAGTGTTTCCTCTTAGTCACATTTAATTAAAGCGTCAATGATCAATGGAGCCATTTTAAGTTTCACGTTTCGCCACCCTATTCCCCTCCATTGATGCAAATGTAGTGTTCTGCTAACCTCTTTTTTGACCTCCCATCTCCCGGTAAATATTCCCTTAATGATTAAAGTTTTAAATTTGTAGAAGACAGGCTCTGAATAATTAATACAGCAGCAGATGTTGGATTTGATTTTCTATGAATAGAAGTGGTTGATAGTCCCTCTTCACCCCCAGCGCCCAGTAACTGAAGTAAACCACGCTTTAAAACGGGTCACGGAGGAAACTTTTTACCCGCCTGTTGCATGGCTTAAGTTTAAATTGGTATTTTAAGGGTTTCCTCTTTTTTTTTTTTAAAGATTTTTTTTTCCCCCTTGGTGTCATTCTGCAGCAAGACAACCTAGGAGCCCAGTTCAGCCACATGAGCCTGGGCCGGCAGGCCTCGGGTGAAAGCCGGGATGCCCATACTGCCATGTACCCCTCTTCAGTGGTGCTCCAGGCCCCCCCACAGCAGGCTGGCTACATGGTGCCTCCACCAGGTCAGCCTGCCCCAGCCTACTCCACCCCTGCCCCGCCTGTCAACCAGCCGGTCATGCAGCAGCAGGGCTACATGCAACAACCCATGCAGCAGGTATGTACTGGACACTGTGAACATGAATAGGGCCCAGAACTAGTAACTAGTTTGTGTGTTTTAATAGCCAAAGGTCAAGACTCGGGTTTAGATTTCATATCAACAACAATTCTAAGCATAAATGCTATAAAATGATACACAGTCCACAGGAGATAAACTATGAATGGCTGAATAGTAGACAAGCATTCTGATTTATGTTGGTTTGTGTGTGTTCTTCATGCTTAGGCAAAAAAAACAACCCGCCATGATTCTATGGTGCGAGTGTTTGTTTGAAATAATATTTATTTTCTTATGGATTCATGTTGTTTTCCTAGAGCATCATCTAGACATTGTTCTGATTTTCTCGCTGTATCTGCACAAGCATTTTAACAGTGGAGGAAATGAGAGGCACTGCAGGCTGAGAGCCTCTGGCTGTACAACAGCACTGGTGTTAATGTGCACCTCTTCGGACCTTCACACCTCCCTCCACCTCTCTCTGTGTGTCTGCAGATGCCAGCCTGTTACTGTGCGCCAGGCCAGTACCCCCTCTCCAGCCAGCAGTACCGAGCAGTGGGCACGGTGCAGTACAGCGCCCCACAGAGCCAGCCAATACCCCCTCCCACACAGCAGACAGGTAACGAAAGCCTCCTCAGCCGCTCTCAGACGCTTGCACAAGTCTAGCTGGTGTTAGCGTATTATTCTCCCAGTGTGTTTTCTGTTTTTAGATGGGAGGCTAAGACCCCCTAAATCTTTTCATACTCCACATGTTCGCTGCACACTGTGGGGTTGAGTGCATGTAACTGCTTCTTCACTCTCAGCCCTGATACTCTCCCCTTTTGCTCCCCCTCTCCCCCGCCCTTCTTTTCTGTCACTCTCAGCACTTTGTTTTCTCCGGTTATCCGTTCTTATGGCAGCTCCACAATAGGCTCGTCTTGAGCAAACTGCAGCGGGGAAATTAGGCGGCGCCCCCGGGGCAGAAGAGCAGAGCAAAGAGCTAATTACAGTGTAGAGAGCTTTTCTTCCTGAGTTGGCCATTGTCTTGCGCTTCTAGCCCACACAATACCCATCCCCAATCAAATACATGATTAGCATTGTTTCCTCCTCGGCTATGCTCAGCTAGCTGCACTATTATGCACCAGCCTGTCTGGGGAGGAGGAAGCACCGCACCGCCAGCATCAGAAACAGTGAAACGCTTTGGGATGTTTTTTCTTTTAACCTGGCTGCCATTGTACAATGCGTCAGTCATCGTGGTCGTGACTGGAGAAAAGGCTGTGGGAGCTGTGTGGAAGATGTCTTCTGGCGCCTTATGAAAGCATTGTGTTTTTAGTATGCCTACGAGTCGTCCTGGGTCCAGCGCCGGGTCGTGACGGGAACAAGAGGGTCTGGAGACGGGGCCGGGGCGCTGTCTGAGAGGCCTATGATTCTCACAGTGAACCGGTCTCTTTTCCTGCCCCTCACTCCTCCTCCTCCTCCTCCTCATATTTCATCTACCGGAGGGGGAAAAAAATGTCTGCTCCTCTCAAGCCACCTAGTTTCCAGCCTCCTTCAGGGCGGACTGTCAAAGAATGAGGTCTCCCATCTGTCAAACACCTTCAGATTTGTCTTCTGTCACAGACTGTCAACGTTTTTTTTGTACTCTCTTTGATTCCAGCTCTTCTTTTCTCTGTGATCCGCCACCATAATAAAAGTGTTATTGATTAATATCTGTGCTGCTTAATTACTCAGGTTATTGATGCTCAGTGTCTGCCAAGGGACAAATACGTTGTGAAGCTGCTTCAATAAGGACCTTGAGTGTTTATTTAAGTATTTAAAAGGTTGATGCGTCATTTGTGCCGTTACCATCGTGGTTGTAAATTTCCTTTTTGGTTACGGTGTCCAGATTAATTTAGTCCTACACGCCAGATAAAACTGAATAAACAGGACTTTGTTGAGAACATTTTGAAGTGGATAGCGTGAGTGAAGGACGTCAGTAGTGAATGGAAAAATCCCATTTCCTCTCCTAGTAAAATATATGCTTTTTAAAAAAAATTTTTTTCAAGAGTAAGCCAGCAGAAGCCCCAGTATATCTGCTTTAATAAGGAGTGGGCAAGATCCAAGCCTGTTTAATCTTATCAGCTATAAGCGGCTGACATTGCAGACTGCAAACAAACGTATTGAGCCTTTTGCGAGGTGGTCGGTGAAAAGCATCCGTTGACTTCCCCTACGTCGAGCGCTCCGGAGACAGAATGTTTAATTCTATATTCGCTTCATGCTCGGTTTCTAAGTGGAGGTGAGAAAATGGCACTATAAATAGCCATCCTCGTCACCTTCCTGCCAGAGGCCAACCGTTCCTTTTGTCCCACTTCTCGTCTCATCTTGGTCAAATTGATTGCTGTCGCCCCGGCCAAAAGCCAGGAGAAATTGAAAATTGCCCGGCTCTCCCCCCCCCCCCACTCCTCCCCTCTTTTGCTTCCTGCTGTTTTCAGTGTCTGAGTGCAATGCATTGCAGACGTGTTGTTGTCTTCTTTTTTTTTCCGCGGCCGCTCATACGGCTGCAATCGTTTTCTGGTAACCTTGACACTGATGTATTTTACCCAGTGGAAGAAAAGTGCCTGTTATTAGTTTCAGAGGATCCTCCCCCATAACATTATTTCCATGAAATGTTTATTTCCTGTCTTGCCAAAGTGTAACGGTAGCTGCTTTGATGTAATCATTGACTGTGCCAAAGGAAATAAAACCGTCTTCGCTCCCATCTTTGCCAATGTCCAATATTACACTCTGACTTTATTCCTGCTACCTCACAAAACAAACCTTTGTTTCTTATCTTCTTATTGCTCTAGGTTACCAAACTGTGATGCCAAATCAACCGCAGAGCTATCAGAGTATGATAGGAGTTCAACAGCCACAAAATCAGAGCCTGGTCAGTGGCCAGCATAGCAATATGGCAAGTCAGATGCAAGGGCTGATGGTCCAGTATCCCTCCATGCCATCTTATCAGGTGTGTTTTTTTTTTTCTTCAAAAGATTTAATTCTTTAAAAACAACTCAGCTGGTCTCAAGTAACCTAATTGAATCCAATTTGATTGAAAGTTGAGTGTGTTTGTCTAGTTTTTCTCATATAAACCAATTCATATCGTGAAAACCATCACATCTACAGGGACCTCAACGTAAAGCTTGTGTGTGGCTCTTTCCAGGTATCCATGGCCCAAGGGTCGCAGGGTGTACCACAGCAGACATATCAGCAGCCAATCCTCATCCCCAACCAGTCTAACCAGGGGCCCATGCCAGCCTCCGGAGTCCAGGTTTACTACAGTGTTATCACACCGAACCAACAGAACTCAATGAGGTACGGTAACAAATGACACACGTCACCAATTAGGCTTCACGGGTTTGTGGGGTTCTGACTGTAAACTTTAAAGGTCCATTCCTGAACCATTCCTGCTTTTGATGCTGCTGTGCTGCGGGAAGGAAGGGGTCACTTTGAAAGCCCTCCCACCCCTTTAGGGACTTCTTTTTTAGTAGGCCAAGCTCAAGATGATTTATAAGGCCAGATATCCAGTGAGTCTTAATATAACAGCGCTGGTCCCGTGTGGTGAGCGGCTCTCTCTACATCATCCTTCATGTTGGCCGCTGTGCAGATGCACACTATTCCTCAGGGTGCCTGCCTGTCTCCAGCAGCTGCCTCTGTGCTTTGGGCTGACGCATCACCCTTCGCTTTGCTTATATCCTTATTAAATCAGGATGGAGGAGCCTCGAAAGCAGAAAACTGAAAGTGGCACGGCCTGCAATTTGGTTACCGACGCCGGATGATAAATGCTTATTGCCCTTGATTTGTTTTGATTTGGTTGAAAATGAGGTCCACAGCGATTTTATTTTATTTATTCATTTATTTTCCCTGGCGTAGGACCTCACTACTGTTTGATGAGGAAATTTATCGTGGTTCTAATGTAATACGGGCTATTGATCCCCAGTGTGCGCTGTGTTCCACTTGGCTAATTTAGCACATTTTTAGGCCAATGAGCTGAATTCTGATTTCATGGCTGTGGATGTGGATGTGCTTCCTAGCCTGCTTCTAATTCTCTCACTATTACTTCCTCTGTACAGCTCATCGGTGGGGTTCCTACCCCCTCCAGGGTCGGAGCAGATGCAGTTCCCGCGACCGTCCTCCCCCTGTAGCTCCCAGCAGATCCCTGCACAGCAGTGCTCAGGTACACCGCCACAGTCCATTAATACAAGGTTTCAACGAGGAAGTCAAAATCAATGGCTATTAATAGGCTAGTCAAGCAGAGCCAGCCAGCTGGTCTTGGGTCGGCCGCAGTAGAGCTCCGCGCTGTAGAAATGATTGCAGGGCAATACCAGAAGAAAGTTCTGTATCATGACTTTTTTTTTTTTTTCGGCGCATTTTCTTTGTTACAGCTTAAGAATATGAGACGAGAACAGCAAAACATTTGATTAATGAATCCAAAACTTGCAAACATGTATATCCGTTGCTGTGATAATACGTTTCTTTCATGGTGCCACGTTTCCCTTTCTTCCTCGGTTCCATTTCCCCTCCTAATACTAATGTCTAATTCTACCCACTTATTGGATCCACCTCTCCCTGTTCCTTGCCTCAAAAGTGGAAGATCCTTCCCCTAACCCTGGAATTAGATTGCACTAGACAAAAGAAGGGTGTCATCAGAAGAAATTACTTCCCACTGGATTCTCTGGCAAATCAAAATGGATTGAATCGATTCAAAGCCGGGATATCGGGGGGGAAGAGGGGGCGCATTTTCATCTCGTAGGCGAAGCCCACATAATACAAGGTTCAAACAAAAGGGAGCTAGTCATGTTGACGTCTGAACACCAGCCAGCCCGCCGCCCCCCGCTTCATTCAGCCTGTGTGTGCCGAGGGGCTTTAAGGTGCTAATTGAAATTACACTCTCCAGCCTTAACGATCTAATTATTGAACAGATATGGGGTGGTAATTAAAAAGTAATTCCTCTGCTGCTTTGTTCCCAGTTATGGCTATCTTGGAGAAAAAGACCCTTCCTGCTTCTCTCATTCTAATTTGCTATTTTATGTTGCCTCAGTTAATGTGGCTTTCCTCCGGTGGCGAGCCCCTGTGATCATTCCCGGCCATCTCCCCCCCTCATCTCCTTTTTTCTCCTTCAATAACCAATTATAGTGGGAAGGAAAGCGTTCTCTCAGATGTTCTCTCCCAAATTAGATTGCTCTCCTAAAGCAGGTGGTCAAAATGTTTTAAGACTTAGGGCAGGGATTACCAAGTGGAAATAATTGCCACGTTCTCTTTTGGATATTGAATGTGAAACAGTGGACTGGTTCCTTTTATTACTGAAACGCCTCACGTTCCGTTTGTTCGTGTAATATTTTGGGTTTTAGTGATTCTACTTATCTGAAATTTCACTTTAGCTCCTCGTTGGAAGTTTTATTTTGTATGCCTGCTTTTTACTCTAAAACATCAATAAGCCAAATTCAAAAGGAGGCTTTGCATCTCCGAGCTGAGAACAGAAGGAGGATAAGGGCTTTAAGGAAATGTTTGCCAACAGGAGAAAAAAAAAGCAAACAAAAAACTATATTTACAGTTGAGCTAAGAGCAGTTCAAGCTCCTGTAAGAAGGCCAGCCATAGATTCAGAAAACCCCCCAACCTTTCACTGTTGGGCAAACAAATTTAATTGGATGCTTGACAGCGCAACGCTCTCTGTTGTGATTATTAAGTATTAATGCATTAGCTGTCCTTGAAGCACCGTCTGGAAGTCTCACATCAACAACAAACACTTTGTTTAATTTAATAATGCACCGCAGTGACTGAAGGAAATAACTGTGGCTCGATGGAGAGAGGTGACATGATGGCGTTAAAGAACTACAGAGCAGGATGGAAGATGGAAACGTAGCTTCTTCACTGCTGCTGCCAGTAAACGTGTCAACAGCATACTACTGTCTGTAACACGCTGTTGAGAAATAAACACTATATGCTTTATTATTACTTTTAATTCAAAATAAAACTGTGTGCTTGCAGGTGTCCCTCCCCCACCAGGTGGCGGTATGGTGATGATGCAGCTGACGTTGCCGCCTAGCCAGCAGCCCCGACCACACTCCCCCCCACAGTGGAAACACCACAAGTACTACAGTCTGGACCACCAGAGAGGGCCCAAGTCCACAGACCTCTCCTCCATAGACACCTCACAGGTACCGGAGCCTGCAGGGCCGAGTTAGGGCAGCACTGAAATGGGCTATCACCTGATCTCCATAACACAGTCATGTTTTTATTGAGTTCTCTCATGAAAAGTCTTCTTCCTTGGAGTGAAAAGACTTCAAACATGACACAGCAGACTGTCGACCCGGATTGGGTTCACTTTCAGTTCAGTTTATCCAACATGTACATTTAAATTGCAGTTTATTTCCTAATGATAGAGCGTTAAATCCTGATTATCTACCGTTATGTTCTGTATGGAGGAGATCTAAATGGTTTTGCTGCTAGCTTTCTGTCTGTGTGCCTACAGAGCAGTCCTCAGCTTGGCAGCCCCTCCCCCTCCCCAGCCCAGTCTCCTACGCCTACTCACCTGACCAATGTGAAGAACATCCGTCCAGGCCTGGCCTCTGCTGCCATCATGCCACAGTTCTCCCGACCCTTTGTGCCAGGGCAAGGTAGGCGTCACGAAGAACCGCTGACCCACAAACTGAGAAATTCAGAGAAATACATGCATCTCATTTCTGTTGATAACTGGCCGTAGACGACATGACATCACGTCTAGATATTTCCAGCGACTACATTTAACATCAACATTAAAAACAGTAGCCTCAATAGACCAGAATGCAATGCAGCCATAAGACATGTTGCATTTTGAGTGTGGGGCGCGGCTAGTTAGCGATGTTCATATGCCCACCTTTGATTGAAAGCAACAAGTTTGCACCCCTCAGCTGTGGGTTGCTGAAAGGCATTCTGGGAAATGTAGGAAGTCGCTAACTGAAGTAGATGGAGACACGGCAGGTTGAAAAAGTAAACATCACAAAATAACTCCTGGAATTGAACATCACCGATTGATGATATCTAATGGTGTAAGAGTTTACACCGTTTTCACGAGTTTACACAAGTTTTTCTTCGTGTGTGTGTGTGTGTGTGTGTGTGTTCCTAGGAGATCTGCGGTATCCCCTGCTCGGACAGCCCCTGCAGTATAACCCTCAGCTCCGTCCCCCTCTTCTCCATGCACCGCCGATGGTCCCCAGTCACCAGGTGAGTCAAAACACACAGCTGCCTCTCTACAGGTCTGCTGTGTCTGAGCTGCTTCCAAGGTGACCGTCGTTCACTATACAAATAAAGGTTGCTGAACAAAACCGCTTCAGGCAAAATCAGTGCTGGTGTCTGCCTCTTCTTTTTAAAAATACCACCCACACCTCTCAATGTACTGTTCTGTTCTGTACTGGAACGAACGCATCCGTGGCCCTGAGGTCGACTTGGATGGCGTTAGACCTTGTCTTGTCTCTCCCCAGGTACCCATGGGAATGAGGCACGGTGGCGGCCGGGGGAGGAAACAGCCCAGGAAAGCGTTGTCTACAGATCTCAGTGTAGGTGAAGCAGGTAAACGTAGGGACAAACTCTGTCAGCTGTACGGCAGAGATGAACAGGGAAACTCAAAAGTAATGTGGAGTGTCACCAGTGTTTTGTATTACAGTTGATGACGTTCTCCAGTCGTTAATTTCATTCCTGTGACTGCTTGTGTGATGCCGGGGGGTGACGATGCCTTCTCTCTCCCTCTTGGAGGCAGTGAGTGGGCGGGTCCTGGAGGTTACTGAGCTGCCAGAAAGGACCAGTTGGAGCCGGCGCCAGGGTGACCCTGTGTTGGGTGAGTTATCCAGGGTGGGGGCCAACATCCAGCAGCCCCCTGGACACCGCCACCACCAGGAATGTCAGCCAGGAGCCAGTGGTGACCACCACCACCACCACCACCACCACTGCCATGCCAAACCCACTTTCCTGGTCCCTGCCAACCATGCCTCCACTTGCGCCCTCCTGGCTGCCCTCCCCTCCAGAAACTTCACCGCCCATGGCGCCAACCCACCACCACAACGGTTCCTGCGCCACCTTCAGACTCGCTACGAGCAAGGATCCCAGCCAGCCCCCCAGTCTGGAGAGGGCCAGCTCCCTATAGGGGGCGCTGTTGTTGCAGCAGATGCAACAGCAAAGAACCTCTGGCTTGAACCCAACCCCTTTCAACGGCCCCCCACCAGCACCTCCAGCCACCTCCTGATGCCATCACGTCCTAGTTCCTCCCTCCCTCCCCCCCTCCCTTCCTCCCTCCTGTTGCGTTCTAAGTTGGTTTGATGTAGATGGGTTGTTTTTACACTTGATTTGTAGAGACTCTTGGGGAATGTTTTGTCTTTGTAAGTTTGAGCGAATTTGTGGGGAAAACCAGAACAAAAAGTAACAATAACTTTTAGGATATTAAAATCCCAAAACATAAGATTCAGTTTCCAAACGGTCACCTGTCTGCTCTCATTCTCAGAAAGGGGCAGATTATAACAAAGGGCAGCCTTTACTCCCTTTTTTAAGATTGTTTTTTTTGTTTTTGTTTTTTATGAGTTGTGAAATTTTGAGTTTGATCCCAAGCTCAGTTCTCCTGCTGAGCAGCTGCCCTGTATCGGAGTGTCTGCTCTGTCTCAGCTGAACTCCACCAAAGCCCCCTCCTCCACCCCACCAGGGCATCTTGGTACAGCCCGTCCTCCCACCAGCCCCATATTGTGGTCAGAACATCATGGAGCCCCCCACCCTCCCTCTGCTACACAGTGGGTCTCTTGTTGTGCCTTCTCTCCAGAGTCTACTGCTTTATTCTCCAACAAACACAAAATGAAGACACGCCAGTGTCTACCTTGTATGGAAAAAGACCCGCTTATTGTAAATAATTTATATAATAGCTAAAGAATTCAATCAGTTCTCTTTTCACAGTGAACAGTATGTGTTGGTCACAGGCACAAGCGAGAATGACAAAGGCTTTTTGTTTTGACATCCCTGGTTTTTAACTTAATTTAAAACATTGAGCGAATAAAAAGAAAAAAAAAATGACACTCCTCCACTGACGATGTATTTTAGCAATCCTCAGCTTTCAATCTCTTTGTCTCTCTCTCTCTCTCTCCACACTTTCCACAACTCTTCCCGGTGAAAGGCCAACCGTATCAAGTCTGTCATCAGAAGGTCTTCTTAAATTAAACCTACTGGGTCACTGGAAAAAAAAAACGTTTGCACATTTATACAACTGAATATATATTATATCTATATTTTTCCTTTTAATTTCTCTCAGAAAATGTGTGGATTCTGAAAGGCTGTTCAATGCTGGTGCAAGTCATTTTTATTTCAGTTTGAAAACCAATAAATGTTTACACCAAAAACGCTTCGGGAGTCTCTGGTGAGAGGTCCAACTATCTCTCCATCCCCAGGAGCTCTTCCTCTCTTTACGTCCACCCGACGATTAAGATGTATTTTTATCGGCGCGCGAAACACCTCTGATGTTGGCACAGCAGCGCCGGGCGGTTTGTCGGTGTAATGTGGGACCTATGCAAGTCGTATCTAATTTAGTCATTGGTGCTATTCATCTCAATTCACATTTTATAGGGCCATTTGTCTGCTACATTAACCTCCCACCAACCTCATCTCTTGAAATGCCTCACAGTTCCTCCGCCCGTAATATTTTCTCTCTCTAATAACGTCAAAGCAATTCACTGCAGGGAAAATCTAACCACCTGCCCCCGTGTCTCATATGAAGCCTGGGGGGAGTCGCTGGTGCCAGAAACAGTTGAAAATGGATGACATTATCTCCCAGGCCCCCTCCCCCCCCCGTTATCTGGAGGAGGCTGTCCCGTGTCCGGCCGCGGCGTTAAGGATCTCCATCCTGACAGGGAGATTATTAACACGTAATTAAGCCAACATCTGGAGGACCGCACCGCTGCGCTGCCGCTCGGTGAAATTGAGCTTTCGTAATTGAAGAATTTTTCCTCTCAGCAATAAATTACCCTTGGGTTGTTGTTTTGTTAGGGTTATCATTTGCGGTGCCGTTATTTTCTTCTTCCACTTCACCCTAAAGGCCCTGTTGTTACACAGGAGAGAGTATTAAGGCTGCTTGTGCATTGTCAGGTTATTTTAAGCAAAGTAGAAATTTTAATATTAAATGTTGCCGTGGAATTAATGGAGGCGCAGGAGCCCATGGAGGATTGATGGTAAGTACAAAACGGACAATATGAGAGAGGATGCTGCGCCTCTACTTCCTTGGCTTATTATGAAGGAAATATGTGCCCCAAAGCACTGACACAATAAGTTAGATGCTGCTCTCTGACAGGAGAAGATAAATGACATTGTGGCAGAGCCCAGGGCTTCTTCAACAGCGTCTTTGTTCATTCAGCAGCGATCGGCTGCACAGTGTTTGGGACGGCTGCCCTCATGCTGGGCGATGACGATCCTTGGGTCTTTTTGATGAAGGCCACAGCTTCCCCTGTCCTCGTGTGACTCAGACACACACCAACACACACACACCGTGGGGGGGTCGGGGAAATGAGGCCAGGATAGAAAACTTTCCATCGGAGGTAGACCATGAGCTGGTTAGTTAAGATGTTGATGCCAATTAGGCTGAATTCCTGCGATTCAGCACCGGTAGGAGGGCGCGTCGAGGCAGCAGGGCGTCCACGCTCACAAAGCTGCTATCACAGTGACTAAAGCTGGAGGTCCAGCTGGACTAATGCACTGACCAACTCAAGGCTATGCAACACACACAGTATGGTTATATTTCACTTAGCTCTCTTCACGAGGCTTCGCCTCCCTGCTGCTGCGTTTCATCTCCAAGAAGCCAGACAAGCCAGTGTGCTGCTGGGTTCCTCTGGAGCCTGGTTCCTACTGCAGGGCCCAGAATAACATCCACAACACGGTTTCTAGAAGTAACACGGTTAACCCCAAAGACTTGTTTAAAGGAGAAAGGGATATTTTACTTTCTTGGCCCTGCACAGGGAAGGAATCAGTTTATGTTTGGCTTTGATTTTAGAGTCAATTTTGACATTTGAGTTTCAGACCCCATTTCACATGAGGTTTCCTAGTTTTCTCAAAGTTCTTGTTCAAGTTCTTTTTCTCTTAGACTATAAATATATATACACACACATATATACACAAACATTTCAACTTCAGTTCAACTTCATGGCCAGAGTCAAGCAAAATACAGTTGTGAGAAATAGCATGAACCCTTTTGAATGACCGGTCTTCCTACATAAACTAGAATATGATCTAATCATCACAACAATAAACACATGTGATTTAACTAATAACATGTTTTTATTGAACATGTTCAAATATCAACAGCCTAAGCTGGAAGTCGTATGACTTCAGATAATGAAAAGCAGTTATTGAAGTGAGCCAATCAATGAGATGACAGTTTGGGTTGGAGGTTTCCTGTCATAAAAACCCCACAAACCAACAGAGATCTGTTGAAGTGGAATATGCCCCGGTCAAAAGAGATTTCAGAGGACCTCCAGAGAAGAGTTATTGAGACTCATAAGGCTGGAAAAGCATTTCCAAAGACTTGGACCTCCATCAATCTACAGTCAGACAGATTGTGTACGAATGAGGAAATTCAGTTGATTGCTGCTCTCTGTAGGATCACAGCAGGAGCACGCTGTGGTGAAGGAGGTACCCTAAGGACGTTTGCAAAGGTATCAGGTAATAATTGTATCAGGAAAATTCTACAGGAGAATATCAGGTCTGTGATCTGGAGCTGAACAGAGGTTGGGTCATGCTTGTCACACTGCATGACCCAACCTCTGTTACGCTTCAGAACAGCCCAAACACAAACCTACAACAGAACGGCTTAAACAGTCCTGACCTCGAACCTATTAAATGTTGTTCCATGACCTGATGCAAGACATCCCATAATATCAATGAACTGAACCAGTTCAGTCAGGAGGAACGGTCCAGAATACCTCAGAATACCTGAAGGAGGTTCCACCGGGTACTAAATCTCATGGTTCACATACTTTTTCCAATCCAAGATGGTAACGTTTGAACAATAAAAAAAAAAGAGGAAAAAAAGACAATATGTTCAAAGACGTAAAACTGTGTGTTATTTGTTCAATCACATTGCATTTATCTGTTTTCATGATTTAGGTGAAGATCAGATTATATTCTGGGAGCAGGTAATCCAAAAGGGTTCACAAACTTTTTCCCGCCCCTGTATGTGTTAAATGAACATTACTACTACTACTGATACAGATACTACAACCTGCTACTGCCACCACTCCTGGCACTACTATAGTACAATGATAAATAATACAATAATGGATTTTTATTTGAACAGGATTTTTACTTTCAGTTTTTCCTCTTACGCCTCAGCATTTATTTCCATTGCCATTTGCTGAAATGTTTTTTTGTTTTTTTCTAGCTTTATTCTTGTAACCTTCACCCTGCAGAGGGAATTGTTGAATTTCTACACAGGCCTTCCTATTCTCCGTCCTTGGCATCGCTAGAACGTCTCTCTCCTCCTCCTCCCTCCTCACAGTAATGAAAAGGCTGACTATGGGAGCCTACCATCTGTCCGACCCTCTTTATTTGGCATCCCTATTTCTTGTACCCGGGCTCTTTTTTTTTTTTTCCTCCCTTTATGTCACCCCTCCTCCACCCCCTCCAGTCTCCTAATCTTTTCATTCCTTTGTCTTCTGATCTGCCTCCTTTCTCTCCATCTCTCCTCCCAGCTCTTCCTCTTTGCCTCCAGCCTCCTCTCACGCAGAGAAGTGTTTTCTTCATCTCCATCTTTCCGTCTTCACTCTTCCACACATCCACCATATGTGGATGGATGGATGGATGGATGGGGGGGCTCTGACACTGCACAGGGTCTCTCATCCTCTTTGAACGTGTGCTCGACTTCCATGCCGTGTTCAGTATTTAGCGAGTGGACTGATACAAGGAGAATTTTTAGGGGCCCGAAAATCTTTCAGACTTGCGTAAATGCAGCGATAGTCGCTGACCTCAACTGAACGAGGGAGGGAGGTAATCAAACTGAACAGATGGTAACTGTTGTAACGAAGAGGAGGCGCTGTGTAGAGAACAATTACAGCTTGGTGGGTCATCCGCCAAAGCCCTACTTCTGACATAAAATCTGTATACATTTCTTCACTGATCATAATCTTCACAAGGCCTCGTGGTAAAAATGGCATCAGGTGCCTGCAGATTCACTACCACAGTGCCATCCTGTGGTTCTCTGCTGATATTACAGCTCGACCTGCAGATCAGACCCAATATTAGACCTACCCACTATAGAGAGAGTTAACTGACAGCAGGTAGCAGAGATGATGTTCAGGTACCAGCTGGGCCCTTCCTTCACCACAGGCATGTATCAAAAAGAAAAAACATCACTCTCTTTAACGGCTCGTACTATTTTTCTGTGGCTACACATTTGAAGGTTTGAATAGATGTGAATAGATGTGCACCACAAAATAAATAAGTCTTATTACCCAGTAAGGAGTGGAGAAATTCCACTTCTTCGTAATAGAAATCCCAAGTAGTTCGCCATCTTTCATGACATGAATCAACAAAGGCAAACAAAAGCTCTTGTAGACAGAAGACGATGGTGAAGAAATACAAGAAAGAAGTACATTTTCTGCCTTGACAACGGCTTCAGACTTTTCTAGATTAGATGAAGTGAAACATGGAAAGGAGAAAGGTCTGGCAACAGGAGGCAAGTGAATTAACAGTATGGACAGTGTAGATTCAGGACTGGTGATCATGGTTGTATCCACCAACACCCACCATGACCCGGCTGTGCCTATGCATTACATTCATCAGCCTGGAAGATAAACAGATTACATGTAATTGGATTACAGTAATCTAGCTGCACACGACTGATAACTGTATTCTGTACTGGGGGGAAACACTGTAATGGCATCGCTGATACTTTGTGATTACTTGCAGCGCTCAGCCAGCAGGTTTGGAAGGAAAAGAGACATTTTGATTGCAAAAGTATACACGCAATTTTTGAGCTGCGCGGTGTGAAAATGGAAGATAGTAATCTGAAATAAGTTTTTAAATTGGAAAAAAACAAAATCTGTTTAACTTCATTGTGGCAATCATCAGTATCCACTGACTTATAAGGACATAGTGAAAAAGCTTCCCTGGTATTTCTGTATTTGTATTACATAGCAATGTGACTCTCTCTGGTTCAGTTGCTCTTTATTATTATCATCAAGTGTTCTTACTTTTTTCTCTCAAGCAGGTTCAAGTCTCCCTCTTAAAAAGGATAAATGTGGATAAATATCTATATCTATCTATTTAAACCTATATTTATATCTATATTTATACATAAATACAGGACACTACATTTTAAAAAGTAAACCTCACAACACTTCTTAACAACAAGATGAAATAAAAGTAATAAATTGTCTCAATGGCCCTTCACATGATCAGACTGTTGTTTTATATTTGTCTTCATCTGGACAAATCGATGTCAACACCCTTGTGGCCTGTCAGGAACAGAAGAAGTAGCAAAACTACTAATATGATTCACCTCAAAGTCCTTGAAATCCAGTGGGTGGGGAGTTTTTGTTCCAAAACAGAGTACAGGATGGAGAGTGATCAATCCTGTCAACCTCCTGCAGATACATCGTGGTCACTGTGGTGGTACGGGGGCAGTAAAAACCGACTCAATGCACCTTTAACTGTGGAAATAAAGATTCATATTTTCAACTAGTCTTGCACTGACAACACAGGATCGTGATTTGATTAAATGAGTGGGGAACATCCTGTCTTGACATTGCTGAGGGGACACTGAAACTACCACCGAGCACTTTCGAAAGTCAGAAATAGTCTCTGTCATGTTTCTGCCTGCTGGCTCCGGGGTCCCATTCTACCGAGACTCATATACTGAAGCACTCCACACCAGTAGAGCTGCTTCTGTCCCGTCGGTCCTCACCTTGTTAAACCTGCTGTGTTCCCTGTGGATGACACTGTCAACCACCAGATGCTTGTCGCCACCGTCGCTGACCTGTGAATCTCTGGGTCTCCGTTCTTGGAAAGCTGTGGCTGCAAGTCCTCTCTCTCTCTCTCTCTCTCTCTCGCACCATGATAAATAAATAAGTGACTCAGCCCAGACAGTGAAGAACCTCTGGTAGATCAGTTGCGAGGGAAATCTGCACATTTTTTACATCTGGGTTTCGGTTTCGTCTTTATCACTAAAAAATCATGAAAATCAAGTTGTGGCACAAACAAGCCCTCTAAAAAAAAAAGCACTGCACGAGCAAACAGCCCCTTCATCACCAATTGCAAGTGCAAATTTATAATTGGATCTTTTTTTTTTCAAGGATATATTTATTGGTATTTCAATTTGAATTGACACAACTAAGCAACATAATACAATAAACAAGTAAAGAAAGGGAAAAGTGTGAAAAAAGAAAAAGTAATGATTAAATAGAAACAATATTTCTCTGATCTGATCCCTCTCTCTTGCTTGCCTGACTTGCTGGTGACAATGGACAAACTCTTAAGTCTCATTATTAAGGATCTCATATGCACTACAGTAATTTGGAGGAGCTTGTATTGCAAAGTGTCGGTTTGCATGGCCTCGTCTACAAATACATATGTGGGCGAAATAGAGATTTATATATAGTTTACACGTGCATGTCAATGACAGGCGCAAAGAGGCTTTATTTTTTGACCAGCGCTATTTGGCAGCTTTCCACTCATTGTGCATGTTCAGTGAGTAGCATGGCTTCCTGATTTGGTCATTTTGATGATATAGCTTGCTCTTCCTTTAGTGAATCTGGGCCTCAGTGTGATCCCATAGATCTGATCATTCTAGGGACACAGGAATACTTGTCCATCTATTGCCAGGGTGCTGTGACCTCTGGTCCTGGACCTCCTTACTATTGGTTGTTTGTAATGTTGGTGATCAAGGAAGTGAGGCTCATTCTACTGTTGACTACTGGAAGTCACAAAATGTAAAAATGTAAATATCTAAAAATGTATTTTTTTTTTATATCTTCTCAACTTTGTCAGTTTTTGGTTTGTAAAAAAAAAAAACTAACTCTAAAAACCAATCAACCAACCAAACAACGTCAGGATTACCTTTGTGTTTTGATGAACTACAAATAACTTCAGAACTACAACTCCCAACAACGGAACAAACACTATATTTCCCTGTACAGATGCTTCCGTGATCGCGTTGAAGAATTGTGTAAGACTCACACGACGAGCAGAAATAACACTTCCTGTTTAACAATTTCTCCTTCAAAATAAAACCACATTTTGGAAAGCTAAGTATATCGCATATCACAACAAAATACATGCCAAAACTTTAATCTTTAATCTTTAGATTAAAATGGAGCAAAAATCGAGCTGTAGAATACTTAGAAAATAAATTATTTGATATCATGGTGAATGGTGTTCTCTGATTAATTAAGGCCAAATTTCAGGCCAAATGAGGAACGATTATTTAATAACTGAAAAACAAAGCACATACTAAACATTGGAGGACTTCTACCTTATTTCCACTGGATGACAGTTGTCAAAATTAGTGTCACGCTTCTTGTTGTCACATTGATAGTAACACTACCAAAATAGCAAAATAAACTGAACTAAACTAAAACACAAAATTAGATGAAACTTTAATGACCCACGTGGGAAAATGTGGTAAAGGAACTGCTAGGATACACGAGAAATGCAAACTAAACAACTTGAAAGGACCTCTACAGTTTAACTCTGTTTCACAGACTGTTTTGGCAACCACCAGCTGCAATAGAAAAGAAGCATAGTAAATATATAACTGTTATGCTGAATTGCAATTAAACTCAATTATTTCTGATAAAAGGCATGCTTCCATGATGTCTCTCTTTTAACTATGGTACTTCTTAAACGTATTTATTTGTATTTCTAATCCTAACCTTTGCAGTTGTTTGTCATGGCTGTTGTCATGGCAGTTGTTTGTTTATTCTGGAAATATTTCACTTTTTACCGGAAGTATTGATGTTTCTTTTGCTGACTCGACGCTGATGAAGGTTCCAGGCTCCCAGCAGCTGACTTGGCCTTAAGGATTGATGCAACTGGTCAGCAGCATTACGAAAACAGAGACAGACAACACATTCTAGAAAGATGCTTTGGTTTGAAGGCTCAATTCCGGCTGCCATCACCTCCGCCAAACAACAGAGCTTCATCTTTGTCGTTGTTATTACAGGTATTTGTGTAGATTAGCCAGCTAGCTAAAGGTAGCTAGCATAGTTGCAAGATTAACGATAGCAAGCGGCGATGGTTGGTCGCGTCACTTAACGTATTAGCCATTAGCCAGCTAGCTTAGCTAACTAACTGTCACCGATCTGATGAGTAACTTACACAAACAAATTTGAGAAATCGGACACGTCCAAAACAAATAGACATCGACATATTAAAATGACGCAAGATGATATTGTGCTTATTAATATGTGTAGTGAAAACTAATGACAACGTCTTTGCGATTCAGATGGCGTCACCAGTGTCTTTCATAAACAGAATAACATTAGAAAGGGCAGAGGTTGTTACGGTTTGTCGCCCAATTTCCTCGATGTCAGCCTGGTCTTTTCCAGGCTTAATACTGTTATTGGCCAATTTTGTGTCAGACATCTACCTGCTAGTTTGTGAAAACTGTGGCTCAGCCGGCTGAACGAACAGCCTGCGTTCACTCTGCTGTCAAGCTAATGTTAGCTAGCTCTACCAACTTGTGTAAATGTTGGTCATCCACACCAGTATCATTAACATCAGTGTACCTATGACTTTGTTAAGACCCGGGTCTCAGTGTAACAGTGGATCACCATAGTTAGAAACTAATACAATGCCTGACATTATGGTCAAGTGTGTGGGCAGAGGGACATGACCAAATGACTCATCACTGCAACTTTCTCACCCCCAAGGCGAAGATGAACAGTCAGAGCAGTTGATGTCCAGCTGGGAGGATGACAACGTCTCTGAAGCAGCACAGAATTGTTGTGTGGCGATCAAAGTGGATGGCAAGAGGTATGGATGAGTGCAGTTAAAGGGAAAGGCTACTGAACTCCAGCCTCCATAAGTTAGGACCATGTCATTGAGATGTTAAGTTGGTGTAAATGAGCACTCGCTACAGTTTCCTGATTCCTGTAATGCCCCACAGGTTTAAACCTCCGTTGATAGTACAATATATACACCGATCAGCCGTAACATTAAAACCACCTGCCTAATATTGTGTAGGTCCCCCCTCGTGCCGCCAAAACAGCTCTGACCCGTCGAGGCATGGACTCCACAAGACCTCTGAAGGTGTCCTGTGGTATCTGGCACCACGTTAGCAGCAGATCCTTTAAGTCCTGTAAGTTGCGAGTTGGGGCCTCCATGGATCGGACTTGTTTTTCCAGCGTCCCACAGATGCTCGATCGGATTGAGATCTGGGGAATTTGGAGGCCAAGTCAACATCTTGAACTCTTTGTCATGTTCCTCAAACCATTCCTGAACAATTTTTGCAGTGTGGCAGGACACATTATCCTGCTGGAAGAGGCCACTGCCATCAGGGAATACCGTTGCCATGAAGGGGTGTACTTGGTCTGCAACAATGTTTAGGTAGGTGGTACGTGTCAAAGGAACATCCACATGAACGCCAGGACCCAAGGTTTCCCAGCAGAACATAGCCCAGAGCATCACACTGCCTCCGCCAGCTTGCCTTCTTCCCATAGAGCATCCTGGCGCCGGCTTGCCTTCTTCCCATAGTGCATCCTGGTGCCATCTCTTCCCCAGGTAAACAATGCATCCGGCTGTCCACATGATGTAATAGACAACGTGATTCATCAGACCAGGCCACCTTCTTCCATTGCTCCATGGTCCAGTTCTGACGCTCACGTGCCCATTGTCGGCGCTTTCGGCGGTGGACAGGGGTCAGCATGGGCACTCTGACCGGTCTGCGGCTACGCAGCCTCATACGCAGCAAGCTGCGATGCACTGTGTGTTCTGACACCTTTCTATCATAGCCAGCGTTAACTTCTTCAGCCATTTGTGCTACAGTAGCTCTTCTGTGGGATTGGACCAGACGGGCTAGCCTTCGCTCCCCACGCGCATCAATGAGCCTTGGGTGCCCATGACCCTGTCGCCGGTTCACCGGTTGTCCTTCCTTGGACCACTTTTGGTAGGTACTAACCACTGCATACCGGGAACACCCCACAAGACCTGCCGTTTTGGAGATGCTCTGACCCAGTCGTCTAGCCACAATTTGGCCCTTGTCAAAGTCACTCAGATCCTTACGCTTGCCCATTTTTCCTGCTTCCAACACATCAACTTCAAGAACTGACTGTTCACTTGCTTCCCAATATATCCCACCTCTTGACTGGTGCCATTGTAACGAGATAATCAATGTTATTCACTTCACCTGTCAGTGGATTTAATGTTGTGGCTGATCGGTGTAAGTGCATATAAGTACTACAAAATAAAACCCAATTGGATGAATTCTGCGCTAACTAAGCAACCTAAGGCTTCACATCTTGATGACATCAGCGATTCATTTAGTTCACTAAAAATGCGGCAATAACTGGATGTGTGCCTGTGTATGAAGTGGAATGTGACGGTGGCTATGCAAGTTATGATTTCACCTTCTGACATTGCAATATGTTTTCACAGCGATACATGTGTGCAGTTCTCCCAAATCTGTATCCTTTTCTACGTGCTGAATATTGACAATTTCTCCATGCGAAGGTTTGTTATCACTTGTGGTTATCAGGCAGTTTTCATGTTCTCTAAGCTGTAGTGAGGCATCTGTGGTGTTGGCACTGAAGTACTCTTACTTGGCAATGGTGGAAATCACAGATAGCAAGACATGAGCGATGGTGTAGTGCTATTTCAAGATGCCAAGATGTTAATCACAGTGCAGAATTAAATGGGACGAGTTTACTTAGCTAGGGATGCAGTCTTTTAAATGCACATGAAGTCTTAAAAATGTCACCATCACTTGTTTTCCCACAATTACTATTGAATGTAATAGCATAGCCAAATTTGTCAGTGTCAAGAAAACGGGTCATATTGATTCCCTCCATCGGCAGCTGCCCCAAGCAGTCGTACATCATGTATTTGACTAGTAAAGCATTTTATCCGTACACCGCACCATTAAGTCTCCAACAAGGCTAAATGTGAGCGTATGTGAGGTTGTCCCTTAACGTCCCTCTGCGTGAAGACCCAGTGGTGTGCATACCGTCCAGCTTCTTCATCGGAGAGAATGGGATTCCTCTGGAGGTTATCGCCGGCAGCGTGTCTGCTGAAGAACTCATGAAAAGAATCAACAAAGTCAAACAGGTAGGGGTGACAGGGAGGTCACCACTGTTTTATGGCAAAATAAATTATTATGGGGATAAAAGGCACAAAGGGTCTTCTTCAGGTCAAACTCGGCTCTTTCCTTTTTCTTTGAGATTTTTTTTTTTATCCCAGCACCTTCAGTGTTTCGCCCTTGAAATGTTCTTCTTGTCAAGCCTCTGAAACAGCTTTTAGACTGTCATGGGACTAAAACTGTCCATTGAAACCCAGACTAAAGAAATTCTTTCCAATGGGTTAGCAGCTCCTTAAGGCAGATAACCCCCAGATATCAGCAGTGAGCAACATTGACCGGGTTGGACCGATATTTATTGAAAAGCCAGTATTGGCAAACCGATATATCGGTCTAACCCTGCCCAGCACCGAGACATTTAGGTGTCCCGCCTCTTCTCACTGTATCACTTGCTCTCTACTGACAGATGCATGCTCAGCAGATCTGTGGCGGGGGGGAGGTATCACCAGAGGCAGAGGTTCCTACAGAGGCCAGGCCATCTTTCAGCGTACCCACAGAGGCAGCCCCGGCCCCGGCAGCGCCCCCTACATCCCCACCAGAGCCCACTGAGACCCCACTGGCCGCCACAGAGGCTGCAGCAGCACCAGGCACATCGAAAGGTCAGTGACCCTGGAAGTGTCTAGTAGCGTTACGGTTGGCTTTCTGAAACCTGCAGTTGCCCGGGTAGAGCGAGGGTCTGAAGATGTTATTGCCTCTTCCTCATTCCTGTTTGACCTGAATGGATTTGTATTTAGTGACTTAAGTGGCAAGCAATCGGCTGAGTTGTTGGTTGATGATATTCTATTCTATTCTATTCTATTCTATTCTATTCTTACCAGAGTCCCTCTCGAGGACCGCAGACGACAGCAGTGCCGTGATCCCTGGAGAGGACAGGAGTGCATCATCAGATGACGCCTCTCACAGTTCTCAGTCTGACGAAAACCTGGATACTAAGGTGGAAAGGTAGGAACACACACACACACACACACACACTGAGCTCTAACAGGGTTCCCACACTCACTTGGACATCAAATTCAAGGACTTTTCAACGACCTCCAAGGTCCTGATGGTGGAATTCAAGGTCTGAGTTATGTTTTTGGGTAACAAATAAGACATCATAGAGGCCTGGAAGACTTTCAAGGCCATCATCATTTATTTTTTCTCAAATCCACAAACTTTCAAGGATTTTCCCATCCTTTATGTATTTGGACAGCGACAAATTATCAAATTATATGAGGCACGAACTGCTAAAGCTCAATGCACACAATGATTACTTTATTGGATATAACCTTGATCTGCCCATTGAAATAAGTGTGAGTACCGTGCACTGAAAGAGCTGCTGTTCTTTACCTGAAATTAAACCAGGCAGTGTGCACTTTAGTCTTTCTGTCACTTCACATCCAAAGCAATGAGTAGGGGCCAAAATGTCAGACAGTGTGTCACTCTCTGAACACTTAGTCTGAACACTGACTGAAGTTATGAAACATCACCATTCTCTTCAGGTTGACAAAGAAACTGGAGGAGAGACGAGAGCAGAAGAAGAAAGGAGAGGAAGAGGTGAGGAAACCTGATTCTCTTCATCTTAAATCTCTCTTCACTGCATTGATCAAGTTATTATTTAGGTCTTTTTGAAATGCAGTCTACTGCCAAATGTCTTTTAAAGACTGAAAAGTCACTCATGATCAGGGATGAGGAGTAGATTACATGTAATGAGATGACAGTAATCTGATTACAACAAGGTCTTTTTTTTTTCATTAATCAGATGTTATACATCTTGAAGTAAAGGAGATAGATAGATAGATAGATAGATAGATAGATAGATAGATAGATGGTATTAATCTGTAAAATGGAATAACTGCATTTTCTATGGATTTTGACGACAAAGTCATTGCGAATCGCGGTGTGAAAGTAACCATGCCAACCTGCCTTTGGGCTGTGATTCAGATTGATCTCAAGAAGGAGATTGATCGGAGGAAGCTGGGGAAGGACATGGTGGACTACAAGAGGAAACAGGAGGAGGATAAGACCAAGCGCCTCCTGGAGGAGAGGAACAGGGAGAAGGCCGAGGAGAAGGCTGCCAGGGACCGGGTCAAACAGCAGATCGCCTTGGTAACCACACCTTCACCCTCGTCTCTCTCTCTCTCTCCCTCTCTGTATTTCTATCTCTCTCATGAGAAACTGCTGGCTATCAGATGTCAACATCTGTCTTCTTATACCATCAAACTTTGTTTTGGGCTTGTTTTGTGTTTGTATTCTCACTTCTGTCAAACCGCAACGCAGTTCACAAGGAAGAGGACTGAGAGCCATGCTCCATGTGACCTTGAAGGGACATTAAGTAATGAATGACATTATCGACCTCTATCTGTGACAAGTAGGAATTGCATCAAAATCGATGGAATTTTCTGCTACACAAGTCTCCAGCACACATGGGGCAGTAAAAATGTTACTTATTGCCCTTTAAGTTGATGCACAACCCGAGTGCTGCCCTTCTAACACAAACACAGAGGTGAAGTGAAACTACCCACCGTTGTGGTTGGGAGGAGAAATGCAGGTTGTGGTCATAATCTCACTCGGTGTCTGATGCACGGTGTTTCTCCTTTCTGTCCCAGGACCGAGCTGACAGAGCAGCCCGCTATGCCAGGAACCAGGAGGAGGTGCAGGCTGCCAAGCAGGCCGCACTGCAGGCCAAGCAGGCAGAGCAGGAGGCCAGGAAGGATGCCTTAGCCAAGGAGAGGAGGTACGGAGCACATGTAGACATATGGACGAGCCATACTGGTACATATACAGCACTTCACCTGGAGAAAATGTGGAGTGATTGAGCCAATTATCCATCCAAAGCATTTCTTACCTTGGGAAACACAGTTGTCTTTGTAGAGGTTTCTAGTTTGTAACATGTAGTTTGATTTGTCAGGGAGAGATACTGCAGCTGATCAAATATTAGTTTCTGTCAAAGACTTGTTGTATCACATAGTCTAGACGATGTCAGCTTTTGTTTAATGTTTAATTGTGTGTGTGTGTGTGATCACTCAGTGCCGTAGCGAGGATACAGTTCCGCCTCCCCGACGGCTCATCCTTCACCAACCAGTTTCCCTCAGAGAGCAGGCTGCAGGAGGCTCGGCAGTTTGCTGTTCAGGTCAGTGTCTTCCTCAAAAGTCAATACACCACCACGCTCACAATTTCTCAACAACTGATTGTTAGGAGCTTGCTAGTCAAACGTCGTGACAGAACTGCGGTGAACATGATCCTATTTAAACTCTGTTGTTAATTCAGGAGGGTAAGGTGGCATGAAAACAAAGTGTTACCTATACCCCCCCCACCCCTTTAATCTGCAGGTTTATTAGTTTAAGCGTCTGATTGTAAATAAATTGTAACTTCATAAATCCCTTGAATGTTTTTGCTAACAGAATCAGAGTCAGACTGGATTTAGCCACACGTCCCACAATGCATCTGTTTATATAATACTCATTTTGGATAGTTTGAATTTTTCATCACTGTTGGATTGACTGGGGGAGGATAAAATGATGCTATCCAGATTAAACAACTAGTTGGATAAAAGCTGGGTGATGTTCAAGACAGCAGTAGAAATAGTCTGTGAGAGATGCCAGAACAAACCACCCAACCATTTCCATGGGGGGGGGGGCATCACTGTTAGAGGTGAAAATGTATCGTTAGCATTTTGTATTTTTCTACTTGGCAGAATCTTAGTGCAGGTTCTCTCTCTCGGGTACATTTGTCCAGGGTTGCGTCCCTGATCACAACCCTGAATACAGTACACAGTATTGTACTGTATTACACGATCATTTAACGTAGGATCTCTTTGTTGTAACCACTGTGTCAGCTTAATTGGATTTGCCCTCTGTCAGGAAGTGGGAAACCGCTACGGTAACTTTTCCCTGGCCACCATGTTCCCTCGGCGGGAGTTCACCGGTGAGGACCTGAACAAGACTCTACTGGAGCTGGAACTGACTCCCAGTGCCTCCATTGTGCTTCTGCCCGTGAGTAGATGGATGATAGATGTTCCCCTCATCTTACCTGTCAACAGTCCAGTACTGCCATACTTATGTTTAGACCACTGTAGTGTAGTAGAGACCAAGTGCTAATATATCTTCTTAAATGTCACTGAGATTTTCTTAACCACAGCTTCTGTTTTCATTGAAAGTTATTTTTTTCACTTATGTGTTTTTACGTGTCTCAAATGTGGTATTAACGTCTGTGAAACACTGTTTCTGCGTTCCCTCCTGTAGCAGTCGAGCCGGCCTGCCAACACAGTGATCCAGTCTTCTGAGGGGGGGATCTGGGCCGTGCTGGGCACCATCCTCTACCCTCTGCTGGCTGTATGGAGGTTCCTCAGCGGCTTCCTGTTCACCAGCCCTCCTCCCCCTGCAGCGGCATCCAGAGGCTCCGCCCAGCGGCCCAACTCTTTCCCCAGCTCGGCATCAGCTTCCTCCAACGAACCAAAGAGGTGAGGGTTCAACCTAGAGCTGCACGGTTTCCTCCAATTCACCAACGTTAGATCGTGGCAAAAACAAGCACTTTTAGACGTACTTTCATCGGCGCACTTTCCCCTGCGGATTACGTTGCAGCCATAGCAGCCTGTTTTGCGACTGCGGGCTGAGGCGATCCTACATGTACTCGCAATGACGATCTTAAAGCATTTTTGACCTGGACACTATTTTCCCGTCATTTTCCGTCATACTTGGGGAAAGTCATCCTTTCTCATAGTTTTGATGCCATCTTGTTCATTGCTTTAGCACCTTGTGCAGGTATTGCAAACTTCACCCATGTAATCAATCATTCCCTCTCCCTTCCCGCCATTTTCTCCCTTCTCCCTTCTCAGAGAAACCCTTCGCAAGCGCACTCTGGAAAAGCGGCCGGAGGACTTCAAAAAAGACGGCAAAATCTACAGGCTGCGGACCCAGGAGGACAGCGAGGACGACAACAACACCTGGAACGGCAACTCCACCCAGCAGATGTAGTGCAATAACAGCAGTCCTTCTCTCCATCCCGCCCCTCCTCACTCTGTCTCTCCTCCACTGTTCCCTCCCCTCCTATCGCTCTCGGACACGGTGTGAGTTTTGTCGAGTGCGGACAGTGTAATGAGGATTATACTGAATTTAGGGCTATGTTTTCGTTTTCTGTTTGTCTCTCTTGTCCAAGCCTATACTTCTGCTCCTCGCCTGCATGGGTAGATAATAATAATCAACATAGCCTCCTTTGGGCTTGAACTGAGATTCTCCTTTGTGTTGATTATACTTGATTCTGTCTCGTAGACTGTGGCCAGGGGTTGCTGCACTTTTGTTCCTGAAGCGGTTTGTATATTGGAAATGTGAGTTTCAAGAGGCTCGGATGGCCAGCGACTCATCCAGATATTACTTTACATTGGAAAGAAGAGGTGTGTGTTTTATTTAATAGCAGTAACCCCCTGATGTATGAAATGATCTTAAATGAAACTATATGAGGGCTCTGGCAGAGGGGTGTGTGTCTGTGTAACTGTTGGTTTTCTACCAAGGAGTAGAAACCCTCCCCCCTTCTGGCATAGGCCACCTTGGCAGTAGAATGTGTTTCTACTAGTTGAAAATGGGCAACCACTGTACTGCTCTCATCTAACAATGAGAATAAAAGTGACCGGTTTTTCAATAAACCCAACTTGAGTTATGTCTTCCTATAAGCTTTAGCCTGGGAGGGTTATTCACAAATTGGTGGTTTACAGAGTTTTACCAGAATGTAATGAAGAATTCATCCACAGTTCAAGGTCAAAAAAATGTAATATAATAGAAAAAGAATATTAGGAAAAAATTGAGAAAAATTTTAGGCAGCAATTTAATTTAGAGTGAAAAATCAGGAAGGCACATTGTGATTTAACATCATCTCAGTTATTGGTCCATCATACAGAAGTTGCATATATGCATTGAAAAATGGGGTCATTTTTATATCTTCAAACAACGTTAAGAGCATCCAGTTTTGTTAAAACGGTTCATCAATTTAAGGCCTATTGTAAATCATATTTCCATGGTCATTAGACCCCCGTATTGATGCAATCATGCTGCATTGTACCCCATTACAACCCTGTATACGACATTAATTTCATTGCAAGTTGTTCAGTGTGTGATATGTCATCAATATTAGCAAGCATAGCATGATTTCTCTAAAGCTAACTATTTGCAATAGAAATTTATGTCAAAGTGGCAATAAAACCTGTGGCTGTGAGGCAAAACCATTTATTTTCACTATTGTATAACCATAACGCCATTGTACATGTGGTTCACTTCACTCACTGTCTGCCAGTGTAAACATGACTCAAACCACATCCCAACACTATCATATCGCCATACCAGGAAGTGAACGTTATCGTTGTTTTACAGTGCTTTGATCGCATTCCTGTCTCATGATTTTTTGAAGCTGATGAGGTATTCTGGGTAAGCTCCAGCATCACAGAACACCACGAAGATGAAGGGCTGCTGTATGTTGTCCACAGCACAGTCATGCAGGCCTTCCTGTACGTTGCTGGGGTTCAGAGGGCTCGGCTCCTTCATGCCTGAGTTCCCTTTGCAGGGTTTGCCCACCAGGATCTTCGCCCGGTACATGTACTTCACCCCGTTGGCGTCGGGGTTAGAGTAGGCGTCGCAGCAGGAGTACCATGCTTCTTTGGCGAAATAGGTGCCGTCGCCATGTACAGTGGCTGAGAAAACCAATCCAAAAGGACATTAGTCAGGACAGGAATGGACTACAAAGTGCATTACAGGAAACCATGACAACAAGCCATGATGGTAAAATAAATAAAGAGAAATTAAGGAAATAAATTAATCAACACAAGAAAAGACGACAGGTCAGTTAAATGAAAGTTCACAATTAATTTGACAATGATGTTATTGATGTTAAGAAATAATACACGTAGATCTTAGATCTTGGCTCTATTCTGGCTTCTGGATAAAAAGCGTTTTTTTGTGAGAATCGACAGTGTGTGTGTGTGTGTGTGTGTGTGTGTGTGTGTACGCCTCCATACCGTTTCTCCCACAGAAGCTCCTGTTGAAGCCGGTGGTGTTGATTTTCTGGCAGATGTCTGCAGTGGTGCCGTGGTAGACGTTCATCTCGTTGTTGTTGGTGGGATACTTCTTAACCAGTGCTTGCTTCCTCACCGCGTACCTCTGCCACTGGTCTTTATTCTGAATCCTCTGGATCTGTAAACATTGACAGAGTGAGAACAACTGTATGACTCTGAATAACTGAAATGTAGAGCAGAATGACAAAAAATTAGGATCTATCTATCTACAGAATCTGTTTTTCTTTACCTTGACCACTTTAAATGTTGGTTGGGGGGTGGTTGGTGGTTGTCCTGTTCTTGTTGATGTTTGAATGAAGTGTGCCTCAACGTTCTTGTATTCTCCTGAGGTTGGAGCCAAGTCAACTATGTCCATAACCTTGTTGTCCATTCTGGTCCAGCTTGGTGGAGGCTGTATAACCGCTAAGAGTGCAGAAAGAGCAGAAAAACCTTTAACCTACTGAACGAGGCATGTGATGAGAAACCTGTTATCAGATGTCTGTTCAATTTTTTGTCTTGCAGCAACCAAACACTGGCTACATTTCCATGCACAGAGATTTCCCTTCATAACCCGATTGCCCAAGTAACCTGGTTTGCATGAACCTTTGATACAGGGCCATTACAGCTTAACCTTAATAAGGCCATGACCAGAGTATGATCAATAGCTAGCATACCCTGTGCATGGAAGCGTAGCCAGTCTCTTGACTCCAGTGGGCTGTACCTGTGTCAGAATCAGCCCTTAAGGTCCTCTTCACCATTCTGATGGTTCCTTTATGGTCCTTCTGCTGGAAGTCCTTCAGATCCACGGTGTACGTCTCCCCCTGCTGGCTGTAGCTGACGCTCTGCCGTTTATCATGCCAGGCGTGCTCCAGGTCTAAACTGGTGCTCTGGTCCAGCTCTCCCCAGGCCTCGCCCTCTCCAACCTCCCATCGGACCATCTCCCGCAGCCTCCTCTCCTCTCCCTCCCGACTCTCCCTGTCCTTGGCCTTTTGTAGGAAGTCGCTGATGCGGAGGGCCGCGGCCAAAACGTCATCTCTCTTCCCGGAGATGGTGGCCCTGTCCTGGGCCGACACCAGGACGCAGACCTGGTTCTTCTGGCTCAGATCCACGATGGCCCGCTTCTCTGCCTCCTGGAGGAGGGACAGCGAGCTGGAGGTCAGGTCTTGACTGTAGCACTCTTCAGCCACAAGGTCATCCATCTGCTTCTTCACTTGGGCCAGGCTGGCAGCAGAGCACCCAAATACCTCAGCCTCCATGGTAGGGAAGGATATTGCTCTGCAGGCGCTGGCTAGGCACAGGGGGGGCTTCTGGGCGGGTGTGGTAGAGGTGCTCTGGGTTTTTTTGGGAGGCTTACTGGTGGCTGTGGGGGCAGTGGGATATCAACATTTTCATTAATGCAAGGCAGGGAGACACCCCGAACACATTGCCAGTATGTCAATGAAAATAAATGACAACATTAGACAACAAATAACTTCACAAATTGGTGATATCTAACAGTGTTGGAGTATCTGAAGGTGGATTTTCCCTTTAACGCAAGATTGATGAGCAGAGAGCAGCAGCCTCAGTTTGACTTCATGCTTACCAGCTGGCTTGGGCCTCACTTTCTTGAATTTCTTCAAGACCTCCTGAAAGTCCTTCATCATCTTGCTTTGGAATATCACAATGTGAATGGTTGTAAGTGATGATGGTGTTTTGATAGTTTTCAAGAGATCTTCTATTGCAGTGAGCATCGCATTCCCAACCTGCAACGCCCCCAGGTTTCCAGCCCCTGCAAAAGGAGTTTTCACTGTATTACAGAGTGATTTTTTTTTACAGCGTTTTAACCTTTTTAACTCTAAACTTCAATATTTCTATATACACAGTGGACATTTTCCACATTTTAAGATAATGCCAGCATTATTGTTGTGCACACAAATTCTTGAAAGAAATTATTTGCTGCTGTAAAGGATCAGATCCCATAGCTCAAAATACAGGTCCATATTGCTGCAATATTGACAAGCAATACAAACGTGAAGAAACATCTTTTACATCTTCAAAATACATTTAAAACTGATGTTTAGCTGTCACACACTTTAATCTCGAGCTCGGTTTGTCAATTTAGAGAGTGAACTCAATAGAAATGAAAAGGTAAATGAGTGGCAATGGTACCACTGCACTTTATTATAGATTGAACCTTTAAAGAATGATTTAATATCAGTCGATGAGTAATGCTGGTCCGCCTACCTGTGCCCAGTGCTGGGAAGGAGACAGACTGGATTTTATGGTCTTCACACAATTTCAAGACTTTGAGCATGGAGCTGGTGATGTCCTTCTCTGTGGTCTGGCCCACCATGTGAATGATGTGCTTGGTAGGGAGGTTGCCAGGTTTGGTGATGATGACACCGTCACCGGGTTGAGTTCCTTTGGATCGGAGGAGAAAAAGCCTTTCATCAACTTCTCACTACCTGACCAGCTGAAATATTGAGCATTGAGCATATATTTATATATATATATTTTAATAAAACGTTTCATTTCATACCCAGATTGCTGCATTCATCCACCACTGTTTGTCCAGCTGCTTTTAGGATGGCCCCTGAGACACCTGCACAGAAACAAGGAAAAGGTCCTTCATCTTTTCTGGCGTTCACTCACTGATTTCCTGCAGATATTATCCAGTGTCACTAAATGGCTAGTACTGCTAAAGGTATTAGTATCATCTGGTATCTGTATATTAAAGTGGTAAAGTTCCTTGTGGTGAAACAGTCTGAGATAATATAGCGGTGTAACCATCTCTACGCAGAGCGATGAAGTAGAGACAGAAAGTCATTGGTCATTTGTAAGCAAAACTACCGGAAATGGTTTCTCGTGCGTACAAGGACCTTGCTTGAGCTCATGAGAAACTTTGGATTTTTTTTGTTTTGTTTTTTGTCACTTCAGGGGCTCCTTCCTGTCCTGCCTGCACTTGCATTACTAAAATGTAACTGCACTATTGAAACCCGAGACAAAAACATTCCCACAGAGTTCTTGTTTTTCAAACCAGAAAAACAACCACACCTTGATCTCTACTGTTACCATTCAAAGCGTAAAGTGTATTGTGATCTAACATTCAGGTCGTATCGCTCACCACCAGGTTAAATCACTATTGTGTTATATCAAACGGCGATAGAGTAGCAAGACTCACATTAATTGATACGATGTCAAGGATTATTAGTTTATTAGTTTTTTTAAAGTCAATAGCATATTTGGATCTAAAAAATGCAATATGTACAATTTCTTAATTTTTCATCAGATCATCAGTTTTACTTTATACACAGTAATAATGAAAAACAAGGAGAGGAGAAGCCACCCAGCCGTTATGAGAGGGGTGAGAAGGTGTTTACAATACCTGAACCGAGATTGAGGCTTGTGTTGGTGCTGCTGACGATGGCGTCTGTTTTCTCCTTGGTGATATCACCGCAAAACACCTTGACTTTCACCGCATCGATCAAGGCTTCGATGGTGGCCGCTGGGATGACGGAGAGACAACATGAGGATGGAACAACAGACATACGTGGACATTTTGTGTGTAGAAGAAGAATAGAACTGACGTGTCTGGCCACTGCTGTCCTCTTCCTCGTCTGAGCCAATGGACTCCGCATCACTGCTGCTGTCATCGTCATCACTATCACTATCATCATCCTCACTGCCCGACACCTGGGTTGGACAGCATTGACAAAAGAAACACATTTGGATTGAGTTTCAGGAGCAGGGAGGGTAGAGATCATGTCATGGTGTATTTGTGCCCCACTTTCTTTGCTGATGACACATGGATATCCCGTGTGACTCAGGACATCATTTTTTTTATTCTACCAGCTTTGCAATGTTTGTTTAATACATGAGCTCAGCCTCACTCTGCTATCCCACTCTGGATAAAAAACATTCACTATTCCTAAAATGTGAAAAAGTAAATGTAAGCATACAGCCACCAATCCATCATTTGACTTCCACTGGCTGAAGCCCTGCAGAAAGCCCTGCAGGATTGCGTCCTTGTCGACAACTATGAAGATCAGCTTCAGGACTGGTAGAGGCAGAGTGAGATAAATGGTCTTCGATGCCCTGCAGTATGGCACAACTCGAATCGACGCCTGACAGGCCTCCACCACCTGTAAGAGGAGGGGGCAGGATCTGTGAGTGGAATGTCTTTCAACATTTCTGAAATATCTGTATCACGGTTAGACCAATATATCGTTCTCCCAATGAATAAGATATCATCTATAATGTTAGATATCAGTCATGTGGTTCACTGTCAGCGCGATGCAGGTTCCTCCTTGATCACAGTACAAAACCAACTAGTTTTACACTACATGAACTACTTTAATGCTTACACTAACCTTCACTAACCAGTAATAACCATTAATACTGCGAATGGAAGTGTTGTTTCCCTACCGGTTCCAACAGCAGGGAATGACACTGTGGTGATGGTTTTCTCCTCGCAGCGTTCAAGCACATTGGTCACCCGTGCCGTGGCGTCTGCTGCAGAATGTGGCCCCAGCATATGGATGATGTAGTTGCACTGCAGGTCTCCACCACCAGTCAATGCTGCCTGGTGGCCCTTCAGAGGCCCTTTGGATAACCAGAGGGCACCGACCACATATCAAATTTACTCAAAGTGCATTTTACACAGCAACATTTTCTTTATCAGTGTCAAATTACTTACTGTAAACAAGTGAGACCATGATTGAGACGATTTGTAGCGTCTATCTCACGCCAGTGGTATTGTTAGTGATAGCATTTCTCACAATTAAGACCATATTTCCCATAAAACCCATAACGTGTGTAGCAAAGGACACACCAAACATGCATCGTGGGTTAGGCTGACGTACGCCTGGAAAACGATCCACAGCGAGCAAACCTTGTATACATCGCTAATGTAAAGACACTCACGGATTTCTGCACATTCTTTTTCAACTGCATCGCCGGCTGCCCTGAAGATGGCCCCAGAGACACCTGAGAAGAGAAACACAATGTCATTGCAGTCAGATTTATTTATTGTGTGTTAAATATTGCGCTAGAGGGAAATCATACCAGGATCAACTACATTTATTCAGGCAAAAAGTTGCTTTGAGTAGTGTGCATACAAGAATGTAGTGCACCAACCGTTTTTTAAGTTGACATCGGCGTTGGTAGAATTCACAATGCCTCTGACCGTTTCATTAGTAATGTCACCTTTCCTCACTTCGATCCTGACACCCTGGATCTTAACTAAAACGATGAATACAAAACAGAGAGGAGTAATTCACCACAACACATTCATGGGTAAATCAGGAGGATGGTCTTTCTGAAAAAAAGTGATCAAAAATGAATCAAACCTTGATGTGGGGGTAGAACAGACAGGGGGTTTGCTGATGCCGCCATTGCCTAGACAAGTGGATGAGTATATAATGTGTTTACAGTATGTAGGCATGAAGAAACACCTGAAGCAGATCATGACAAATGACACAAGGGCATAAATAAAACTAGAAATGGTGAAATTTTCTGAAGAAACTTTGTGTGCTTGCTTAAGAGAGAGAGAGAGAGAGAGAGAGGAGGGGAGGGCGGGAGAGAGAAAGAGAGAGGAGGGGAGGGAGGGAGGGAGAGAGGGAGAGGGGGGGGAGGGAGAGGGGAGGAGGGAGAGAGAAAGAGAGAGGGGGGGAGGAAGAGAGGGAAAGAGAGAGAGGGAGAAGGGAGAGAGAGGGAGACAGAGAAGGGAGAGAGAGAAAGAGAGAGAGAGGGGGAGGGAGAGATAAATAGAAAGAAACAGAGAGGGAGGGAGAGAGAGAGAGAGAGAGATAGAGAAAGAGAGAGAAGGGAGAGGGGGGGAGACAGAAGAGAGAGAGAGAGAGAGAGAGAGAGAGAAGACACTTCATGTCATGGCTCCATCTAGTGGCCTGTACTTGTCAAAGCATAATGCAAGTGTAATCAGAAATATGGCAGATGCTCCTTCCAGACTATGAAGAATCTTTCAAAGTGTGAAGGGTGTTGATAGCTTAAATGGTGTGACAGTAGTTGAGTGCTAAAGTTTTGGGCGGAAGAAGAATAAAGAAGTAATAAACTAAATAAACTAATAAATGTATAGCATGGTGGATATTCCCACATTCACTTTTTTTAAATCATCAAGTTAAAGTCCATGTTTAATGGTGAATGTAGTATTATGAACGTGACTTTACCTGACTTTCCTGTGTGCTTTTCCTCTTCCTGAAAAAGATCTTCACAGCGTCAAAGATGCTGTCTTCAAAGGCCACGATGAAGATTGTTTTAAGGCTGGAGGAGGCAGTCTGTGCTGTATGGCTTTCTACTCCCTTAAAAATGGCCTTCATTGAAGTCTTGGGGTCAATGCCACCTCTTCCTGTCATGTTATACAAAAAAAAAAGAAATACCAAAGAAGGAAAAGTGTTGTGTAACAAATATTATTATTTTATATTATTAAAATCAGAATCACTAGGAAGAAATGCTTCAAAAATCATTTGTTTGGGACTGGGGGCCTTTGTCGCTCCCCCATTCTTTCCTGTCTCTCTCTACTTTCGCTACCTAATAAAGGCTAAAATGTGCACATTTATCTTCATCAGTAAAGTGATTTGGATAAAACCTTCCATCAAATGGCGTATATTACCAGTGCCAATAGTAGGAATAGCCACTGTGGTAGCCATTTCACTCTCGCACAACTGAAGGACTCTCTCTGTGAAAGCAGTGATGTCCGTGGCGCCGTTAGGTCCGACCATCTGAGCTATGTGTTTGCAGTTCAATCTGCCACCGCCAGTGAGCACACCACCATCAGCCTTCAGGGAACCTGGGAAACACAGTGTTAGAGGAACACAGATACAGATGCTCAGATTCACTAACAATGTGCACCAAATCTGAATCCCTGTGTGCCTGAATGAACCGTGTGCAATCAGTGGAAAGCTGCCTAATACTGCTGGTCAAGAAATAAAGCCTCTTTGTGCCGGTCATGGTCATGCATATGAAACTTCCATGTAAATACATTTTTTTTGCTGACATAATGTTCATTTGTAGGTGAGGCCATGCAAAAAGAGATTGCACCCAATTCCCTAACACTTTGCAACACCAACTCCTCCAAATTATTGAGTGCATATTAGAAAGATGGTGTAAAGAGTTTGGCCCTTCAGCAAGGGTGGCAGCCTTGGTGGATATTAGCCTTACAGCTATTTGTGCTTGCATTTGAAGGGAGCTATTTGCCTGCATGGTTGTCTTTTCATCTGGACCAGAATGTTGAATTATTCTGTATATAATATAATATAGCTAGATTGCTTGTTTTGTCATGAAATGCATGTTATTCAATGTTAATCCACTGGACGATGAGTGCCCCTCGAGGAAAATCAACTAAATTCAACTGAACAGAAATGTGGAATCGTATGGCTTGCTGTGGATTACTACATGTCAGTTGGAGCTCGTATCTCTACCATGTTTCTTGCATTCATCCACAACAGATTTCCCTGCTGCTTTCAGGATGGCTCCAGATACACCTGCAAGAAGCAATGTGAGAAATGAAATCGACATTCTCAAATGAATTAAATCCAAGGGGGAGAAACAAATGAACACAAATGCTGACTCAGAACCAAGAACTACCAACTTAATGGAGATAAGTAAAAAGATATTTACCAGAGTTCAGATCTAGATTCTGGTTGTTGGAGTTCACTATGATATCTACCTTCTCCCTCGTGATGTCTCCCTTCTTCAGAATCACAGATACTCCACCAATCACTGATATTGAAAAAAGAAAACAGGTTATGTCATATTTGAGCACACCTCACTAGCTCTCCATTATAGTCATTTTTCAATTCTGGTTCAAGAAATTACCTTTGAGGTTTGGGCCTTGCAGATTAGGTGGCAGCAGTGGAGCTGAGGCACCAGGTGAGGAAGGAGTTGCTGATGTATTTGGCAGGATGGTTTGATGATACCCCTGTATGATAGGGTTAGGGTTATGGTTAGGCAGGCAGGAGGAGCTATAATTGAGTAGTAACACCTTTTTCACCATTGTCAGGATAATTTAAATCTTCTTTGAAAGCACAGGCCTAGGCATGCAAATCAAAAGTAAAAGTTGGTGCACTGAGTCTGTAAACAAAAAACGTGTTAAACTGGATCGATGTGGAAGATCAACTTACCAGGCCTTCAACAGCTGACTTCAATTCTGCTACTACTTTGGCATCAGAGTCTATCACATAAATGTCTGTCAAGCCTCCGTGGCCCAAAGTGATAAATTTCTGGATTCCCAACATAATTGCTTTGCAGCTTTCCTTTACAGGAAACCCAAAGGTGTCACATCCCATTGCTAGCATGCCTATGGAGGCACACTGGTTGTTGGCCGCATTGACAAGACTCTGATGGACCGCTGTCTCTAAGTAGGTTGTGTTAAGAGTTGGGGTGCCCTTCCCCCAAACTGGGATTACTGCATATATAAGATTCTTGGAATTGAGGTTGCCTGGGTTGGTCAAGACCACATCTCCTGCCATCAGACTCTGCTTCTCCTTCAGGAACTTGTCAATCACCTTCTTAATCTGTGGCCCTCCAAACTGGAGGAACTGTTGCGCAATGGGGTTGTCGAAGGCCAGGCTGCTCAGTGGGCAAACCAAAGCATCTGCAGCTTGCTGGGCAATACAACCCTGTCCAAGGGTCAACGTGACACTCCCACCTATATCATAGCTGTATTGCTGATTGTTGATAGTTGCTGACTGTGATAGCTGGAGGTCGCAACCCAACAATTTGGCTTGAGCCATGAGGATCAATTGATTCTTCTCCAGGACCTTGGCCTCTCCAGCTTTGGAGTACATGTGCTTCTCTGTTATTATTGTACTTGTACAGCGAGTCACTGCATCTGTGGCTTCTTTGATTTTGTCACTTGTGGCTGTGACTTTTATGCAAGGTGGGGTTTTGCAGGGCAATGCAGTGGCACACAAGGCCTTGAGGTCAGCGTCCTCTGACAGCTTCATGCAGGACTCAACAAACTCCACCTCCTGCACAGATTTCAAAGGGACATCTACTGTAATAGGCTTCTTGTTTTCCAGGTATCCCCTTATCTTGTTTAGCACATCCGCCACCACATTAGAGAATCCACATACAGCAATCCTTTCCCCTGGTAGTGTGATGCTAACATTTTGATGGTTCTGGCTGGATTCAAGATCTCCTTTGAGTGCAGCCAAAAGCTGTTTCCATTGTACACCCCTGGTTACACTGACTTGTTCTCTAGAAATTTCAATGACTTCATCTTTGATGATCTCATTAAATTTTTCTTCAGCTTTGTGGATGACATCCTTGTCAGCGAGGATTTTGAAGGACTCCTCACCAGGTACCAATACAGCCATTATGCCGTTTTGAGTAAAGTGATCACTTTGTAGTTTCTTTAAGTCAAGTGACTTCAGGAACTTCATCAGATGAAGGGACAGATCAAGCTCTGTAGAAACTACATTATCTTGGACTTCTTTGATGATCCCTTCTGCTGTGTTCACTATATTCCCCAGGCCTTTGAGATATATAGTAAAGCTTTCGTCATCTTTGCGTGGTCCCACATCATCTACTAATTTGTCAGATACAATATCCCAGATGAGGTCCAGTTCTTCCTTTGAGTCCAGGCAGATTTTTTTCTCTATCGTATCTCTCTTTTTTTGGAGGTCATTGCTGGCCTTTTTCACCATGTTTTCAACCTTTTCTGCAAGTGTCTCCACTTCAGCTTGCACCCCAACCACCACTATCTCAGAAGTGCTGCTCTTAAAAGAGATGCAGGCATTAGCCGTGTTGAGCTCAAGGCAACTCCTCTCAATTCCCTGCCAAACCTCTTCCTCAACAGATAGATGGTTTTCCATATATCTATCTAACTGGGCCTGAGCCTCTCTCTGAGCGTTACCCTCCCAGGTATGGCCGTGTCGCAGCATGCCCAAGGACTGCTTGTCCATGGACATGTTCAGTTCCATCTGTGGGGGTTTGGTCTCCATCTTTATGGAAACGCTTGCATGGACCTTTTTAAGTGTGGAGATGAACTCCTGTTTGTAGATGTCATTGTGACTGATAAACCTGAGGAGTTCTGTGCTGACATGAATGACTGTATTAGTTGTGATATTTGGCTGTAAGGATGTTTGACCCGTCAAAGCCTTCTGGAGACTACAGTAGAAGAGCTGAACAGTGAGCTCCTTTCTAGCCACAGTTTGCTTGTGCTCTGCCACCCTGTGTGCAACTGCAAGAGAAAAAAATATGATTATTAGAAATTTAGATTAATTGCAGCAAAAATCTGTCTGATTTAACTGCAAATTGCTCTTGCACAGGGCTGTATAACAACTATGTACAGTGACTGTTGTGCTGTAGTAAATCACGTAAATATATCAAACTTTAGTGGTTTTATAAATGGATAGAAACAATTCCTAATTCAGTATAAGCAAACAAGTTATGTTGAATCAAATTAGTCATAGAATACTTCAGAAAGCTCCAATAATTTGATTGGTTATGACCAATTAGAAAATAATACCGACCTTCTTGAGTTATTGTGGAACAAAATAGCACGATGAGTGACTCAAAGTATATATCGTCACAAAGACATAAGTAAGCACATACAGTTGGAAGTTTTTCTGTATTTGAGAAGGTTTGGTGAAACTTTTACTGCATCACTACTAACCAAACAACATAACCTTTTAAACAGCTTACCCTGCCATTCTTCAAACGCTATGACGACGCTCTTGTCTTTGCAGATCCACAAAAGGGACTTGATATCACCCCCTTTGCTTCTTTTACTAGAGAAGTACAGGTTGAGGATCTCCTCTGTGATTTGACTCATGTCTCCTTGGACAAGAACAGAGTCAGTCAGCTCCAAACCATAAGCGCCAATCTCTTTGTCCTGAAACTTCTTGGTGGAGCACTTCTTCAGGAATTGGCTTATATCTGGTGACATGAAATGAATATTTCCGTTTGAAAATGTGACTGAAAATTCACATCTCAATATTAGAACACATATACACATATAACACATATAATCCTATTCTAACAAATGTTAGGTCATCAGATATTCCGTCATCTTGGAGGATTGGGTGTCGCTTTTTAAAAAGAAATCACACTTGGTACAAAACTATGATTATATTGAAATTCCCATAACATATACTTCATAAAATGCTTTTTTTAAAATGTATATTCATTTATATTGGAAATTGTATGTACATGTACTCATGACGCATTTGTTTACATAAAAAGTAGGTAGATAACTGATTGCACTCCTACCTCAGCACTGGTTCTGCTTTTAGATGCTTGTTTAGGAAGGAAATGCACTTACGATTTCTAGTGACTAGTAGTTCTCTTGCCTACCTACGCTGAATGCACTTATTGTAAGTCATTTTGGATAAAAGCGTCTGCTAAATGACTGTAATGTAATGTAATGTACCCACCGATGTCCTCTTGGAAGGTGACCACTATTCTGTCTCCGTCATTCAGAGTCTCCCAGGTGTGCTTGGCCCCTTGGCTGCAGCTGCCGATGTACACAGAGACAAAGCTGCAGATGCAGTCGTCATCCAACCCGCTCAGGACGAACCGTTTGGGGTCCAGATCCTTTAGACTGTGGACCGCCACTGATATCCCGTGGTCATGCACCTTCTTGGCACAGACTTTCTCCATGTCTAAAGGGAAAACGACATGTGACTATTTAGTCTCTGGTGTAAGAATGGAAGATCATGTAATTTTCGTGTTTGAGTGAGTCGCTAGTGATATGAGCAAACAGAAAAAGATCATTTTCACAGGATGAATTGTATACCGAAATGTTCAACTTACTATACGTACTATACTGCTATGTAAATGCTACAAGTACTTTCATGCAAGAAGAAATTAAAAACATTAAATCATGAAATGGTTTCTAATAACTACAGACTAAATATTTCCTTATTAATTAATTCTGCAGCTAAGTGATAAGTCGTGCCGTGCTAGACTTGTGTCATCTCTGTATCTTGTCGTATGTAATAGACTTAAATCAAGAAAAGGGAGAGCTTAATGACCAAAATGGCAAGTTCAATTATAAAGGATTATAACCTTTTAAATTAAATGAAAAAAAAAGAAGCTTTATATAGTTCAAAATTACATGACAGAAAAGCCTTAAAAAGCTGTATAAATTGATTCTGGTTTCCAAAATGTTTGTTTTTTGTTGCGGCATCTTAATCTCCATCAAATTTGTCAAACCCCAAGAAACCCAGTATTTTAACACTGGGTGACATGGTGTTACGACCCTTGGTCGTATTATGGAATGTATTTGAATATCCTTATGTCATGTATTGGTAAATGTCCTTGTTAGAGTGTGTGTATGTGTGTATATGTTCACATGAGAACTAGGTGCCAGGACAAGGTAGCCATTCCTGATTGGCCAAACCTCGATGACGGAGTGCCTGCAGCTGATTGGCTCCAACCTAATACACCGCCCTTCAAATACGGAGCCAACCCGCCTGCACTCGGACAGCATTTCCATTTCCATCCCTCAACCCGACCTTAGACTGTCTCAACTCTGTGTAACTCTTGTGTAGCTCTGTGCAGCTCTGTGCCTGTGCGTTTCAGTTTACCATTAAGTTTTCTTTAGTTTTAGGAGCAGTAGGAGTGGACTGCCATTTACTTTGTAAGTTGTTTCTCTTGTGTTTTGATCTAGGAAAGGAGGTAGACATAGCCCTCTGTATTTAAATTCTTTTTAGTTCCAGATTGTAGGTAGGGATTACCTGAAGCAGCTTTGTTTTGTTTGTTGTTTTGGCCTTGGTCCACTCTGAAGCCTGTGCTTCCCGTTTTTGTTCATGATTAAATATTCGCCTTTTGAGTTATATTACGTGTTTGTGGTTGGTTTTGGGAGGTGGAAACGGAGGGTCCAACTTGTGTTATGCCTTTAGTGACTCTCCTAGACGGGGCATAACACATGCTGCAAAACAGATTTGACCTTGATACATATCTAAATAATGTGTGTTGTTGCACCCTGGAAAGTACATTATGTATAGATTCATGCACAGGTTAATACACTTGTAAAAGAAACCGTTAATCAACTTTTACATTTGTATGTACCTGACTTATTGGACAGCTGGAGGAGCCAGGTATGCTTTCCACGTTTAGAAAGAGTGGGCTCTGGGGCAAACTGTTCGAAATACATCTGAAGGAAGTCTTTGTTGTGCTCACTGGTGACAAGCAACGAGAGTGCCTCTGCATGTTTGTCCTCACCACTGACTGAATCTGAAAACAAGGTTACACAATCACTGCAATGCATCTTTCCAAGCTGGCATTGCTATGTGAGTGAGAACAATCAGTGAAAATCTATCTCACCTGCTTGACAGGATATGACTGGCTGTAACACCAATGAAAAAAAATAGGTCAGTTACTCATTGCATTCAGCACATCATAAAAACAAATCTGATGGGACAGAAAAGTGAAATAATAACCTCTTCCCTCGTAGGCCTGCTGGCTGCGGATGCCAAGAGGTTGAGCTTCTCTTTACCAGGGCGAGGCAAAAGTGGTGGTTTTTCCTTCACCTTCACCTCCTCTTTCACCTCCTCTTTCACCTCTCCTTTGACATCCTCAGCCAGTTTCACTCGAAGCTCCACCAACCCAAATGGCTTTTTGAAATCAATGACATGCTTTTTTGACAAAACCTTTTGCAGATCTAGGGAGGAAATGCACAATCTGTCAACCTCGATCCCTTAGGCAAAAGCACATGATCATATAACAGAACAACACAGCATAAAGTGCAATAAAGTCACTGTAAACTCTCTATTGAGCACCACAGACACGATAAGTTCCCATAGGATTATTATAGTGATACTATAGCACTTTATACTCACTATTTAACGTTACTACCACAGAGCTATTAGATTTTAGTTTCGTTTATGAATGCAAGTCATGAATCCTTTTGTAGGCTTCCGCGTAGCCATATTTTGACGATATATAATAAATGATAATATCTTTTCATGTGTCAGTGTGTCAGTAATTACCTGGCTCGTCGAGGTAAACAAGCAAAGCCCTTCTTTTATCCGCTGGGTCGCTCTGCAACTCGAAGATCTCTCCTCCGGACCGCCGTTTGTTTTGGAAATACAACACTAACTTTGATTTAACTCGGTCCAGGTCGTCCGGCAGACCCTCTAAAACTATAGTTTTTCTAGACATTGTGGGGCGAGATACCTGCCACCACTACCTGACATTTAATGTGTACCTAAGTATGACAGAAAGCACACTGTCGTTCCCCTGGTCAGGAAAACCCCGGTGACCTATTATACTTTCACTTTTGATTTTAAGCGGTAGTTGCACTCCCAAACAATTTACGTGTTTTCATTTTGGGTTTTGTTCTTATTGGAAAGCATATTTGCTGGGTAAATAGGCCGAACAACAACAAAATACAAATACAGAGTTCTGTTTAATGATTAAAACGTGACTGTTGCTCGTTTCATGTCTGAACCCTCTTTAAGTTTCGTCTTCCTGGAACAGGCCATGGATGCCTCACGCAACGACAGCACGATGAGTGGCAAGGTAAGAAATATGTTGTACTAAATTGTCGTTATTTTAAAGTGTAGCCGTTATTTCACTCGTAGCATTATTTCACACGTTGAATCTTCGGTTTAACGTAAAGGGGTCCATTATCGGACACAATTCTGCTACTTCTTAAGTCTTTCCAGTAACTTCCGCAATTTTGCGAGTACAATCGCAAACTACTGCTTAACAATGTCGAAGTAGTTGTAAAACATGTATATATTGGTCGTGTATGTGGAACCCACGTCTATTTTTCGTGTGATGGACGATTACTGACGCAGCTCACTTATCACTTACTTAACCTCAGTTGAACCCCCTAGTTCCATTATCGGACACCGCTAATTTAACCGAGGGAATCACATTGCGCCCTTAGCGGCCGTAGCCAAAGACATACGTACATGTACATACATAATTTTAAACAGAAACAAGCATAGTATGACTCTTTTCTCTTTTTCTCAAACATTGTTTCTCGGTGGTTTAATTTCAATATGTCTGTGACATTACACAGTACAATATCTCCTGTCCAACTTGGGTAAGCAGAGATAAAACTGACTGAACATTCAAAAATATGTTTAGATCACTACAAATAACTGGCATGTATATCGGTAAACCTGTTAAAATACTGTGGACTGTCTATTTGAGGGAAGTCGTCGTGCAAATGATGCGGTAAAAAGCAAAGAAGCACGTCAGACTGGGACGTGTCCGATAATGGATGTTTAGCAGGTAGCTGTCCGATAACGGACGCATGTCAATTTTCCTTGTCCTCGTCAGATGGAGGGTAGTCCTGAGGAAGACGGTGGTCTTGCCGAGGCCAAGAAGGAGCTGGATGAATGGAGGGTAGGATACAAATATATATAGGATAAGTTTTTGCAATGAATAGTTACACCATCTGACTGTTTCTAATCCAAACCCTGAAACATGAAGGTATTATCTCCTGTATTCTTTCTGAGTTGGTAACACCCCCCTTTACTTTAAAGGAAAAAGTGAGGAAAGCTGATGATGTGAAAGCCAGACTGGTTTTGGAAAAACTTACAGAAGATGAAGCCAAGATGGAGGCCCAAAAGGACATGTGCGCTCGTCAGGAAAAGCAAGCTGAATACCAGAAACAATTCATTGAAACCATGGCGGGGCTCGAGGTAGGTACTCACACTCACCTATGATAACTAACTATAGCAGCTATATTGTGAGTAGGTTAGACGAGATGAAACTATGTTAGGGCTGCAGCACGGTGACAAAAAAATCACAGCGTGTGACGTTTTTGCTGAATATGAATTGTGATATATGTGGTCTCTGATGTGCAACTTGTTTTGTAGGTTGGCGATTCTGCAACCCACCACCTCTATATTGTTTAGGACGCCAGTATCTGGAGTATCTGATTCAAACAAATGCAGCCTACAAACTGAACATTGTGATTGCCCCCCCCCCCCCCCCCCACACATTTTTATTTTCAATAGGATGAAATCTACAAGCTGGAGAGAGGAGACCAGGGTTTGATGGACAGGCTGAGGAAATGCGAGGCGGAACTAGAGTCTAAAAGAGCCGAGTCCTCTAAGCTACAGAATAAATTCAAGGTAGAAAGAAAATGTAATCTGCAGTGCTTTTATATTTTAGATAGTTGAGATTTCTACAATAGTATATACTTACTTACACTCATACCTAGTGTCTCTAGTCTCTATTATATTCTCTATATAGGTGTGTGTGTGGTATTCTGTGTGCTATGAATGTAAAATAGTCTCTGGCCTATACACAGCTCTTGTAATCTTGCTACTCTAACTGTCCAGATTTATGCCCGCCTGCCGGACACGAAGGTGAAGTTCGCCGGCAAGGAGGAGAGCGAGGCGAGCGGTCAGCAGATCGCAGGAGTGTTCACCATCACCCAGAGACCCACTGTGCTTCTCCAGGGAGGACAGGCACTCATCACCTTTGAAGAAGAGAAAGGTAACAACGGTTCACTGCCTTGCTCACGAGCACCTCACTGTGGGGATTCAAACTGACAACCTTTGCTAACCTCTGGGCTGCAGCCAGGCCCAACAGTAATAAACAGGTTTAAAGTGTCTGTCAGAATACTGCACCCTTTTCTTCCCTTTGCTCAGGTTTACAGTAAGGTGACTCAGCACGGCGCTTCATTGTTTTCAGCTTGTTGTTTATTGCCGCCAGACAGAGCAGAGCAGGAAGTTTATGAAATGGAAAACACCTCACTGCAGAGGTGCATTATTGATTATGAGCTCTATATACTTATTGATTTATTTCATGCACTGTTGCTCTGAAATGTGGAGATTGCGTCACAGGGAGAGGGTTCAAATAAGGCAGCATCCCAATCAAAATGGGATTGTGGACCAGAATGACATCCAGGGTGGCAGCTTATGGATGAAAAGGGCAATATTGTTGTTCATTAGCTATGGTGATGTTGTTACATGCACATATTTTATTGTTTTTTTTTATGGTTAAAGCAAAACAAAGGTATGACAGCTTTATTTCAAGCAAACCTTATTCTGATGGAGTTGATGTATCTCTTCTGTCTTCTCTCTCTCTCCTCCAGTGGCCTCTCAGATCCTGAAGATGGCCAAGTGCTCTGTGTCTTATGAGAAAACGGGTGTGGATGTGAAGCCCAAAAGTCTCATCTTGGAGCCCTCTGTGAAGTTTGAGGTACATTGTGATACATAACCGTGAAGAGACTGACCACCTCTTAATGTAGACTTTGCTCATGTAGTGAGAATTATCCCGATTTCGTGAATTCAAGTTTGAAATCCGAATCAGTGTTGTGAACGGATGTTATGACAAGAATGCTGTGCTGCTGGTTCTACGCTCCCCTATGACCAGTGTGCGCTGTCATCACCGTATGCTTCACTGTAGATCCACCTGGATGTTTCCAAGAGGGAGCTCAAGTTCTCCAACGCCCCGCCCTCCCTGCCAGAGGAGCGAATGAGAGACCGGATGGAAATGAGCTTCTCCCGGCCCAGCAGAGGAGGAGGAGAGGTGGAGAGGGTCGACTACGACAAGAACACCGGGACGGGCAAAATCACCTTCCTCGACACCGGAGGTACAATCCTGTGTGTGTGTGTGTGTGTGTGTGTGTGTGTGTGTGTGTGTGTGTGTGTGTGTGTGTGTGTGTGTGTGTGTGTGTGTGTGTGTGTGTGTGTGTGTGTGTGTGTGTGTGTGTGTGTGTGTGTGTGTAACTCCTTAATGGTTGAAGATACAGAGTTCATATTGATAGCACCCATGCGGCGTAGCATTCATGCATCACAGTGATTGTGGCAGGGACACTAAGCAGCTCAAGTGCCTCTTGTTAAACATCAGTATGTCATTGTCAAATGAATTGTGGTACCTTGGTGTAATTACTAAATGAGACCACAGTCAAGATGATTGGTAGCCTCTAACTCATGCCAGTGGTATTGTTAGTGTCTCAAAATGAAGAGCTCATTTCCCATAAACCCCACTGCTTCCTGCCCTTATTGTACTGATTGATTGATTGATGTTAAAATGATACACACATCGCCCTTAATTGCCACACCAACATATTTTGTGAGGCCATTTCAAGTACAGTTGGTCTGCGTGTTTCCTGATACAACGACTGTGTGGATCTGTGCAGTTGCCGAGAGCCTGGCTCTGAAAGAGTCGTATCGTGTGGCTCTGGACTCTGAGGTGAATGTGAAGGTTTACCCCGGTCTACAGCTACCAGCTGCAGAAGTTTCAGGTAAGATGCCAAGAGGCTAAAAACGTGTTAACCGGTCTTTCCCTTGCCATCTGCTCAGGCCTGTACACTGAGCGCTGCTGTGTTAGTCTGACCTAGTCTCATCTAAATCCAGTTTTATCTGCAGTTCTGGGATTTGTAATGTCTGTACGATGTCTGCATGATGAGTCACTGTGTCATTTAACTCATAAACTCATCATAGGTCCATTTAACTCATAAATGGACCTATGAGACTAGAAGGCGAGAGAATTTCTACCCGCGATGGATTCAGAAATTCCCTTGCCAATTTTTTGCTGATTTAAATGACATTTTAAAATAATAACACACCTGTGCTTAATAATACACAATGTGCTTCACAAGTTGAAGTGAAAAGTACATAAAGACCGTCAACTGAAAGAAAGAAAGTACAAAGTGCTACAAAAGCAGCAAACAAACAAATAGCGTAAAACAAGAAAGTAGTTAAAAGCTAGACTGAAGAAGTTTTAAGTTTGGTCTTGAACTGAACTGAGATAGAGAATTTTTTTCAGGCGATTGAATCCAAAGTTTAGGAGCTTTGATAGCAAAGGCACAATCACGTCTTGTCATAAATGTAGACTTTGGAGCAGTCAAAAGGGCCAATTTAAGGCCGCACTTTGGTACAGTCAGACATAGAAGTACAGAAATACATGCCAAGACACTCACATGCTCAAGATTTAAAATGTATTTACAGGCAGAGCCTTCCCGCTGTTTTTGTCCACTGAGACTGTCTTGTGTTGCTGCTTCCTATTGGGAATGCACCGCCGCCACATACTGGTTCAGCAGGGTTTTTGTTTCATGACTGCCAGGACTGATAGTGCTATTTATAATCATTTGAAATGTAGAAATGCCACATTCAAAAGCTACGTCTCATTTCAAGTCATCACGCCTACTGCAGCCCTCCTGCACATTTCACCTTTCTACTATCTACATGTACAGAAGTTGGTGATGTTTTCTTGTTGCATGTTGAAATATCAAATTCACCCTAAGCTTACCAGTGAGTTCATATTAATAGTCTCATCCAATGTGCAAACACACATCATTGGAAATTAGCCTCAAAGACAACTAACATAGGAGGAATCAGTATCAGTATAAATGTGTTTATAGCTGTCATTAACACCAGATTAGCTGTATTTTGTGTGTGACTATGTTTGAACAGAGAGGACTCTTTAGTGTTCACATGAAGCATGTTTGGAGCAATTTATTTGAACTATTTGCAGCCTTCCCCCAAAGTGACGCCTGAAAATGCAAGTCTTGGTCCTCCCCCAAGTGAATAGCAGTGCCGTTTGTTAGGAGTGAGATTTATGAGTATAAGGAGACAGATGTTGACGTCTAATAGGCAGCAGTTAACTCGTGGTTGGAAAGCCAAGCATAACAAAGTGAACCGAGAGCCAAACCACAGTCTGGACCGATGCTCATATTCAGTTTCTCAGAAAACCAGAGAGGGTAGATTACATAAAGAGCAGACAAGTCCATCATGCTTAGCTAAAGTTACAGAGACTGGACCCACTGCCAAAATCTCTCACCTGGAGGGATGACAGGTTACCAAAACTGTCCAATAAACAAGCTTGTGAGTCCATGTGACTTTTGCTTACAAGCCCTGATTGCTTGTAACCTAAACAAACCAAATACAAAAATGTAAACCAATCCACTCTAGTCCAGACCAAGGAAACCAAACTGTAGGTGTGGTCGCACCCTTGATCTGACATTTATGTTTTTTATCTCAGACCTTCTGTGGTGCTCCAAAGCGCACCGTCCTCCTGGATGATATTGAGAACACGGGAGATGAGGAGGACCTGCAGGACTACCTGGAGATCCACTTCCAGAAGCCCAGCAACTATGGCGGCGAGATAGAGAGCATCAAGTACATCTCCATTGGAAAGACACTCCAGGCCTTCTTCTGTGAGGACAAGGTTTTAGTGGAGGCCTAACATCGACCTCCAGCAGCCACACTATATAAGGTGGCTTTTTAACAGTTCATCCCATGTATTGGTCCTTGGTATTTACAGGAATAGAAAAACATTTCTAATGTGATTTAGATTTTTTGAAAGAATTATGTAACTTTCATGTAACCATCAGAAAATCAAATCTGTGTTATCAAGAAGTATAGTTTGCTCACCCTGGTTCTTGTGGGTTACAACTAGTTAGCATTATTAGGAAGGAAATGCACTTACGATTTCTGGTGACTAGTAGTTTTCTTGCCTACCTATGTTGAATGCACTTATTGTAAGTCGCTTTGGATAAAAGCGTCTGCTAAATGACTGTAATGTAATGTAATGTAACATTACAAAATTAGCAATTATTTTGATGGATCAATTATTGGTTTGGATGGGGATCTACAAGCAGGGGACTATTATCCAGCATATCTGCCTTTTTTCTGCTTAGCTTTACAGTGTCTTTGGCCTCTAGGGGAACCAAATGTCCCCTAGTGGGATAATAAAATTTGACTTGACTTGACTTGGTGTCCATTCATATAGAGCACAGTCTACAAGGTGCAACATCATCGGCTCTGAAACTTTGTTGATCTGTCAATATATTTTACTGTCTTTGCAGAAGATGGGATTTGGTTTGTGCGTGATAGTCTTGGGATTGAGGATGCAGTCAGTGATTGAAATCATTTTAATAGGTCAAGAGCGTACCGTAGCGGGTACTGTCTGTATTGTATGGATTTTATAATAAAGCCTTATTCTCAAAGTGTCTTCCACTAAAACATACAATTATTCAGTATGTGATTCTCAAAGATCCTAAGTTGTAGTACACAAGCTAACTACTGTCTGGCCTTAGAAATATACAATAGACAGACAGACAGACAGACAAGGCAGTCAACGGGCCAGCAGGCCGCTTTACTTGCACACAGCAAGAATAATTAGGCCCGATATCGACAGCGCCGTCTCTCTCGGCTGGCGCCCCTCCCTCTGACGCCGCAGGAGCACCAAAGCCGGCCAGTCCACCAGGCTTCCAGGAGCATCCCGCGACTGGTCCAACCCAGACTGGTCAGCTCTTGCAGGAACCCTCCGCGGACCTTGTTTGGTCGCCGCTGCTGGTCATGCTGGCTCTCCAGTCCGACTCGGCTCTCCAGTCTCCTGTCAGACTCAATCAGTCACTCAATCACTCTTTCACATATGCACACACAGGTTAAAAAGGACCCGGCTGCAATCAGCCTTAATTGGCTGCAGCCGGTGCCTCCCCCACACCCTCCCCCAGTCTGCCACAGTGGCCCTGATATTATGTACACTCAGTGGAGAGTCAGTGGAAAACCTTTGCCTTTCCCCTAGCTACATTTGAACAAATTGCTCACTGGGCAGTCGAGGGTCCAAGGTTGGGGAGTGTCGAGTGCCACCATTTATTATTTTCATATTAAGGGTCATTGTGAAGCCAATCAAATCAAATAATTGTGATTTGATTTGTATTGTCTTAAACTTTAATGTAATCTTTTCTTTTTCTTTATTTAATTTATCAATTTATTATTAAATGTATCACATATGTGTTAATTGTATTTATTAATATTAGAAATAGACATGCTTATTTCCTGCTTGTGGCCTCTAGGTGGTGCTGTAATATCAGTATTGGAAGACGTACTGAAGCTCTACACATCTGTAACAGGATACAAATTGTTGACAACGTGTGCATCAAACTGACCTTGAATTGTCCATTTAAAAGTGTCAAGCAGTTAATAATATGTTTCTCATATGAAATAGAGATCAGGCAAAGCACATCAAGGTTTTAATTGCAGCCAAATGCCGTTACCAGCCTGCGCAGTCTTTACTTTTCAGATACGCCTGAGATACGCCTGAGAATCATAAATCCTAGAATGACCTTCACAGACTCATTTCATAATTGAAAGGCTCTAAAAGTGCACCATTTGACTCCAATCACTGCAGTGCAACGCCATATGAATCAGCCAGGGCCATTCATGATATTTAGAGATTTGACCTGACTTAACCTCCACAGTAAATCAATTGGTGACATAAATATGGACGGATTGAAGCAGGATCGGGGATTATAATTAAAAAATACCTTTCTCTGCCCCGAGGATTCAGACCACTCCTGTCGATGGCCAAATTACACTGCAGCCCCTTTGAACTTACTATAAGAACTGCAGAGTGGATATCCTACGCCTTTACTTTGCTAAATGAATTGCCAAGGTGGGACATTTAAGTTTTATTGCATGCAGTTACACTAATTTGATAGTGTTTATATGCTAGTATATTCTTTGTTTACCGAATCGTGGATGGTGTGATTAACACTTTTGGCTCAAGGCACTAAAACTACACCACTGGAAATGGACTCGACTGGCTCAGGTGGAATTTCTCACCAACATCTCAGGATTTGAGCTCCGGTTCAAACAATGAAAAAGAAAGATTGAAAAATATTGCTATTAGAAATTGTATTATTTGTAATTTGTGCCAAAGTTTTCTGCCATTTCTGTTTTCTGCCATTGTGCCAATGTCCTGGTTCCAGTCAGGGCTCAAATGTTCAAGCCCAAGCTCTACCACATTCCTCACATGGCCCAGTTGTCTTAACGGAGGTAATAAACAGCTCCTGTGTGTGACAGCTGGGCTTGGTGGAGTCAAACAGCAGAAGCAGCAGACACGCTTGGCAGCCTCTGACTTGTACCATAATTGGAATGTGAAATGAGGAGGAAAAGACCCCTTCATGATTCAAACCTAGTCTGTCACTGCTGCAGGTGCCTCGCAGACAGGATGACAGCTTCTCCTCGGCCAGGAGTCGTTATTATCTGGTGAATGACAAGACGTGCCTCCTCTGCCAAGGCCCGGTCCGACCAGAGGTTTATAGCGCTGTTTGACTGCATCGCTGGTTCTCTTTGTGTGGCGGGAGGTAAATTCTATCGATGTTGTGGCAATTCCTTCGCCAATAGAGGACGATAAAGGTCATAGATTACAAAGAAACTACACTGATACTGTGGTGTTTGATAATACAATTTACTACTGAAGGAAATTGACACCAGAACTATGTAAGAGAGACAGAGAAAGGGTGATGGGGTTGGGATGGGGGACGGGGGGGTGCCGACAGAGTCAGAAAGTAAGATGGAGCGAGTGAGTGCTGCCAATGCAACGCTTCCAAATGGCATCTCTCCACCTCCTAATCACCTCCATTTGAGTAGTGAGAGATATTGCTCATTAAAACACTGCTGGCACGAGCTGCTCTTATGAACTTACAGTATGTGCCAAGACATAAGCCATTGGCATCCCTAGAGCAACCAAAAAATAAAGCAAAACAAATTTCTACGGACTGAATTATTTAGCCTTTTCTTGGTCCTCAATCTTTCTCAATAAGATTAATGGCTCCCTCAAGTGAATAATTCATGATGAGCCGTCTGCATGCCAAAACAACTGGCCCCGGTCCACGCCGACACAAAACCCGTCAGCTGTCCATTTGGTGCATATTGCTTTGGGGACGGGGTGAACCGGGGTAAACAGGTTTTCAGCCAGACTCATTCAGCCAGACCAGTGTCATGGCAACATATTGGCCTAAAGATTAGAGATCGGTCCTCCTGCCTCAGACTGCTTTGTTTGCACCTGACAAAAGAGGTGATGGATGGCTAGAGAGGAAGAGGAGGAGAGAGAGATCTTCACTGAATGAATCTTGAGATGGTCTGCTGATACCATTCGGGACTGTTAATAGTCATTAGTCATTAATAGAAACACACAGTCATGATTGGCTGGCGTTTGGAAATGAATCAAACTAATACTAATGCTTCTACTAATAATAAAAAGAAGAGGAATCACCATCCCATACACCGACAGCTGCATCAGCTCTTCCTACCCTGCCAGATATTTCATTCAATTTGCCAGTGATGCAGTCCTTGCTCAGCCTGCTGCAGGGCAATGAGGACCGCAGCACTGCTAAGACCAAGGAGATGTCCTTTGACTTTAGGAGAGGGCACCCATCTACACCATAGCCATCAAAGAGCGGACTATAGAATCGGTACTGAGGAATACTTGGGTGTTGTTTTAGGAAAATAAAGTAAAATTGAACAGTTGCACAAAATGTACATCCAGAAGAAAACTGGGAACTTTTAATGTGGACTGCACACTTTCTCTTTTGCTGAAGGCGTTTTTATATTTGTATTTTCTGTTTGTCTGGCAATGCTAAGGCAAGGAAAATCGCCACCACTGCCAGCGAACTGCTGGAGGCCCAACAGATATGGCTGGACAACCTTTGTAAGTCCAGCGCCCTGAGCAAAACAGACAATCTCCTCCAACCCCAGTTTCATTTATCTTGCTTGCTGCTGGCCACAGATTTCAGGTTCAGGCCTGCAGCAAAAACAAAACTAAGCAGTCTTTTATCCCAGTGGTCTGCTGTATCTAGTACTGTATGTTGTATTACTGGGGGAATTGTTTTATCAGGTTGTTTCAAATGCAACACATCCAAACCAATTCTCCCCCTGGGAACAATAAAATTACTAAAATCAATTAAACCTGTAGTTACGCCCTTTACTGCATGCAGTGCACACAACTGTATTACTGCTGCAATGCTTTAATCACTGAGGCACTAATATAGGATAGATGAATGATGGAGAGCTTCTGTGATGGCTGCTATTAAACGTTACTAGCAAATAGGAAAGGAAACCAGCAACACACTTACAAGTGACTCAACAGTCTATAAAACAATCTACTTCATTTGATACACGTCAGGATGTGCTGGCTGTCAGGCAAAATGTAATCAAAACGCCTGTGAATCTTCTAATTGTATCTATCTCACAAAATGCGTTTCCCACTGAAAACGCTGTAGAAGTGAGTTTCCATAGAAACAAGATACAATTACTGAGGGAGGCGAGCTCTCGGCGAGGCGGACAGCTTTACTCTTCAATACGTTGGGGAAGCAATAACAAAGATGAGAATTAATGCAGACCTCTCTCTCTCTCGTGCACATATACACACACAGAAACAGAATGAGTACGGGTGATGCAAGTATCACTGGCCACTACAGTCTACTCTGATGTTCAAAGCTGGTCCACTGTGCCAATATAGCGTGCCCCTCTATATTTTGTCAGTATCACAGAGCCATGGCTCTAAAACACGTTACTGAGTTGTCCTGGGCAGCGGGAAGTGAATGCACCATAGATACTTACAAAATGGCCAAATAAACCCCAAACCCTGGCCCACTGTATGTAAGGTAGATGCTAGGACCTGTAAAAGATAACATCAAGACGTAACATTAAAGCAATGTGACATTTACTTATTCCAATGCATAAACCCCAGAAAGCAGTTTTACACTTTCCAGAAAGGCCAGTATCTCCATGTGCTGCTGTGGTATTTTCATTACGTCCATGTTGAACTGTGCATGTCTGAAATGCCCGCGGTAGTGGCCTTTATAGGCCAGCTGATGGCCCTGAAGGTACTGCTCTTGCTGACGAGGTTTCACTGCAGGTGCATCGGGAGATTGCTTTTTCCATTTCACATTTCTCTACAATTCAAATTGCTTGTGGAAGCGTTTGGCTAGCTAGCAGGAAATTCATTCCCTGGTGTCCTGATAACTTCAGTCGTGTCTTTTTACATTCGATTGTTTGATTTAGGTTGTTGGAGTACTTTGTTGTAAGTGAGCTAAATCCTTTGTTGAGGATGTAACGTTAGCATAGAAGGTCTTGCTATATGTATGTTAGCAGTAACGTTAGTTGTTACGTTGTAGTACTGAGTTAGTATTACAGTATTTGCCAAGACACTCCTACAACCCATTCTGCACGATGTCCATGATTTTCAAGAGGACTAAAAACCTCTTTAACGTTTCCTCTCCATCTCCATCAGCCCTTCATGACTGAAGTGGATTTAATAGTGAAATCAATAAGGAATCAATAAGCTTTCACCTGGACTCACCTGGTCAGCCTAATGTTTTATCCAATCCAGTGTATATTTCATATGTGTGCAATGGTTCAGCCCAAACAGATCTACCATGCAAACAGGGTGCGTTATTGGCCCACTGAGGGAAGTCTGTGACACCCTTGGCTTCATGGTCATTGTCATGGTAACCGTGTATTAATACATTGTAGACTTGAGCCTTCTTATTGTCTTGAGTTGCTTTTCACTAGACGTGTTTGTCAGACATGTATGAAGACTTTGAAGTCATTGTGCTTCTTTGGTAAAACAATCTCCTCATGGTAAAAGGACCACACAGATGACAATGTAAAGGTTATTAGAGGAGCTGATCCAGACCCCATTGCCTCATTGGTGTAATATGAGTTTTTGCAGCTCCATGGGCCGCTTCAACCACTTCCAAAATAAATGAAAATTACTTCTTTCATTGGATTTAATATGAAATCAGAGTGCTTCTCTTCAGCGTCCAGCCCTGTGGAGCCTCGGTAGCCTGCGCTCCAGCCAACATGTAAACGGCCCCGGGGATTGTGGCGTCACTGGTTTTTGCTGGTTCGTTATGCGTTGGCGTATCAAGACGCTTATTGCATGTGACTGCTCCATCTCATTAGGCCAGGGCCCGGGTGCCTCTCCAGGCTCCATAACTGATTTTGCAATAACAGTGACCTCACCGCGTGGGCCCGGCTGATTTTGCCACTCGTTAGTCAGAGGGAACTTTTCAAATGCAATCAACTTGTGAAAAATGGGCTTGCCTGAGTTTAACGGTGCCGAATGCCGAGGCTCACTCTACATTGTTGCTCAGTGTGCAAGCCGATCATTATGTATGACTTGATAATTACGGGGGAGTAAGGCGGGATGGATCTTTGAGTGGTGGATGCAGACAAAAGACTCTGTTCTCTTTTCTTTATCTTAACATCTTCCGCTGTTGAATGCCTTTTATCCGCCGTTGCCTCATATGCTAAAAAAGGCGCTTCCACGTCCACTCGGAGATAAAAGCCGGTCGGTTTTTGTTGTGTGAATATCCTCGTCAGGAAGGGACCGCTCGCTGTTACTGGAAGCTCGGTTGTGTGTGTCACTACTATACCTAGCAACAACCTTGCCCTATCTTTCCCCTCTCCAAATTTCCATAAACTGAAGATGATATCCGCCGTCTGGGAGAGTGGAAATTGTGCAAGTGATCATGACGTGATTCACGAGGCAATGAGTCAATATGTTTGATTCAGTCGGCCTGAATGGCCTCATAGTTTTTACTCAGGCACAAAATATCGATGAATTACTCACATAAAAACACATACAGATCATATACAAGATCATTGATAGTCCACGCATTCCTCTATTACGATTGGCTTGGATGTTTGGAGTTCACAATCTACAACCACTCCTCAATGCATTCCTTAACACCTGACATGATTCGGATAGAGGACCACGTGGTGCATTCAGCTGTTCAGATAATTGCGCTTACACTGCATAAAACACGATCAACCTCATAAGCAGGTCAAGTAAAGGACTACAGCTGATGGAAAAATAGCTATCCGAAGCATGTTACTCATCTTGTTAAGGAGCAACAGGCTTCAAACACTCCACTGCACTTTCCGAAGTGTGCATAAATCTTCTGTGTTTTTCTCCCCTGGGTTATGATGCCGGGGCTGCCTTGTAAGAGGCAGGATAATGGCTAGCATATGGAGGTAGTCTCCTGGATTGTTTCCTGTGTGCTGCCCCAATACTACTCCCCTCCAGATCATTGCCTCCCCTCCCTATATTTCCTCCTACTGCCGTAATGGCTACCAAATGGTGCCCCTGAGAGAAACAGACTATACCAGGGGTTTTCTGCTGATGCTGGAAAGCTAGTTGGCCACAGCTTTGACTTTCAAAGTGTGCTAGCCAGCCGGTGATTTATGTTGGTCTTCTGAAATCAAAGGCGAGGATAGCACCGTAGCTTTGTACATGTGCAAAGTAAATGATGCAGGTATTAAAATCTTGTGGATTGTAAGTATGACTTTCAGCACTTACTTTGCTTTACAGTTGATTTCCTAGAAGGGCCAGCTGTTGGACTTAGCTAAATGTAATTACAGCTGGGAGTTTGTATTGTTTGCAGATGCACAATAGTCTTGCCTATGAGAGGCCTTAATTGTATTTGTCTGGGAGGAAATTAATACAACATTTCAAGCCTGCAATCAGCACATTTAATTTGCCATGAGGAAATTGCAGGTCAGCCTCAAATGCGGCTGAAAGGAGGTCAGTGGTCATGGCAACGTGACCTTGACGGTCCTGTTGGGCCTCTGGAGGAGGATGGAGGCTCTAGGCGCTGTGGTGGCTCAGTCCGGCCTGCTCTGTCCTGCCTTCTTCCCCGGCTGGCTGTTTTCTGAATGACAGATGGCCTAGCCTGCCCTGGGTCTTTCCTGACCTGGCCCGGACCTGGCAAGCATATCCGCTTCAGCCAGACAGGACCCCACTGCAGCCCGAGAGCAGGTCCCTGAGGAAGGGGAAAGGGGTGAGGGAAGTGGGGCGCACAGGCCAGGTCCTGGGGGTTCAGTAGCCTGCAGCTCGGAGTAGAATACGCGTGATGGATGAGCCCCCTTGTTCTGATGAAAAGTGGGGTGCATAGCCAGGGGGAGTGGGTAGCGTCAGTAAGAGTGAACGTGCCGACTTGTGACAAGATGTTTTATCACAGACATGACCCCTGCTCACATGTCTTAGTGGCTGTGGGGTCCACAGGGTGTGGAATAATGTTTCCACTGCTCCTTGTAAAGGTGAAGGTCACGCCGGCCTATGTGGGTGGGCTCGGTGTTAGCCAGAGAGTAATGTTCTCCCAGGTATCTTTGTGACTGTCGAAGGTTTGTAACATTCATAACACAGAAGCAGTTGCATCACCGTTGCTCTATTCTCACTTTGTAAACAGGGGATCACCTTTCTCTGTCAGTCCGAGTGAGACTGTGGGTTGGACAGGTTCTGCTTTTGCAGCCAGACTTTCTATATTCTGCTCACATCAGTGGCCGGCGTCAGCAGGAGTCAGGCCTCCTCAGTCACTCAGATGGACTGACCGGGGGGGAGGGGTTTCCTGATTAGTCCCTTCTTTCCTGTCAGCTCTGGTGAAGCCAATCAGTGGAAGGAAAAACAAACGTCAAATTTAAGACTAAAATACCAAAGAGGAAAGGAGGAGAAAGCAATGTAGAAAGGCTTGATCATTAACTTTATCCTTCAATGGAAGACGAGTAAAGACTTTTATCTAATCCACCTGCTGCAAGTTTCCATAAACTAGATCCCCCGGAGTACAGAAAAGTTGAAGGCTATCCCAAAATGAAGGTAAGACATGAGTTGTGACGCTTCTTTCCAATGCGTTTACTTCCTTTACAAACAGACAGACAGGTTAATGTACAGAAAAGTTGAAGGTTATCCCAAAATAAAGGTAAGACATGATGCTCCTTTCCAATGCGTTTACAAAAAGGTTGAAAGTTGTTCTCAACGTGAAGAGAGTTGTGAGAACATTTTATAATGCTCTTACTCAGGGCACTAAAAGGTTGAGGGTTATCCGTACAATGGTTCTTCTTAAAAAATCAGGTTAAATTTGTTAAATTTAGTACCGGCCGAACAGAGACATTATAATCAGGAGGATGAAAGAGTTGCATCCAGGAAGATCAGATGGCAGCTAATGCTGAAGCAGTTAAGGGCCCAATTACAGCCAAATGAGTAGCTTACCTGGCTAGATATGAAAGGCTCGTCAGTGTGCCATAGTCACCCACATGAATGCTGTGAAAGAAATCGAGCCATTAGCCAAGGGGACCTGGAGTTGGCAAGACTTTAACCACTTTCCATGTTCCCCACTATTTAGAGACGCTGAGGGACCCTCGCATCCTCCAACTGCCACAGAGGCTAAAAATATATATCCATGACTCACCCAGCAGCCCTAACCACAGCGCTGCTAGAATGATTACCATTCCATCACATTCTTCTGGGCAGGCAGACCTCTTTGAATTACAGTCATTTTCAAAAGGACACCCTGTAATTTCACCTCACAGACCAAAACAATGAAGAGGTTTTACTCAGCGGTGATGTGTTTGCGTTAAATACCGCTCTCCGCGGTGCTCGACTGAGCGCGCCCGGGGTAAATACTTAGAGCGAATCAGAAAGCGATCTGGTGGATGACCCTTTAGGAGACGGCGTCCTAATGCAGCCTGACAAGCCCCCCTGTGGAGCTCAGTGGAGTCAGCAGTGCATTAGGGGCGGACAGTTTAATGACGAGCTATCTAATGAATATTTCATCTTGCTGTAGGGCGGTAAAGGGCACTCCGGCGGCGCTGAGGGGCAGGGCTGTATTCATTAATCTGACTGGGTGCTGCAGAAGTGTCTCCTCTTGTCTGGCCAATGGCGTCTCACCTACGCATGAATATTTAAAGATGTGGTTTATATGGAAATGAAGGGTGCGTTACCTGGCAAACTCCAACTTTCCTCAGCTGTGCCTGTGGCAAAAATATTAAGACGGTCACAAAACAATGGTAGCCCCTCCTGTGGAGATAGGCAACGAGATTGGTTCGGTTGTGTGTTGATTGGCATAGGGGGGCGGGGTGTGGCTGGATAATGATGTCTGTGCCAGAGGCATTCATTGGAGAGGACTTTTCTCTTCTTTGTCAAGCTGCACAACAATGTAATGATGTATTGAGGAGTAGTACACATCCTTAATGACTGGATGGATGGATTTTGTGTTTTTTTTTGCTAATACTAAGACATTTTCCAGGCAGGTTATGCTGCTTTAAACACCTACACGGAGAGTCAGAAATGCAGCACTAATGTTGTTCCTTTCTGATCGCTTTGTTTGGAATGTAGTTTAAAAATAACCACAACAGCAAATGAAGTGCTGCTGGATGGTGGTCAGCTCTGTTCAGACAGCGGGAAGACTAAAGGATTTCTCCCGGTAGAGGGTTGGTGGCTTCTGTGGCGTTGGCCCCAGACTCTTGACTCCCACTCTTTCTGTGAAATCACTCAACCCTGTGGTCTGCGGTCCCAGCAGCCTCAGCTATCTGGGCACTCGCAGGGTGTAAACAAACTCCTCCTGGGTGGCTGACAGGCCTGCCTGACCCGGGCCGGGGCTGAGGTGAGGTGAGGTGAGGTGAGGTGAGGTGAGGTGAGGTGAGGGGGCCGGGGTTGAGGTGATGATATGTCAATGTTGATCTTCCACACCAGAAGGAGGTATTTCAAAAAGTAGTGTTACCCAGGAACACAAACAACTCTATATTATCATTATACATGGTACAAAACATTTTGAGAGTTCCTACTGTGTCCTGCCTCTTGAATCTAGAGCGTGTTTACATGATAAGAGTTGACATCCAGGTTAAAGTCTGTTTACACTCACCGATATCTCTGTTTAAATGAATACACAGTAGTGTAGGAGAGTGTTATCATGGAAACTCAGCTGAGGTAAATCACAAAACACAACAGTAAATGAGGTAAGATGCATGTCAAACTGCTGAGACTACGTTTAAACCCAAGAGGAGCTCTGAATTGGCACAAACGTCATTACATTTTCACAATAATATAATTTTTCCTTCTTTTTACTAGGTAGGTACTAACACAACAAACATGATTTATAGATTAAGTAAATTGTGTTAGTTTAATAGCGCACAGGTATAGAACGTGATGCACCCTCTGGTGGCCATATTGGAAGATCTCAATTTTCTCAAAACACAATGCAAGGCGGTTTGCATTCCCCTACAAACAAACGCTAACATTATAAAAGGAAAGCTCAAATTCCCCATGAATGACTCATCTTACAACCATGCGCATTATTGTCAATGAAATGGCTTCAAATGTATGAAACAAATTGAGTTTGACCAATGGGAATCCAGCCAAGTGCTCTCTTGCCCCCAATGGAAGTGAATTTAGCCAGTTGAGTTTGGTTAAGGGGGTGGAGTGTGTATATAAACGCACTCATGGAGAGATGGAGGCACATCTTTGTTCACCTTTAACTCTGTCTGCTTGTATCAGTCAGGGGAATTGTGTATCAGGAAGTGATCCTATCAGAAGAGGGCTCTGTAGGGTTCTCATTTCTAATGTCTGGAAGAGTTCAAAACCAATTTGCCATTTCCTCATTCACCTGGGGATAGACATAGCAAGCTGTCTTCCTGAACCTGCTGTCTTGTATGTCTGACATCTAGCGGATAAGCATTTCAATGAAATGAATACTTCCTTGGGGTGCAGGGCCTAAGTCACTCTATACTGGTTATTGTTCCCCAAATAAATGACATCTGGTGCTTTCGGCAGACCTCATTTTTTACTTGCCCGTGTTTAAATTCTGCCAAGATTGATTATATGACAGCGAGAGAGAGAGGGAAAGAGAAAGCATCTGTTGGGAGTTTCTCTTGATGGGGCAGCAGAGAGACATTAGTATTGAGCCCATTAAAACGGGACCTTTGCACTGTAAATCTGCACACCGCCAGATTTTACAAGCTGCAGAAACTTGATTCTGACTCCAGTTATTTGCACAGGTAGCTGCATTCCCAGGCAGTCCTGGATGGTTTGGTCAGCTGGTGGAGGACTGGAGTTGGCGGTTGCAGTCCGCTCATCACTACAGTATCTGATGAGATAATCTATCACAATATAGGTATGATTTATCAGAGCTGTCAAAAAATGCTTTCAAGACACATGGCACCCCAAAGTGTGACGTCTACATGTGTTTTGTTATCGGCCTGACATTACAAGGACACGTACCAACAGGTTGTGTTGCTGGTGAAAGGACATTGAAGGGCATCAGAGGTATGAAGGCAATTGTTTAAAGAAATGACCTTATTAGCAGACTTCGACATTCCCCCGTATATGAAATAGCTGCAACAAGGTCCTTTTGATTTCCTCAGGCCCCCGTCGCAAAGCCCGCTGGTGCAGAAGGGAGCGACCTTTACAAAATGCAGGGAGAGGTATTGTGAATTTGTTGCTGATGAAACACCAGGTAAGGTCAGTAACCTCGGTTGGCCGGGATGTGTTAGCCGTGCATCTTGGCTACCATCTTGGCTACCGCTACCATCTCTCCTGCTCCGCAAATATCAGTCATCCACCGGAGCTGAATGATTGTTGTAAGGCACAGATGACTTTTTCACCGTAACTTCAGTCAACTTGTTCGGTTATGTACAGTAATAACTCCTGGATTCAAAGAGGTGCAACAATGCTCACAGTTTCATGATTTTATTGTGAAGTGAAAATTTCAAGAGATACTTGAAGAGATACTTTGGTGACTCCTGCCCACCGTGTGTATATATTGTATTAAATATTGCATGTACATAAAATGAATAACCCATTTAACATTTAAGGCAAAGCAATGAGTCATAGAGATGTACTGCTGGAAGGTCAGCTGATGATATCCTTCATGGTGTGTCATTGTGTATTCAGGGACGCAGTGGGATGACACAACTGAGTTTGAAAATCCTACCATATCATTTTCCAATTAGACTGGCAGAGTCCCGCAGCCTATAAAAAGAGGTTCGTCTCAATATAGTGTTGCAGAAAAGACAAAGTATGGGATGCAGGGGCCAAAACATAATGCAGATGTTGTGACGTGTTGAGGAGTGCAGGTTAGACAGTGCAGGTTCGCTGTGCAGGTTAGACAGCGATCTGCCTACACACCACATGAAAAAGAGATACTTGAAGTCTCACCGGTAGCACCAGGTCATCGTGGATGAACGAGAGATTTCACGCACCACACGGTACTATTTCACGTGAGTTGTGACACATTTCGGGAAACACTTGTGAAATCCCCGAATGTCTTGAAGAGTTATGTCAAGATATACTCCCCCCAGTTAAGTCAAGCAAGTCAAAATTCTGTACTATTTTGAAGACACTTTTTACATGAATCATAACACATGGCAACTGACTGAAAAACAAAAAGACGTCATCAGCCGGAGACATCAAAAAAAGACATTTGGGAAGGACGGCTGCACTTCTTGGGAATGGCAGACAAGCTATGAATAGTTGCTCCTGACAGTCTCTGGAGATGAAGTTGTGTGTGATGAATGGCAGCAGGCTAAAACAGTTGTGTCTGAGCTGTAAACAGTCGGGGCGAGGAAAAAATGGCCCGTGACGGACGAGGCGATGAGGCGGCCATATGCATGAAGCAGCCTTCTCCTCTGTACTGACATGCACTCACAGCCAAGGTTTGTTTTGATTTGTGTGTGTGCGCTCTGGTGAATGTGACCTGACAGCTTGTTTAGCTTCATGTCATAAAATACATATTACTTTATCTATCTATCTATCTATCTATCTATCTATCTATCGTTTTTATTGTTTATATCCTAATGTTATGTGTATTCATTGTTCTACGTTCTTTTATCTCTCAGTTGCATGAGGGGCAAATCCCCAAAAACGACTCATAAAATGAAGCTTTGAAAAACGAGCCCGTTGATTGGAAAGCCCATGAGTCACAGGTTTAGCTGAAATCCCCATGATGCAATGTTGTGCTTCGGCTCAGCTCCCCGGCCAACAGAAACAACGCGGCAGTGAAAGACTGGAGGTTCCCCCCGCTTACCGCAAACCTGTCTCTTCCACATTCCTGGGACGCCGCCTGGCCCTACCAGCAGCAGTATTTTATTGTAGAAAGAACCACGGTCTCTCTAAACCACATTAGAGTGATAGCAACACACTAGCGATGGGGCCTTAATAGCCACTTACGCCAAGTCCGTCTCGCCTTCGGGCAGCGAGACGGCCAGAAGAAAGTCATCCATCAACTCCAATATTCCTGAAAAAGAATTACAATCGCTATGGTTACCACCCTGCAATAGACACACACACACACACACACACACACACACACACACAAACACACACATCGCTGACATCTTGATGGTTCCTTAGGTGAGGAGGATATTTTCCAGCCCCGCATGCAGTAATTAATTTCCTCTGACTCATAAAACGAGCCTCCTGCTGGAAAGCAAACAGGCCTCGTCAACTTGATTAAAGGTTGATCACCTCTGCCGCGTGAGAGGAACCAGATGAGATCTTTTTTTTGGCAAAAGGTGTCCGGGGCTGTCATTGGCCCGCATTTCCACGCACGGAGAATTCCCTTCTTTAACCTCGTTACTTTAGTTTTGGGTCGATGCGCGTAAACATCATAACTGGGTTAGAATAACGATGGTTATGAAGCCTGACTTACTCCCATATTAAACAATTTACTGTGGCGTGGAAAACATCTTGCTGCTTTCACTTTTGGTTTCCCCCCCCATCCCCACTCGCACAGCATTATGAGCACATAGTTTTGATGTGAACATAAACATGGTGGCGAGCGGGGCGTGTCTTCTGCAGGGTATCAACAGTTCATGCACACATCTTGACTGAATGGGACCTTAACCTGAGTATGACCAACAGCCTGGGTACCCCGTGCACGTCAACGTCACCACCGACGACATATCACAGATAAGCAGACCACTCAAGGTCTCAGCGTGGTTCGTGTTAGTGCATCAGTTTGTGTGTGTGTGTGTGTGTGTGTGTGTGTGTGTGTGTGTGTGTGAGAGTCAGCCACACTGCTATGGAAGTTGAGTCCAGCTGTGACAGGATTCCTCTGCGGTGAGCGGTGCTTGTTAGCGCTGATGAACACCATACACAGCACGTGCTACTTTAACCTTGAGGACTTGTGAGGATCAGCTGCCTGACGGTTTATTACCATCGGATTCCAAACATCTGATGACACTTATCTGTCACATTGCACACACTTTGGAAAGTGGAAAGTGGACAGGAGGAGTCGTGTCTATAAGCCCGTGTGGCATTTCAGGGCTTATCGCTGTTCTGCAAAAAACAAAGTCGGCTTTTCAGGAATGTGTATGGTGTGATTTACATTGAAGTGTTTTGGGAATTTGGGGTTTTAACAGGTTTCAAGGGCCCAAAGGGTCATGAAACCTACTCATCACCATCGCAATGTGCTGAACAAATAATACTCAAATGGACGTTTCGATCACACAAATGTTGCGATATTTGACCGCTCATTGATTTTGCAAACGAGGCAAACGTTCATCCATGCGTGACGCACACACACGGCTGACGGTGTTTATTTAGATGGCGCTGAAGCTGAGACGCCTCGAGTCAGCCAGCGCCTCTCACTGTCTGCTCGCAGCCACGCCGCAGCCCCGTTTGTCTGTCTTTAGTTAAACGTCAGCGGAAAGTCTCACTTCACTGCCTCTTCTTAACAAGTCTCGGATCAAAGGCATTCCCTAAATCCAGCCCAACGGGGTAACGGGGTAACATATCAGCATCTGCACTGCAGCAAAGTTTTTATTGGAAGCCGTGCGATGGGGCGGAGAGGGGCGGAGGCATACACCCCCCCACCTCCATGTCTCTATAGGATTTAAACAGCTGCTGATACAAAAACAAAAAAACCCTGGCAGGAAGTTACATCCTATCAAAACTGACTTTAACTTTGCAGGACACTGTTACTGCTAGTTGCAGAGGAGCTATTGTGAGTCTCATAGCGGATAAAGGAACCAATTACCCTTTATTATAAGTTCTGGAAATGAAGAGTCAAACGTATAATGACTTCAACATGTGAGATATGGAGCCGCTCCACAGACAGGGAATGGATCCACAGCGTCATTGTTTTAATACGTTATTTTATTGTAGCATCATCAGCCCTGATCCAGAAGATCTACCTCATCTTTTTAATCACCTCTCCTAATCCATTGTCTGTTTTAACTTGTGTCTCTGGTTTCTAGGTTTGGGAAAGACTTGTGTGTACATGTGTGCAAATATTGACTGGACTCTCCTGAACCACAGGAATGACTTTGGCTTTTTTAAATTGAGTGGCATTCTCCTTTATTTTGACAACTATTGCCGTACGTCCCTACCTCTGTTGACCCTAACTGGTTGTTTACAGTGCAGTGATCAACCCTGGTGCATTGACGTTATCATTTGCTCCAGCGGTTAGAGCAGTGACAATAATGCCCTGTTTAAACACACACACACACACACACACACACACACACACACACACACACTACAACTCACTAACTCCTCCTCCACACCCAGCCTGTCTCCAACTACAGTTCCAGCTCAGACGGGACCTATATATGGAACAAGCTGCTCATCTGGTACCAGTTACTGTACTTGGAAGAAATACGCTCTGGCAGCAAACGGAATTTCCCAAGATTCAATGTAATACATTTCTCACTTTCATGTTCGTCAGTTGATGTTATTTCCCCGGATAACAGCCCTATGACTGCCACCATCAGAGTCATCTGGAAAATTGTACTAATTCATTTTCTCCACAAAGCACAATCGGCATCCATAAAGCTGCACGAGGCAACTTCACACTTTGCAGGCTCCAAATGGCAGCGAGAGGTAACTGAACTTCAATACCCAGAAAGCCTGCATGCTGGCGTCAGTAAACTGCACACACATCCCGCTCATGTTTACCAACCCAGCTGGTCTGTGATCGCTCTAGGTACGAGACAGGCAGAAGATCTAACGTTGGAGTGCTTAGGAGACAGTTTGCACTTCCCTCTTTTGATCCATCACTTCCTGTGGGTGGAGGAGTACACATACCCAACACCACAGTTTCATTTGGGCAAATCCATCCATCTGTTGCAGCCCCCCGTTTGTTATTTAGACTGATAAGACGGCTGGATTTCTACAGAATCATCTCGCCTCGTGCGACTTTAAAGCCTCCATGAAGCTTTTGCATCGGAAGACAGACTAAACATGTCGGTTTTCTTCTCTCATAAATCACAGGGGAGGCCTCGGGTTACTGCCAGCGTTACTTACGTTTGCCTCTAGTGTAACAGAAGGAATCACTGCCAGGGACTTTTGGTAAAGAGATCAAACTGGTGAAGCAATATCCTGGCTTGTTTCATGATATCACTCCGGAGTTGCAGAGCCGATCAGAACGTGGGGGAGGGTTTCACTTTCTGCCCGGCAAGAATATCCTGGTGTTTTCTTTACTTGCTGTTGAGTTAGTTGTTTTATAGGAATAACAAAGGTCAGGTCAACTTGATTTTCTTCTCATACAATAGTGTTATATATGGAGTCTACATTTGGTTCTCATTACAGTCCCTGTTACTGGATACGTGGACATGCACAAGCCCACCTTTGTTCTATGATTTATAGTAGACGAGGACACTTTGCACATAGTATATTACATTCATTACTCAACTTCAAACCCGCCGTATAGCGCAGTCAACATATCTATGTCACACCTTCGTATGTGACCAGCCTCATCAATCTTTGATATTTACAGGCTATGCTCATATCACTCCACGCGAGGTGTTTTCAATACAACATGCAGGCACGAGGGGTTTCTCTTCACCTGAGGGGGCATTTTCCTGTAAAAACGCTGCGTTGTCTCATTTCTGATGAATCATTAACAATGTGATTCATAAGAACTGAACCGTTCGCCGGCAGCTGCGTCACAAGGGGACTCTTTCTGCGGCGGATCTCGCGGGTCACATTCAGCGCCAGAGTCAAGTGCTTCAAAACAGAATCCATAAGACGAACACCTTCCTATTTCTCTGTTGCCCTGCCAAATCACTCCACTCTTCCACCTGCTCCAACGAGAAGCTGCTGCTGCTGCTTCACCTCAGCGTGAACATGTATGTGTAATGATCTTCTGTGCTAAGCCTGTTGAGCACTAATGGATATTGAAGTCCATCCCTGGAGGGTTGTGATGGTTTTTTTCCGAGTCGTTCTGAAGCTTGCGGATGAGTCAAGACCCACTTGGTGATTTTGTGCTCATCACCTCCGGCTAGTCAAACCTATTAGACCCACTCACATCACTCCCTCAGGAGCTGTGTTCAGACAGCATTTGAATGAAAGTAGATGGCAGTTAGCTAAATGGACGTGGAACGTTTTTGGTTGATAACACTAAAGTGGCAATTGAAAATGAAAGCCTGCAGAAAAGAGTTCTTCATTGTTCTGAGCTCTTTAACTTTGCTCCATGAACATATTGAACTCCACACCACCTGACTGTACGTCACACAACGACAGCAGGCCAGAGGAAAATTGGCATTCTTCACTCTGATGACCCCTTATGAATATATTGAGTAGGACCTATCAATCATCCGTGCACGGGGGGGCTTAACTAGCGAGGGTCGATGTGGGCAGAGCTGAGGTCATGTATTATTTCATGTGTGTGAGGTCCCACTTGGCGGCACATGCTTTAATTATGATGTGACAGCTTGATTTATGTTTCACTTCCTGTTGCCATGGGTGACCGTGAGAGCCTCGGAGGGCATGTTGATATGCCAAGGCTCTCCCTGGCATCTCCAAGACAACATTTTCAGTTTGATGTGAATTTCATGCAATTAAGCAAAGTTTGTCGTTTGTTGTATTGATCATTAGCAGCAACGAGGAACACAAGTTAACTAAAATATCATGGTAATGTCCAATTAGCAATAAGCTGGTGAACTCTTCTTTGAGATTGAGATTGACAGACAATAATGCAGCTCAGTTTAGATCTGGCAGCAGATGCACTGTGGCCAACCAGTCTGACACCGATGTATGGATAATTGCTGTAAATCACGAGAGAAGCCGATGGATAATTACCTTTTAATGAGTCGCTCAGCTTGCGGAGAGTGAAATCTAAAGATAAACAGCCTCATTACTTGGTGCTTCGCCAGTGGCCGACTGAGATGATGACTATCCTGCTGTTGGATCTCTGGTAACTGGTAACCCGTCCATCCTGCTCAGATGCCTTATAACCATGTCACGTTCAACACTGCAGGATATATGCACTACTTCAGTTCTTTCACACCATGCCGTCATCACAGATGATGACATGTTCAGGGAGCGGGAGGTATTTTTGATTGCCGCCGTGTTGAATCCGAGTCTATTTAAGATTACTATTATGAAAGTATTTTCCATGCTCACGCAGGAGCGAAGCGTTGTTGTCTCTTTGAAATTACATTTGCACAGAATACATATTTCAGGAATTCAATCCAAGTAAGAAAAATTGCAGCAGTAACAGCAGTAATAGACTGTACTGATCATCGTAAGGGAATGAATACCAGTATAGTGGGCTGGTTTTGTAGTAGACCTTGCCTCAGCAGCAAGGGTGGAAGTCAGGCACGTAGTCACGGGTGGGCCTGGGTGGTCCTGGGTGGGCCTGGGTATAGGCCTGTGTCGTAGGAGGCATAATTCATTTAAACCAATAATTTGACTTCTACTTAAGTAAGATTTCAGTACTTCAGTAGGACATTTCTACCCCTGCTCAGCAGTGAGGTCAAGGGTCAATCTGACTGCTGTGTGTTTTGGTGACTGGATGACTTTGAACCAAATCAATGGTCCTGGGATTTCCTCTTAACGTACATTTCAAACAATTGGAGTCCAAGAAGACCTGACCAAAAATATATTAGAAAGCTTCTACAGGTGATGATCTCTAGTAATCTATAGTAATGAAATACTTGACATGTGCTCTGTTTAACTTGACTACTGGCTTGATTTTTATTTCCTTAGTATTCAGACTTTATTCAACTACATTTCTCCAGTTTAGATTGTTAAACGTTGTAATTGGTTTATTTTGTGTGCTTTCATATTTCTACATCTGTCTTGCATCAGGTGTGCACACAGTCAAAATGAAGACAAAACAACTTTGCAAGTAGACATTTTTGCTAATTGCATCTAGAAGTGAGAGCTTAGGGTTAGGGTTGTTATAACCTAGGGTTAGGGAGCTGGAGTGGTAACAGGACATCCAGACCACTCAATCATCGGGGCTCAGTGGGTAATTATGGGATAATATCCAATTAGAGGCTCGGCTGAAAGTTCCCCTAGTGCAGCTGGCCCTTCATTATAAAATAATCTATCAGCAACCAATACTATTCACTGTATTCCTTTAATATGGAAATTGGCCTTTTCCTCTCAAAAGACACGATGACATCATGACATCTGACATCACGGAGATATGCTGCTTCATATATGTTTCACCACCTGAAAGGGAGGTATCCCCCACTAAGCAGCACTGTGACCCAGTTCACATGAAACAAAAGATCTTAGATTCTTGTGTTTCCACCACAATGTCAAGAGTTGACACGTAAACAAATGTCGTGAAGATAAAGACGTCATCAGGTGAACTTGTGGTGTTCAGCCCATGTACAATATTGGCCTTGTGATGTTGTTTTGCAGCTGCAGATAGTGGTGAACTCTCCCTGAGGCAAAGAGACTTGACATTACCGCTGTATTGGATGAAAAAATAAAACTAGCTGGAGCAGGGGTCCTCAAAGTAGCAATTTGTTTTTTCTGCCCATGCAGCCATTTATTTTGGCTTTCATGAAAAGTGAATTTCATAGGTTTAAGAGGAAAAATAAGTGACGTTGATTATACTTCACTGCAAAATACGTGAGGTAGAGAAGAAAAGCAGGAAACAGTAAATGGTCTCCAGTGTAATGGAAGCAGTGTAAAAAGTTCAGAGCTACATTTCGTTGTGTATTTTATTTGAGTTTCTCCCAAATTAACTGTGCATGGCTCATTTTCAAATTATTTTCTGAGATGCTTCACTTCTTCTGAATCATCCATTTTCTTAACTTCTTCGAGTATGGGGATCAAAGGCTTTACTTTCCCTGGGGGAAGACTTTCTGCCTTTTGGTGAAAACTGCACATTGCATTAAAATGTTAATGTGGTGTGTGAGGGTATTGTGTGGTGCTAATATTCTGTGCACCATGATTGAATGGTTAGCCCAACTCGTAGACTGTACTGTGCCACGAACGCACCAGAGTTATCGTTTGTAATTCAGATTTGAAGTAAGTATCGCCTAACCTCCTGTAGGAAATTGCTGCAGAATAAATCAGGCAAATTTAAAAAGTCAAAACCTAAAACTTTGTCTTGTTCCTCAGTGAAGACAATTTGAAGAAAAATGAACAAAAACCAAAAGTCTGTGTCCTTGTGCCTGACCCGAAACTGCCTTTACCATTCCTTGGTACTCTATTCAATACATAGCAACATCCCTTTATTGAGTAAACACAGTTGACTTTCTTCAAATGAACTGCAGGGAGGAGGCAAGGAGTAACTGTGAGACATCAGAGTCCATTAGCTTCCACCCACGGCAGAAAGAAGCCATCTATCTATCTATCTATCTATCTATCTATCTATCTATCTATCTATCTATCTATCTATCTATCTATCTATCTATCTATCTATCGTAAATGACTACTGATTACCTGTTAATTGTAATGAGTAGTATGAGTTTTCTAACTCAGTAACATAATTTGGTAACCCTTCCTTGTATTCACCCTAAGTACCAGGTAAATAAATCAGGATTTGACTTTGTCCATATTTTTCATCCATTCTGAATTCAGTCTGCAACACCACAAAAACAGAAAAAGTCAAGCACAGTCACCAGCCACCAGGACATGACTTGAAAACATCCTTCCTCATAGCAGTAGTTTGGTAACAAAGCCTGAACTCTGTTTGAATTCAGTCTCTAAGTGCAGCAGTAGCAATCAGCTCTAAATGTTTTGGCTTGATATATATCATGCCCCTGGCAAAAGGATACGAGCTACACTGATTTATTTCCCTCTATAACTTCCATTAATCCTCGCTTTCTCCTGGTGTATTGAGGAGCAACCATCCAGTACGGGGCCGCTCACTAGATTTTACCCTCCATTTGGCTCCCCAGACTCCTGCAGTCACAGCTAGCTTCTCTCTGAGGCTCCATCCCTCCTCAACGAGCCTCATCCATCTACCCTACCCAGGCTGCCAGGAGAGGTACTTACAGTGTTACTTCCACACTGTTGTTGGTTTTGAAAGAAATAACTCTGGCTTAAGATGGCCGGTCATGGTCATGTTTCCACAAATGAAGCTATGCATCAAAATGCAGCATGTGTTTTTTGTTAACTGGACTCAAATACAACAAATCTGACGTTCTGTAACTGTAGAGGGGGCTTCCCGACTGAAGCGGTACAGTACAGACAGTGCAGTCTGACTCGCGGATTTGTGGCAATGACATATACTTATCTCTGAATACCAGAAGAGGATTGTCGGAGTTCACAAAGTTTTATTTTTACAACAATACAACCTTTCCCTTTGTTCATTTGATCAATACAGAACAGACATGATTTACAGAAAGTGATCAGGTATAGAACAATGGAGTGTGTGTTGCCTGATCAACTGACCTGACTTTGCCTCTTGTTGACTATGTTGACCGTAGCAACAGTGATATGGTAAAAATGGAAGATTGTAGCCATGCTAGCAGTAGAAACAGCCCATGCTAGGTAACAGGTGATGGTGCCACAATTCGTCATGCTAAGGTGATACATCAACAATGATTTCCACTATAAAAGAGGCATATGCCCCATAGAGCACCATTATACTTTTAAGTTGCCACAGTTTCCAGCAGCCGATTGCCTCAGTACAATGTTCTGTGTAAAAGGGAAACCCGTGCGTAGACTATTGTCCTCTAAAACCCAGATGCGTCTGGACATGTTCTTTCAGTCTCAGGTCAGGTCACCCCAGGGGTGGCAGCACAAAAGGTCACGATGAGCTTTAAGTGGAGATGTTTCCAATCTGCATCACGCTCAAGGTCGTCCATGAAAAAGCCTCTTCAGTCCAAGAAATGTTCTGCCTGAGCAGGCAACCCGCTATAGGTGGCAGATGGGAGAGACATGGAGAGAGCTGCACTGCACAAGAACACAGGTGAGCACTAAGGAGGAAGGACGAGAACGATTCCCCTCTGGCTGGCCGATCCATCTGGTTAACAGGTCCGGGTGGGCCCATAGTGGTCACAGAGTGAAGCCATTAGAGCTAAATGGTTCTTGAAAATCTATATGACGTATGGTCTTGGTTTCTGCTCTTGTTGTACTGTTATTTCTATCTGTATTGTTGTGTCACATAATTCATTTGTCTTTTCATTCCCCATTTCTATCATGTTGCATTCAGTGTGCTAACCTGGTAAAACTGTCTTGTATTGAACTGAACACAGCTGATTTTAACTACTTCATCTTTATCCATTTGTAAAACTACTTTCAAATAACAAATGATTACCGATGGCCGAAGCAGATTGATTATTATTTGTAGGAAGGCCGTGTCCCTGGGATTGTGAACATGTCTGAAAAATAACATGATTTATTAAGCATAGTTTGAGGGCAGCGTGAGGTCGCCTGAAAGGAACAGGGAAAGTGTCATGTCAAAAGGGATGAAAGGTTGCGTCGTCGAGCCCCACTGGGCGCTGACCTACAGGTCACACTATCCACTGGATCCACACTCTGAGGTTTGGCCCTCGCCTTTCTGGAATCATAAGGCTGAAATAGTTTCTTATCCTTGCAGCCTTTGTGTAACCTACAACAACAATGGAAAATAAAAAAGGACTGTAAGGATGTTTTTTCTTATTTCAAATCTAATTACCTACTGTATGTCACTACTCACTGGTGTGCTGTCCAAGTCATAAACTCCCACTAAAAAGGCATAAACCAGACATATGTGTGAAGAGAGGTGGTGAAAGCAGATTCTCTGTACATGGTAAAGCACAGAGCCCTCCTGAGAAGACTGGAATAGGACATGTAGCATGACCTTGCCTTCATGGCCTCGGAGGGGGCGATTTTTATTACCGTGTATGAATCCCATTGATTTTTCCACCGTCATTAAATTTTCCTGTGAAAACATAGAGGCCGGATCTATACTTCAGAGTGATCATGCAACTTCCTCCCGCCTAATCATTTCCACTTAATGAGAAAGGGAGGATTTATGTTATTAAGCTCTGCTCCTGCTGCCCTTGGCTTATCGATACCTAGATCTATACACCGACCGCTTCTAATGGAAACAATCTAATTGATGATCCCGCATTAAAGACTGGAACGCTGCCCATGGAAATGACCAACAACCACGATGTCTATTAAGGTTATGCCAGCACAAATCAAACAAGACCAGATGTTTGGTATGTCTCAGCTAATCCACCATGTGGTTCCTCCAAGTGGGTTGGAAGAAGAGTTTGTTCTGGGACTAAACATGTAAGCCCAGCCAGATGCGGACCTGGAGCTAATCTGTCCTAGCCAAGGGGTGAAACATCTTTTTTGTTAGCTCAAATCCCACTAAACCCCAGAATTGCTAATGTGGATTTGTGCACCTGCACCTGACCCAAACCACAGCAGTTAAAAGAGAAAGTCAATCTGATCTGATCGTGTGGAGAAAAAAGAGCAGGGTTAGACCGATATATGCCCCGATATTATCCTCCCAGTCACTGTCGTCCACCTCTGATACGATGGCTCTGATGCAGTTTGTTGTTTGATTACATATCTATTGTAGAATTAAGCAATATCAGCGCAAAATTTCAATCCAAAAATGTCGGCTGTCAACATCATCCTTCAAAAACCCTTATTGGTCGAACCCTAGCAGAGAGCCTTCACTTCCTTAATGGATGGGAAGGGAAGCGATCTTCCAGCACACAGCCTGGTTACTGGTTGAGCACAGGAAAGCTGCCACAGTCAGGTTGTGAACATTGTCTTTCTTTATGTCTGACTCAGAAGGTCAAAGGTGAGTAGACAATTTTCAAATCTTTCTTCTATGGCTCGATGGGTAGAGCAAGGCACTAAGGCTGCCAGTGTTAGGCAGCCATGGTGCTACAAGGTTCTTTGGATAAACGTATATACCAAATGACATATGTTAGTCATACAACTGTTCCCACCCCTAAAAACTGAAATATCCCGTGGAGTTTTTCCTCCAGACGTAATTCTTTTCACTTCTCCCAGACATGCTGGAGAGATCAGCTGTATGTCTGTACAATATCTCTATCACTTGATTTTCTCTTAACGGATCTTGAAACCACTAATAGAAATACAAACCTTCCCTCAGACAACGAGTAACTCCGTTAGTAAACCAAACCATTAACACAGACGCTGTTTTGATAATGGAGCATTTCACACCGTGCTGTCAGTGCTAATGCCGGGCCACGCTTGAGAAGCCGTCACGTCGTCACGTCTGACCTGAGCCCTGCTGTAAAATCATTTTGGTCACACATTCCTGGACGGCTGAGTCACTGGAAGAAGCTGCACATACATGGAAGAATCACAGGAATGAGCTCAGCGAACGGACTCAGACCTGGAACGACTTGATGTTAAAATAAACCCATACATGGCTGGACTGAGGACATGCCTGTGAGGTGATGAAACAAACTGCACTTCAATGCACAGGTGAGAAAATGTGTCCTCACACTGTTTCTTCCCCCAAAACACCCACACACACCCATTTGTTGGGGCAGGGCAGGATCTCATTGGTGGCTGTGAATTGTGCCAAGAAAGTCCCAGGACTGAGGGACGCCTGCTGGTTGTGTTTAATTATCCAAACACACACACACACACACACACACACACACACACACACATACACACACACACACACACACAGGGTGGAGTTGCAATGCCACACATCCCAAACCCAAACCTCTGGAGACATGAGTCACAGATGTTCACACCTTCCAAGCCCTTCTTCCCCTTGCTGCCGCCCCCCCAGGTCCCACTCCATGTTGTCTAGCTGCTGCTCATCCCACACTTCCACTGTTCCCGCTGTTTCTTGCTTTCACCACGGTATACTTGCTGTGGTTTGGATGGATAAAAGGACACATTTTCAGAAATAACAAAGCGCCACATGCCTCCGGACTCCGCGGAGTGAACAGGCTTGCTGGCCAAATTCTTCACTCCCAGTGTACGACTGTCTGGTCTAAAATATATAAAAAAAAAAACACAATTCAGTTCATTGCCTTCGCTTCCATCTCCGTGAGTCGTTTGGAGCCTCGGCTTGCTGAGCTCGTTAGAGGATTTCTGCACCGTTACGACCAATCAGACGGCTTCTACATCCTCAGACTCCCTCTGCCTCCCTTTGTCGCTCTTTCACCACGGTCGTTGTTGTTATTGTTCTCTGAGTTTTTGTCACCGTTATTTCCAGTTTCCCACAGTGACGGTTACCTTTCTAATCATCGCGAATCCCCGCTGACCTGGAGTGTAAACAAACACACCAAGCCTCTTTGAGTGTTTTACACATTTGAACGTGCTTGACTGTATTTCTATTGCGGGCTAGTCAGACTACCACCTACCTTACTGCCTTAACTGTACGTTCCCTTGCAACCTCCCCTTTCACTTTCTATCTCATTAGCCTGGTTTTAGTCCTGTAGCAGCCCTCCAGGCCTCCCCCACGCTCTGCTGCTGTATGAGGTGTGTCTCTCTCCCTGTGTGTGATAGAAATATCTTCCTGTTGTGTGTGTGTGTGTGTGTGTGTGTGTGTGTGTTAGGGTTAGACCGATATATCAGTTTGCTGATGATGTTGTCCTTTTATTAACCACAGCACTTTGGTGTTAACAGGTGATGTTTTTAAAGTCAGCATAGTTTCACTCACTCCTATCATGCATAAAGGCCGAGACCCTGCGAGCGCCTATAAAGCACTATAGCGCATTTGTTCAAATAGAAAAGACGATCAAAAATATCCCAAAAACTCCAATGGTTGAGGAGTATTTGTCTGGTTTTGTCTGGCCACTGCTATACTCATTAACACCTTTGTAAAAGTGTAATCAGGGGTGTGAAAATAACAGCGTGCTGAGCAAATGCAGTTTAATGCAACCACATAACACAGATCTTGGTCCTAGCCAGACAACTGGAAAGTAGATTTAGCGGTGTGTGTGTTGTGAATCGGTCCCTGCGGTTCTTTTTACAAGGGCATACTTGTTACCTTGCCAGCTTGTCAAACGAGCTGGGGAAAGTTATGAAAATGAAGATGGAAGGAATTTAACTTTTTTTCTGAAGAAATAAAGGACACCAAGGATGTGTACTCCAGACAGACGGGAAGTAGATGAAAAAACATGTCTGTCGCAGCTTATCCATTTGAAGGCTGTCTTGTTTCCCACAGTGCTGGGTGTTGTCAGCAGCAATCAGATAGCGCTTTGAACTGGCGGGGGATGTCTCTCTTGTGGCATGAGCACGTACTATACTGCTTTCGTCGTTTCTTACCTCCATTTCCATGTTCTGTACTAATTTATATCAACCTGCTTTATTTAGCTAAAATGGAAATCAACAGCATCAAATATCGAGCGACTGTGCAGGACGATGGATCGTCTTCTTCTTACCTGGTGGATCTAGTATTTCCTCCACGCCATCAAATGACACATATATCCGTGTTCGTGTTTACAACAATTAGTATATAGTATTTTAAAAGAAAAATGGCAGTGTGCGTGGCTGCATGGCAAAGATCATTAGCAGCAGTAAACACCATTAGGGGCTCATTTGGAGTGAAGAGGGGAGGCACTAAATATCGGCCCCGGGGCGAGCCTGCAAATGAAGTGCTTTCCTTCACGCAAGGCGGGGCTCCTCTCCCCATGTGATGTCTCATTATGCATTTACTATGATGAACAGCTGGAGGGCAAAGGCAGGGAGGGTAGAGAGAGAGAGAGAGAGAGAGAGAGAGAGAGAAAGAGAGAGAGAGAGAGTCTTCAACTAAATGCAGGTACTTGAGTACTGTACTTAAAGAGAGAATCTGCAATTCACTTTTGGTCATAAGCGATCATTGCTTTGGTGTTTTTTGCACTGCATTTCCCAGCAATCACTTCACAACAATGTCTCCAGTACTGTGACGTCTTCCCGCACCCCCAAACAAACCAGCAAGGGCTTTTCTACTGAGATAAGTGAAGCGACTACAAATAACACGACAGAATTGAATGCCTAAGAACGACCAGATCTAAAGATGATAACAGAAATATGTCAAACATGTTTAATCTTAAATGTGTTTGTTTTTTTCTTATTTTTTACCAGTGTAATATTCCACTATTGTATTTATACTTTTATTTTGTAAGGAATATGTGCACTTCTTCCACTGCTGCAGGGAAGTCATTACAGTGTACGTGCTGGGAGAGAGACGCTCTCGACCACAGTAACACACACAGTCTACAGTAACACACACAGTCTCGCCTGCTGCTGTTCCTCCGGTGAGAACCAGCAGATGCCCTCTGGATGGCCTGTCATCATTCACCCTCACTAGATGCGCCACACAGCAGGGGAACGCATTAACACAAAACGAGAACATATTCTGGAAATGAAAATGCTGTGAATGCGGCTCAGACTGGACTACTGCAAAAACCAACAACACACACACACACCTAGAAGAACTGTGTTTCTGGTTGGGTCATGGGAAAATAATAAAACAATAAGGGTCAAATTATTCTGGCTTTCTTTCTGGTTTTCTGACAGGATCATTCTTTTTGGGGGATTTTTGATACATTGGTCTCTGCACAATACAGACTTGAGTTTGGGTTGAAAGTCCCCGCATTGCAAGAAAGCCTGACAAATACTGCAGACTAGTAGAGCAAGAAGCAGTGTCAGTTTTTAGTCTACACACTATTAGATTGGACTGCAGGAAAAAATCTGATGGAACAGAGAAACCACTATAAGTACCAAGAAATACTTGGTACACTGATCATCTGTTGTCAGACTAACGGTATATATTCTTTGTCTTTGACAGTGTCTGCACAGGTACTTACCCAAAGTGATCAAGGATCCAAAAACCAGTGCACAAAGTCCATAGTGAACTGAACTCCCACGTCTAAGTCCAATGCCTTTCACCTAACTCTTCACTTAAATCCATAGTGAGGCCTAATTGAATCCTCTTTGCCCAGCTGCATGCCTAAAGGAAAATCATTTCAAACAATCAGTCATTCACACAAATTGCCCTTTCAATTATGCTGGATTGATCTCAATGTGTTTCAGTTAGTGGCTGTGCAGAACATTGTTTGTTAGATGTTTGAATGACACATCTATTGGTGTTACGGTTATGATATTTGCTGGCTAATGGAATTAAATATAAAATTATTTTGAGTAACCTTTATATTAGCGGTTCCCATGGTGGGACCAGAGAACGCACAGAGGTCCTTGAAGGCATCCTGAGAAAGATGAGGAACGGTTTAAATAACTAATATTTAACACAATGAGAGACTGTAATACTAAGAAGTAGTATTAGGTTTCACTTTCTCCACCTACAGTAGAAGCAGTTATGCAGATCTAAACTGAATTCTATGTAAAAGCAAATAGTTTCTCAGGTGACGTCGGTTCCTGGGGCAAACTCTTACCATGTCCTAACGTACATGCAGCTATTTGGGGGGGATGTTGACAAGAGGAAGCTTGGGAAATCCTGTTTTATTTAACCTGCATGGACATCCCATTTCTCTCCCCTACAGATGACAATGAGAGGGCGCTGTATTTCCACCAGGATGCGTGGGAGGATGTCAGAGCGAAGCTAGGGAAGCTGCCAAGCCGGCCAGAGAGACACGGAATGAGACCAGAAGTGAGGCGATTTAGCCTTCAAAATAAAAGCATAGAATTAGTCACTTCTGGAAAGAAGAAAAATATTGAGGCGCAGAGACAAACACAAATGGTATCAAAACACTTGGTGGAATCACTGGATGGAATATGGAGTGAAACTATAGCTGTTTAATAGATACTAAAAAGACTAGCATTATGGTGCATGGTATTTCCTGATGAAAGTGCTTTATAGAAGAGTAAATTTAAAGCTAAAAAAAACATAATACTTGATGGCATGAATTATTGTAACCCACAGCATTGTTCCCAAAGGCTACAGGAGACCATCACCTAGTGTCAAGAATAAGCCACCACTGAAACACCCAGTGGTTGTGATTTATAGGGCTGACAAACATAGTAGACATCTTTACAACTTGTCTGGTACATGTTTAGTGACTACGTTTTTTTTTGTGTATCTTGGCTGTCCTGTAGACAGTATGCGACATCTTCCATAGCCATCCCATAGCTTTTAAGAACAACTGTGCCAAAGCTATGGGTTGAAATATACTTTTTCAAGACACTGGACATCTTTCCAAGTTGCCTGGTCTTGTGTATGTATGTGACATCTTGCATGGGTCAATATGACTATGGATATATGCTATGAAAACGAAATTTAGGAAACAAACAACAATCGTATTTTCATTTACAACATATGCCACCTTAAATAGCTATATTCTTTATTTTCACTTTGGTGATTGAGTCTTCCTTGCAACTATTTTTGCAAGGTCTTAAACCCAAGAGGTTGAAAAGTTTACTTGTGTAATACCTACTGCAGTTAAAGTTAAAACATGAAAATCACCAAATTTGGAGGTGCAAGGGTTCACCACGACAGCAGTGATATGCTGTGAACAAGTTATTTGGGGAAAAAACAACAATCATATTTTCATTTACTGGATATTCCTCGTTAAACACATTCTTTCACTTTGGTACTTCTTTATTACGCAAAAACATGCACGTTCGCGATTAGTGTTTTATTTTGAAAATCCATACAGGAAGTTGTGTGTTTTACGGTGGCTGGCTTGACACTGGTGAGCAGAGATTGGTTCCCAGCTCCCGTATATAACCAGTTGAGAGTGTCCGTGCTCAGGCATCGGCGGCCGACCGGCAGAGAGGAGAAATAACACAGAAACCAAGGAAACTAGGAAACGAGGAAGATTTCTAGCAGGTGATCCCAGGACCTTACGGAGCTTATCATGTCCTTCTGAGGTCCTTGAAGACTCTGGAAAGTCAATGAAGGAGACGCAGTCTGGTCCAAAGTACTCAGCTCAGCCCGGGATGGATCCTAACCAGAGTGTGAAGTGCAAGATAGTGGTGGTCGGGGACAGTCAGTGTGGAAAAACTGCTTTGCTCCACGTTTTCGCTAAAGACTGCTTCCCAGAGGTATGTGGGGCAGTTAAACGAAGCGTCTTTTGAGTCAGTAGTCTTGTCTTGTTTTGGATGATTTTAGTGGCTTAAATTGCTTCACGAGAGACTTTTTGAATCCAGCGGCATTTTATTCCAACTTATTTCAGTGTTGCTCATCTTACAACCGTTTCTCATATAGTCTGTTTTTTAGTTTCCATGATAACAACTGTATTTTCCCCCCCTGGCTTTGCTTTTATTATAGAATTACGTCCCAACTGTGTTTGAGAACTACACGGCCAGTTTTGAAATTGACACGCAGAGAATAGAGCTAAGTCTCTGGGACACGTCAGGTAAGATGCTTTGACTTTCTTTCGTTTCTCTTGTCATTCGTATTTCGCAACATTATCAACAGTATTTCCACAGCGCGTAGAAATACGTGTGTTCCTTGTTGGTTTACTCGTCTGATTTGAAAAAAAAACATGAAACAAGTTCTGCTAGTGGAGAGTATTTGGGTGTTTGGTCGTGAGCAATGCAGGCTAACGGATGGGTGTTTTGACAGTTGGTGCTGTAGGTTTAGGGGATTGCAGCTACGCGCGCGCACACACACATCAATTTAGACGCATGCCAGGTAATTATTTTCCATGGCTACCTGGGTTCAACACACCTGGGTTGGATATGGGGGGGTATATGCTGACACACGTGCATGATTTTGGATTACTTGTTAGTGTTTTGAAATGTTGCCCTCAGATCTCTGGGGAGCTCCAGCAGCCCCAGGTCTGGAGGTAATTACCTCCTGTAGCCCGGCTGGGTGGGGTGGCGGGGCAGTTTAGGCCTCCTCTATGACCTCCGGCTGATGGTGTCCTCCCTGGAGGTTTGTCCAGGACTTGTCCAGGCTCAGTGATTACACCACAAATCAGGAAGCTCTGCCCTAAATTCACACATCCAGTGGTAGAAAGAGGTTTTACTACTTTTGGATTTTTATTTGTCAAATCCAATCAGGGTGTCTGCAGGTCCAGAAAAAGTCTTACAATGTCATGTTGTTAGATTATTATCCTAACTCAAGGCCTTAAATCATAATGTAGAATTATAAAGCTTAAATTCAGTTTTACAGGTCATTTTTGGTTGCTTGATGTTCTTCCAGTGAATACTTAGTCCAGTCATACAGGCCACATTCTGCCAGGTCTACAGTTTCATTTTCATATTTTTTTTCAAATGTGAAATTTGTATTTTATTTCATTCTAACTGGCATTAAAAAGGTCTTAAAGTCTTAAATGTAAGGTGATGAAACTTGCAGACACCCTGCCAATATTTATTTAACCATCAATGAGAAAAGGGTTCTCTATTGGACCGGGTCAGGCTTGGTCATGCTATTGCAGAATATTTACTTACTAAAAGAAAACACAATGGATCTGGGGAACCAAAAGGCTGAAGATTAAATTAATCAGGAGCAAGTCCATGAAAATATTTAAAAATCAGTAAGAAGTTTAAACACAAGCAGGTAGCCACTGCAGTGATTTTATGGTAAACTCCACCCTCACATACTCTCTCACTGTTAAGAGTAAGAAGAAAAATACACCACCGAAGGACAAAACGGGCCCAGAAATGCAAGTTACATCACATGTTTTTGGGTGGATTTTCCCTTTTTTAAAACAGCTGACATGCTCTGTTTGTATCACCTGTGGTCGTCAGGTTTTGTACCCCTGCTCGGCCTCCATTTTATGTCATGTGAAGTTGGTATGTGGAACATCCTGGAGAACATGCTACGATCACGATCATTAGACAGAACCGTGTAGAACAGGGAGTTGCAGGTGTCTGAGGCACAACAAGTACAGTTGGCTCATCTCTGTGTGGGATGGTATTCCCCTCAGGCTCACCCCCCACCTACTGCCACCTATGCATTGTGAAACGTGTCGTGTTTGTACATGAATGCTCTCAATCAGCCATGCTGTGAATGTGAATGGTGCTCTTTAGTGAAAGTGCCTCTAAAAATATAGAGGATAAAAAAAAGGGAGGAGAGCAACCCTGTGCCTTGAGGAGAGCGTCTTTTGTTTCTTTGTTGTCCTAAATGTGTGGAGGTGTTAATGGGTCTGGACTCAGATTAAAGAGGCTCATTAGAAACTGGAGGTGATTTGGGGCATTTGTGAGACACCCCTCTCCCACCAGGCCTTGTTTTGTCTCCTTTAATACACAGTACCCTTATGGGAGGTCATACAGCCTCAGGGGCAGGCGGGGAGAGAGATGCTGCTGTTTGTACCCTTTAGCTAAGGAGAGTATAGCAGACGATTTGTTTCACATCAGTCACAAGTTACATATTTGTCAGTGTCAACTTTCTGTTTTTTGGTGTGCGATTTAATATGCCACAAATGATCAGCAACAGCAAAAAAAAAAGGGGGAAATGGGGGGGGGGGAAAATACACAAAGAATATTAGTCTGATTGTTTTGTTTGTAAAACTTTTCCTCTGCTCTCAAGTGGCAGCGCTTAGTTCTGCTTGACGTGACTGGTCTGTCCTCTCCGCAGCCCCGTCTGCTACGAAACTAAGCCGAATGTCTTTCATGCCATCCACAATAGACCGGGCTTTTTCCTCTCAAAGACTCCATTGTTCAGAGGCCTGTCGTCTGGACTCGCTGCTGAGCTGAACCCTGCTTGTGCTTTTGAGTGTGTGTTTCTACCTATTTTGTCCCTGAAGTGTTCTTGGTACTGACGGGCAAAAGCATGGTTTCAGTCCAGTGAGTAATGGAAGACATCCATTTCTAGTCCCGTCAAACAGTCAATCTGGTTTGTGTATCCTCAAGTCTCATCCCTTGGCACAAATGCAGCTCTCTAACCTGTTTTAATCACATTTGAGATCACTTAATCTGTATTTAATCTGAAACCGGCGTGATGCTTTGTGCAGGGAGGACTTTCTTTCCCATGTTGAAAAACGACAATGTCAATGGTCAGGGATGCAGTAACCCCACAATGAGCGAGGTCCCCGGGGAGCGCTCCCCTCAGCACATTAAAACCTGCTCTCCATCATCACCAGGAGATTAATGTCAGGCTCCGTTTCACCGGTCGGACGGAGGAAAGGTCTCCGGCGCTGCTCGATAGGCTTACAAATGGAAGAAAAAAATGTTATCCCCCTCAAATGTACACATGATGAATACGTCTGCCCGTCTTCCATTCTCATGAACGGCTTTGTCCCTGGGCTGTTGTGGTTATTTCAAATTGATACACGGTCTGACAATTTTTCATTTCCATTCCTCAAGTGGGGGAAAATCCCTGTCTGTCATATATATATATATATATATATTTTTTTTGACTCGTTTAATGAAGCCCAGCCTGGACCGCCTGCCTTTTTAAGCTGTATCCAGCCACAGCAGCAGCGGTGTTTATTTAGACCGGGGATTGGTGAGTTTAGGTGTGTGTGTGTGTGTGTGTGTGTGCTATTGATGTCTGGCTCAGGGGATCAGGCTGAAGCCTCAAGACTGAAGGTAAATGGGGCTAATGAGGTGTCAGTCAGCTGGCCGTGCTGGACCCGGTGTGTCATTGTTTGTCTGTTTCCTCATCATCCACTCAGCAGCATGGCTGTAATGAATCCATGCCCTGTAAAGCCTCTGGTGGTGTGGTCAGAAGCTCAGAAGCTATCTCAAATCTGGTTTTGATCAATAGGCTGCTGTGTGTGGCTCCATGGGTCAGGAGGGTGGAGACTAGGCGGTTTGGTCATATAGCACCACACACACACGACTGGCCAAATGACCTCGCGTCACCAAAGATCCTGCCATGTCCAGAACTCACTGTTCCTCACAAGTGTTTTTTTTTTTTTTTTTGTTTGTTTGTTTGTGTTTTTTTTAGTTGTTTTTTTTACATACAGTAAAGTCACAATTAAATTATAAAATGACTTTTTCACCTAATTCTTCATATCATAATGTGCACCTGTTTTAATAATAAATGCAAAAAATACAAAGTTTCTCTTATTTTTATATCAAAATCTCATTACATTTACTTCCTGGAAAATTGTGTTGTTAGTGGTTACTTCATGGTGTACCGGCGTACATAAAAATTCCAACCAATAATACCATGACAGATTTTGGAAATTCCCCTTCCGTCATATAAAACCTGCTCAAGATTATGTGCACAATATTTCACAGTGGATTGCTTCACCAACTACACTGAGAATGCAGTGGGAATCAATGCCTTTCTCTTTCCAAGACCCACTGAATTGCTGGATTAGCTCATCAGGTGTGGCTCCAACATAAAACAAAAGGACTGACTGCAGGAAAAGATATATTTAAAAAAAATATTTGTTTTGCATGAATTTGATAGTGGATTCAGCTGAAAGATGTCCCAGCATATGTTCCAGTTCAGAATGTCCTGACAAACAAGTTTGTTCTTGTAGTTTTTGAAAGGGAGAGTTTGGCCCCAGCTGTGAGCTCTGAAGTTAAACAAGGTTAAAATCAATCTAACATGATGGCCATGTGTTTTTCCATGGGCCTTTCCAGTGTTCACATCCGGATTAAGCATGTTGATGCCATTATCGTATCAATCCTAGGTATATTATACAAAAACAGGAAACAAACCATTAAAAAAAAAAAAAGAAAGTATCCTCTGGATTTGGGGGAATGGAGGAGCCAGCCCCTCGTTGCTGCACGGTTCACACCTTGTTATTATCTGCATTCCTTGGATAGAGGAACTCCCGCTCCCTCTAGACGCCATTTCGTAGAAGCACGCCTTTTGTGTTGTCACCATCAAATACCACGAGTGTCAGCGCCACATCAAGTGCACCACTGCCACCTCCACATTCCCCTGCCTCTTTGACAGTGATGATTAAATGCCCTGACTCTCTCCCCCCTCAACATCTCCAGGGGTTTGTTTGTCTCCTGTCAGCTATCGTGGGGGGGACTCTGTTCCTCCTCAGTGTGGAGTTCCTCAGGGATCTATGAGGGGGGGAAACTGGTGCAATCTGGAGAAAACAAAATTCCTCGAGTTCCTGGCATCGGCACAGCATTCCACATGTAGAAGCTCAGATATTCTGTTGTCATCGTGGAGACTGTTAAGGCGTTTCAGGGCAGTTTTATGATTTCACCATTGTCTAATTACATTTTAGATTTTTGTAACTTCTTTCTCTTGTTTCGTTCTTATGAAATTCAGTTGTCAAGGATGAGCATCTGTTATTTGAGGATAAGTTTAATTACTTTTGTGGCCATATATTATTCTGTCTATTTCACATTTATTATCTCATTCATTATTTCCATCCTTACCCAAAGGCAAATACAAAAAGCTGCCTCATTAGACATTTATAAGAGTCTAATTCCATATTTAGACTGCAGCCTCAGCAGATGAGATTGCACCAGGCTGAATTACCGTCAGACTGAGAGAAGACCCTGGTGGGTAATATTGTATAATACTCTGCAATCGCACTACCAGAAAATAACTGACTAATTTATATCTTGGAGTGATCTCTGAATAATTAGGTGTTTTTTTTTTCTGCTCCTGCTCTATTTCCAAGATGTCTCGAGTCCCCAAACTGTCCATGTGAGTTAGTTAGTACAGCAACCCAGCTGGGTGACCTGTGTAACTCAGACAGGCTCTTTTTCTTTAAGGAAAACGTTCTGTGTGGCTCACGAGGTGGAGAATGGCGTCAACACTGCCGGGGTTAGGGGTTAAGGACCACGGGGGCTGCCTATACTAAAGATGTAAACACTCATGGCACACTTGGTATAAAAGCATCCACCAAATCGTATAATTTTGGCCATCCCCTTGAGCTTAAGAGGCTTCCTTTCAGAATAAAAGGTTATGTGCCTCCTGAGCAGCCACTCAAAACTAGGTGAATACTATGGTGTGTTTGACTGTATGTTGTGTTTTGTCATTTTTTATAACTTGTTTTTCTGTTACTTTTTTGTATTTTGCCCAAGGTGAGGCTTAAGGCAATTTTCCAACCTCGGTCACAAAACAGTTATTTTCTATTCTAATTCTCTGTGTGTGGTGCTGAATAGAGGCCAGTTCCTCAGGGCTGAACAGCTGAGATGATTATGTGAGGTTTTATTAATTCATGGATGTCCCTCACTCACACGGTGCATTAGGGAACATTATAGTAGTGTCTGAGAAGGCGTCACACTAGCTAAATCTAAAAATTTGTACTCTTAACTATCTTTTGCTTAAATCTTCATCTCCTGATATTTTTGTTTGGACCTGTTTCAATCCTTGTGTTTCTCCAGGTTCACCCTACTACGACAATGTGCGACCTCTCTCCTACCCTGACTCGGATGCGGTCCTCATCTGTTTTGACATCAGCAGACCAGAGACCTTAGACAGCGTGCTGAAGAAGGTGGGTGAATGGGAAGCCTGCTAACCATCCTACAAAGAACTGTTTTGATTGTTTTTCACTTGGAGGAAACGGCTTGCCCCTCATGGCATGGGTTCACACAGCCCCCTGACCCTCTCTGTAAAGGCCAGGCTTTGTGTTACTAGGTCAAGTAGCTTGTGAAGAACTCAGTCTGACAAAAAAAATCAAGGGCTGTAGGACAGAGCAAAGCCAGTATTGTACCACTCAGAGAGGGGATGAGGACGGTCCAATACAGTCCCAAACAGGTTTTGCCGTTGTGTCACAAATCTCCACTGTGGCTGCCGTCATCATTGTGGTCTAGCGGTGAATTGGCTGTAGACAAATAATGTCTACCTGGGCAAGAAAAAGGGAGCTATCTGAAAAAACATTATGGTAGTGTGGGTGTCTGTCCCTTCAGTAATGGTTTAAGTAAAAATTAGTTTGTTTTGATTTACCCTAGTCTCTAGTCAAAACACTACAAGTTGTAGCTTGAAGAATCAGCTCACTTAACCTGAACGGTTGTTAGCTAGCTAACTAGCCAGCGGGCTAATTTAGCAAAGCAACCAATGCTAACTACTAGCCAATACTAATGCTAGCTTCTGCTACATACATTTGCTAGTGCGCAAATCATTGTTACAAGCCAATGATAACCAACCAGTTGGCTAACTAACAATCAACACTGTCTAAACACAAACTGATCAGATGAATCAATGGTGAAATGATCAGTTCCCAGTCAAAACAGCACATAAATCAACCATGTCTATTCTGTTGAGTCGTGTAGAAACTCAAACAGCTGTTCACAGCCACTGTTGACCAAGAACTAAGGACCAACATGGCCGCCAGATCACCTCAAAGCCCTGTTTTCAATGTTTTCTGACCTTTGGCCTGTGATGTCACTCAGACTCAGTTGTGTGCCAACTAAGGAGGGAAGGTTGGAGATGGGGGTTGATATTCTGGAGGGAACATAATAACCAGTCTGTTTCTCTCAGCCGTTCTCCCCCTCCATAGGACCCCCCACATACACTTGGTAAGAAACAGGCCAGTGCTCCAGTGACAGTCAGATAGGACTGGCTATTGTCCAGAGGGGAAACTGGAACATCATCTTTCTGAAAGGGCAGGGGAAGACAGTTGTTCACGGCATAGAATAAGCCTGGGAAAAAATGGATGTTTCCTATTTCTGCAGTTAGCATGACTGAGTTTAACAGAGAGGCCCTTTGTGTTCAAGGATGACGGCATAGTTGGGCAGCAGCGTCAAGGTAGCTGAGTCACTCAAAACAGCTTTCATTTTGAATATTATGTCTTGATTTCTGTAGTGGCTTTGACATTGTCTGACATTGCTTCAGTAATGTTTGTACTTAACTTTATTTTATTTTCTTCCAGTGGAGAGGAGAAATTCAGGAATTTTGCCCTAACACCAAAATCCTCCTGGTGGGATGCAAGTCAGACCTCCGAACAGACCTGACCACGCTCGTGGAGCTATCCAATCACAGACAGACGCCAGTGTCATACGATCAGGTGAGCACTAGCCTTCTAGACCGCTCTGGTTTAACGCCGTAACGATGTGACCTAGCCACAATCATTTTGATTACCTTTGGTAAATGACCATGTTGGTGGTTACTTGGTCTTCCAGCTGATTTGTCCAGGTTATCAGACCGAACGCCAATGTACCATCTAAGCCAGTGGTGTCCAGTCCTGTGCCATGGAAGAGCCTGCAGGTTTTCATTCCAACCAAACACTACAGCAGCTCATTTCACAGATTATTTCCTCCTCTGTGGTTGAAGGTGTGCCAATGAGTGAAATTAACTGCTGTAGTGTTTGGCTGGAAACCTGCAGACTCTTCCATGGCACAGGAGGGAACATTGACAAACACTGTCTTCAACTGGAACAATGGGGGGGGAAACTTAATTTAAGACTGACTGCATGTGATTTTCCTCCTACAGGTTGCTCTTATGTAACCAGGCTACCAGTGCGAACTCTATTCTGAGCAACTGGAATGAGAAGTATGTTTACGATCACTATTTCTTCCTCTCGCAGGGCTCCAACATGGCCAAGCAGCTGAGCGCTCCCTACATCGAGTGTTCCTCCCTGCAGTCTGAGAACAGCGTCAGGGACATCTTCCACGTGGCCACGCTGGCCTGCGTCAACAAGAACAACAAGAACGTGAAGCGCAGCAAGTCCTCCAGGGCCACCAAGAGGATCTCTCACATGCCCAGCAGGCCTGAACTGACAGCAGTAGCATCCGAACTGCGCAAGGATAAGGCCAAGAGCTGTACAGTGATGTGATTGGGCTAATTTAGCAAGACTGGTGGTGGACAGTATAGGGGCAAGCGACAGGGAATGGGCACAGTGCATAGAGCCATCCCCATGTGCCAAGCAGTGAGATAATGGGCTGCTCTGCACTTTAAATCATCTATATTCCCCCTGGTTTGGATACGCTCCAACTCTGAGAAGCAAGTTGCCCTTACACAGTGCCATAGGACGAATGGACGAACTAACCGGAGAAAGTCTGAGGGGAAACTACCTGAATCTTCAGAAAGTATGGATTTTCTGTCTTGTGATGCCAGACTGGTCCCTGTGTAGACTACAACAAGGCAATAGTGGGAGATGTGTATCCTTTTGTTGGTCTTTTTATTTTCCTCTTCCTGTCGCCCTGGAAATGACATCACATCTCTTTCTGGTCTACGATCAATGACCTGGACAGGAAGTGAGCCAAAAAATGGTGCCGTGTTTTACTGTCTTCAAAACAAAATGTGAAAAAGGTGGAGGAGGATTTGCCATTGAGATGATTGTTCTAAAAAAGCCTGCAAGAGACTGCTGCTGTGTTCACCCTCCAGTAAAGTATCTCCAGAGGACAGATGGATCTCTGGCTCTGACCCCCAGGGTTTGGCACTTGGTGACGAGGAAGTTAAAGTGACAAACACTGTGGTTCAGAGTGTCTGTCTGTATTGGATTCTCCCTTCCCTTGCTTTTTGTTATTGCCTTGATGAGTTTGCCAAATGGAAATGGGATATTTGTATTGTTTGATGCTGTTGCACACAGTCACTCTGATCTCAAAGCCTTCTTTTAATGTGCTCTTCTCCTCTGGAATGAATTGAACCTCAGCGTAGTTCAATACTGTTGCTGTTTTTCTCTGACTTTTGTTTTTGCAACCAAAGAAAAGCTTGTCGGGGCGGGGGGGGGAGTTCACACAGAGTTGCAGCCTATGCCAACTTGGGCTTTCCATATTATTCTAGCTTAACCTATGTGGCTGTGCCGCAGTGACATCCTCATCCTTTACTAGCGGGCTGATTTTCACGTGTTGTCTGTCGCTATGACACCAACCTAATGCAGAGTGTTACCTTGGGGGGTCTCAATGCCACAGCGCTGGCTGGGAAGCGAGACTGCCTGAGCCTCATCAGCTTACGCTCAGAAAAGTCATGCACAGATCACCTCCACTTCACTGTCGGCTATGCAAAACACATATTTTGGCCATGGTCTCGAATGACTGTCCACATTTTCATGTCTTGCTGAAGGTGCTGGTTATCACGCGGAGTGGGATAGTGCTTGGAAAAAAAGTAGATGTTTTTTCTTCTCCATAATCCAGTCTCCTGGAGCTATGTTATGCACATTACTCACTGTGTTATCTCCGGTACTTGTAAGGCTTGTTCGGTAATTTAAAGGTAAAACCCGCCCTCGAACAGAACTCACTTGTTTCTCGTATGATCTTGGACAGTTCAGTCAAATTTAGAGCTTGAGCAGCTTCCTCACCAAATCTAGAGTTCATTACAGATGGCCTTCACTGTTGTTTCCAGCCTGTTTCTAGTACTTTCTAGTGATTTTTGTGTTCATGTGTTCTATGATTTGTGTTCATTTCTAGTTGAATGAACACAAATGATGATGCAGGGTCCAAAGTCTAGGCTGAACTTGTGATTTGTGTCTCAAGGGCGGGTTTTCACTTTAAGGCATTAAACGGGTGTTGAAATGCAAGTTGTTGTTTTTTTTTTTCTTAGTAAGACTGCAGTGTCTGTACCTACATTAGTTCTATGAACCTGCTCCAAAACCAGCTCGCGTTGACCCGTCACACCCTAGATTTCATATCAACCCGTTGCAACTTTAGTGTTCTGTTAATTTTGTCGACATGTCTCTTTCTGAATATTCCTCAAGACAGTATATCAGCTACTGTATGCTCTCTTAGAAAATATCAACTTTGAGAAGGTGTTAGCTGTAGGACATCAACATTTTTTTGAATGTTAGTCTATTTGTATGTATGATTGATGTTGCCACAGTATTTATTGAAGTTCTATATTATTTTTTTTCCCCCTTGAAAATAAAGTTTGATGTACAGTGAAATAACTTTGTCTTGAGACTCGGATGTGGTAGTTAGTTGTTTTTTTTACGTGTGAATTAAAATAAATTATTTCGATTCTTCATAAAATCTGTTCAGGAAACAACTTGCATCACTTCAGAGTTAATATTTATCATTCCTGCGTCATTAAAAATTGGAGGTGGAGAAGAAGAATGTGGTCAATTTAAGCATTAAACGACACTAAAGTAACTGATTTCTGGTTTGCTTACATCTGTGCCTTTTACAGCACCTAAGAACTGTCCATTACAAATAGAAGCTTGTTTTCCTTACATAGCCGAGGGGAAACCAACAGATCAATGCTCAAACAGCCTTGGTATCCCTTTGAAACATACTCTGGGTTAGATTTTTTGTTTTACACCACAAATTGTCAATTTATCCATTGGTTCCGTACAAATAAGCACATCTAAATGAAACATCACTGTAGCCCCAAACCCCTCAACTAGAGGAGCTGATCCTGCACACTGTTATCTGACTACTTCACCAAATCCAGTACATAATTGTACTTGCCACCACTTGTTTTAACAGTGCATCGTGTTAAAGCTACAGCGGCAACGTGATAACCACTTTCAACCTGAAAATGTCAAAGCCCCGTGGCTCCCGTATGACGGAAGGGTATCTGCAAGTGCAAGTGAGGATGGGGTGAATAGGATTTAGACGTTGTACAGAGCTCGGCGCGGTGTCTGTGCCTGCTCAACACATCAGTAGACATGGAAAAATTCATGCCCCACTGATCTGGAGCTTGTGTCTGAGGAATGCAGAGCACCGTCCAAATCCTCATGATGGATTGTGCGCTGATAGAGCAGTTGTTCGCCTGTTCACCCGCCTGTCTTTCTTTCTCGAAATCCTTCCCTCCCCTGTGAGCCGTTCATCAAGCTGAGCCCCATGTAGAATGCATGTAAATGAAAATATAAGATACTGAAATCTCTCATTAGCAAGACATTAAATGCAGATCTGCTCAATACATGCACACACAGTCACATCTACTAACTTGGTATACAGTTAATTCCAATGGCTCATTCCTGAGTCCTGGTGTTTTGTCATGGCATGTTACAGCCAGTGTGACACCTGGGTCTGTATTTATGTATCACTCTGAGGAATCGAGGTGAAAGTTTGACTAGGACTAAAAATAGTCCTAGCTCAGCATCACGGATTCGCCACACTGAGCTGAAAATCGAATTTATGATGACATCTTGGGAGTTTTCTTGATAGTTGTTACTAAGGATTCAACACATTGAAAGAGTGATATCTGGGTAATTTGACACAGAAAATGAGAAAATAGCACCAGTCCTAGGTATATATAGCAAACTAGGTACCTATAGGGGAAAGAACCTACACAAATCATAGTTCATCTGCTTTACTAAGTAGCTTTTCTCCCATTCCTTTGGTGTCCTTTAGTAAAAATGGGTCACAGACCAGCTAGGATGGTAAACATGAGCGTGCTGCTACAGGACTTCTGGGTACTCAAGTTCAAACAGTTTCCAAACAGTTACCTCTTGCTGCCATTTGGGACCATCAACATGTGAAGTTGCCATATTGAATCCAAACGTCAACAACCCATTGTGTCTCAAGAAGATTTCCTGGTGCCCTGTCACTTTTTAATCCTTCATATCAAAGAAATTATTTTAGTGTAGGATGTGTGAAACAAAGGATGCCCTCAAGGTGTTACGAGGAGGAGGAGAATAAACCTTTGGGATTTTTAGTCCCAAAACACACCTGCCCACATTGTGGAGACAATTCCACATCAGTTTAAATGAGACGATCTCTTCCCAGACATTTCACTTCACTTCAAGAAGGACGGCTAATTCCCCCTTGTAGATTCTGGTTGATGCAATAACGCAATTTCACACATTTCAAGGTTGAAAGACTGGACATGCAAACGCTCTCTCGTCGTCCCATTCAGTTCATGGAAAGAATATAAATCTATATTGAATGAAAGAATAGATAGGATATATTACAACACGTCTTGTTGTATCAAGTGAGATTTCTCTTCCTGTTCAGATAACAAGATAAAACAGTGAATACTCTCCAGTTTTATCACAGATATATAAAACAGTTTCCACATCAGCCTGTCAGTCCTCAGTAATCGGTAACCACACCTTCCAAGCTACAACAGCCTTGAGCGTTGTACAGCAACCACAACATCCTCTATGATTAAAGCAGTAATGTGAGAGAAGCTAATCTTCTTTGAGTGCTGTTTAGCAGGGACGGTGGCAATACTCCACTCATCACACGTCTCCACACTGCTAGCACTGCAGCTCTCGGCCCTTTTCCCTACTGCGCTCCTTTGAAATCTCCCAGGATGCTCTGGTGCAGCTAGAGCTAAATTGGTTTGCAGTCTATTCTTCCTTTGCCGGAGAGACGGTCTAATCACACTCACTTGGCCTGAGACGGGAAACTGAAGCTCACTTTGTGCAGGCAGCAACATGAATATACAATACTGAGAGTCTGCAAGGCCACCCACATCATGAAGTGGTGTGTTAGCCCAAAACAGAAACAGCAGAATCTATTAAAAAGCTTTTTTTTTTAATCCTTTAATTTAGATGAGGCTACAGATTTTGATGACACTGATGATGGCTAAATACTGAAATGTCTGTGTGGGTCTTCCCCTGAATGGAATAACCTTTAAAGAAAGAAATATATATATGGCTTTTTTGAAGTCCTTATTTTGCACTTCTTGTTTCACAAGAAATGCATCTATAACACTTATGAAGACAGCCCGCCTCAACTGAATTCCAGAGAAACCGATGTCATTGGATGCCTCTAAAGGAAGGAAGGAAGGAAGAAAGAAAAATGGCATTTTGTACAATGCAATACAAAAATAGAGTTGTCATCATTTCCAAAAAAAATGAGTGAGCACATGCAGAAACAAATTCCAGACTGAAGTCGGCTGGCTCACTTCCTCCTCTTGTAGATTGATGTCATGAAGCAAATGGGTCTTTTTGTGATTGTATTGTAGTATCTGGCGGGAGGGAATCCTCCTAGTCTCTTTGGTGATGAAGAGGAGCAGTAGCGCCCCACAGGCCAGCAGACAAAGTGTTTCCCCGATGCCACCAGCAGAGATTTCAGATTACTGCCATTGTCTGAGGTATCTGAGGAGTTGGCAATTCTAGCAGCAAGGTTGTCATCAAGTAAATCTGGGCTCTGCTATGTTGTTCATATTTGTGCTTCTGCTATAGATTATAAAATGTGATTCATTGTCTGAGTCAAAAGTAATACCACACATTCAAGACTGAAACCTTGACGTTTGACTACCATTTTTGGATAGTTATCCACCGGCAATTTTCCCATTGTGAAACCAAGCCCTCTTCCCTTGAAACAAGTCATTTCCTGGAGATGGAGGTGCAAATCAGTCATTGCTTGAGATGCATGTATTCAAATAGAAATTATGGTGGAGAGAGCAAAAAAAAAAAAAAAAAAGGAGCAAACCCTGGAGCAAAATGCAATCATTTCCATAATATTACCGTGTACATCTAGAGCCATCCTCTCCTCAACAGGATATGAGCTCTGAGATCAAACCTGTCCACGGAGCTGTTCCTGTTTTATTAATGCTGCTGATGGCACAAGCACTGGAGAAACGCCATTTCAAATGGTGGGTTTTCACGTCCCAGGTCTTGAATGTCTCTGCTTTGAACCAGATGAGCTGCCGGGTGGGTTGAGCCCCAACCCAAATGGCATAAAGAAATGTTTCCTGGCAGACGGAGGGGAGCGCTGGAGCGGAGTCAAGTCCTGTCTTATAATGTCCTGTATTATGCAGACAGGACGTCTCAGCGGGATATAGAGAATGACATCAGCAGCAGCTGCAGAGAGCCGGTATCGATATCACCCCAGGGTGTAACTGTGGAGACTGAAGGAAAATGACAATTAGGAATGGATAAGACTGACTAAGCAAAGCAGGGCGGGGTTGTTGGGTTCTGGCCAGAGATCTTGTGAAGGGAGACGGAGACGAGAGAGGACGAGACTGTAACAAGCTGCAGCCAAGAGTTTGTGTTAAGCGGGTCAAGGTTGATGTCTTGTGTATGTTGTGTGTGTTTTTTTTAGCGTTCACACGTCTTGCCAAGCCCCGAGGTGACTCAGTGGTGGTGAGATCAGTAGAGAGTGAGAGCTGCAGCAGAAACAAACCACACCCTGTCTCTCGGGTTACTGTGGAGAAAAACGAGCGTTAGGAAAATGGTATCCCAGCAGTCGTTTTTATTATCAAAGATTCTAGTTGAGCTGAAGGTACTGATCTGTTTTCTAATCTATTCTATTTGTTGTGTTTTTGGAAACCATATCGAGTCAATCAATATCTCAGGGTCATTTAAAGCTAATGTGAAAACACACCGCCCTCATCAGCCCAAATCAAATCAAATCCCAAAGTGGAGCACGTCCCATCCCCACTGATAGAGACGCCGTAGATTCACCCTGTTTGTCCAAATTAAATTCTGGTGGTATGGTCACTGGTGGGAAATCGTGATGTAAACATGGGCATGATGTGTGCAGTTTACTGTCGTCACCTTACAGGATTTCTGGGTATATATTCTGGATAATTCAAACAGTTACCTCTCACTGCCAGCTGACGCCATAAACAAACAAAATTGCTTAGTGCAGCTCTCAAGCTTTCAAATACCAGGGTTCAATTGGCCCTGTTTCCAATGTAAAGTAGATGTGGTGGCTTATTGTACAGTAGGCTGGGCTGAAGGGCAAATACACCACTAGTGTGTTAGAAATGAGGAGATTTGGCATCTAAATCCCAGGCACTTAGGAAATGGTTTCAATACACTTAAGATGTATAATAGAGATGTTCTCCGATTCAACAAACAACAGCATAATGTTATGGTGACACTGCTGGGGTTGGGGAGGGTAAAAAATGTACACACTCATGGCAGTGTAAGCTGGATAAAGTGCTTGCAAATGGCAGAAGTTATGTTAATAGCCCAGGATATTTACTGTGAGAAACCACGCAGATCAAGAAATGTTTGCAGTAGATGCATATTACATCCCACAGCCATTTCCTCTGCTGCACCCCAGTGCCTTTAAAAGCCTCCTTGTCCTGTTGAATGGACATCATGCCATCACATCAGACCATGTCCTCTGTTGCGACCCTCCGAGCCGCTGTCATGTAGGGAGTGGGGAGTTGATTGAAAAGCCGTTGTGCTCCCAGAGGGGTCAGGCTGTCACGGAGTACTGGTCATTATCATGGGGGGGTTGGGGCGGGGTGCTCCTTGTCAATGTACTCACATCGGTTGAAATGGTATTCACTAACAAGCTGCATGGAAGAGACAGGTAACACTGGGAAAGAGGAAATTCCAGCAACACTTGGTGCTGAGAACAGATTTATTTGGCTTTCATTATGGTTGGCTATTAGCAAAACTGACACATTTACAGATAAATCTTTATTCTCAGTGTTGCTTTAGTTTCCTCTTTCCCAGTGCACTCACATCCGTCAGGGAACTGAGAGCCAAAGTGTGGCTGACCTGCCCAGATTAACCTCTTGACCTTCCCTCTTGCCCTCCTCCGCCACATGGGGCATCGTCATTAAATCCAGGCATCATGCTGGGGGTCGACACAGCAACCCTACTGACAATTAACCTGACACAGTCACCCTGAGGAGCATCACTTTTAGGAGCATCACTGTAGATCTGCCTCTTTTGAGAAGGGCCGTCCATCATGACCAGAGGTCCATTCCCGCCCTTAATAATGCTGTCTTTGACAAATAAATGGGAGCTGGTGTGTTCAAGGTATTGATTTTAATGGGCAGCAGATGGGAAAAAGAAAGCACGGTGTCCTTTCCACCTTTTTTTCTGAATTTCAGGAAAACATTCTTGCTTTCAGATCACCCACCATTCATTTCTGAGATGATGCATCGGGCTTTGAATGTGGTTTGTAGGTCTTAGGTCATGAATCTAAGAGCCGTGTAAAATCAGACGTGAAATCCACAGAGATGTATGTGTCTGTTTGGTGTTGAAAGTATTAATGTGTTTAGAATTGACTGAAAAAATATAATTGAATGTTTCATTTACAACAAAAGAAAAAACTTTATATTACATTTATTGTTGTGAGATAATTTGACTTGTTTCAGCATCGTTGAATTCATTTCAAGATTTTTAAGAAGTACCGATATCTTGACATAAGGCTGATCCCTCCACTTATTTCAAGTGTTATTTATTTAAGCCTCTGGAAAGTTGGCTTCAAATAGTAACAAAGTATATATGTATATATCACAGTTGAGCATCAACCAAATAACTATTATGAAACCCAGGTCCAAAACAGTTCATCCTCCTACAGATCTTTATGAAGCTGCAGATTCACATTTTCTATACTGGGCCAAACTCCTCACTCTGGTCAGATGGTTACGGGTTCAATTGATTCATAGGTTTGCTGATATATGGATTGATATTGGCCTTTTATCAAATATTGGATATTGGCCAGTCAGTGTCATCCACCTTTGATACTTCCTCCCTGACCACAGTCAAAAGTAAAAGCGGTGATGACATTTTATTTTCTTTGCACGTTTTATTTATTAATTTAATTGTTCAGTGTTTTTTAAAGGCAGTAATGCATCCCAGATTTTCCCTGCCATTAAATAGGTGGGTCACCCCGCCTTAAAGAGCTGCTAACCTGAAAGAATTGAATTAGTCTGGGGTTCAGTGGGGAGTTTTAATGTTCCAGGCCCTCAACGTTGTTTTAGAGGCTTTTCCACCTTGACAATAATAAATTACTGGATAAAAATTATTCAATACTTTTAATTTTCTAGCATGAAAATTGTCAAATTTGAAGATATTCAATATCGGCACAAAATATCCTCTCAAATATCATCAGTATCAACCTTCAAAACCCCATATTGGTCAAACCCTAATAGTTAATAATAATAATAATAATACATTTTATTTTTAACCATACTTTTCATTACACGAAAATCTCAAAGTGCTAACAGAGAAAACAATAATAATAATAATAATAATACGGTGAGAAAAATATTATAATAGTTATACAATAAATACTGCTCGCCATATTATTTATTAATAGAATAACTCAATGTTATTGATACTGATGATACTGATTTATTCTCAAAGCTACGCTGCAGCTGTTGCTTTATTCTAAACCTTTTCTAATTTTGTTAGCCTGCTACGATGTCATACCTGAAATTGTCAAATGATTTTACTATGTTAAGAGTCCTTTCCTTGAATTATAACTGGTTAGCATTAGCTGTTAATCTGCAAGAAAATAGCACTGTAACTACAAATATAGCTTAGTAAATTATTATTGGTGGGAGAGTGTAGTTCTGTCTAATTCATAGTCAGCATCAGGAAACAGAGAAAAGCGTAGATTGAAAAACTGGACTGTAATCTTTTTTTTTAAACTTTTTATATGCTCATAAAACCACAAGTCTATATTTACAAGGTAGTCAGGTAATCACTTTTCCATGGGAGATTATAGACAATTAGAGAAACAACCATTGAAACAAGTGAAATCTCACTTATTGGCATATTTCTTTCACTTTCAAGAAATGAATACGACACTACATCACATGCTGAGACAGACTTTCTTTGTAGGATGAGATGCATCATCTGGGATTAAGATCACCACACGTTTCCCAGTGAGAAAATCAGCTTGGTGCTTCATTTTCGCCCCGGCGGCCCCGCCGTTCGTTTGCTCTCTGCTGGATCCATGTCTCTGGCATGTTCACGTCTATTATTCATCTCTCCGACATCAGGGAGGCCCCAGCGAGGGGGGAGGCTCCCCCGTCACGTATTCACATATGGATGGTGTCACCATGACAACAGGTACAACAGCCTCTTTACATTTGAAGGAGAGGGGGAAATGAGCCCCAGTTCATATAGGCTTGTGGTGCTTCTCTAATAACATAGTGAGGAAGAATGCCTTTGCCCTGGTTTGGTCCCTATTTTGGGCGTTTCCTCCACAGTATTGCTCTCAGATTTCCACAAATTGTCTTTTCCATTGTTGTTGTTCTCTTTTATCTCCACTGTGTTTTTGAGTTATAGATGGCTGGCTGCTGAGCTCCACTGCCGCTTTCAAAAAGGAATTTTACCCTGCACATACATCACAGCGCTTGGCAATGGAGATAGTAGAGCATCTGAAATCAAAGGAAAGGCTTGGCCTCTATATAGTGAAACCATAGATGGATTACAGATGAAACTATGGAATGGAAACATTAAAGCCTGCACATAATATTTCTGAACCATGGTTACCTTTGCCATACCATGGATGGTGTTGTGATATTTAACAACAAATAAAACCCTTTAGCCATCATTGTAAAGACATTTGTCTGTCCTCATGTATTTAATCATCCCTAAGCATGTGGCAAAAAATAGTTTGAATATAATAGGTGAAACATAACGTCATCTTTTATAAATATGTACCTTTTAATATCATAACTGAGTGAGGCCTTTGCAGTTCTCGGGTGTCTTGAGAAAGAGCAGGTGTGGAAAATCTGCAAAATGTCCTGTAACCTATCTGGGACTCTCAACAGAGGAAGCTGGTTATGTGAGTGTAGTATAGAGAGTGGTCTGTGTGGAGTCACTGGGATATGGGTGAGCTCTATATTTAGATTTCATAAAGTCAATAAAGCAGACTCTAGTTCTGGTCCACCTGTTGACTGACTCAGGGTGAGAAAACTGATACCATTCAGCTGCATTTTGGGGCTCGGCCCGTGCTGAGGAGTAAAATAAAAACAGTACTGTGCAAAAGTTTTTTTTATATAAATTTGGTCTTGGGTGTTTATTTTTTGTTTTCTGCATTAGTGTTTGTAAAACACTGCTCTTTATAGTAATTCATTATTTTTGAAAGCATCTTCACTTTACGGATTTTCTTTACATGTGCCCAAGACTTTTGCACAACACTGTACATATTATATGATTGTAGTAATTTGACACCAAAAATTGAAAACTGTAATCTCCTGGGACAGATAGTGTTTGTGTTTTAGTCAGAGGGTGCATAGTTCAATGGAGTGCCAGAAGGATTGCATAAACCACACTGACCTGGTAATCTGAGCAGATTTGCATAAACCACACTGACCTGATACAACTATGATACTGAAAAAATCAGATAGCAGATACTTTTGAAAAACAAAAAAGGTTATTACCCTTTAAATTACTCAGAAATATATATATTATAGTATAATTTTGATTGTGAGTTTATGGACAAAGAGTAAATATGGGTTGACAGTGACTGATGATGATGAGAACTATCTGTAAGTTTGAACTTCATTAAATATTTTATGGCTTTTGAAGACAAAGTAATCCAAAAATAACAGATGGATCTGACACTTCAGCATGTTGGTGGTTTAAAGATATAATGATTAATCTGTAACAGACATTTTGAAGGCAGCCCCCCCAACAGCTCTAGCCTCGGGGTGACAATGCTGTAAAGTTGATGAATTGGGACACCCTGTTGCTGTGCTTGGCTGGGAGTCATTTCCCCCATGCATGCGTAATAAGAGAGATACGAGGTTCTTTTCATTCAGTCTCAATATCACACACATGATTAAATCTGGAAATCATGAGTGCCGGGCAAAGTTTTTGCCTCGCAGATGCATCACACATCTGTGTAAATGGATAAGACAAAACTAAAACAGTAGACATGATAACATATCCCATGATGCCCTGCAGTAATTACAGTGTTTACAATAAGTGTGATAGCATCTCCACATTAGCATGCATCAGTTAAGAGGGCTAAGCCCACACTGTGATCTCTATTGTCCGTGCTGCTGCTGGGATTCAGTGGGATTAATGAATCAATAGGCTTTGGTTCCACTGCTGATGAACCCATTAGAAAAGGCCTCAATCAGACTCTGTTGTTGACCTTCAAAACGATGCTGAGGGTAATTAAACCAGCAAATTGGGCTGATTTCTCCGGGGATGCAAAGTCTAAGACGGGAAAGGTATGTTTGTTTACATGAAAAATGAAACAACAAAATGCCGTCAATGCCAGATTAATTGTGCTTAATGAACAAAGGTGACGTCGTGTCAGAAGGATGTTTTATAGCTGCTTGGGAATAGACAACAAATACTTTCTTATGTTCAGCAATGCCTTGTCCCACTTCCAAGGAATATAAGTTGTGCTCCACTTTGCACAGATCTGTCAGTTTAATTGTTTTCAGTGAAGCATGTTTTGAAAAACGTTCTCTACTTGCATGGACGTCATGGATGCCTAAATTTCCATTTTTGTTGAACGTCTTCTCATCTGTGACTCATTCCTCATTTTCACTTTGCCTCATTTTTCACCTTGGAATACACAGAGGTGTGTGTGTGTGTGTGTGTGTGATGTTTACACAGCAGTTACACCATACAAACTGATGGATGAGTGGAAAATGAGACTGAATGGTGAATCTGTTACTAATTGATATCAATGTTCAATCGTCCTGTGGGAGTCGCCGGTGACACATTCAACTAAGCTGATTTTCGACCATTTGTTGTGCCGTCTTCAAGCATATCTGCTGTGACAGTGACATGTGACTGCTGATGAGCCTTTTCTCAAATTGGCTTGACTGTAACAATTTTATGCAAGTCAAAATAATAAGAACTATGTTACGTACATATCTGATAAAAACAACCTTAAGTGTGCCTCGACTGCACCACAGATCTGTCATACGCTGCTTCCTGCATCAACCTCTTCATCCTCTAATGCCCTGAAACAACATGCTGGTAGTGTCTCATGCTAAGGCACTTCGGATTAAAATCTTAAAATTCTGAAAGTGCAACTCATTGATCATTGATCACTGTGGGTTTCTCAGAAATGTGTTCTTGAAAATCGTCCCATTCAATCCCACAAACAAGGACACAAAAGGAAACAATTTATATCCACTTGCCCTGCAGGCTTTCTATGCAATATCTTGGTCCCTCTCTAAATGCTGCTCTGCTCTCTGACCCCAGACGCTGCCATCTTAAGACCTGCCTGCTCCCCAGATTCTCCCTTCCTGATGCCCTAAATGTGCCACACCAGCGCTGCAGCAACTGGTACCAACTGACAGCACTTGAAAGCAGCACAAAGCCCTTGAAAACAATAGTGTTTGTTGGGTTATTTTCTACGAGGGAAGTGTTCTGAAATATAGTCTCTCTGGGACTGGGTAGCCACTGAATGTATGCTTTTTGCAACCACTCACATGCTAAGTTTAAAAGGTATGCCCCTCTAGCCGATAGCTTCTACAAAGTGCCACCCAGAGGAGAGGGTTTTTCTTTTGGTGAAAGGAGGAGCCGCTGGTCTTTGTGGTCCTACATAGAAATGTAAATTCATCCCAGAAAATCCACCACGGGAAGCCCACAAGGCTGCTGCGTCCTGCTGGGTCTGTTAATATGACTGCCCATAATCCTCCCTAAAAACCCACCACCAGCAGGGTAGGATCATGTTGCTCATTTTGTTCATTCCTGCAGCACATCCAGCCTCACCTACTCCGAACATGTTTTTGTATGAGACCAAATTCATCCCTCTCTGTGTGTTATGATTCAACAAATCCCTCCCCTAATCAGAAGAGGAGTAAAAAATGCCCCTCATCTCCATGTAATGGTCCAGTGACAGTTCCAGCTCCATCTCTCTTATCCCTCTCGGTGTGTTTCCAAAAGACACACCCCTACTGTGAGTCCTGCAAACCGTAATTTATTTAGATTTATTTGCAGGCAAACAGTGCCCAGACCCCCATGGCTACTAAGAGCGAGGCTGGAATAGGGGAGGGGGGAGATACTATTATAGGGATTAGACCCCTGGGGGGGGTGTAGAGATGGGAAGGGAGTGTGATGTGGAGTTGGGGATGGTGGTGGCACTGCTGCAAACTCATTATGCAGGGAGGCAGGGGTGAGGCGAGTCACATGGCCCCATATCTGCCATACCATCCTCCCCCTGCCGGAGCACCACACCCATGTAAAAGGAGGAACAATTACGGTGCACGCAGCTATCTGTGCTTTAATAAGCAATTGCATCTGAGATGCACTGTGTAAATTGTCAATTTGTCTGGTGTGATTAATAGGGTGAGTCCCTTTTATGGGACGGTGCCAGAGAGTACTCCCCTGTTTGAAGCCATTATCTGTGACCTTTTAAGGAATTGGAAGGAGTAAAACGCCCCGGTGTTTAGGGGCTGGGAAGGTTGTTTGTTGGTTTTCAATTACATTAAAACAACAATAATGCATAAAAGATGAGATCATAACATGTGGCACATCATTTTTCATCCCAAATGAAAGAGGAATTCACAAAGGGAATTCCACCATGTTGACTTGGGTTCGGCAGCTTAATGGCCTTGGCAGCCCAATTGATGAAGAATACATTAGTTGGTAAAAGGACGGCCCATTGCTCATCCTCTGACCAATCAGCCAAAATGGATTCTGATGAAGAATGAACTTCACGTGCTGCTAATGATCAGTGTCTCTGAATGGATCCGAGTGGTCCCCGAAGAGGCTGGAACCAGTCGCAGACAATCAATCACCATTAACTCCTTTATACCGAGGGGTCCTCACCTTTTGACCCTATCCTATGCACATTCCTGTAAAGGGTCATACAGTGGCAAACTGAAGCTGAAAAAGAAGCTAATTGTCTGGGATTTTCACCCCACAATCGATTGGTATATACTGTATATATCAGAACTACTTTACCTGGCAAATACGATAAATATACTGGAATTTGTTTGGTGTCGAGACACATCAACACTTTACAGCTTGCAATGTAATTGTTGTCACACGCTAAGACTAAACAGGACCTGAAATGTGATAGAGAAGACACAGTGTGAGACATACAAACAGAAAGATTATCCACAGTGTAGCAAACATCCAATCTCAGCAGCAGCATTGCAGATACTCTTCCAATGGGAACTGGAATGCAAGATGCCTGCGACTAGCTTTTCTCCATGCCCTGCAGTGTGTTTGTCAAGGTTTTTCCACAGTGACGCTAACAGAAGCCAGGGAACGGCAAGAGAAAGTCCACCACACCCCATAAGTAAAGACATCAGTCTGGCGAGACGGTCTGCCCTACATTGAAATGGTTTTCCCAGCTTGTTCTGTAGCTTCTTTCAAGATCCATCTCAGTACCTCCTGTCAGCTCTTGACATTGGCTCTGCTGTGACTCCTTCTGCGTTGAAAGCAGGGCTGTCAGTGGCTTGTCTTCACATGTCCTTGCTCTTTTGGAGCGTAATGCCATTTTTCCAGCTCCTCCATTGTGGGCCAACGGAGATGTGAACTAATGCACTCAGGAGAAATGAGCCAGGACATCCTCTTCTACCATGAATTCTACCATGTCGCTCCCTTTTTTTGCAGGGACCCATCAAATAGATCACTTCCCCAGAGAGCTCAAGGAGAGTGGAAGAATCTGCACATGGGCCCCAGGGCAGCAGATTCCATTACCAAGAGCCTGTTTATCAATTCAATCAATGGGACCATACAACTGAATGGACAGATCGCCACAGGCGCTCTCACCGACAGTAACCTCCATAATAGACGTCACCTGAAAGGGCCTCTACCCAATCACCCTACCATTCACCCTGCTATCCTTCAGATCAAACTGATTGTTTCCGTTAACAGGGCCGGTCTTGTTCTGGGTGAGATCTTTTACTGGATCTATGAGTTGCTTCTCTGCAGCTACTTTACACTTTAATGGGTATGCTGCTTTATTTGCAGCAGTTTTGAACATGGTCATTGTCTTTGCCTTGTATAGCTTCAGTTTCCTCTTTTGACTATTTCACAATAATTTCGGTGATTGTACTAATTCATGTGAGATGGCTCAGTGTGATAAAACAAATCACAAAGTGCTATCTAGTTAATCTGCTCACATGATGAAGATAAAAGCACTCTGTGTGAAATCTACTAGTGAGGACGGTGGATGCTGTAAATTAGCCCAACCCATTATGTTGATAGCAGTAGTTGATATCTGTAGTGTTACAGTAATGAACACTTGATGCTTTCAACAATAATGGAAATAAGTGTGAAGATCCCACTTCAGTCTGATTGATATGTCTGGCGGGCTATGGGGAAGGGGGGTATTAAGGGGTAGGGGGGATGGGGAAGGGGGGTATTAAGGGGTAGGGGGTATGGGGCTGTTGAAACATTATCCTGGTGCCGTAGATTCATTCCCTCTCGCTCGTTTCAGCTGCTTTCACACTCACTCCTAAACTGTACCGGGGAGGAAGTAGGCAGGAGAGGGAGGATGACGAAGAGGAGGAGGAGGAGGAGGATGAAGAAAAAAGAAGGGTGGCTCTTCCTGAGACAGGACATACCTCAGGGCTCCCTAGAGGCATAACTACACTCTCATTTTCCAGCGATGAGAATCAAAGAGCCTCTGTGTAGCTGCTCGCTTGTTTTCCAGACTTCATGAAATGACATCTCAATCAAGTAAGCAGACGTGTTGCTTGTAGAACCGATCCTTCCTTTTTAAATCATGCAGTCCTGTTGGTTGTTAATAAAGATTGTTTCAGATCCTGATGGGTTTTTAGTGCTGCTGTGTGTAATCTGATCCTGGTCTTTTATCTTTGTCTTTAGATGGCGGAAGAGGGACTGAACGGAGAGGATTAAACTGGCTTGATCCTTGAACAGAGCCAGAGGCTGTCCAGCGACATGCAGCGGCAAAGTGTTCAGCATGTGGCCCATGAGTATAAAGTCATATTGTCTGAATGCTGTATCCATTCTGGCCTCAGATGTAAAGTGATTCACCAGACATACCTGCGTTAACAAGGCTGATACTGTAAATCATCTTAGCCCTAATATGGTGTTGCTTCCTCCAATATGTTGGTGATAGGACAGATATGGGACAAAGTGCTATATATATATTCACTGTACTTCATAAATAATACATTTTGTTTCATTAGCAAGTTAATTATATTTGGTGATAATTCAGCTTTTGAAAAAAACCCATTATGATGCCACACATTTCAAGGAGAACCTCTGGCTCTGTATATCAAACAAGAGAAATGCTGAACCTCAAACCCAAGAGGAAATGGAATATTTCCCACTCCATCTATCCATCTCCATCAAACTTTTGATATGCATTTGTTCATGTATTACCCTGCCCTGTTCTCTCCTTGCAGAGGAAAGGTCAAGGACATCACAACACAGTACGTAATGGAGAGCAGCTTTTAGAAGCTCACTCTGAAAGCCTGTACTGTCAGATATTGTGTTTTGGTGAAAGAAGAAGGTGCATTACGTCACCTGAAAGCCCTTTATACATCCTACTGTCCTTTTCTGTGTATTTCACTTCCAATTCGGCTAGTTTACTTCAAATACTAAGAAAACAAGACTAGCTAAGACTGGATTAACTCACTGGTTGTGCAGTAATGTGAAGGAGTGGCAGATATGACTGGAGACCTACATAATGTGTGGGCTTTTATCAGATTCCTCAACGACCCCAATTATCCCAATCCAAAATTAATCTTGTTTCATGCTGAGGCATTAATTGCATGTCGAAGAAAATCAAGGCCACAGTTGACGCAGAGTTCGCGGTTGTGCCCGTGACATAATTGTTGCCCTTATCGAGAAACATGCAGAACTGGTTTCCTCTGGCACACGCTGAACCACACACGGATTAATGTAATGGGTTTAGTTACTCCACACAACATTTATAGGTGACATTCCTGCAGAGTGACATCTCAAACTGGCTGCTGCCTGTTCCCACATCCTCCCACCATCATCTCATGTCATTGAGAGGTTTGTTGTGGGCGAAGTCATAACAAGCCCAGACACCTTTGCTAACTTGGGGCCAAGGGTCACATATTGACATAACTCAGCAGAGAGAAGGCGACTTGGCACACGGCGTCGACCTGTTATCCCTGGGCAGGAAAACAAAGACGTGCTCCGACATGACGCCAAAATCGTGTACAAATATTTTAACTCCTCCTTATCCTGGTTGTGTGTCTGCTTCGTGTCTAACATCTGGGTTAGAGGAGAGGGAAAATGACTTGTAGGATTCATGGCTTTCTTGACAGTGCTTTGGGAATTCCCAGCTTAAAAAAAGTAAACTATCTTTCTGGAAGTGTCCTTCTACTGCTTCTATCAAATAGGTTATGTAACGTGTTGGTAAAAATACCACGTCATGATCAAAACTGTATAACATTCTTGCACTTGAGATGAATTTGTACATCTTTTATTTACTTTATTTAACTTGACAGTCTTTTCCCTGCATAGGCAAAGCATTTCCAGAGTTATGTCTGCAGGTGTGACAGTTACAGAAGGAATCCTCTTGTGTTGCCAGAACATAAGGAAACGGTTAACGCCTGGAAGTAAGCGCTCTTTGATTCCCCAGAAACACACAATTTTCAACTTTGTTTTAAAATCCCCAAAATTTCCCCACCAGCACATTTTTCCCGGTCCGCTGTGCAGATGTACAATAGTGGTAATGATGGCACACGCTGTGATAAGTGCCATTAACGTAGCGAAAGCGTCTCATGCTCAGGGGTTTTATGGGATGTTAAATCCGTTTCAAGTCCCTCTCTCATCACCTTGTGTGGCCAAAACAACCATGAAAGAAACTCAACATACCCCGTTAACTCGCAGTCAGACTCCTGACAACTTAAACTAACCGATACTGCACTTGCGTCAAGGCCACAGGCACATAACCAGCATTTCTGCCACGTCAGCTGTGTGGGATGGATATAAAAGAAGCCAGCAAGCTCTCCTAAGTGTTGAATCTGAGAGGGCGTATCAATAAATGTGTTGTCCAAAGGAAGAGCTCCCTTGTTTATGTGTTTTTCTGCTTTGTCTTGGATGACTTGGCTCTCTCAGCCCTCGGTATAGTGCCGATCGTGAAAAGATACTCACAGTATTCCTTAATGTTCAGGCTCATTGTGTTTGAGTATGAAATAAAAAAGCTAGCTGGATTTGTGAGAGTCTTTGTGTAAATGTTTTAGTTCATGTCTTTAAGACTTTGAATGTCAAACACAGACCTGCTCTGCATGTCAACACTTCTCCTCCCCGACAGCCTTCACAGACTCTCAAACACAAAAGCACCACATCTTTCAATGAGTATGCAATGGCAAACTAAATTACAGCTAAATCAGCATTCCCTTCCTCTCCTTCCAGCTAATGGATACCGAATGCTTCAGCTGTGACTTTCTACAGCTGATTTATGAGTTGAACACACACCAGCCAACAGTTCAGATATTCAGCACACACATGTCACGGGGTTATGAGAAGGGTTATTGGTGGGCCAGTGCCCACGCGACCCCATAACCCTTGGTGCCATTTTTGCTTTGACCATGTCATTTATTGATCATTGCCAAATGGAAGGAGGCCAGGGTGCACTCTTTCAAACATGTTGTCATATGTTAGTCGAAGGTCCTGCAGATACACTATTTCGGTCCATGCTACATGCAGTTGTGATATGCTGACATTTGAGCTCCCGTGGTGTCGTGCCTTATGTTTTGCACTCTAAATAGCATGGCTGAAGCAGAGAGTGGGTTATGACTGCACCAGAGATACCGTAACACTCTGACTGAGCTTTACTGCAAACTACATTCATGATGTTCTCTGAGTGATATTGCAGGTTAGGTTTGTTGCGTTGCCGAGAGCATGAGCGTCTGTCATCTTCTATATGGAAATTTCAATATTGAGACTTGATCAAAAACAAACACAGCCAGTTTGCTTTCTTATAGGGACTGCCTTTTCATGGTAGCAATTCCATAACTGATGTTATGTATCATGAGTAGTTAAACTGACCAATCAGGAGTCTACCGTGGCCTTTTATTCTGAACACATTGAAATGTATTCAATGTGGATTTACTGGTGCTTGCCGAAGCTCTCAGGCCAAATGTTGTCACTTGAAGATAGCCCCGATGGAGACTCATCAGATTACATGCGAGGGGAGTTGGCATTTGAAACCGCTGTGCTTTAATCTTGGAAAGTGAAACCCCAGCATTTAGAAATGTTAATTCTCACAGTGGGTGAGCACATAAATTGGGTGCCATATTGTGGAGACGTGTCCCTCATTAGAAAACAGTTGATGAAAGCGGTATGGTCTCACTCACAGCACAGGGCTGGACCATGCAAGATTACACAAAAAGTGTGAAAAACAACACACACACACACACACGCACACGCACACACACACGCACGTACACGCACACACACACACCAGGGTCATCTTGCTCAATTTGTATTCCTACAGTCCCATATGTTCTGTAGAAAACCCATTACCAAACTGGCTGTCTGATAGCAGGTGTTTGCCATCTGCTCAGTTGACGTGTCCATTCACCTGCTCATGTCCAAACCACGACACGCATGATATGATGCACCTCATGCACCTCGAGATGTTTTTTATCCATAGGAAGTACTTGGAAGCTGAAATGAATGAATGACATCCTGGCGAAGGCAGACTATCTCACGGCCCGGCGCTGCGCCCGACGCCCAAAGCAATTTTGCATTCAAAACATTATGGAGGAAAACGCCTGTATGATCCAAATGAAAACTAATTGCTCCTGGCTACATGAATACCAATGATGGCATGAATATGCATGTTGGTCTGTTGGGTATTTATTCTCGTGCACACCACCCTTCCTTTGTCTGTGAGTTCATGCTCACCATTTTGGAAAATTAACCCATTTCTTCTTGAGATGGTGGTTTAACAGGTAGAAGCGTAATATCCAGTGCAATAATGCAATAAAATGATGCCCTATAACAGTAAATATGTAGCCTGTAAAATAAAATACTGTAATATACTACAGCTTATTGCAGCGATATACAATAACATGTTGACTGCATGACTGAGCTCCATATTGCACATGCTGTTTTGGCCGTCTTGCTGATGGTCTTTATGTTGCTGTACAGATCTGGATCCTGGCAGTGACCGGAGCCTTGTGGGCCTGGTCCTGATAAGGGGGCGGGGTGATGCAGACGAGCCTTTCCCAGAACAATATGTGAGCCCAGCTGAACCTGAACCGCGGAGGAGGGCACCGCTGTTTGATGTTCTGTCGTGAGAACGTGTTGTGCTCTATGATTCTCTAATGACACTTTAATGTTCTCAGGTTTTCACACAGGTGCTTTTAATTTGTGAGCAGCCTTGTGTGACAGATTAAAGGAGTGTTTATGTGCTGAGGTAACATGGTGGCGAGGAGCGGGAAAGCGTTTCTCATCATGAACAGGCGATGTGGGCAAGATGATCAGGTGATAGACCGCTATGTGGCTGGACGTCAAAACAACTGCCATCTTAGCTTCCTGTGGTGCTGAAACATTTGCTCAACAGTTTGAGTATCAAATTAATCATTTGAAAATCTTAACAAATATGCTTATACATAGGTTACATTTTATATGAAGTTTCAACCCCTTAGCATTTCCTTTTCCTTGTATTTTCTGTTGAGGTTTCTAGGTACCTTTCATTTCTTTGTCTGTTCAGCCATGGTGGCTATCGCTGCTCATGCTAACTACCAGGTTCTTCTTCTAATTGTTCCTGTGAGGCAGAGGATTTGTTAAGATAGGTTGAATCACTACTGTGTTAAATCAATCGGTGATAGTAGCAAAACGGACATTTATTTATATGGAAACGTCCCGGATCAATGATTCTGATCATGACTTTGAACGTTTAACTACGAGCATTTAACTTTCAGATTTGTTCATCATTAATTATGACCTGTTTGACTGCTCTCCGTATATGGAGAGTCATCTACTGCTTCATACCATCAGTAGTCACATTCACCAGAAGGTCATCAGAGCTATAGTCAATAGGCATGCACAGCTGGATGATACAATACATTTTACTAGTATTTTACCAGCATGCCATCCAACTTGATCACTAGTCTGAGTGGTGCCTGTCACCGCCTCTTGCACAACACAGTGAAGCTTTACTCTATCAGGGGTTAAAGGCTAAGTGCCTCCAAGTTGTCACCCCATCCTAACCATTCTCTCAGAGTTGGCCTTGTTTATTCAGTCTTACTGTCTTTTTTCCCCCCGATTCTCTTTCTACTTTCTCCTTAATTTGTTTGGCTTGCTGACAGCACAGCTGACTCACTCAGCAAGAGGCCATTTACATTTCCTCCTTCAGCGACAGCCTAACTCCCCCTGACTGGTATAATGATGCAAATACTCAAACAGCTGAATATTTTTCTACCTTGAGTCTGGTCTTGGCCTGTGGCACGTATACAGACACAAAATCTCAAGTCCGGATTCACTAAAATGGCTTTGCGATGGCAATCTGGGTGTTTTTTTGCACCTCAGTTGCTCGAGCTAAGAGCACCGAGTTTTTATCTCATTCATTAAAATAACAAGACCTTGAAAAGGGAACTGCACAAGCAAACAAAGCCCTTCATCAAGTGCAAATAGCGTCGGCTGAAAGAATAACCCACCGAGGCTGGCACTCTTGTGCTCTAAAGCCCTTTTCTACTTGAAGCGTTCTCTGATCTGATCTGCTCTTGAAACGACAGTGTTGGACCCGACCGGTCCTTTTGATGGTCGTCTCTGGCCCCTGCATGTAAAACACACAAATACTAGTCTTGCAGCAGCTTGTCTGAATGGTCAGACTCTTTGCAGTCTTTACACCACCTTTCAAAAGATCCTATATGTGCTGCAGTAACTTGGGGGAGCTGGTGTTGCATAGTGTTGATGAATTGGGCGCAATCTTGATTTCTAAATATGTCTTTATTTTTTGACCAGCGGTGTTAGACAGCTTTCCACCCATTGTGCATGGTTAGTGAATTGCATGGCTTCCTGATTGGGTTATTTTGGTGATATAGCTCACTCTTCCCTGCTCAAACCTTTAGTGAATCTGGGCACACACACACCCTTGGGATTCACAAGCCTAGCTAAGCTGCTCTGATTCTGCAGCTTCAGTTGCGCCTGCCCTTGTCAAATGGCAGGTCATCTCTCATTGTCAGAGGCGGACCATGCAAACGTCACTCAGCTCACACTGTTTGTCACGTTCGTCCTGTATCAAATCCAGCAGGTTGCAAAAAAGCTTACAATCTGCTCCAGCAGCCCGGGGCATGCTGGTTAGCGTTAGTGACGGTTGGTGAAATGCGGTAGGTCACCGTCGCACCCGGGTCTCTGCCGCCCTCCGCACTGCCAGAACGCCATGCTTGACACGTGCCATCAGGAAGCCGCTGGGATCACTGGATGTGAACCAGACTGACAAACAACAAAGGAAAAAAACAGACAAGAAAATGTCTTCTATGGAAATGTGGTGGTGCAGGACTCCTTTTTATTAGTATTGCCTCAGTCAAATACAAGTACCTCCAAAATATGAACTAAGATGAGAGCTCTTATTTTGAATTTGAAACCCACACATTTAAACATTACCAGATGAGATAGTGTTCATCAGTCCTGGAAATATCCACACATTGAAGACCATGCAACTTTTAAATTATACAGTAGTTACCAGTTACCAGATCAACACTATATTGATACCTTGTGTTTGTGATACTGGATCCATTTTGCTCTATATTAGGGGCTTTGAACACGTCTGCATTGGCGCTTGGCCTAATTACTGTAGATTTAGAAATGCTGCTACAGAAAATGTCTGGGTTTGTTTAGCCCCATTAATAACCATGAGTTTAATGAACGCCCTCGGTTTTATTTTGGAGGACCCCTGAGAAGAAACAAAATGAATTTACAGGAGCTGTACAGAATTCAAAGAGACGAGAGAGTCAAATCATGGGTCATATCATTTTCTGTTTCCTCAGATCACAGTGTATTTTACAAACAGCAGATTTAAAACACAAACGACAAAACAATGTCAAGGAAATTAAAAGCCTCATTTATTATTTCCTCATTATTTATCAACTATATCTGTGTATGGTCATGAAGCATGTCACCGTGTATAGATGTTGTATGTATGCATGTGTGGGAGTGATTATGTACATGCGTGTGTGTGTGTGTGTGTGCACTCATTAGGGTTGCCGATATATCAGTCTGGAGGAAACACTGAATCCTTTTTTGGCATGAACGATGTCAAATTTCAAGCTGCACAAGGCAAGATGTTAAAATCAACCCGTCTTATCGGTCTAAATCACTGTGTGGGGGCTGCAACAGAGAAGAGCGTCACATCCCCTCTAATTGAGTTGGATTTGCCCAAATACAATTATGGTGGTGGGTTTGGTCACAAACATGTCACAGTAAAGATGTGGAATATCAATATCTATTGGCCACGTCAAGAAAAAAATATCAGATTTGGCCTTCAACGGGGCAGGCAGACAGCTGGTAACACTTCAACAGACACAGGGACACTTTTTTCTTTTTTTTTTGATGGGTGAGGAGATCCTACGGGAGAGACGCCTCCATGAGTTTCAGCTGTCAGAGAGAGATGAGGGGAACAGTTGCAGCTGATAATGCTGGGTATGTAAGTGCATAAAGACAATTACTTCATAAGATGGATTCTAAACAAGCCAAAGATAGGTTTACCTGTCTGAAGACAATATGTCCCTGTCAACATTCATGACCCCAATCTATTTTGTCAGTTTGCTTTATCAGCCTCCGGGCCGGTTGGTGCTTATTTTTTGTGTGTGACGGCCACAGAAAACAGATGGAGAGAGGTCAAGGAGGACAAAATGGTTCCTGACATGGTTGTTTGGTTCAGATAGACAGAGTTCACCTCCGTCTCTGACAAGGTCACCGTGCGGCTAATGGTTCGGAGGCAAATCTTTGTTATTTGAAATGAGAAAATGCACGAGGACTTGGCTCTGCACGGCGTGGCTCAGGTCTAACGTTGGGTAAATGGAGAAGTGTCACTCATGTTGGCTAATTGCTACTTGGTCTTTGACAGAGCACCGGCATTAACCTTTGGTATTGATCCAGACCACAATGTTTGCACACGTAGGATTGCTATCATATGTAGACTTTGGCCACTGTGACAGCGAGGAGAAATCCACCCTCAGAAACACTGTTATACGTATATTATCAATCTGTGGTGTTCAATGCATCCCAGGAGTTATTTTGTGTTGTCGTTTACTTTTTTGACTTTCCCTCAACCTGCCTCATCTACTTCTACTTCAGTTAGTGATTTCCCAAAATGCCTTTTCGACAACACTCAGAGAACGTGGCTGAAATTGTTGCATCCACTTGTTGGTTTCACGTATGGAGAGGTGGAGAGAGTGATAGTGATAGTGATAGTGATAGTGATAGTGATAGTGATAGTTAAGAGCAAGACAGCAAGTCTATCTGGTTGACAGTGTGGCTGATTTCATTGTGGTCTATTGAGAAATCGGGTATCTCTTCCTCTTCTATGATGGATTTCTCCCTGTGTGATTGTTGAATGTCAGTGCCAAATGGAAAGAAAGAAAGAAAGAAAGAAAGAAAGAAAGAAAGAAAGAAAGACCCTTGCACTTTGATTCTGATGGACTGACACCAAAACATTGACATTTACCGTTGCTGTTTTAGGTCGCTATTACAATCCAATGTAGCTGCACTGCTATTATCTCAACATGATGTCATGTCATCCACAATTAGCAGGTTAACCACAGAAATAAGATAAAATACACCACCAAGCAAGAACATGGACCCAGAAATGCTAGGTTCATTGCCAATAGCTGTTTTCCCCTTCAACTATGTCTCATCCTTAATCCTGTATTGAGCACTGAATGATTTGGTTCTGTCAAACTGATTCAAACTTTTAATAAATTGAGTTGGTTTTTTTTAACCTTGGGGCTCGTAAACCCATTCAGAAAACTTGATTGTATCATTGTGAATGGCTGTCAGTGTGAAAATAATGGTGTTTTTCTCATTTCCTGAGAAGCTGATATTCAGGAGATTTGAGGGTTTTGTCTGACAGAAGAGAAATGCTAGTTATATGCTAACATTGACACCTGTCATACAGACAAACAGCACCACGGCTGTAAGCAGTGATCAAGCTAAGTTTCAGTATTTATTCCCATTTGATCTTGGTGGGGTTTGACTGCAGACGGCATGCTTGAGAATGGAAATGTCATCTGTCTTCGCTGAGTAAGGTTGGTGATCAAAATGCTGCCGGTTGTGTTCATCATCCCGATTACCTGCCAGCCGTCCTCGTCGTCTGCAAGCCCGGCCTCTTCACGGAGTCACTTCCACTGTCACCGGTCTTATCTCTGTCGCGCTGACAGGACTTTAATAGAAGCAGGATTCATATCATTTCACACACGTCCGCACATGTATGCCTTCTCGACACGGTGCAAATATGCTTCTGGTCTAGCGGCGGCTTGCATTTATGATGTATTCCACCAATTACCAGATCTGAAATGGAGATGTGATGTCGTAGGCTTTTGCAAATTCCTTGCATTTATAGCCGGGATCAAATTACCTCTCTATTGCGGTTCATTCATACGCCATAATAAAGAGAAAGCCTCCTAGTCGGTGTGTTAGGCACAGCGGGTATAGTTCAGTTCTGCTTCCCTGCACTGTGTCAATCTATAAGTCCCCCAAATGCCCAAATGCTTATTGAGGGAACAGATCGGCACCGGGGAGGTGGCTAGGCGGGTGTCACTGGGTGTCCACAATGATTTTCCCATTAAACAACATTCCACAGATTTAAAATAAACTGCCTCGGCGCTCTCCGCCCGTCCTGCAGATAATGGGCACTGATGGAATTATAGATTTTCAGTTTTACTGGCGTCTGACCCGAATCTGATAAAGCCCTGCCCTCCTCCTCCTCCTCCTCAGTGAAGTGCTGAAGTGATGAGGCTGGGTGATGAAGTTTATGACTTTGGAAGGCCGGCCGCGCTAGAACTGCCATTGATTTACTTCTACAGATACATTTCCCATTTCTCTGCTCGCAGCCTATTGTCAATAAAAGTGGTTTCATGCATGGCGGCCCTTGACTATTGCTTTAAAAAAAAAAAAGCGACGTTTCGAGCAGTGAGACGGGATCACTGTAGAGCAAGCAGGGCCAGTGTATTCAAACCGGTTTTACTCTTCCTTTGTTCAGATAATACAGCTGCTTTTGGCCCCGTGTATCCCATTAGATACAGGAACAAACAGAGAGGAGAAGAAAGGCCAGGGCTGAAAGGAGTCAGCTGCCTCACTTAAACCAGCGGCATCCTGTGTGCAACTTTAGTATTTTGCCATGGGACTCTGCAGAAAGCCATCGGCACACTATTTAAATAATCCTCTGTCCTTCCCCTCTGTGTAAAGGAAATCATATTGACAGCTGTGAATGCGGGGCTGTCGGTAATAGCAGACATGCTATTCCACTCACAGCCCTGGCGTTAAAGTCCTCTGAGATCCAGGGGTGACAGGAAATAACCTTCCGCTCTAAGCCTGCCCCGGATCGAACGCTACTTCCTGGGGTGATCCTCTTATCCCCCGCCCTCCCTGGTCAGACAGGCACATACTGCCCCTCTGCTGTCACCCTGCTGTCAGGGTGCTGATGCACATGCAACGGCTCTTACCAACAATTATAACCAGCAATATTTTCCTGATACTTTTATTTCTTATCTTCCCACAATGTCACCCAATCCCCATCCCAACTGAAGGTAGTGTGTTGCCCCTGTATGTACCGTTGCCCATGTATGGTCACCTGTCAGAAAACTCCTCCTCTTTCAGGAGAATTTTAGATAAATATCGCTCTATGTCTCAAATAACACAGCTGGCCTGGCTCCTGGGCACACATGTACTGTACAAATATGTTGAAAAATTACATATTTATTAAAGGTACTACATGTATCATTTTAAAATATCAATATATCCTTGTCAAATTAATTGTAACTAATTAATGTAACTAATTGTAATGAATTAACCTTCAGGTTGCTATACTTAGCATGGCATCTGTTGTTTTTCATAATCTTGGTTTGATTCCAATTGGTGGCGACACCAAAAATATTACTTGATCATGAACATTTAATTATGATATAAATGCACAAACTTTCTAATAAGCGTTGCTTTTTTAGTGACAATTATTTGGAGTTGAAAAGAGTTGAGTGGAAAGTTGCTTGTCCAATCACAGAGCTGATATGGCTCTGGAGAGGCTGTCAAAACTATCTGAAAGTGATGAATTAATACTGACAATGTTGCTGTATAGTATAAAATAATGCTTGTTTGTATTTTGTTTTGGAGGAGGGGGGGGTCATTGGGCTAAATTATGTAATGTCTGTAATGACTCAGTGGTGGTAATATTCTTGCGCAATGAATACACAGGAAACATATTGATAGCTGATAGTTGATAGTTTGTAGGGCACAGCCAATGTAAACAGAAGCCACTGATAACTTCCCAAGACAGGTGAGTCCAATAGATAGGAGAGGCTGTGATTGTTTGACCCACAGCAAGTGTCCCCTCAGGTTAGTCAATGAGGTATGGATCTAACGCACACAATCATTCATCAACGTCCTACAACAACCCCAGCAACCGCAAGCTGGAACAGGCATCCTTACATCTTTAGCAAGTTGAGAAATATGTCAAATAACAGAGTTTAAGAGTAAATAAATGAGGATAAATTCATAGTATACATCGTAATAAGTGGTATCAAACTGATGTAACTGATGGATTGAGTCTTTTAAAGGAAAAAAAAAGCATGAATTATTTTTTTTCTGAATTGATTGATTCTTTGTCCATACTGGTATGTGTGAAGTGTGACGATCACCGGCTGAAGGTCACAGTTTACCAGAAATAAAACGATGTGAAATAATGTTGTTCCTTGAATAAAGCAACCCAGCTTCTCAACAACCCATTCATCCGAGCCGAGCCATCCAAGGCTGCTGTTATTGATTGATGCAGAGCTGCCTATTGCAGGAACCCACCGTCCTCGGATGATCCCCCGTTATTCACTGGTGTTGTGTGGGCGCCCCTCCTCGCTCCGCCACATCGAACCAGCATAGAGATGCAAAGTGTGATATTCCGTGAAGACCCACTGTCAACAGAGCGAGTGTGAGCTATTTACACACACACACACGAACATACAGTACATGGTGGTTATTCATAGTTATTTACCCAGTGACACACACATACAACACAGACTCTTGTACACACTGCAAATGAATGCTGGTGCACCGCTGTGGGGGTGGGGGTGGGGACGAGGGGGGGGTGGGGGATATGTGTGTGTGTGTGTGGGGGGGTAAACAACAACTATCAGCACAGTAGGACAGTGAGACTGAGCAGACAAACTAAAAACCCCGATAAGAGATGCAATGATATCAGCAATTTCCCCACCAGGCGAGTAGGGAGTTTATATCTTGATGTGTATGTGTATGTGTGTGTGTGTGTGTATGTGCAAGCTTGCGTGGGTTACATGCATGTGGGTGTGTAGTCCCACTCTTCGTGCACAAGTAGTAGCAGCAGGGCAGAGAAGCTTGTCTTGCAGTGTTGTGCTTAGCTTGCTTTGTGGCCACACTCTGAGCAGCACAGACGCACCATTGTATTCTTCAAGATGTGTGGCGAAGTTACATCATGCAGGAAACAATCTGATGTTTTAGACGGGGTAGAGGGGCTGTTTATGTCTTGTGCATTTGTGCTCTGTGTATATATGCGTGTGTAGGCATGCATGCAAGTGTATGTTACTGGGTTCATGTGGGTTTACTCTTTACGACTCACTATGTGTGCTCAGTATAATCTATTTGTTCTTCACAAGATCGTACTGCTGGCGGCTCAGACGAACAGTAAAAAAATGCATTTCGTTCCCTCGGTTTGTTTTTGTGTACCTTTTGTGTATAATGTTAAACACAGCACGGTAAATTGCTAGAGGCAGTTCTTTTCTGAGTGCATGTTATTTTCAGCGGCAATCAGTCCACAGCTTTCATGTATATTATCACAGCGGTGATGTGTGTGTGGTTCTTGACCCCATGCTGAAATCCCAGACAGGCTTTCTTTCAGGCTTAATGCATCACCTGAACAAATAGCCCTCGTTATATTAGACCTCAGGACCGCAGGACCCATGATGTTGACGGTGCTATGTGTAGCATTTTTTTCACCATTAATAAATAGAATCAATAAATGAACTGTGACGCCTTTGGATAATTACTATAAACCAATGGTGAATGGTTGCCAATATCTCACGCCAGTGGTGTGGTTTGTGTTTTTCAAAATTAAGACCACATTTCCCATAAACCCAATTGCTTCCTGCCCGCCCTCCCTTTAACTAAAGAAGATATTTTGGATGTGATTTTTCCATCGGCTTTTCACTCCTTCCACCATCTGCCGTTGCCAGAAACTCTGAAAGCTTTTAGCTCCGTTGCGCTGGAAGAACAGCGCCCTCCTCCTGTTTTGTGCCATAAAGCAATCTAGCAGATTTCCTGCCAAACCCAGTGGCACACAATGTAAAATGCAATGTAGAGGCCAGTAGAGGCTTGTTGGCCGATGGTCTTGTTTGTTTACGGTAATTATAGTCGTTTTCCCACCGCAGGAACTATCCAGGAACTTAGTACTATTGGTACGACCTTTCCAACCGGGGGAACTCGCCCCGAAAAAGGTTCCTCTTGGATAGTTCCTGGACCCCAAAGAAGTTCCTGCTTGTGAGGTAGTGCTTTAGAGTTGCAGTACTGAACAACGCTGATTGGTCAATACAAGCTGTGCAAAAATCGTCAAGTCCGCCAACTGCAGTGCTTGTTCAGTACCGGTAGCAAACTCATCGAACACGTCTCGAACAACAAGAACAACAAAGAACAACAAAATGCTTGAAGCTGCTTGAACTTCCTCCATGTTTGCTGTGTTGAAATTGGCCTAAATTACGTATGAAAAAGTCACACTTTTGATGCATCACATACTCCTTATTTAATCTCCTCCTTCAACCTCAAACTTTTTTGGAGAACTGTTCCAGCTGAGAAGGTTACTGCTCAAAAAAGTACCCAAAAGGTTCAGGATCCTGCGGTGAAAAACGACTTATACTAATGTCTCAACAATAATGTGGTCAGTCAGGGACCTCCCTGCACTGGACCGCAGGAATCTACTGTCTTTCTTGCTTACTTCCTAGTTTCCTTACTTTCTTTCTTTCTTTCTTTCTTTCTCTCATATTAGTTACTGGAAATTTAAGTCACTTTGTCTCTTTGTTTACTCCAAGTAAACCTTCATTTGGGTCCGCAGAGAGGAACCTCTGAGTTTTTATAACATGGAATGCAGTCAGTGGTCCAATAAAATTCCTCCTCTGAGCTTCGGATGGAGGGGAAGATGGGTTTGTGGTCTGCCTCAGCAGCAGAGGAAGTGTTGAAGGGCAAATGGTTTGTCCCGGAGGTGAGTTATCACTGTCTGTCTGGAATGTTAAATGAGCAAGTACAGAGCAAACAGACAGACTCACCTCAAACAACCACCCCACACCACCGCACACCACACACACACACACACACACACACACACACAAATTCAAGTTCTGACACAGCAGATGCAAGAGGTGAAAAAAAACCTTCATATTTAGGTGCATCAACCTGCAAACCACTGATAAATAAAAGCTAAATAATGTAAGTGTGTGTAGGAACGATGTTTTCACCGCGGCAGAAGATTCCTCATATTGTTTAATCATAAACTCGAAGGTGGACGGTTAATGGTAAACAGTGCTGTGTTTTCAGTGTGGGCAGAACCAGCCTCAGGTATTATTCCCAGCCTTCCCACCTGTGGGGGAATGTATTGGGTCATGTTTTAAACACAAACACCTCCATGTTTGCGGCTGTGCGAGTATGACTGGACTGTGTTTGAACAGGTGAGATTGAGGAGCACTTCATCTCTCTCCGACAGCGCCTCCTGTTTGCAGTCCTCGTGACCTGCTCTGGGGTTCAACCTACAGCTAGACTATCTCGGAAGATGTGCATCCACCTTTTTTCAGAGATATTTATAACCTAAATTCATAGTATAGACCTTTCTATACAAGTCACAATTTATCCACTACATTAAGTTACTCTGGAGGAAAAGTGACTTCTTTCTGGGTGTGATACATTAGATTTCTATGCAGAATGTCAGTAAAATATAGTGAATATCACTGTTGTTTCATGGAAAACTTCTATGTCCAAAAAGCCCACTTGCAATGCACTAGATTGCATTTCATAATTTATAGTGTTGTGAAACCTAATCCACCATTTAATCCACTTAATCACTTTGTGTGTTTCTCCTCTGTTGAGGTCTCAGCGATGATAAGTTGCTGAGGCTACAGAGTTTGCCGTGCTCGTAGATCAATGCAGCACAGGTAGGATGATGTTCTGTTTAATCTGATAAATATTTGATGATGTTAATTATCTGTTGGGGGCTTGTACAGAAACTGCAGAAGGTGGAATAGATAGCCCTCTGTTGGTAACACTCAGAGCAGCACTCAGCTCTAGTTGCTATGCAGTGGTGGGGCTTTTTGGAGCACATGTAAGAGGAATGTGCGTCCGAGAATAGCAGCCTAACCCAGTTAGACAGAGGTCCATCTGGAAAGCATGCTGGCCCGGCATCCTCACTGGGTCACTGTCCCACAGAGGAAATCCTTCAGTGAAATCGGAAACCCAACTCAGCAAGAAACCCAGCTCACTGTGTTTTCCTGCTGTCCCTCCTCAGCTCTCAGCTCTTATCTAGCTCTCTCTGACCTGTAGGCTGCAGGCCTTCATGCTCAGTTCTGCTCATGTTTTTGGATGACTGTTCATATCTGTGCTAGGATGTAACCCATATCTGATACCAATATGACCTGACAGTGATGTCAAAAAGACACGCGTGTGCAGAATGAAAGTAAAAGACGTCACAGGAGTTTTTGTAGTGAGGGAGTGTGTGTGTGAGTGTGTGAGGGAGAATTTCGTTTGTGGTATATGTCTTCAGGTTTTGACTGAATCGATGCGTCAGCTATTTCACTTTCTATCCATTGTTGCATCTCATCGTCCTCCATGCTAACGGCAACTTGGCCAAACTGCTATGGGTGCCAAAATTATGATGATAGAGGGCTTTCAGGTAATGCAATGCACTCTCTGGTTGCCATATTGAACAACAGTGGTTGTCAACAGCTGATTGCTTTCCAAAATGTACAACTTGTCCACCTCAACAGAACAGACTGTTTTTGACTGTGAATTGACCATATGGTCACTGACACATCTGATTGATTTTGTGTTTAGATGATGTCAGCTTCTTAGCTAGCTAACCTGTCTGCTCAGCTAACCATCACTGTCTCGTTAACTGTCAGGCTAGTCAGTCAGTGGCGTCTTTTAAATCTCTTTTTTTAAAACTTGCTTTTACTTGATTTTAATCTATGATAGAAACCATTTTTGATTACTTTCACCTTGTGTTATTTTCTTTGTTACTTTGTAACTCCGCACTAGAAATAATAATAATTATTATTATTATTATTATTATTATTATTATTATCTCTCAGACTGAGAGACTGAATGGGCTGATGAACAGCTGGTTAGCTTTATGCTCTTCTGTTGGAGTGGAGTACAGTGCCAAAGATAATATGTGGGTGTGAATGCACCCTCTGGTCTGAAACTTTGCCTCGGCCCACAACAGACTCTTATCTTGGCCCGTCATGGGCAGGTGGAGACTTTCAGTTTCTTCTTCAGGTGTTGAATTCAGTGACACCCTGACGATTGTCCCTTCCTCCTTGATATCACAGTTGTGACTTTGACGAACATTTTCACAATCCTCTCCTCCTGCTTGTTGACACACTTGCAGGTCATGTGAAGCCACAGAATGATGAAGGATGGTTCACAGAAACAACACATTCCCTAAACATCTTACCCCAGAAAGGCCCTGCAGCGTATGACATTATTCAGTTGTAAGAATCAGCGATGGAGATAAGATAGTGATGCTGATTTCATGGTTTCATAGCGCATATCTCTCTAGCTGGGTTTGTGTTACAGCTTCATCTGCAGAGTGTGAAAAGGGAGGGTTGGCACTATTCTCCCTCACACACTTGGTTGACACTGGTAGTATAACTGACTGATGGACTGACTAGCACTCTGCAACCCCTCATTTAGCCCAAAGGCTTTTATTGGACACAGCTGGGTCCCTGCCTGGCTTCTCGCTGTGATCACAAGTGACTCCATTTCGCTCAGGGCTCCTGCAGAGACCAGAGGCGAATATTGGATCTCTGTTTGAAGCCAAGGACATGTAGATCCTATACCGTCTTTGCTGCATGATCCCTTGACTCTGATAAAAAAGGAAGAAATACAAAAATACAGGCTTCAAACAGCGTGCATCAAATTGGAAACTCGGTGCGACGTGTATCAACACGGATGCCCAGCGCTCTGCATAGCGCCTGCTTAATGAAGGATGCTAGCGTCAGGGAATCTTTCAGGGAGAAGGCGAGGCGTATTGTCTTGGGCTGGGAGTGGGATTAGGCCCACATTCTTTGGGAAGATGTGAATGGACTTTCATAATGGGATATTCTCTGCTCCACAGACAGGTCAGAGTGAATGGGGAAGAAAACTCTACAACAGAATAAAGAAAAATAATCCACTAAAGAAACAAAATATTAGATGCTTCTGGGCTATGTGTGCTGGGTATGTGAATATATTGCCAAAATGTATAAAGGAAACATGCAATGATAGATACTTTATTGAAATTCTGGGGTTGCAGCAGCATAACAGTATCACAAGAATGTACAAAATACAAAGGCAAGGTGTAAAATACAAAATACAAAAAAACAAAGGCCTAAAAAACGAAATACTAAAATACTAAATACTAAAAACTACGGTACTAGGTGACACAAAACCAGGATGTACAGCGGATGGATGGTATGTTTACATATACAGCTCTGGAAAAAATAAAGAGACCACTCCAAATGTTTCTTAAATCAGCATCTCTACATGTATGGCAGCCGTTCCATTCCAGTGTCTGTTGAATTCCAACACAGGCACAACTCATGTCAGTAGTTTATAGAATAAAACAAAAATGTTCATTTTACTCAAACACATACCTATAAATAGTAAAACCAGGGAAACTGATAATTTGGAGTATACAGTATATACATACAGTATATACAGAGGTAAAGAATGTAAAACCTCTGAGATTACATTCCCAATGTCCCATTCCCAACATCATTTTACTCTCAATGCTATGTAGTATCACACTAATAAAGTGCTGTCTCAGTAAAACAATCAGATAGATAGATAGATAGATAGATAGATAGATAGATAGATAGATAGATAGATAGATAGATAGATACTAGATAGATAGATAGATAGATAGATAGATGCATATTATGTGTTCTTTTTTTGATGAATGGACATTTTGAACACTTCATAAGAAGCTGTAATTCCACTCAACCCTGCTCATCCCCGGGCTTCAGCTTCAGTGTCTTACAGGATGTGAGTGCAAGGTCAAACTCATCCAGCAGCAATCTGCTTTACAGTAGACCAGTGGGAGTACAGCAGAGCCTCCCATCACCAGTCTGCAGAACCAGCTAACTGTTCCTGACCCAGATTACGCACTGCCAGGGTTGAGGGGTAACAGGTTACAGCCAGAAGGTTGTGGGTTCGATTCCTGGTCATTTGTGTGGAAATTGAGTGTGATAAAACATTACACTTATTTACATTAACAGATCAACCTTTTCTTGACAGCATACATTTATTTTGGATGCCTCCCAAATGTCATAATTTATTGACATCACTGACGCTATGAATTATGGGCACTTCCCTCTGAAAAGTCTGCAGGTCTGGCAACTTGCTACAAGTCAGTATGGAAGGCACCAAAGGTTCACATGAGCCCTGAAGCACTTATTGATTTTGCAGTAAAACATCCATAAACCCTTGTGGACTCTGCCTCAAAATCCATGAAGTGACCGGACATTGGGATTCAGACACTGTCAATCTGTGTCAACCATGTGATAGACTGGAGACCTGTTCAAGGTGTCTCCCTGCCTTAACCCAATGCATGCTGGGATAGGCCCCATCCTCCTAAGACCCTGAATATACAGGATATAAGCAGGTAGAGAAAATGAATGAATGAAAATTGCAGTCAGTCATTCAAATTCCCCATTTAATTGCATATTCTTTGGAGGCAAAATCAACTAAAAGCAGATAAAAATAATTTGTAGTGAATTTAATTTTGGATTCAGCAATAACTGATATTTTGAGACAATATTCAATTCAATCTTTCAATTTTAGCATTTTCATGCCAGTGTTCAGTATTTCCCTCCAAATTTTGTTCTTGTCAGGGTTACAAGAACAAAATGACATGAATCATGACACTAAAACTCTCCTCCCCACCTATTCAATGGTAGGGAAAACATGAGGCCTTTGAATGCCAGATTAATAAATTAATAAAGAAAATAAAGTTTCATTGAAGGTCTTTTAAACTGCTTTCTGAGGAAGCTAGTCCCAGCCCTGGGAACAGAAGTGCATGGAGGGGCAGCAGCACTGTACTCACCTCTCCACGGTCAGACTGAGCTCTCTCTGCTGCAACGTCTGGTCGTGAATGTCTTGGATAATGCAGACCAAGCAGTTATGAAAGACATGGAGTGTGATAATGAGGCAGTGTGCAGCTGTGAGGTACTAGAGGGTCTGCAGGGGTTATGGCTGTCCAAAGTACAGAGCATTGGAGAATGGAGATTTACTGTTCTGAGGCAGCAGTAACCCTGTTAACCAAGTCTGAAGGGTCTGGACGGGTTTATTAACACACTTTTCAGGTCTAAGTTGATTTCCTTTAGGGTCCCTGTTGGCAGCAGTTTTTAGCTCAGCGCTTAACCAATGTATTATTATTTTTTATTGTGTTTTCATTGTTTATTAGTTATTTTAGAAGGACCTAGGGGAGCACATGAATCCCTCAACTGATACAGAGGACAGATGATTATGAAAGAAAGCAGGCAAGCATACTAAAGAAAAATGAGTCGTTTCTGTTTCCCAACTGGCTGTTGGTGGGAAGTTAAACTATATTTTGGATCGGCATCACGTACATGGTCTGTCTTCTCTTGTGCCAGTTACAGTATTTAGTTTCACGACCCCATGTGTAATGCTTAAGTCAGTGTAATAATTCTACCTTGTCACTACATAGGATTCAACATATAATGAATGTAAGATGTTCACATGCACACAGCCATTTTTGTTTAGGAGTATTGCAAGACTGGCCAGAGTTAAAGGGGCATTAAGTACGACCTTTAACGAGTTCTATTGGCGTCCTGTAGGAATTGCAGCAATACCGATAGCACTTATCTCGTCCCGTCTAGTGAAGAGGAAGTATATTATGATGCAAAACGCCTTTTAGCCTTTGTAGCTGAAATGTCTTGCCACGCCAGACGCTCGCTCAGAGCACCTTTCTTCTATCACTGAGCAGTTGAAAATGCCAGTAGGTGGTGGGTGGGAGATTTGGGGTGTCTTGAAACTCCAATGTGTGGCGAGTTTTTGTTCAAAACAGACTACGGGTCAGTGTGAGTTTTGAAATCCAGATATAGTATGGTCATTTTATGCTGTGGCACAGTAAAAAATGTCTTATTGCCCCTTTAAGTTAGTGTATAGAAGGTAGTTTAATGTAGTGTATATTCCACAGCAAGAATATGAATGGGCTGCAGACACAAACAAAAGCTTCCCGGGGCAAAGGTTACTTGGTTTGCCTTATGAGAGGTAGACATGAATATTTCAGAATTCACCTCATCACTTGGATCTCTATATATTATCCCATCGCACATAGACAGCGCTGTCTAATTTCCCATGAGCCCCAGAACCCCGGCCTGCTTTGGACCTTGAGAGCAGAAATATATCTTGCATCGCTCCTAGAGATCAATGCGACCTAGAGGATGCCTGCAAGTGAGTCTTGAGTGAGGGCAGCAACACACACTAGACACGGCTAATTAGCTAATAATGTAACAAGTGTAGATGCGTTTCCTCTTCCTGCCAGTAATGGAGAGGGGACATGCAGATAAGAGCTCCACTGGTGATAGGGAAGTGTCCCGCTGGACGGCTGGACTCACATGGTCTCTGTTTAGATAATAGAGCGTTACACACATGGTCTCAGTCCGTCGGTACCTTGGAAAAGACCCTGCGGGCCAACAGCTGCCCCACCGCTAACAGCGATAGCATCACTTCTTCACTGCATTCAATTTGGCACATCGTGTCAACAGTCTTTGTGATGACTGCTGCTGAAGAGAAAGAAACAACTGAAAATAAAAACAATATTTGATTACAAGATGACGATAGATTTCATTACAGAGGTCAGATAACTGAAGGGCTTCCACATGTCGTTGTGCATGGTTCAGCTTTACTAGTGACTGAGCAGTGAGATTTCTAGGCTACTTGCTTTTGTTATTAGTTTTAAAGAGGCAATATGTAAGGTTTTTACTGCTCCATGACAACATCCGCAGGGGGTTGATATGGTTGTGATTAATACCCCGTGACGCAACGATTACTTCGCCTGCGGCTGAGATATCTGGCGTTCAAAACTCCACCCCACCAACTCAAATACTGCTCAATGATGGAGGACGGTGCTACGAGCGAGCGACCGTCACCACAAGACATTTTGTTCTCAAACAAAAGAATCAAATGACAAAGCCGTACTATTATTATTACTACGACAGTATTTTGTATCGTGAGTTATTAGCTCTTCACTAGATGTTTCTGTTGGATGTCTGCTCTCACTAGCTAGCTTATTCGTCTTTGTGAATCTGTGACTTTTATATTTCTGTCAGTTACAAGTCACCATAAAATGTTGTTGCGATTCCTTGGTCGCCAATAGACGTCGATAAAAGTCATCAAGACGTTAAGGTACTGTTACTGCTTGCGTGAACAATTAGTTGCTATTGTGATGTCATAGCGATGGTCTGGTGAGCGATGTCATTACTGGGCCTCTGATGGAAAGAGGCCATTTGCTGTCTTCCTCAAGGGTCATTTCCTTTTGCTCTTAGAGGATGTGCTTATTGTTCTCTGTGGGACCATGAATCACTCTGTTGACACGCCGATAGCCACTGTCTCTAATGTGCATTTTAAATACATTGCAATGGTGCAATGAGGCACTTCAGTGTGAAAGATGCTCTCATTAGATGAGTTTCAAGTTTCAAAATGAGATAGTCACCATTTGATTGATAGCACACAGTTAAAATAAACTATGGTATTGTTTAAAGTAATGATCAGCAATATTTTCATATCTATCGCTGATTGATATAACACAATAGCAAATACATTACTGTTCTAAACACTCGATTTCGGGTAGGCTTTACTGTGAAAAATCATCTGGTGCAGAGGCAGTGATGCGTGTGATGATTCCGGTTTGTTTGCAAAATATAGAAGAAGAACTGTGTAGTTAGCATGAGCAGCGATAGCCACCATGGCTGAATGGACACACAGTTTAACTGACAAGTGAAGTGATCTCTCGGAAGTGAAATGCAGAAACACAGAAACACCAGAGCAATAAACGCTTCGCACCAAAGATGGCATCAAACATTTAAAAAAAAATAACAGGATCTGATGAACTTCAAGTGATGATCGTTTTCAAATGGATATATAGATATAGAGTATCCTCCGAACTCAAGACATTTTAGGCATCAGCTAGACACCTTACTGGAAATTGTTGCTCACCAAACATTTCATTGCCACCCCTCATTGCACTATCGAATATAATTCACTGTTGTGGAGGAGGGTGTTACGGTAACAACATATTAAGATTCCAGTAGTGAAACCATAAAACATTTATGGGCCTTTGGAAAATGTCACAGGCTCACCAGTGTCAGGAAATTCACAGTTGAGCAACCAGTCTATTTGCACACGCTTAATAGATCATGTGGAAGGATGCTGTTGTTTTCCACGCTATAATTGTCACTCTGCTGTGTGGATATCGAACATGATGCAGTGTAAAAATAAATTCATAGAGTGCAGAACGCTATGCACCATATCCTGATTAACAAGGCAGCGCTGAGATAAAGTCACGTATGCCGGGGGAAAGTTAATTGGAGGGTATCACAGAACGAGGTCAGGATCGCACGTGAATCTTACTGTGCGAAGAACTCTAATGACACAGAATAAAAGTGTGATCTGTTGAACCAAACATGAAGGAGAACTCTCACTTCAACCCCTTGGATGGAAGTGAAACGGCGTGTAGACAGTCAGCAAGGCAACGATAATGCCTATTGCGATGCGTGGAGTTATCCTTGATAGCGTCTGTGTATGGTCAGGTATTTCCAATCCATAATGCATGCTCTATTGCACAGAAAGGGGACTGAGGTGTTATGGGATTAATGAATCGATAGTCTTTGTCTGCATGTAATCCTTGATTTAATGAAGCCATTACGGCGGCTGTGTGCGTAAGATTTAACCGATGACCTCCAAAAAATGTCAGTGGTGGTTTTGCATTTAAGCAGCCAATTATATGTGAGCCAGTGGGAGGGGTTGGGGGGGGGAAACGTCATGCTCCTGTGACTGGAGGTATCAGGGGTTGTTTTGTGTGAAAACACTCAGATGAAACTAGCAGGTCAGGTTGCATCGGGAATGGGAGGAATGTTAATCTATAGGACTGTTTAATATTTCTATGCATTTTTCTAACATATTGAGTTAGACTGGAAGTGGAAGAGGCAGCTTTGAAACTGAACATTTGACTGGAGCCACTCTCATATAAGTCAGACTGGATCTTGAATTCATGAGTCTGCATTTCATCCCCATCCGTAGAGCATCTTGGATACACTCACCAAGATGAACCATGTTACTCACAGAGCGCTCACTCCTCCGTTTCTTCTGCCCTTTTGATTAAAAGAGACCTCATCTTGATCTAGTGGAGAGACATGGAGTGCTCACTGAAAAATGGATGAAAATTTCCGCTGGTTTATGATTGCAGCATGTTTTATGATTGAGTGCAGTCGGGAGAAAGCTTTTCAAACACAGGGTAAGGAACACTAAAATGGAAGATTTTATTGTTTGAAGAGTGCAAGAGATCGTAACAAGAATTTAAATTCTCTGTTATATATATATATATACTGTAATAGACCTTCAGGAACAGATAGTACAGATGGTCTATTGTATTTTTACAGTGTTTCCATTCCATTACTACTGAATCTAGAAAAAACAAAGAAAAACAAACCAGTCTGTGTCGTACATCATAAATGACATTTCCCTGTAACCCTATGCACACCCGCTGTACATTACATACTGTTGAGGAATGCCACTGGGCCGTTCTCAGGCCTCCCAGAAAACCACAAAAAAGTCATCATCACGCTGACACTATGTGACAGGCAGTTCTGCAGAGCACCAACAAAGGAGAAATGCCCAGTTACCGTGCACGACTCCTAATGCCGCCCAGTCAGAAAAAGAGGTATTTTCTTCAATGGATCATGTCTACTTGACATATCTAGGTCTCCACTGTGGAAAAACGTCAGAATCATCAATCTAACTAGATTGGGGTCACAAATCTACATTATAAAACCTTCAAACTGTGTCAACTCAATGGATCTGTTATACAATTTTCAAATCACTTTGATCTGAGGCTTTGATGTAGGCTGTGGTTGTTTCATTTAGCTAAAATAATTAATTTCATTGGAAGAACCATGATTACAAATGGAAATGAGACACCTTGAGACGATCGTTTTTTCTCGTTTCAGTCCAAAGAATATCTATCAGTAATAATTAATCCTGTGGGAGCAAGACAATAACACTTGTTATAAATAGACAATAGCCACAACATGTAATAGAAGACTAGCACTCCTGAAATGACTCTAAATACTGACTCTAAATACTGAATGACTCTAAATACTGACTCTAAATACTGAATGACTCTAAATACTGACTCTAAATACTGAATGACTCTAAATACTGACTGACTCTAAATACTGAATCTAAATACTGACTGACTCTAAATACTGAATCTAAATACGACTGACCTAATACTGACTCTAAATACTGATGACTCAATACTGACTTAAATACTGACTCTAAATACTAAATGACTCTAAATACTGATGACCTAATACTGATCAAATACTGACTGACTCTAAATACTGAATGACTCTAATATGACTCTAAATACTGACTGACTCTAAATACTGAATGACTATAAATACTGACTCTAAATACTGACTGACTCTAAATACTGACTCTAAATACTGACTGACTCTAAATACTGAATGACTCTAAATACTGACTCTAAATACTGACTCTAAATACTGACTGACTCTAAATACTGACTCATGTGATTCCACAACACCGGCTGGTTGCTCATTGATAGTTTAAAAAGAAACACAAGTGAAGGCCATTCATTCACCTGGAGATACAGCAGCTGCATTCCATTAATGATAGTGAAGCTGATGGCTCGTCCTTTTGACCCCACTTGCAAGTTTTCCCATTTCCCCTTAGATAATAGGGTCAGTCATTACAGGCAAATAAAAGGTTTTTCCTCTAATTGAGGGTTGAATGAGAGAGAGAGAGAGAGAGAGAGAGAGAGAGAGAGAGAGAGAGAGAGTACATTTTTCTATGTCAGCAGACCGAGGAATGGAATTTGCCTTGGACCAACAATTTCTATGGCAACCTGTCTCAATTAAATCCATCAGCTCTACCTTTGAACAAAGAGGATCAATATTTGTGGTATCTGGTCAGGAAATGTCCCACCAACAGAATGAGCTGACAGGATGTGGATTGATTGAACCGCACTGTGTCTAAATGCAAGTTGAGATAAGACCCAAAAAGGTTTTTTAGATAAGTGGAGAGAAACAGACGTTGTGTCTGACAACAAAGAACTGCTTGAAAATTCATGCTTCTGCCGCACATGCTGAATTTTATGATGCACAAAGGCATTTTAATGACCACATCAGTATCCAGAACCCAGCCGGACCTGAAGTGGGAGGAATGCACTGCGTTTTGATCTGACCAAGCCAACCCAGGTTTATGACACATCATTTACGGCTGTCTGTCTGACGAGATGTGGCAGGGTGGGATGCATCCGAGCAGGGAGAGGAAAGTGAGTTACCCCAGAAGTGCTATAATCATAAAATTGTGACTTTATGCGTGTCATAAACTGTTTAGAAGAGGAAATTGCTTCTTAAAATGATATTTTCTGAAGCCAAACAACTTGTCACAGGTGAAATAGAGTAGATATTATAGAGATGCCATTACTGTGTGTGTGTGTGTGTGTGTGTGTGTGTGTGTGTGTCTACTCACTAAATTCCTACTTTCCTGAGTTTTGTCAACATCACATATAGTGGTATAACCTTACTGTCATTCAAGTATGTAACCCATATCTGACACCAATATGAACTGACAGCGATGTTGAAAAGACAAACGTGAGTGACAATAACAAAATAAGTCACATCCATTTTTGTTTCAGTGTGTTTCGGTTATGGTCTGCATCTTTGAGTTCTGACTGACTTGAGGTGTCTCCCTAAGTCAACTACTTGGCTTTCTCTCCATTGTTGTGTGGGTGACAAAATTAGGACAGCTGTCTCAGGTGAATGACATACGATGACATACTGACAAAGTCCAATTTGAGCATTCAAGTACAAGTGGCATGTAGGTTGCATGCCTTGGGATCGAATCTCGTATATTCCCATGGTCCAGATCTGACTTGAATGCAACTCCATGCAGCTTTTTGCTTTTCACACTGATTAGATTGTGTCTCATATCTGAGTTGTGTGTGTGTGAAAACAGCCTATGTCAGATCCTGCAGGTAGTCAGCCTGTTGTTGGCTCTTTGAGTTCAGTTACCCAGGAACATCCTGTACTGAGGAAGATGTCTGACAACTCCCCACCGCCTGCACACCAACAGTATTTATCACCTGGCAGTGAGAACATTGACTACCAGTACAACCTGAACAAACACATAAATGTAATGTCAGGCTGTCAAACGGATGAGAGTTGGCGTTGACAGCTCCTTTTCATACGTTTTGTCCCATTTAGACCGGTTCTCGCCGACGTTTATTTTTTACTGCGTGCAACACATTGTTTTTTTTCAGGCTGGTGCAATCTGCATCTCAACTTGTTATGACAATTACATTTCAGTGATTGATGCTTAACTATGATTTTCAAAGACTTACACAACGTAGAGGTTATTCTCATTTGTGTGCTGTGTTTTCATGAGTTGTTCATGGCTTCTCATTTGACAGCAAACCTCCATTCAACACAGATCCCATCTCTTCTCAACTTCACAGTGGCAAGGGTGGAAGTAATGAATTTGATTTACTCTCGTTACTGTGAGTGATTAGCTTTTTTGTGTTCTTGTACTTTTTGAGTATTTTTTGAAGTCAATACTTGTACCTTTATATGTTTTGACGTATATTGGACAGTACAGTATTACTGGTTTGTGTTAGCCTAGTTGTTGTTTAGCTAGTTCACTAGCTTTGCTAATGCTAGCTAATAGCAGAAGAAACATAACATTATTGAACAATGGAAATGTACATTTTCAGCCTATAAAAACATGTAATATGACATTTTGAACTCTGTGCTCATCTTTCTGTATCTTTCTGCATTGGAAGGATTATAAAAGCGTCTGTTTTATTTTAAAGTAACATTTACCCTGTGTACATTTTAAATGAGCTACTTTTCATTTTGACATAAGTATATTTTTATACCAGTAATCTTACTTCTGGTTAAGTAAAATGAAATCAAAACATCAGTACTTCGACACTGGTGGTTGTTTGCCTTTTGGTTCATCATCGTTACCTTATTTGCTTAAGTCAGTGAAAGAGAGCTGCTCATCTCTTCTCTAGTAAGCTCAGTCCAAGCAGACAACTGAATCAAATTCCCTTCATACGATGTGCCAGATGAGCTCCCTGTCGTTGGGCCAAGTCTATAAGTTGCGGCCATCTGCTGTTTGTCAGAATCTCATCACAATAAACAGGTTATAGAGTTTGCTATTAAAAAGAGCAACCTAGCATGATATTACACGTGAACACCAACATGTTTGTTGTCGATCGTAATCACTGCCGGGATACGATTTATTTGTTTGGGTCCAAATGATCATTTTCTTCCTCTTATTGCCTGTGACGAAAATCTAACTTGACATCATCATCTTTTTATTAACTTTACTCTACTCGTCCTCATCACACCACTACGATACTATAGAGCTGCTTGATGCTGTATTTGCTGCTCGTGGTATAAAGAGACACTCTGCATGTTGTCAGTCGATGGCCGTGGGCTGTTACTGCTGATGGTGTAGGGTTTCATTACCGCAGAGACGAGGAGGATTCCCCCCAGCCAGATACTGAAACATTATAGCTCAGACAGCCTTTTTTCTTCACAACATCAATCCTGCTCTTGTGGAAGAGGCCAGGGGTATAGGGAATCTGTATCAAATATTCCATGATGCTTTTGAAGTACATTTAAAGTACATCTTGATGGACAAAAGTCTCAAAGTGGTAATCCTTAAAATGCTTTTTTTTTTGGTGCTAAGCGGTCATGGCTGTGCTGTTTCTGCACTTCACCTCCCAGAGATCACTTGTCAAATCAAACAGTGACTGCGACGTCTTTTTCCTTGGATTCTCTGTTGATGAGGTTTGAGTTTCTGTAGGTGTCACTCTTTTCTTTGTCTGTTCAATCGTGCTAACTATCCAGTTTTTCTTCTATTTATTCCAGACAAACTGGGAACATGAAACGCACCACTTCCTGTCCACCAGAGGATTTCTTTTCTGGGAAAGAGCTACCAGACACCGAGAGTTTAGAAGAGCAAATATAAAAAATGGGTATATGTTGAATTACTATTGTGTTACATCAAACGGATGTAAAGAGGAACACAAAGAAATCTATGGAAATGTAAGAGATTTTTACTTTTTTACATTATAGTCCTAATATGGATGGGTCTGCCATATATACAGTGTATATGTGTGTATATATGTGTTAGATGAAGTGAGCTTCAGTCTCTGCTGGTTGAGTCTGATTAGACTCTGTCTTCTTCACAGAGGAACAGAAAGCTGCAAACCAATTTAGCTCTAGCTGCACCAGAGCATCCTGGGAGATTTCAAAGGAGGGCAGTAGGGAAAAGCCTGAGAGCTGTAGGGCTAGCAGTGTGGAAACGTGTGATGAGTAGAGTATTGCTACCGTCCCTGCTAAACAGCACTCAAATAAGATTAGCTTCTCTCACATTCCTGCTTTAATCACAGAGGATATTGTGGTTGCTGAAAAGAAAACACTCAAGGCTGTTGTTACCAGGGAGAACTGAATAGTGAGCAGTTTCTGAAAAAGAATGATGAACCACTTCTGTAAATGACAGGTTTGTGTCGAAAAGAAGAATCTACTACCTATCTTGCAAAAAAAAGTAATTTAATAGCATGGAAGCCAAACAAGGCATGAAACAAAATGACGGCGTTTCATACCTATTTTAAAACATCTATGCTGTTACGTCACGTTTCCACGAGGCATATTTGTGGATTAAGTCTACGTAAATATCCCCTCCCCTGGCAGTCTCAGTGTCATCTTGAGAAATCTGGGCGTGCCTTTCGGGAATTATGTTCCCCTCAGCCCAAACTGAATATTTCCCCATTGACTCTGCCAACGCTATTCAACAGAGGGCTCTCTTTGTCAGAATCCATTCACACTTCTCCGCTGAAGGAATTTGAGCAGTGCGCCGGGGCTAACCCGCCCTTTCCACCATTTCGCTGACTCGGTTAAATCTCTCTGAATGTGATTGTGTGTGGAACATCTGTGGACCAACTCCACATCAGAAAGGCAGGTGCCCCCGAGAATCGACATTGGGGCAGCTTGAGTAGGATCCTGCTAGGAAAAAGAGAAAACTAAGGGCGTCTGTTCCATTATAGCTCATTACTGCCATGTCTAATGGGAATATGTCATGCTACATCAATTGCCTCACATTTATTTATTATATTAATCATGTCACAGATAAGAAAATAAGCTTTTTATTCTTAAAATATATATATATTTTTATCTTTGAGCCAAAATTATGTGTTGGCATTCTCATGGCTCCGGCTGTGAAATTGCAAACTGGCAGTTTAGGCTCAGTCATTAAAGCATTTTATAGTGGATGGCAATTCACTGTCTATATAAATCCTGTTTAAATTACCATCACTAATATTGGGAAATAGGCAATACATTTGGAGATCAAACTGACTGACATTTATCTTTTCCTGTGTCTTAGAAGAGGCTATTGAACTTGTATGTCATGCCTTAAGTTTTCCTCCCAAAAGTCATGGAAAATATTAATGACTTAGTTGCAGTAAGTCTTCTGTATGAAACAACAGAGTGAATAAGTATTAATGTGTGGATGTGGGTTCCTGTTGTATTTACTGTAATGTCCCCATGGCAGTAACATTACACAGACTCAATGCAAATGGCATTATAATTGAATGTGGCTGTTTCATGTCATATTGTGAGCCATAGCATAAACACAGCAACCTCCTCAATATCACGGTGCAGATATTTGCTTACCTTTTATTACAGCTTGAGTAGCCCATTATTTAGCAGATGATTACACCGAGCATCGCAGCATCCCCTGACAAAATGCCGGTACCACGATGGGGAGGGATGAAGCCTGGCATAAAAGAGCTGAACAATGATTTACCTTATGTAATCCAATGACACAGATCAGTGGTCTCATCTGCTCTGGTTCTGGGTTGTGAAACCACTACCCCAACACAGCAGCACAGAAATATATTGTGCATAAAAAGAGCAAGGCTAAGGATACCTTATGACCTCCCAGTGCTTCCCTCTCTGCAGTTGGTGTGCCAATTTCTGTCAGAGGAAACTGTCCCTATTGCGACACACTGGAGGGAGGAAGACTTCTGAAAAAATATATATTAAAATAAAATAAAGAGTGTCATTTACCATTCCCAGAAATCTTTTTGGATATTTGTAGTTATAATTTTAGTTTTTTCTTGGAGGTAGAGCGGCTCTGGAGGCAGAAATAATCTTATTGGTTGACCTCAATGGACCCGAAGAACCACACGTTTTCCTAAAAGTTACCTAACTGGCAAATTTGAATGCCAAAGAAGGAGCTCTGGATCAAAATATAAATAAAAATATATAAATGCTGATGACTTATCCTTTCATTCATTCATGACCATGGCATTGTGAGCTTGGAAGGTCAGCAGGTTAGCTAACTAGCTGACCTGGATAGCTACAGGCTACGGCTAGTTTGGACTTGGAGGGCGACTAGGTTAACTAGCTAACCTAGATGGCTAGGCTGCATTTTTTCAGTTTGTAACAAGAGCGCTAGTCTTCATAATATTAGCTAACTCCTCTCTTACCTCTTGCCTTATTCACTAGGTTTCAGTCTGACCTTACTTAGCCAGAAAAACTGTGGTTCTTTGTCTGCGTTGGGTTTAACTCAACAAATGTGATTATTTCTGTCTCTGCCTCTGAGAAACTCCAATCTGCAATCATATCTCATAAAGACCCATGCAGCAGTTTGATACTTGTCACTGGAGGAAGCCATAGAGTTGTCATGAAAACAGATGGGGCTGGTAGATTGGTCTGAGTGTGTCATGTAGCCAGAGCCCCTGCAGTGTGCTTACAGATCGGAGCAGAGCATGAAAGCCCTCAGCAAAGTCATGCGTGTGATAAGCAGGACACACAGACAGGCTGATGGAGCTGGATGTCATTCCAGTTATTGTCTCATTCCACCGGCTGATGGAAAGATCCAATCTGATATGCTTTTCACTGAAAGGCCAGATAAGAGCTTAAAGCTTCGGAGGCTGTGAGCGTTCTTAACTAGGAGCTTCTGCATATAAAACCTCCACTGCAAACTACTGCAGCCGACTGGAAATGTAAGGCATTCACACAAAAACAAACTACAGCCTCGAGGTCAAGCTTAAGAATTTATAAGCATAAAAAATCATACAGAAATTGCATTTTCATGAACTACATTTTTACATGGAAATCGCACAGTTCTGAAATGAACCATTTCATCACAGTTTTTTTCAAAGGAAAACTTCATTTGACAGCTTAACGGGGAGGCAAGATGTGAAGGAAATGGAATCAGGAACAACAAATGGCATGCAAGGCTCAGTTAAACATCAACATAGATCAAGGTAACTGTCCCCCAATAATCCAACCTTGCTAAACTGTTTAGCCAAACTTTTCATATCCCACCCGATATGTCACCCAAAACCTTTGGTTCCAAAACATGTCGCAAAATAAAAACAGAGAAATGGTACCTTATAAAGCTTCAGAAAATGAAGCTATTAAGCATAGAAGAAACTTATTTCCAGAATTCATATTTGAAACAGATATGAGCATTTTCACCAGCTATTCCACTGGGCATTTTGACTGGATATGGCTAATGTGCCCTTAACGTTTGCTTGGCATCATTTTCATCCAATGCTGCTCCACTAAACACTACAGCTGATTGTCCTGCCTGATTAATCCAATTTAGCCCAGGAGAATACAGCAAGCTAGCACACATCAGCCCAGTTTGCCTGGTCCTACTTCATTTTACAGGTAAAAAGTGTAACCCACAACCCAAAGTTACTTGTCTCTCATTCAGTTGGTGTCCAGTTTGGAGCATGGGAGAAAAACAGTCTTTACCAATGGTGCAAAAATACTTTGTTTGCTTACCCACCAGCATTGTCCATACCAACCGCTACTCCTGTTCACATGACAACGCAGGTTTTAGCTTTGGTCTGATAGTCCGTCAGGTCTCCTCGGCTGTGAGAGATCCTCTTGGTGGCCCTGGAGGTCTTGCTGCGCTTCACGTTCTTGTTGTTCTTGTTGACGCAGGCCAGCGTGGCCACGTGGAAGATGTCCCTGACGCTGTTCTCAGACTGCAGGGAGGAACACTCGATGTAGGGAGCACTCAGCTGCTTGGCCATGTTGGAGCCCTGCGAGAGGAAACACATAAACAGTAATCATACATTTAATGTCAAAGTTACATTTTACATTCCAGATGCTCAGAGTCGTGTTTGCACCGGTAATCCGGTTAGATGAAATCAACCAGGAAGTAGGGCTGCACGATTATGGCTAGATGTTAATCCTGATTATTTTTTATTTATTTTGTAGGCCTTATTTTACTCCACTTTTATCATATTATATCAAGATCTACAGTGGCCATTCTTAGTGAAGTGAAATATTTCAATATTGCCAAAATGCCAATATTCTACTTTTGTTTGCTCAAATTGCGGTGTACAACTATAAACGATCAATGGCGCAGCTCTATCTGGAAGAAGAAAAGCATCCATCATCAGTGCTGAACTTGTGTCCCAAACAAAAGTTCTTCCTATGATTCCAGTTAATGATAATGTTTGTGGTGGTAGATTGACTCAGATTGACTCAGAAGAGGAAAAGCATACAGCATCCGTCTCAACCTAATGCCCACACACACACACAGACTGTTCTAGTTCCAGTTGCTCAGAAGGAGTGTTATTTGTATTGGTAATCTGGATGGAGGGAGATAGAGAATGAGCACACATCAATATATCACCATGTCCCAATTATATGGACAAAGTGGAGCCGAGTTTTCTAGGTTCTTCTCAGACTATTGATGCACCTACCTGATCATATGACACCTGGTGTCTGTCTGCTGTGGGACGTGGTGAACAGGTCTGTTCGGAGGTCTGACTTGCATCCCACCAGCAGCATCTTGGTGTTGGGACAAAATTCCTGGATCTCTCCTCTCCACTGAGGCAGGACAAAGAACAGACAGTCAGTGTGTGTTCATATCTGAACATCAATGTGTGTGTTTGAGCTATGACTGGAGTCCTGCAGAGGCGAGGGTTGAGACTTAGAAAGAGGAACAGACGGGTGATTATGTTCCTTCCAGGATATCAGCCCCCATCTCAGCCCCCCCCCCCTCTGGACCACACTCCTCTTAGTTGGCACACAACTGAGTCTCAGTGACATCACAGGTCAAAGGTCAGACAACATTCAATAGCTGTGTCTGGGAGGAAAGTCTGGCCAGACTACCTCTTAAACTCAGAGGATAAAGGACTATATACCCCTCCTCTGCCAGATCTCCTTCATTACCCCACAATCCTCGACTTTTACCTCTTTTTTTTCAGTATATGACTTAGTAACACAAAAACAGACCTTCCCTGTGAGGGTCAGGGTAATTGGGGTAAACATTCCCCCAAAACAAGCCTCATCACACAGAATAAGTCAAGGGAACAGCATCCAAAGATCAGATCACTCACCTTCTTCAACACGCTGTCGAAGGTCTCTGGCCTGCTGATATCGAAGCAGATGAGGACTGCATCAGCATCAGGGTAGGAGAGAGGACGCACGTTGTCGTAGTAGGGTGAACCTGCAATTCAAAGATATCTCCATGTCAATTCTGGTACATTAGAAATAAAGCAAAACCCTTGTTGCGGTGTCACAGCTGTCATTCATGCTAGCGTGGACTGAAGTGTCCTCTTGCAGTTGTCAAGTCCCAGATCCTTGAGTATTGTGCATAGCAACATGAATGGCAGCCTCAAGACCGATCGAGCCAAATCAAAAACATACTCTTGGACTGAAGTAGGTTAGTTAATAACAAATTTAATAAGCTTCATTGTAAGCTGTGTGCCAGTAAGCCCTGTGTTACACAATAAGCTGTTATTGTGCCTCCATATTAATCACATCAAGACAAATTCCTGTGTAAATTTGGTGGGAAAAGTGATTTTAAAATAACGTTGGTGTATAAAACGATAATGGTAAGCAGTTGTTTAAAGGATTCTTTGTCAGTGTGGTGATGTTTTTGGTGAATTAGACCCATCACACCTGGAGGAAGCTTAACAGCAAAATCCGTCCCAGGACTCAGGCCACATGGGCCTACTCTTGATCTGCCAACACAGCATCATGAACACACACAATAGAAAAGAAGAAGAAAAATGACCAAAACAAAACCTAAGTGATTACCAGATGTGTTCATTATGCCTATGTGGTAGCTGAGTCACAGCACTGTGTCTCCACTCAACAATGTGAATCTGACTGGTCCCAGAGTACAGCAACTGAGGGAAAACATCCCACCCCTTCCCAACAAAGCAGTGACTTAGACAATGACTTTGTTATTCCCAGGCATGGCTTGGATTACCGCGGTGTACATTCCAAAAAGGGCATCCAAAACACAAAATCTCACGTGGTATTTTTTTCAGCAAAGTGCGCAAGGCACAATGTGTCGTTTCAAACGTGACGCCACCGTCGAGCACAAAGGAACCTGAAACGTAACCCTGTGGCCTGAGTCTTTTCACCGGGGGAGTGGTGGTTCGGACGCAGAGGAATGCAACAATCTCAGACTGCTGAGGCTGTTTAGATCCTGGATGGCACCGGATCACGTTGCCTTGATCCAGGTAAAGAAACCTGTACAGAAGCCTCCCTATTGTCCCACAGGTTAGGAATGTAGCAAGAGGATTATTTTGCTTCCCAGACTCAGGTGGTCTCTGAGTTCCCCGATGAGGTGTGGCCTCGTGAAAAATGAGCCAAAACATATGCTGGAGACGAACAGCCGCCAAAAGGTGACAAGGTGCTGACTAGACTGGAGTATATGAAGATGAAAGAGGCTGCACACTCTTCTGTACTCCTATAAATCGTGAAGAAAGAGTCAAAATTTAAGCACTCAGTACCCAACCCAGGCTATAAGATGACTAATCCAGAGAAGAGCTCCTCATAATGTATCGTAGTTTCTCTTATTTCACGCAGCCTTCACTGCAGGAAAACAGTAACTTATTTCCAAAGAGAAGGGTTGTGTCATTTAGTCAAGGCTCTTTGCCAAAGGGCTTTTTCCGTTGAACACAAAAGAGTATAGAATAACCGAGTTTACTGAGCTCCGTTGAAATCACAAGAATGTGGAGGCAAGTATGCTATTTCACGGCATTACCGAAAGTCATAACAATCACTCAAAACCCAATGTATGACTTTTCGTAGTGACTTTATAACCTCCTCAAAGCCATGATGTTTTGATAGACAAATGGGATCCAGATGGTCCACTCAGCAGCCCGCACAGGGGCTACAACGCCAATGACACCATCGGTCTCTTTCTACTATCAATCCAATTCACCCCAACACAAATTAAACCGAGTCAGAACTCTCCCGAGTCAGATCAGTACTTGAGAGACCCATTCGGACACGCAACAGTTCCTCGACATGTGCTCCGATTTGACGCCCCACCCTCCCCACATTTTTCCACGAACAAATCCACCCTGGCAGATGTAAACAATGATGAAATATTTTCACATCTGGCGAGTCAGGTTTCTTATGTTAAACAAACAGAGCAGAGGCCCTTATTTTTATAGCCTTCTTTAAAATGCCTCTGCCACTCTGCATGAGGTATCTGCAGGTATGGTACAATGGCTTCTCCATGGGAACATTTGTTAGATGGAGCTGAAGAAAACGGGGAATGTGAAAGAAAATTGTCTCGTACGGGAGCAAAGGGAGGACTCTGAATTTGACACCTTGATAACATAATAATGGGAAGTGCTGTTTCTTTTGTGTCTCATCCTCAGACTGATGAAACAATGAAACACCCATGACAGTGATTGTGTGTGTAGCATGCTAGCTCAAATCGATAGGTACAGTTGAAACAGCCTTCCCATCTGTTTTGTATCACCACTTTTAGCACCCCTCGGGAAAATCCACCCTGAGACCTTTTTCATGGGTGTGGGTTGCCAAATCCCTGACCGCTGACATTTTCCATTGTTGCAGGGTATTATAAGAGCACAGCCCGGATCTACCGATGAAGTCTATGTATTTGTAATGACCTTTCAGTGAAGTGGGTTGCAGTACTATTCTCAGGTGCCATTCGTCATGCTTGTGCTCCAGAAAGGTCTAGTACAATGAGCAGCGATGTGACGGTAAGAGGGCCAGACGACACCATCTGTGGTTGGGAGGATCTGGGAGCCCACCTGCTTATGACCACTCGAAGGTGAGCTCATTTCCCAAAGCAAGGACACTGTCTGGCTGCGCAATTTATCTTCAGTCTACTGTATCTGTCAAAGACAAGAGATGTACTGGGGATGTGTAGTAAAATCTGGTGAGAAATAGGTGGGAAAATGTCGGATGTTGCAAAGAGCATCGATTGACAAGAGGAACTCTGCACTCTCGTTATCCAGAATAGAACAAAACAACACCGACACCAATATCTCAAAGTGGCTCGCATTGTTCAAGGTTATCAAAAAAAATTCAACGTTATCACATCAGAGAGAGACATTGTTGGAATACCTCAGATGTGTGTGTGTGCACGGGCACACATGTGTTGTGGTCAGCTCTGTCTGATTTGTGGTGCAATCACCACGCCTGGAGTACCGGACAAACCTCCAGGGACGCAATCAGCTGGAGGTCACAGAGGAAGCCTAAACCCCCTGTCCAGCCCACCACCACCCCACTAGAGGAGGGGGCGGGGGGGCAGACAGCTCAGTAGGGCAGCTGAGGGGGTTCGGCCCAAACGCCTGGCTACAGGAGGTAATTACCTCCAGACCTGGGGCTGCTGGAGATCCCCAGAGATCTGAGTTGAGTGTGTAAGAAGGGAGAGGCTTTTGAAAACAAGAAATGTGAGAGGACAGGCCAAGAACTCCCAGAGTGGACGGTTTCATTTGTGGACTCGCTCTCTTGTTCTTACTCTTGCTATGGCCGTCTCAACCTACACGTATAACCCACGGCTTAATGAAAGTTCAGGCGCGTTCTCTGGGGGTTGTCGAAAGGCATTCTGGGAAATGTAGCAAATCACCAACTGAAGTAGAAGTCGATGGGGCAGATTGAGGGAAAGTGGGTACACCAGAAAACACTTCAATACAATATAACTCCTGGAATGCATTGAACATCACACATTTACCAGTGTAAGAGTATCTGAGCTTGGAGTTTCCCTTTAAAAAGATGCTGACTCTAAAAGAATTTCATTAGTATCGGTTTCAGCAGCTTCAGTACAAGAGTATCAGTATCGGACTCAATAATCCATATCGGTCGAACACTATTCTGAACCACTCCCTTATTCAACGTTTTCAACAGACGACAAGTATTAAAATATACCGACACTAATCAGTTCAGAGGTTTCAGAAAAATTCAAACAATGTGATTTGGCTGCACCCCATCTCTTCCACGGCACCAGTGACACAGTGCTTGTATGCTCATTTTCCTCCTAGTTGGAGAATGTCAGATGTGTGCGATAGTGGAATATGACTCTGAGTTAATATCCAAGAACTTCATCAGACCCGCTGCTTCGCCTACATTCCAGACACACAGCGTCAGGCACTTTCTCTTGAACTCAGCCATAGGATTACAGTAAATTACCCAACACTGCCGCTTTACGACTGCGCCTCAGTCAGCCCACCCACCCTTAACTCTGGGAGTTCAACTCAAATCTTTTTCATGTCTAGGACCCCCAAACCGTTACGCATTAGGACCTACATTTGATAAGATGTGATCCATGAGAGCTGCTATGTGATTTTTGTTGTTAGTTTAGTTTTTAGTTGGGAAGATAAAGGTGGAGCGAGTGAAACCTCTGATTAAAATGTTGACTTGCATTCATCCATATAGATAAAATATCATTCTTATACATTCTCTCATTCTCTCATTCAACTTGCATTGGATGAAATAATGACAATAACGGTTGAACTAAACCATCTTTTCTTCTGCTTGGGACCCCATGAAGGATCCCTGATGTGCGCCTATAGTTTTCTATAGGCAGTCTGTCCCATTCGTCCCCGTGCAAAGCCCAAGGTGAAACAGGATCCTCACCTGAAGTGTCCCAGAGCCGCAGCTCCACTCTCTGCATGTCAATCTCGAAACTGGCCGTGTAGTTTTCAAACACCGTGGGAATGTAACCCTGCGGAGGACAGGGAGGTTGGTGACTGTATGGCCTTTTTAATCATTAATAAGAGTCACTGAGGAAGGTTTACTGAATACATATAGATGTAGGCTTACCTCGGGGAAGCAGTCCTTAGCGAATACGTTCAACAGAGCGGTTTTCCCACACTGACTGTCTCCAACAACCACTATTTTACATTTGACGCTTGGATTTGAATCCATCCTGGAGCGGAGTAGTGTGTTGTTTTCTTCCACGGTTTGTTTTATTCGATTAGTTTAAAAAAAAAAGAAAGAAAAGAAGATGAAATCCCCATAAACATCGATCCCCGTCCGTCCAGTGGTTCTCTGAAATAGATCCCGTCCGGAAACTAGATGAGAAAATCGCATCTCACCGCCTCCAAAGAGGTATGTAACTGTGGCGCCCGCCCAGAGCGCAACTTCGTGGAAAAGTAGCCTGAAACAGATCAATAACTGAAGTAAATTCACACAATGTTTAATGGTTGCTTAATGCTTGGCATCCTCTTTGTCTGAATGCTCGTCGGTCCAGCAGAGGCCAGTAGTTTGAGCAGACTTCCAGCAGGACTCCTATTTCTAGTGTGGGAGGGCGGTGCTCTGCCTCCTCCTATAATATGGATACTTGATGCTGGATTATTACAGGAATTTTCTCTAACTGTAAAAACTGATCACATTGGATCGCTTGTTTATTTTGAGCACGAGGCTAAATCACTAGAATAAACAGTAAATATTCCCATTCCTCTCGGTATATAGGCTTCATATTCACAAATGAAAATATATGAAATTACATGAAATGTATTAACACTAAGAACATTTAGTGTACTGTTAAAGTTTATACTGAATTAATCAATTGTGTTTAATAAATCTTAAATTTATATAGTTCCATGTGTCTGATTGTATGTATTTTTGTACATATGTCCCTTTTCAATTAAGACTAAAGGTTTAAATTCAGTGACTTCGATTACTGCTTCATGAAGATTAGATCTTGAATAGAATAGAATAGAATAGAATAGCCCTCATGAGAAAGGACTACAGGAATCCTATAATAAAAATCAGTAGCAGAACATCACAGCAGAATTGCAAACTATTTATAGTATCCTATAATATATATATATAATATAATATAATATCCTATCGGAATATTAGAGGGATGTGATGGTGATACTGCATAACATTTAAAAAAATCCCATTAAATACAATAAGGTCACTATAATGTCACTACTGAGTACCAAACACACTATAAGTACCTGTAGGAAGATATTATTGTGATTTTTCGTTGGTAAGGATAGAATAGAATAGAATAGAATAGAATAGAATAGAATAGAAAAATAAGTCAGGTCTGTGCCCTTTTCTTTAAGCCACCAGGTGCAGTTTGTGTCACTAGTAAAGACACTACTTCTGTTATGTGCTAAAATCCTCACATTAAGTTCAACCTTTGCAGCATTTTTCATTGCACAATTTACCAAATAGCATTATCTCTAACCTTGAGAAAAGTAAAACAGCAGGAGCAGCATGTGCCTGCTGAGATGGGAGGGACGCAACTCTGTAGACTGCCATATTAAAGTAGAAAATTCAATAGAGAAAAATCCAGACGTGGGAGGAATAATAATCAAAAATGGAAGTATCTGGGGAACACATCTATTATGGCATTTCTGGCACGTCAGGAGCACAATGTACCACTGCTATGTCTTACAAGAATTTGAGATCTCTTTGTTTGCTTCAGAAACTCAGCCATTAATTACACTGGTGCGATGGTGACAAGGTGAAAAGGTCACTTCAATCAATTCAATACTGAAGGCCCGGTGTTTAGTCTGAAGGCACTAGAGAGTAGCCCCGTAAAACATTGGGTTACAGACAGTGATTTGTTTTCATACTGATTGACAGACATCTTGGCACCGGGGCTGGCAGTAGGGTTTCGACCAAAATGGGTTTTTGAAGGCCAATGCTAATATAGTGGCCTCACCCCGCCTGAAGCTGCCAATAGCTAATATTTTAAGTATTAAGTGTTTCCCCCGAGTTTTATTCTTGTCAGGCTGGAAAAGCATCTGAAACAGCATTTAGACAATCATGGGACAATAAACTCTCCACTGAAACTCCACTCTAATGAAATTATTTTAGGTTGGCAGCCCTTCAAGGCAGGGTGACCCCACCTATTCAATGGTAGGGGAATTAACTCCTAACTATTAATGCCTTTAAATAAATAATTAAATTACAATTAAAAATGAAACTGAATTGAATGATTCAATTGATAAATAAAATGTTCAAAGAAAATAAAAGTTCATCGCAGGTTTTAAAGACATTGCAGGACAATTTTGGCCCAATATATCAGTCTTAACCCATCAGCAAGACATTGAGACACTGCTGTTGGGTTACACACACAGGAATGCAGACAACAGGGACCAAACACTGTTTTATTCTTTTCCCTTCAGGGTCTCAGTCCATTAAGGAAAACAACAAACAGCCTTCCTGAGCTGATTCGCCTCACAGCCTCTAGTCTCCAACACCTAACCGAAGGGCACACATATAGAGGGGGAAGTTAATGTGGATCCATTGCCACCTGTTGTCTCATCAGGCTCTACCTTGCTTCCCAACCCGTGCTCAACCCTGGTCCTGTTTGCAGCATTATTAAATGCCTTTTGATGTGAGAGGAAAGTTGAATAAGCTTGATTTTCCACAGAGGTTGTTGAGGGCGGCTGTAACCTGCACTTAAACAGCATTTTGATTGTATTGTACTGTGAAATAATGGAATTGCTTCTGATAGAAACGAGTTAAACACAGTTTCTTCCCCCGAGGAAAGCTATGATTCAAGCATTCACATTCTGATTGCTTTTCTGTCAAGCTACACAGTAGGGCTCGCCAAGAATCAGCACTTTTTGATTACTACTTCTTCCTCCCAGAGAGATTCTATTCATTGGGTTTTCAGAACCCATTTTTTTCTAGCCCACAGCTATTCTGACACGGAATAAGTTTTGTCATCCTTGACCTGGAAGATATCTCTTTGGACTAGCATCTCAGGGAGAATGCATTAAGAGAGAAGTCACCATTTTTATCAAAATCTGACTCATTTATAGCTCTGATAGTGCAGACAGGGTAGACTAAAGTGGATTGGTGCTTGACTCATACGTGACCCTCATGGGACCCAACTGGATCTGACGTCAGGTCAGGGTGAATTTGTCACTCAGTTGTTTGGGTTTGGGTAGAGCTCAAGTTCAAACATGTTGAAAATTACTGTTATTAGAAATGTATTACCAGAAACCAGTTTTGCTCTCACCAGATGATACTGCTTGGCCTTGGTTTGGGTTTCAGCAAAACCTGTATGTGAAAGCGAAGTACTTTGACGACTAATGCACTGATTTAGCGATAAGAGACACAAGTGTACATTGCACAGTGCAAGTGCAGAGACATAACAATGTACTGTCATTGTTATGAAGGGTGCATAACAAGGGTGTAGGCTGTGGAGGTTGTAATTACTTAAGACTTTGGTGCGCTATATAATGCATCCCCAGATGGGTGCGGGTTCAATAACTAATAAAAGTTCAATGACTGAAAATGAACATTATAATCTAAAGTCAAGAGGACCAGAGCCTTTCTTGCAGTCATTGACCAAATGTCCTCTGCAGGTTCTGTGGTCAGTGATCAAGCCTCCAGTTGTTACTGTATGTTAAAGTTGTTAACGCTCAAGTCCATCGATGACTACTGACTCCAACCTTACATTCATGGTCTGAATACCTTGTTTTATTAGCTAGTAGAGTTTGGACTGATGCAAAATCTACTAGAACTCTCAGTCCCTAAAATAACGTCCAAACTAAAGACATTTGAGTGTCTTCTTGTGAGTATTGTCAACACATTCTTCAATCAGGCGACATCTTCCAACACAACATTCTTTATAAACTGCTAAAAATCACATTCTCTGTGGCTGTACTCTCACCAGAACTGCACCCACACACCTCTCTCCAAACAAAATTCTTCACACCCCGGTCCCAGCCACAGCTGGGAGGTAACGCCTGAGCGGCTGAGCCTGACCCGAGACAGCAGTCCCCCAGTATTTACATTTCACGAGCCAATAACTCTCTTGTATACTCCGACCAGCGAGTACCAGCCTCGTGTCCTCTGGATTTGTTCAAAGAGATCCATGACCTGTCGAATTGGAAAGTCGGTAAAAGGTCCGGCGAAATGATTACATAGTAAAACCCCGGGGCATGAGAAACATAAATCACTGTTGCTTTGCTTTTTGCCAAACTAAAAGCCCAAAATGTACGCACAGCCCTCCTGCGTTTGTGTGCATGTGCACGTGGATGTACGTGATGGATGTGCGACCAGGTGTTTTTTATGGTATTTTTCCTCCCTTTTGTGTAAGTGAGATGTTTCATTAAAGAGAATCAAAAAGTCAAACGTCCTCTGCTGTGTAGCTATCACCTCATTATTTGGCTGCAAGGATTCAACCTAAGTGGTTTCAATGCCTTTACAAGGTGACAGCGTGTTGGTGTCGGTTCCAATGTGTTTCTGCTCTCTCACTGCAGACAGTCTCTTAAGGGTTTTTGTTCTCCACTAGCCTCAAGTTTTCCCAAACAGATAGACGCCTTGTGTTTTGTATTTGGACCCGTGTGTGACAGTGGGAGAGGCCGCTCGCAGATAAACGGACACATGTGGCTTTGATAACACACTGGCACCAGGAATTATTCCCACCCTCTATTGCTGCCGCCGACCTGCTTCCAATGTCAGCGAACTGAGAGTGCAATAATAAAACCGCAGAAGCAGAAGGAATGTCAAAGGCAAATGGGAGCCTGGGCTTGCTTTTTGTGGCAAGAGTTTTCTTCCCATAGAAAAACGCTGTCGGGTTGGATTTTGCAGGGGATGGTGTGGAGTAGATTTCCAACAGACGCCGGTTCAGACAAGCTTGGGTGTTTCTCTCTGTCTTTGTTCTTTGTTTGATATGTGGACTCCACTGCAGAGCATCACTGTAGGGGCCCACCCTCAACAGGCGTCTCACAGAGGCCAAACAAAGGAGGCAGCGCCGAGAGCATTACTCCTCGTAGACAAAGAGAAGAATACCAAGACTGATTTCTCCTTTCACCTGTGCCGGGGAGGGGATGCTGAATAGATCTCATTCAGTGTAGCTTGGTGGTAGTGGCCATGAACAAAGTTGTTTTATTCCTTGCAGCCAATTACATGCAATCACTGGATGAAATGTTTATTTTCCACTGCAGGCATCGGTGAGAGAGGATAAACACAGAGGGGCCTATTTTCATGCCGGCGCAGATCAAGCGCAGTGACCTTGTGCCGGCGAAGTGGCAATTTCGTTGGACGCAAGCAGATTTTCTCTCACCTGCACCCATTTAGTCATGCCGAGGCTCGCCATGACATTACTTTTTGCTGAAATGGGCACACTAGTGTCAATACAAATTGGGTGGCGCGGTGCGATTTTGGCATAAAAAAATACGCTGCATGTCTTAGGTCATAGGTCACCAATCCTTGCTCCATATCCTAATCATGAAAAGGCCAGGTTGCTGGGGGTGCATCAGTTGCATGTATTGTCTCCTTCTTTCCAACAGGTTTCCTAAAAGCAGCACCTAGCATTTTGTAATTGCAATAGAGATAGGTTTATGGCTACGACAAACAACATGATGTGGTAGTGCACAACCAAGGATGTTCTTGTTTTGGTAAAATTTGATAGTAGAATTTTGTTTTTGTAGCACAACCAACGTCCACTTCCACAATTCTCTCTGGATAATTGAAATAAACAAGATTAATCAGACTATTACCTTACAGTATTGGTGGTTATTATTATATTAGTGTGACTCATTGTTGATGCACACCATTAAATATGGAAAACATGGTAACATTGATATCAATATACAGACATGTGAATTAAATCACTCATTCATGAATGAGAGGAGTGATTTGATTGGCCATGACTGACGCCAGCCCCTACCACACTTCCTGATAACTTATTCCTCCAGGTGCACTGCAGGTGTGCCACTGCTGCACCAACGCATCTGTTGGTCACGCCCCAGCGCACTAGTGCCGTAAACCTGCACCAGCACCTGCACTTGTGCCTTCATTCACGAAAGAATAGGGCCCAGACGGTGTAACAGGGGCTTGGGTCCACTGAGTTGAAATGTTTGGCTTCTAAATTCACAGCCAACTAGAACCAGGTGTGGTATGAATCATCTGTCATGGTACAGTGTCTTATTCAAAGCTCTACAACATGCAGTATGATTTGTTGAATTGTTCAGTATTACTCCACTATCACACTACAGTTAAGGCTGTCAGCTTTGATCAAGTTTGAGATCAGGTATAAGAGGGTAATATTCAATAAAAATATATGAGGTCAAACCAAAAATGTGTCCTTACAACATTGCCCAAACCATAGATGAGTTAAGTATGTGTCTGTGTCAGCAGCTTGTAGGCGGTGGATTCACAAGAGATTGAGCAGACGTGAAAGAAAACCGACTGGCCTCAAGGACTCTATTTTACTTGACTCTAGTCTTGTGTGCTGTTTTTCCTCTCTCCTCATCAGAATGTCAAACAACCTTGGAAGGCATGCCCTCACTTAAATGTACAGTATGCATCAGCATGCCCTTACATCCTACAAACACACAAGAGACTGGCTTGGTCAAAGTAACGTGTTTGAAGCTCAAGCTGTATCAGCGTCTTTACGAGATAATTGTCTTTTTACAATCAGTGTAATTATAATTTCTGCACTGGACTGAAACTGCACATGCATTTGAACCTCGGCGCCCCACTTATTTTTTTTCGTTGCACATGCCACCAGCGCCACTGCTGCCACTATGGCACGCAATGCCAGCTGACCAGCCCGCCGGCGAATCAACCCAGGCGGGGCTGTGCTGAGATGCAGCCTAGAAAGAGAGGAATGAAAGAAAGAAAAATGGATTAAAAATGACATTTCTGTGGGCACCAAACCTCTGATTCCCACCAAGCTGTCAGAGCACATCTCCATCACTCCAGACCCAGTTAAGGATGAGAGGTCACATTAGCGAGGCGTTGGCACAGCGAGATCTCAGAGGCGTAACTTCTGTCACCTCGTGGGGCCCTGCAGGTGATCTCACTGTCAGGAAGTACAGAGCAGAAACTAACTGCATGTTATGAAGCTGAAAATGGACCATTTGGATGATGGTGAATCTCAAATCTTTAGATATTATCTGCTAATCTTTAGTAAAGTAAAAAAGTAAAGATTTTTAAAATGTTAATCAGGCAAGTAGTAGCTATACGGCTTAAATAGAAATCCCTATATACAATTGTAAGGGGTTTTGACTCTCACAAGGGGCCGTCCATACTAAAACGTATATGCACTGTACATTTTCATGTGCAAAAGTGTCCACATCCTTTTAGTGATACTCATTAGGCTGATCTACTGCCTCACTTCTTTGGACTGAAGGAAACAATAAACCTCGATTGCCTTGGGTCTGTCCAGGAATTAGAAACTTGGCTCTGGGTCTAATAGCAATCCAGCTCCCCTAATTCCCAAAGCAGTAATTACCTATTGAGTGGCCATGTTTCTTTCCCTGACTAGCCGTAGAAATAGATTAACTGGCTGTCTCCTTTTACAGCTCTATTCATCCTAGCTCGTTTACAGGACAACGAGTCTGTGGTGATTCAGGTGGTTCTGCTAACCCACATTTGGAATCACTTTTACACTACACACTTTTCCCTTCACGTCTTTATATGGAATAAAACCTCAAAGGAAACATACAAAGTGGAGGGTGGGGCAACACCGTCTGTGTAGTTAATTAAATAAAAATAAAATAATTGAAGTGGTAATCTGCGAGATCCTTGCTTTTTGAAGTTGGTGCTATCTTTGGTACTCAGCTGTCATTGCTGTGATGTTTCTGCACTGCTCTTCCCAGAGATCACCTGTCAATCAAACAGTGTGTCCAGTACTGTGACGTCTTTCTCCTTGGATTTTCTGTTGTTGTTTGACTTTCTGTAGGTGGCCGCTCTTTTCTTTGTCTGTTCAGCCATGGTGGCTATCGCTGCTCATGCTAACTACCCAGTTCTTCTTCTATATATTCCAAACAAACCTGCTGTTGCTGCTGCCAGAAACAGTGTTGTCAACTGTCTCCAAAGGGAAGTAGCTATTAGCTGCTCAAAAAGACTCTAGAAGTCACTCACATGATGTCATGGTCATGCATGTATGAGTGTGTGTAGGCTCACGTGTTTGTGTGTGTGCTCCGTATTTAACCAAGCTGTCTGGGCTATTAGCGACACATGCAAACCTGTTAAAATAAATCTTCACAATTTTAGTGCTGCATTTTCTTCCAGTGTCCTTTGAAGGGGAAAATCTCCATCCTCGGAGCAGGGCAGCCTTTCTTGCGCTTTGACATGTCCGAGCGTTTCCCCTGACTCCACAATCAATAACAATAGATGATTCGTCCTCTGCTGTCACGAGCGGCCCTTGTCCAGTCAGCTCCTCAACTCACTCAGGGGGAAAATACTATGACAAATCAATAGGGGGGAGAAATCCTGGAACAATACTGTTGACAGAAATTCACCAGGGGTCAAAGCATCAAGGCGATGTCAGCTGGACTGAAATGATGACTGGTGGGTATCAGTCCAGGCTGACAAATCGGATCTAATGAGCTCTCGGTGGGTCCTGGTATACCCCTGGCAGGGGTCCACTTCACGGTTCCTCTGCTATGACTTCAAACAACTTCAAACAACATACTGAATAGTTGGCTGTGCACAAATAATGACTCAATATACAACAACAGGGCTGGAAAATGAGTCATATGAGTATGATAGTTGCAGTGTGTATGTTGTCGAATGAAGCTGGTATAGTCTGATAAGATTTATTTTCCGCTATCTTGTGAACGAATGGGAAGCCCTTAGATTCACAAGACAACGTGGGAAGAAATGTCTCCACTAGTATCGACTCAGCACTCTTGGATTTGATACTTAGCCTCGATTTATTCCAAACAAACCGGAAACATAAAAACGCATCACTTCCTGTGCGCCAGATGATTTTTCCCTACTCAGCACTGGTTGTTTTCGCTTTCATGACTGGGTACAGGTTGAATCATTCTTGTGTTATATCAGTCTATGATAGAGAGTAGCAGAATGGGAATTTCTTTATTCGAAAATATCGCAGATTGTTAAAATATATCGTCAGATAGTTGCGGTGTTCCTTTTTAATGCTACTGGCAGCGCTGAGGAGAATACAACACAGTGAATGAACTGTTCTGGAAGTAGTTTCACTGAATAATCATCCGCGAGCTCTGCACTCAATTTGTAGTGAACATTATCAAGACAAAGCATTCTCTCTCCACACCAGACATAGGCTTGGCAGCCAAATATAAACGCTCAGTAACGGATAATGGGATAATGTAAAAGGTGAATGGATGCCAACATTAAAGGAGTTATCATAAGCAAGCTTTATTCCCTCTGTGTCAGCACATCCCCGAGATATGGTCACCGCTCTATCAAATATGAGCTTGGCTGCCGTTCAAATTAAACTACAGCGCCGATGGTTAGCCTTGGAATGTGATCAAGAAGTGATGGAAAAATCAATAAGTATCTTCCATCCTCTCTTTCTTTCTTCCTTTCTTTCTTTCTTTCTTTCTTTCTATGCCTTCAATGAAACCAGTGCAGCAGAATCAGAAGCATCACAGCCCACGACGTCTACAAGCAGCTGGTCCAGGCGTTACATTCATATCCATACATGTTTTTCTCCCCCACCTCACTCTGTCCAAACCACACATTAGCTCTGAGATGCTGACAGTCGTCATGGGATGAGGCCTGTCATGTCGCCAATGCTTCAAAGCCCTAAAAAACCTCAAGGTACAGACAGTCATCAAACGCGATCAACATAGGAGGAATTCAGCGGAGCGTGGAAAACAATTGGGATATACATGAGCGCTCCGTGCTAGATTGTATGTTGTGGAATACCGGGAGATGCGTGAGCGCCTCGGAGGACGCAAAGTGCCTGTTTGAAATCCAAATAAATGTTCTTTTGTTTTCAGACGCATGCAGAGAAACACAATCAAAGATTCTCTTTGGTACACCCACTTTGATTTTGCTGCTCATCAGTGTCTCCCTGCTGTGCTCTGTCTAGTTTTGTAGTCGGCACGTTGACAGCCAAGGCTTTAATCCTGTTGATAATTAGGAAACAGTACCTGCCACTTGCAGTACTGGAAGAGTGAAACTACAGCAAGACCCCAGGGGGTCCTTTGGTTTATGTTATGCTGCGTCTGTATCAGTAAATAGTCTCTTTTCATGTGCCACTGTTAACATTTCTGCTAAACAAGGCTTGTCTTAATGTGTCAGTGCATTGCAGATGACAAACAAATGATTTCAATGAAAAGTAAAATTGTTTAGAAAATGGGTAAATGATCTCTCCCTCAAACTTTCAGCGGTGTTTGAAGCCGGCCGTTTCAATCAGCCCTACACTTCCTACACTTTCCACACTCTCATGTTCACCACCGGTTCCAGCAGCCGCTAGATGGTCACGCTTACGCAGCAGATTGTGGGAAAACGTTCTGCAGTCGGGACTCCCAGACACTTTCATGGTTAATATGCACTCATCTTGGAGACTGCAGCTCCGCCATAACTCATTCCAGAGAAGTGAAACTGACCAAAAGTGAAATAAGTTCACTAAACACTGGCACAAAGATTCGTTTTTCTAATGAAATCTGCAAGAGGACTTATATGCATTGATGTATGATTCTATTACAGAGTGATGCTGCAGTCCACATCCCTGAAATCCCAAATAGAAGTGCTGTACATGCTGCGGCGATGCCAGAGTGACACCGGCTTAGCAGCGAGGAGGAATGCATATCCAGGCATCAGCCCGTTTGCTTTTTATCCTCCAAGTGGCTTTCAGCATCAGCAGACCTTGAGCGCTGTATGGACGACCTCGGGGTGACACTTATTGTCCATTCTGCTCCACACCTCCCTTTCTCTCTCCCCATCCTCCCCTCCCTCCCTCCCTCCCTCCCTCTATTGGTGTGTGAAATGCCATGACCTCCCTCAGGGCACACACACACACACACACACACACACACACACACCAGACACACAGAGCATTGCAGAGGTAATCCAGCCTGCTTTTCGCTTGCTCCTCTCTGTCCCTATAGACACTCCTTTATGTGTAGAGAGTAAGAGAGAGAATCTGTGCACATGTGTGTGTGTGTGTGTGTGTGTGTGTGTGTGCATGTCTGGACCGAGCCAGTCTGACTTAACCCTTGCCGCTGACCCTTCGTCTTGCCTATTTCACCAGCAACGGTGGAGGAGAGCATCGTTACTGCCCAGACAGCAAGTGACTGAAGTGGATTTAATAGGTAAAATCACAGCTTTCACCTGGACTCTCCTGGTTATTTCATGGAAAGAGGCCGCCCTAATGTTTTGTCCCTTTAATGTGCAGTAGAGCAAAATCTGCATATTAAACACAAAACAAGCAACACAGCAGTTTGCAGCAAGCATGCAGTAAAAGGTGTGTCTTCTACAGAGGCTCCATCTGAAGCTTTTGTTGACATGATGACTTGAGCATGTTCCCTCTTCCGCTTCCCATACCTCCATCCACTATCATCTCTGTTTGCATACAAAACAAACCGCAGACTGCTGACACAACAGGAAGCCTCAACAAAGTGACAAAATATGTGATCAAACATGCACCGAATCACAGTGGAATGTTGTCGGTAACGTGCTATCAGCGTTTTTTCAGAGGCCGGATAAAGTCTTAAACAGAAGAATGCTGGGTTTTTTTTTTGTGTTGCTTGTGAATCAGCCTACTTGAGATTTGTGATTCTGTGCTGGGGGAGTGAACAGGCACTGACCTTCAGTTCAATCACAGTGAAGTCACCAAGTGAATGAATTAACATTTACAAACACTACGGTATCATTTAGACAGATTCAGGAGCACCTTTAAGGATGAAATGCCAACTAACCCGCCTTCACATTTGACGTCAATCAATTAGGTTGGGAGTCATTTTAGATTGATGACATTTTTCTGGTAGACATGTATTTGCATATATATTACATTGAGGCTGCCAAGGCGAAGCTGGCATTATGTCTTACAGATGGCTCAGTGTAGCAGAATGTGAAACCATTTAGCTAAGCCTTCGCCGTTTGTCGGGCACCGTCAGCAGTTGCAAACAATACGGTTGTTTGCATTCAATTCAGAAGCCCTGAAATAAGACGTTTCATATGCAGAGAGGGCCGAGTGTTAACAGGTAGGCTAGCAGAGGAAGCATCCGCAGGATTTGGTGACTCTGACTGGCGCCTGCAGCTGATGATATATGCTGACACTGGCAAGACTATTGAAAAAGTCTCAGATTTTACAGTTTCACTTTGTGATATGCGTCACCGTGTTGCTGCCTACAGTCGACAACAGCAGGAGAAACTTTCATGCAAGCTGGCAGGCGAGAACACAGGGTCAAACCGATGACATAGGAGTCTGAGGGGAATACAAAAACATCGACCAGTGCAGGATGATGATTTCGTTAGTGACTCTGGATCAGGTTTTGCATTGGAAGGTTCAAGCTCAAGCAGTTAACTTTTCACTAAAACTCAATATTGGCCTCCTTCCCATGGGTTTAGCTATACTCTCCTCTCCTCCTGACCAGGAAAGCTTGTTTGAACATTGAATCCAGTCCAGGAATTTGACCAATCACCACCTAATCCTTCTTATTAGAAGTCCTTAATTCACCCAATACAAACCTGATGCATGTGTAACTCCTTTAAAACCTAACCACAGCAAAGTTTGACCTCACCTCCTGCTATTCCAAAATAAGTATATGGGACGGTGGATAAAATACAATGCCACTATCTTACATATTTTTGGTATGGCTATCATTTTGAATTGAATTGTGCTCTATATCCTCAGGAAAAGAGGTGAGTGTACTCCACGGCGTACACCACCTCTGCGTCTAGCGCCCATGACGGCAGCGGCATTAAACATTAACACTTTGCACGCGGCTTTGTGCTACGTGCTGTCATTACATTTCAACAGAGGAGACCCAGATATGTCAAGCACTGTCAAAGTGATCCGTTGACCAGAAGCTCATTTTCTCAGCTCTTGAAGATGTGTGGCGTCTCTCTCCCTCGGTGATGCTCTGTGGAGAGGCTTGTCACATTGTGTAAACATGAAGCCTGTTTTTTTTTTTTCTTCCCCCGTCAACTTGGTGACTGGAGCATGGTGAAATATTTCTGAGGAGGGGTCAGAAATGTCCCGGCCACATGGGACTGGGACAAGGCCATGGCGGGGAGGGGTACGCGAGGGTGAAACCATCCAAAGCATCTGACATGTAGGAAAGGCTGGCATTGTTACAGCAGACAAGTGAGTTTTTGTTGTGTGGGAGTGCAAAAGGGCAAGTACATGTGTGTTTGCTTTGTACAGTACAGTATATATGCATGCTTGTGTGTGTGTGTGTGTGTGTGTGTTGCTGAAACGACAACTTGTACACAAGTTCGGTTTACTGTAATCTGTTGCCAAAATGTAAAGACACTCAGACAAATTTGTGCAAAATGCTGCTTCAAATGAAAACAACAGCATTGTTTAGAGACAGTTAAACCCTTGGATCCATCCACAGGCTTTGCGGTCTGCGTCTAATAATGTACTGAGCAGCTCTTGAACTTACTGTATGTTGCTTGTTTGATGCTGCTTGTCTGCCAGCTGACAGCAACGGCATGAGGAGGAAATTGGCTCACAGCTTAGTATAGAGGGCTTTCAGTTGACGTAGCGAAGCCTCTGGCAGCCATGTTGGAGGTTTTCAACTCATTGGCAACACTTGACAACATCTGGTTGGTTTATAAATGTACAACTTGGCCGTCTCAACGCAATTCAATAGATGTGGTTCATTTCTGTGCTGTTTTTGACTGGGAAGTGATGATGGTCCCACTGATACGTCTGATCGGTGCTGTGTTTCGATAACGTCAGCGTGTTAGCTAGCTAATTCTTTGGTTATGCATCTGATTTGCATGCCAGCTAACATGTTAGCAGCTAGCGCCAGAAGTGGCTAGTAGTCACATGTTAACATTAACATTGGTTGCTTTAGTAGCCTGCTGGCTAGTTAGCTAGCTCACAGTTTGTTCAGGTTAACTGACTCTTCCCAAGCTTCATCTCAGAGTAGAGGCTATAAAGACAAGACAGTTTACCGTGTCATTGTAACCTAAATTTGGAAACCAATTACTTTTACTTACAGCATTACTGAATTGGCCCGCACCACAACAATCTTTTTCTTGCCTGGTTGTTATATATTTAGCCGCTATTTGCACGGAGCCAATTTTCCTTTGGGTCTCCATGATGGAGCCAGACATGGTTGAAAGGAGATTTGTGACGCAACTGCAAAGCCCCTATTTATTATTTTCTCCCCCTCTCACTCACTGGGTATTTGTGTGTGTGTGTGTGTGTGTGTGTTACAGAGAAAGAGAGAAAGAACGAGGGGGAGAAAAGTTGTTTCCTGTCAGACACTGCAGGTCTGCTAACTGAGCAAACAAGGTTCACTTGACTTATTTATTTCCATCCAGGGTGAACCGGTTTGAACATGAACGTGTATTGTTGTTTCTCAGCTTGTTTTACGAGAGGAAAACACAAGCTGGGAATTGTCATTTGCATTGTGTGTGTGTGTGTGTGTGTGTGTGTGTGTGTGTGTGTGTGTGTCAGGTAATAAATGTTAACAACCTGCGGAAAAATTCCTTCTCTTGAATTCAAATGGAGAGTAAGAGAGTTGTCTCCAAATAAAAGCAGTTTTGTGCATGTGCTGTGATGAACTGCATGATATGCTTAAGATAAATCAAAAAGATTCCCAATCCCAAAAAAGAAAAAACTCAGCCGAGAATGTGAAATGAAAATATTTACAATCCATTTGGCTGCTGGAAACGTGAGGTGCAGCTGCAGCGCTTCAGAGAATGGCAACTGCTTCCTGTCTGTGTGTTGTGGTTCACCCTCACATGCCTTCTGGGATTAGACAAGACAAATAGGTGTGTATTTTCCAGCCGGGTAATATTCCATGAGCGTCTTTTTCAAGGGCAGGCCTAAGCAGCTCTGCCGTGTGCTTTGGGAGGTGGAGGGAGGAAGAAATAGGGAGCTGGTTTCTCAGAGTCACATATTTCCCTCCCTGAAATGTCAACACTGCCCCGTCGACAAGCGTCATGTCATCTGGACGGATTTGCGCTGGAAGGAGACGCTGCTCAGCAATTACCACACACATTTGGTTAGGTGTAAATGCAATTTTACCTTCCTTAATTACCGTGTGACAATCTGTTCTCCGTAATTGAGCGTTCAAAATCCTTTATTATGTAAATGTCATCAATGCAAGACACTAATTGCGAACACAGCAAATAAAGACAGACAATAGAGATGATTTCACGCTGAAAAGCAGACTGAATTTAAACCTCACCTCGTTGTAAGTGGCGCCAGAGTCCAAGGCTTGTGTCATGCATCTATTAATGGGAGACACATGCTGATCACTTTGCTGGTGTATGCCTCGGGGTGCTGTGATGCTCTGTAAATAACTTTGCTTTGTTCCAGGATCAAGTCAGTTTAATCTGTGTCAGTCTCTTTCCCCTCCAGCAGCTGTCTTATCTTAAAGATAAAAGGCCAGGATCAATGTGAACACTGTAGCACTATCAAACCCATCAAACAGACACACAACAAACAATTATATGCTCTGCTGCATTTGGCTGTTCTTTCCAAACATCTTTGCGCAGGAGCTAAAGCATTTAAAAAAAAAAAAAGAACATAAGGTAACTCCCACCAAGCGTGTCAGGCTAACAGGTTCAGTGAGTGAAACAGAGACTAAGGCTGCGTTCATACTGCAGGCAATTACTGTTCATATCTAGTTTAAAGAAGACATGCGTGTGCAGATCAAGCTAGAAGCTGGAAGGTGCTCAAAGATGGCTCTTTATTTTTTGGATTGAGATGTATTTTTGCGTGCAAATCAGCGATGAAAGGCAAGAAAGAACTATAACAGTTGTGCCTATTTTGTGTAAAGTCGGCAACAGTAGAACTTGATGATGTCAGGATGGAAACTTGACTGATAACCATGGCAACGCTGAAAAAAAATCTGATTTGAATGTTCAAATACAAGTCGATGCCCGGAAATCAGATTTAGTACCACATATCAATGTGGTCTGGATCGGATTTGACTCCATTTGTTTGATTTGTTTCACTTTGGAGGGAAAACATTGGGACACTTACAGCTGCAGTATGAACGTAGCATTAGAACCAAACACTGACATTGAAGACACTTCCAAACATGTGGAAACCAACTAAACCATGACAAAAGACAATACTGCAGTCTTGACTCTGTGTTTTTTCTCTGCTCTGTGTCAACTGTTGCTGTCACAGTCTGTACTTTATGGTACTGAATTTCTTTTGGAGTAAAAAGTTTCCTGAAAATGTGTCAGTGCCCTGTCAGCCCTGCTAGTTTGTTGTACTCTCCAGTACCACTTTTCTATTTGCAGAGAGGGAGGAGGGCTAAAGGGAAGGAAGGGGAAGTTGCTATATTTAAACCACTTCAGAGGATTCCCATCATGAGTGAATGCCAAGCTTTAGACGTCTAGTTTCAATTTCACACATGTATCAAAGTGCTCATTAATAATTGGCTATTTCAGGAAACATTTGAGACCAGTGGGTGTTCTTTGAATCTTATCCATTAAAAGATAATTGATGAATGATGAATTTCATCTTCTTTTAGGGGGGAAGAAGCAGCTTCCTCCTCTACCCCCCCATGTGACTTCCCACAATTTGGCGTGTCCTCTGAGGTCATGGTTAGGAAGTATTCAAGGAAGGAAGTGGAATTAAATCTCTGTCATTCTAAGGTTCATACGTGAGACACAGGCTCCTCTAAAACAGGCTCCTCTTACAGATTCCCTATCTAAAGGAAAAATCCATCCTTGGATACTGTTACACTAGTAGATATTATTAATTTGTGATGTATTTTGTGATGAAGTGTTGTAATTTACTTTTTTGGTGTACCCACTCTCTCAACCTGCCTTGTTCCAACTCTACTTCAGGTAGTAATTTCCTATGTTTCCCAGAATGCCTTTCAACAACCCCAAAGGTGGGCATACAGGCATATTGCTAGCTAGCCAACTAGTTTGTGAATATTGTAGCCTGTCTATGATCGTGGCCACACCCCATGCATTCTGGTCTATTGAGGCTACTGTCAGTGGAGAAACTGGTGTCTCTTCCTCTTCTGTGATGGATTTCTTTCTTTGATTCTGAGGGACACCACAACCTGATGTTTACTGTTGATTTTTTTCGGTCGCTGAACATGTTTCTGTGATCAAACTTCATTGTAGCTGCGGTAGTGGATTGGAAATATCTTGACTTGATGTCACGTCATCTACGCTTGGCCAATTATCCACAGGAATAAGAAATATACACCAACAAACAACAAAATGGACCCAGAAATGCACAATTCATCACCAATAGCTTATTTATGTGTGTTAAGGGTTTTAGTTTTTCCTTTAAATTGCAATCAAACAATTCCACTGTGTAAAGGAAGGTGATTTATTATGGTATAAAAAGAGCCTGTACAGAAAATAAAGCCAGTGTCCCCTCTATGTCAACACGTCGGCCTCAAGCAAAGGGACCAACCGGTACATAAACAAAGGCTTGGGGCTTGGGAATGTAAATTGACCAAAACATTGCCTCACACGTGCACTGTGTGATATCGGGCTTAAAAGAACGCCTGACTTTTATCTTCTTACTTAATGAAATCTTTGGAACATCAATGGAAGCATGAAAGGAGATCCTTCTGTGCGATGCTGAGCCGTTGTATCGCAAACCTTTCCTCTCCTTCACCTCGTGTCTTCATGCCTGCATAGGGAGGCTTTTAGAACTAGACTGAATGTGCTTTGCTCTGACTGACTTTGACCCGGGAGGTCGACCCAGGTCTGTAAGCAAATCCCCAGGCCACTGAAATGAACTATCTCCTCTGGGGGTTTGGGTAAATATAGACTGTGAGCATTACGAACCATTCAAGTGACTTTTTGGGACAACTCCTCTGCTCTGGCGGTGATTGCCATGAGACTATTGAAGACAAAGGACATCTAGTGCCAGTGAGCTAGTGTTTCTCCTATCCATTAGGAGGTAGAGGTGCTCACAGCTCTAGTGTTGGCACTTCTCATTATCTCATTGCCCCTGGCTTATTCCGGCAGTGTGCAGTGCAAGGGCTTGAAGACTGGAGGACTATTTTCAAAGCGCTAAGCCTCGTCTATGAGAGTGAAGAAAACTAGATTGTTGTTCACTGCTGTCAAAATCAAAGACCATGCGATGCTTTCATATTGTGTTTTTTTTTTCCAATGTTACATCAGTACATGTACTAACAAAATGCAGAGAGAATATGAATGAAATATACATGAAATATAAACAATTACATAGTTTACATTATAGTTACACACATGGTAGCATTACATATTTTGGTTACATATTCTCAGACTAATTTTGACTCAAGCCTCTATAGAGGACAGACTCCATAATTATAAATTAAGTAAATCTATTAATCAATCCAAAAATAAATAAATATATAAAAAATAAAATGCATAAAATCCAGAAATAAATATATAACTAATAAATGACAGTAAGCATACATTAATAAATAAAAGAAAAACACCAGAAACACTGAAACATCTTCTGAAACAGCATATTATGGAGCAGGAAATACAGGAAATACTGAACTAAATGAGTAGAGAAATAAATTAATATGGAAATTGATTATTAATTGATTGTTTTTTACTCATTTATTTATTGAATTACGCTCACTTTAATTTTTTAATTTATTTATTGACAGACTTCTTTGAATATTACTTTATGCATTTATTTATTCTTGTATTGATTAACAGATTTATATATTTATTCATTTATTTCTTATTATGGCCGATTCTGTCGTCCATATTGGTCTTGGTCTTGACTCAAAGCTAATAAGATCCTGACTAAAGTTCTGCTTCTCACAAATTCTTCAGTTAGTTTCATACAAAAGAAGATGGTACCAGCCTTCCTATTTCACAGATTGAACTATATGTTGTTGTATGTTAGATAAGGCCTGGACAGAATGTTCCAGCAGGCTGACTCAGTGCTCATAATTTTCTCCATTTGAAGTTCTAGAGACTTACAAAATCCTCTTATATTTTATCCATGTAGGTATCATAATGAATAAGTTAGTTTGACTGAATAAGAAATCAAGTCACACTCAATGCGTGGCTTGCTGCTCCACTTTAATGGTACCCCATATCTTACAAAAACACATTTTAGCCATACTCCTTAATCCATCTTAAGGCAAATTCCACGAAATGTCAAGTGCAGCAACATGAAAAATGCAAGAACAGGCTGTAAATGCCAGGCGATCACAGAACATGACTGAGCCTCTCTGCCAGTGGCATGGCTCAAAATAAAAAAATACAATTAAAAAAAATCCATTACCTAAGACACCACACATCTTTATCCTTCGATCAAACAACCTGGCTCATAGCAGTTCAAGTTTGTTCCGCAAGCCGCGCTGTCAATTGGGGTGGAAACCCAGAGCTGACTGGTTAGGCGAAATTGAAAGTGACAGCCCCTGCCTGAAACGGACCTGTTAGCTTTAGACAGAGAGAGAGCACTCAGTGGAGAGCACGTACAACCGCTAGCCAGAAGGTCCGGCACCCAACAACAAGTCGCGTGGCTGCCAAAGAGCATGCCATACTGCTGGGAAAAGAGCAATGGGACCCTGCCCTCGGGGTATAACCAGGCGGTCAAGCGACAGTCCTTCAGAGCAGCATTGTTCTCCCTCCATGGCTCTTTGTGTTGTGGTTGTTGTCACTGAGAGCCCCTTTGGCTATCACTTGCCATTGACCAGTGTTTTTCTATTGATTGACTTGAAGTGCATAATCCTAATGGAATTCAGAGCCTCTAGTAAGACTTCAGGGGTCACTCAGTCACCTCGACTAAGTACACATAAAACAGTATATGGGTCAACCAGGAATATAGCAAATCTCATACTGATATGAGATAAAGGAACATTGCATGAGAGCTATTGGATTTCCCACGATGTGTTACTTTTCCACATTTTGATGAAGTTCCCACAAATAGCATGTTACCACAGGAATATTGTGTTCGTGTTCCTAGTCGATTGAATATTTGTGCCAGGATGTCTTCACTATACATAGCTGATGTAATTTATTTCGGGGTGTGGTGGACTGTCTACGTGTTTAGTGGGTCTCATACAATTCTGTGGTTTATACTGTTGTCGTTGTGGGAAGAGAGCATGGGCAAACATGTCTGGGCTGAAAACATAACCAGATGCTCCACCACAGCAAAAATGCAAGGGTATTTACCAAGGTCTTATCCATCATAATGAAAGTTGGGAGAGGTCTGTTGACCTTATTTTTTCCCTATGTGTCTTAAAGCTCTGCATAAGGTAAAAGTTGCCTGATAGACAAAAAGCTTCAGGAGTCCACAGATGTTTTTTGACAGCAAGCCCATGGTGATTTATCAACACAGTTTAGCTTACAATGTGATTTTATATACATTTCTGTGTATTAAACCCACACAGTAATTTAATAAGTATAGCATAGTATAGCATAGCATGTCACATGGTAAGTTACTGTTGATATATTTTGATAATATTTGCATAATTTCCAGCATTGGCAACAAATGGAGGGACAAGCTGATAATAAATGCCTTTACAGTATATATGAAGTTATAAAATGGGTAGGTTGACTCCAGCCCTCTAATTGGTTGATAGCCGTGGTATATATCCTATATACCACCCTTACCATGGCAAGCATTTTGTGTAGGTTGGAGTTGAACTTTGGTCGTTGCTTGGGACTACTTTGTCACAAAATAGCATTTTTATAATTTATTATGAAAAATATGAGATATTGTATGATAAGAATGTATGGTAATATGGAAATAATTTAGTAACCGCTTTATAAAAGATTACAGGTTACAGATAACACACCTTAACTGTGATATAAATATACCACGGCCTGTCGTGGGTTATTGCATAAATAGATGATTCATTCATTAAGATATTGCAACCCTTTGTTGTTTCAAGTATTACAGTATTTTACAGCAAAACCCTATGCTAGGAGCATAGCAAAAAAATGTTATGCTCCTAATTTGGGGCTCAAAAGCCAATGTAGGATGAAAATAATGAAATGAACAATGAAAAACAACAAAAATAACGGTATCAACTGAGGCAGTACATCTTATAAAAGTTTATCATAACATACATACGTACAAATTATGCCAAAATACAGAAAACAGAGTTCAAGTCAAAATGTAATCACACTTTATGGCATATGGCAAATAACAATCTCCATATTACCTCGAGTTCAAAACATTGTTGCTCCAAACCATGTTGTTAGGAAGAATTGATCACCAATTGCTTGCAGAGCTCCTTACCTGGACAAATGCTGTACTGATTTACATAAGAATAAGAAGAATAAGCATTTTAACATTTACCAGTATGAGGCAGCTTTAAGTCAGTGTGCTTTTGAAGATTTTGCATGTCGCTGAACTTGAACCAAAGCAATCCTAAAGTAGGTAAGTGCAGATAAAAGAAAGTAGATTTCCAGATCCAGTAGGTCATGATAAGCCAGTGGGCATGCTTGCCCTACATTGCTGAAAACATAACAAGAGGGATACACTCACTGAAATGATACACTTGCATATATTAATTATAGTATATTAATTTGCAAACCCTGTTTTTCAAGGTAATGCCAACAAAACACTGCCAACGTTGCTGGCAACTAACAAGATCTTTAAAGCACAGATTCTACATCTACTGTATTTGGCCATGAAAATTGCAGCTATAATTAAATAGTCTCCACTCAAAACTACAGGTCTGTTTTACTTCAGTGTTTTGAAACATTACCACTTTAATAAACCTTTTACTGACCCACAATACATGTAAGAGTCATATTTAACAGTCCTTTTATCAAAGATTCTATTAATTAGAGAGTGAAAACATATTTTCAATCAAAAAAACTCAAAATGAAAGGGAACTCCAGACTGCAATCTTGAATTGGGGCTGTAAAGATATACATGATAATAGTACTGTTGGCACAGGTTTCCAGCATCCAGTCCAGCCAGAGGAGACTGTGAGCCTGCCTGGGAGGGATATGGTGCCGTGGGAAGTGCCTGATATGGGGACCAGCTGGAAGGCCACCAGAAACACTGACACCAGGGAACAGATGGGTGAGGAGATGGCAGAACCCAGGGGTTGGGGAGAAGGGCAGCCTGAGGGTCGGACATATGGAGGGAGGAGACGAGGGGAAAGCCAAGCTACTGTACACAGAGCCTGGAGATGTGGACACTGGACACAAGCAGAGAGCCGACAACAAGCTGTCTTTAAAGCTGCAACGTGGAACTTTTTGGACATTAAAATAACAATAAATAGGATGTCTGTGATCCTGTGTGTACCTGCCTACATCCCCCTGTTTACCTGAATTGTCTTTTCAATGAGGTTGGGGACATTTTGGGACGTATACCATTTGATGTGGGCGTGGCCAGCAGTGAGCTGGGGTGTGGCTATCAAGGTGAGGCTAGCGGCCATTGCACAGGGAAGTTACAGCAACAACAATGAAGTAAATAAGTAAGAAAGGAAAGAACAGCCAGACTAGATGGCGTTTCAAAGTAGACAGTGACAAGTGTCAGGGCGCCCAGACGAGTGGCTGAGTGGTCTGCGCATGCCCATGGAAGGAGGTATCCATTTTTGGTGGTCTTGTGTGGACGGCGAGCTTTTCGAAAACGCTAGACCCAAAAACACCGTTTTCAAATTTAAATGGCTTAGTGTGGACCTACTCTAATAATACATTTCCACTTCCTACTTGATCTAAATAGTGACAAAAGACTCTCTGGGTGTTACAGCATCTTGTGTCACTATTTGAAAGTGGAAAGTCACATGCTACGAGGTTGAATCTCCTGTGTCCGTCCTTGAGGCTCTTTTCCTAAACTCCTTCTCTCAACTCATTGCAGCCTAATGATCTAATAATAGAACTAATTTACCCTGATTCCAAATGGCCTCATACAAAAACCTCAACCAGGCTTGCCTGACATGACAGACCTATAGAGGCCTGCACAGGCTGTGCCTCCCACTGAGCCTTTATTTAGTACATTGGCTATTTACGGAGAGTGACAGTGAGCAAAAACGAAGTTATGAAGTAAATGTGACTTTCCCTGGTGGTGTGTAGGGGTCGTTGGTGCACACAGGCTTTATTTACATGGATAGAGCTTACTAGATAGCAGAGAGACATACAGGAACAGGAACACAGGAACTTGCCCTTTGTCATATTTTATTGCAATTAGTGTGAGGCCAGCCTGAAGAAGTTACTTCAGTTCTGAAACTCTCATTAGCAAATAGTCAATGTTCAACATTCAGACACACTGGAAGGCACAGATTTTGGTCTAAACTGTCTAGCTAATGGGCTGGAGTAGTAGAACTGGCCAGTCTAACTGAAAACCAAACTTAAAAGACATTTTTTAGCACATATAAGCAATATCACAGACTAACGTTTCCCGCTAGGTTAAGTAGAAAATACAGATGCAACCTGCGTGTAAAGAACAAAGCATCAGGACTGTAAATCTGCATGGAACTGAAGGGCTTCTTGCACAACCTGGAAATCTACCGCGTAGAAATGGCACGCCGTACCGCGTAGAGAGGGTACGCCACCCCTTAGCCTCGCCTTTTTTAGAATTGGATACTCTTACAAACATCCTCGAATTAGTACATTGACAGTTTACATGACGAGTGACTGGGTAATCAAAAGAAGAGCAGCAACACATTAAAGCTCCATCACACTGAATGCTATTGCAAAGTGATACTAAAGAGGTTCAATTAGTCTTTCACCTTGCTAGACATGCTTATACTCATACTGTTCTCAAGTGTATTATATCTCCAATGCCTCCTGCAATTACTGTCAAGGCAAATTGCTTTACAATTTAGTAGACTCATCACAGACAGAATAATACACAAGGCATAAGTCCTGCTCTCATGCTCCCTCCAAACGTCTGATTCAGTTACAGTTGGATTTAACTGTGGAAAAATCAACAGTGTGGCTATTTTATCTGGACATCCCAGAGGAGGCAACTGCTTTGTGCACCACATTGTGTAACAGATCACAAATATGTCACCAGGACTGTGTTGTGATACACCGGATGTGAGCTGGATTTGGCAAAGCCTGTCACCATTTTTCTTTTTCCCGTATTCAATAGATTCTAACCAGGCCGACAACAAAAAAAGCAAAGTGTGTGTGTGTGTGTGTGTTGGACTGCTTGAGTGTTTATCATTGAACAGAAGAGAGAGTCCTTTTTGTTTTCAGGCACACTCCAAACAGAATAGACACTTCAGACGCAGCATGACTGGTTCACCTGAATATTTCCATGCCATCTTTGATGAACGATCTTTTGAATCGCTTTACTTTCAGGACTGGTTACGTGTTGCGCATGGATAAAGTTCTGAGCCTGAGTATTTTTAAAGGCTTAACATAGGCTTGTAATCTATTATTAAAAGATTTGTCTTCAAAAGATGTCTGTTTAAAGCCACAATGAAACAATGAGTTGAAAAACTGATTCCCATGTAGGGCAAAATGCAAGGAGGGGCAGTCAGAATTTTATTCTTTCTACCTCAGTGAAAATTAATATGTTTGTGTCTTTTGAACCAATTTCTATTCATATCTACATAGTGTACAACCTTGGAGAGCTGGATGGTCTACGTGTTTTCAAAGCGAGAAAAACAATTCAGTACAAGTGGAAAAACCTTCAGGGATGCTTGTTGAAGCCTCAATAATTCTTTGATGTGCCATCTTACAAAAAACAACAGTTTGATGGATTGAAATATGATTCAATGTCCTAATGGAGGAAAAACAACGGCATGGCCTGGAGGTATAATTGTGTGTCTATTCTGTGACGTTCATTAGAATTATTGTGAAATATAGCGTAAGGCCTCAAAATATAATGTGACAGCAAATCTTGCAATATATGTAGCCTACATTTTTTGGGGTAGAGACAATCAAAAATCCTCCAAAGCATGTTTTTGTTTTTTTATCCCAACTCCACACGACTACACTCACATCCAGCATGTGATCCACTCTGAAATCAGACACAGAAACACAGAAATGTTGAATGACAAACCATTTCACAGCTGATGGCAGAAAGCGTAGAGAGATAGTGAAAGTATCCATCTTACACCTCCAGCTCTAGGAAGGACCAGTAGACTAGTAAGAGGTTAGAGGACACTGGCATGTTCTCACTGGAAAAGACGATGAACAACCAGCTGGAAGAGCAAGCAGCTCAACACTGATGGTCACTCAATAATACATTGACTTGATTAGGAACTGAAATAACTGCAAACAGGTTTACGGTGGAAACCGAGTGAAAAGTCATGCTTGCTTGTGCGATTGGTGCTGAATAGCCACACTGTACTTTTTAATTGTGTCTTTCGTCATCTGCACTAGGGTCAGTTTCTGGTGAGGTTTTTGCTCCGTGTCCCCACTGACATCCATGGCCAGTGTTCTCTTGAGCATCAGCTTGGAGGTCAGGCCAGCAATTAGCTTTGATTCAGGCTTCCCTATCTATGGAGTTGATCAAGTCAGGAATAAAATGCGGACCAGGCTATTGATTCAGTAATCCCACAAGATCCCCTGATGGATCTCTGAAAATAGCCCTGATATGGAGGGCTCTTAGTCTTGGGTGGTAATACTCAGATGCTGTCAGCCACAGAGAGCTTGACTGGGTTATCTATCTAATTGCTTCTGACATTCATGCCCTCGACACTCACAACAAATTGCGAAACTATAAGACTGACACATTGCTGTGGTGATTTTCTGGTACATATCTCTCCCCTTACTGTATTTGCTTTTTGAAAAATGACCCCCAGACACTGGTGGTCTAAAGTCTTGTGGGAATGGGGTTTTTACTCTCATTCATTTCATGTCACCACTGTGTTATAACGTCATGCTAACCAAAGTGGTTGCAGTCATCAATGCCACACCATGACTCATGTTTTCTACCTGGAGGGTTTTCTGGCGTAGCAACAATCGGGCCCCTCATTTCCTCGTCATGGCTTGAGGAGGCCAAATGAGCCTATCAAAACAATTAGAGCAGATTGGGGCTGCTGAGTGAGGGGGAGATGAGCTATCAACAAACACACATGCACTTTGAAGGGATTTTCTGTATATTGTTGTTCTCAAAACATTTTTCTTTTCTTGATATTTTGCTTAATCTTTTTGCCTCTCACAAAACACATTTTCTCCAGCTAATGAAATACTTAATCCTCAAAACACGAAAGCATTGATGGTTTGATAGTGACTTGTTTACATATCAGCAAAGCTGCTTCTCATAAATAAGGATTACACTAAGGACAAAAGAGTGACATTTGGGCAATAATTGCCAAGAATATGCAGCCAGTTTATACACAGAAATAGAAATCCTAATCAAATGAATGGTGTCTCTTTATAGAAAGACAAGACCCGACGGTAGCAGAGCTGCTGAAACTAGGAAGTTCAGTCAGGAACACTAACTAAGTGACAGAGCATCATTTGCCGTTACCTTGGAACAAACTATGGAGGGAAAACTCAACAACTGTCAGGTGCTGACTAGCAGTGAGGAGCTATCAGTGATTGGATCTATCTATGTGTCCTTGTAACAGATTGTAAGGCATCTGCTGGCAATAGGTTTCACACCTCTTGAGACACTACCCCAGTTAACAGCTGACAATTTACAAACACATCATATTTTTATCCCTCCACTGAGCTGCATTAAGACAGCATCGCACCACTGCAGTCCATGCTTTAACGATGGCATTCAGCAAAGGCCAATAAAATCAAATAGTGCCAACTATGCAGTTTAATAATCAGAGACTTCTCCACCACCCAGTGTTACTGCGTGCAGTCTCACATTTACCTGGTTTGAAATGGTTCTCATAAACTGGGTCTCAATAAAAGTACAACTGCATGATGAAAAGGCCCTTATGCATGTGCGTGTATGTATGTGTGTACATGTGTGTATGTGTGTGTGCATGCATCTGTGGTTTTTCAATGACGGATTTTAAGTTTTAACACCACTACCTCTATGGACGTGTGCATAGCATGCATACTGTTAGTCTTATGCCACTCTCCATTCAAAGTCAGAAGTCTGAAGCTCCTTCCAGGCAGGTCTTAATAATTACAACCAGGGTGCATTTTAGTGGTCCAGTTTAGAAAAACCAGGGGGGAAACATGCACACCCACAAGTTGATCTCTTTGCCCAGAATGAAATACTAACATTAGCTAGCTAGTTAGCATAGAATGTTAGCGACTGCCCAGCGTAACATTATGTTCTCCATGCTGTTCTATCATATTTGGTAACACGAGCTAGCTAGTTAGCATGGTGACAATAAGTGCAACATTACATTTCAAAGTTGTTTAACTATTTACTACTATGTATTTTGATAGATTTAAGGTCATCATGCTGAAATTTGAATCAAGTCAGGAATAAAATGCAGACCGGGCTATTGATTCAGTAATCCCACAAGATCCCCTGATGGATCTCTGAAAATAGCCCTGATATGGAGGGCTCTTAGTCTTGGGTGGTAGTACTCAGATGCTGTCAGCCACAGAGAGCTTGACTGGGTTATCTATCTAATTGCTTCTGACATTCATGCCCTCGACACTCACAACAAATTGTGAAACTATAAGACTGACACAAATTTGAACCTACGTGTATTCTGATGATTAGAAACGTGTTAAAGGTAATGCTGCTGGGTAGCGTTTACAATGTTGATGTGACGCTCCTTAAGTACATCTAAGTACAAGGCAGGGTTCAGAAATCTTTCCCAAGTTTCCTACTTGGAATTACGACTTGAAGGGCTGTTCCATTGCATTTTTCCTGGGAGGTTAGTCAGAATTTCCGACTTTCCCACATCAGCATCAATCCCAAATACACAGTCCTGAAAAGGGTTGTACATACTGTGTCTATTCCCAGTCTGAGACACCTGCCCATACAAACATAAAGATATAACCAACATGACTCAGGAGTTTATTGGTTCCAGGCTCAATTTCTAACTGAATTATTCAAGTTTGGTTCAGCAAAGAAACTTAAAACTGTTAGCAAAAACTGTTAACTCTTAGCAAAAAATACTAATTTAACAGGATGTTCGTTCATGGTGACTGCATGTACTGCATGACATGGCCTCTAGAAGTGTTACTGAAAGCATGGCATTATGGGTAGGGTAGTTTGGCTAACCATCTAGTTTTGACTGTGTGTCTGAGTGGTATAGGTCTTATGATGCATATGATAGGTATGAAGTAAAATGTGAGTGTCGAAATCAACAGCATGCCGACTAATTGGATGTGCCTGTTATGTCCTATATCTATCTATATGGACTGTTCTTGCTAGTAGCATTGATGGTGGCTTAAGGGATGGAAATGTTTGCTGCTTTATAATGTCACTTTTTTTGCAGTTGCGCAGTTTTTTTTCTGCACCGGTGTCTGAATCGAACAATTTTTGCATTAATCTCAGCATATGGAATGACTTATTTGGGATATTTGGCCCTGACCATATACACCATATGGTCAGGGTTGCTTTACCCCTGATCCTTCTTCAGGTTTTGGCCAGACATGAAGTAAAAAAAATATTGCAGGAATTCGCCATGAATTGAAGGTTTTAGCTGGGCTCCCGCTGACAAGAAGCCATCCCACTTGTGCACAGTTGAGTTTTGGATGCAAATCTTTTGGGTTCGGGTTTGTGGAGGATCAGATTTTCCCGGCTAAGCCAAGCTCTACATGGGATACATCTAAACTGTCACAAAGTCAAAGTCCTCCCATCCTCCGTGAGCTCTGCGTCTCATTCTATAGGCCTGAACGTCATTTTGTCTCGGCTCGGTCTGTGGGGGAGCATAGTTGTGAGTTAATGCAGGCGAATGATCTCATCTCCTGTCAGTTTCTAACGCTCCTTGAGTCAGTCAACAGGTGGAGCAGAACGGCTGTCTGGTGTATTTAATTAGTGGAATCTAAATATAAGCCATAGCACATTGACACACCACAGGCTCCTTTACTCACACAAGACATTCCTGATCAAACAACTGTATCCTTTTGGCTCAAGGCCCAGTCACATATTTTCTACTTTCCCAAGACATTTGATGTACAACTGATTATGAGCAGAGAGCTCCATCATGTGAGGTAAAGCATATGTTTGCAAAACAGATGATTTTTCACAACGGGTTATCACCTACTCTGTCTTGTACTTAATGTTTAAACTATGTTTAACCCCACACAACCCAAATTATGACCGACCTCAAGTTGCCTGGTGTCTCAATACATGTGGGTTCACTTTCAAATGAAGAGATAATCACACTCCTCACGATTTTTGAAAAAACAAAATTCAAACATACTTTTTAAAGATAACAAGATGACCATAAACTTGAATTTCATCTCCCAGTGAGGACTGGTTATCCTCAGAGTGACATTGAAGTCATGGAGATGCTCTAGGATAAGAGAGACAGCATGACGACTTAATTTAATGATGATTCCCCCTGTAGTGGAGGAGGGCCAGAGGGAAGGTCAGGTGGTTAATCTGTACAGGTCCATCCTACAAAACTGTTTAAATCTTGCCCAACAAGGGAAGATTGGTTCTCTCTTTCTCTCTGGATCACCAGTTCCCCGGTTGATGTGAATAGGCTACACTGACACGAAGCATCCCTAGCCAGTGTGTCAGACACCAGTGAGACCTCAATCTTCCCTGATGAGTACTCCATAACTGCGTGACCTCACCACAGTTGCCTCCTAATGTGATGTAAAGACTTGAAGGCATTTTTA